>CAKMYF010000001.1:0-1200000 GCA_929108375.1 Gymnoscelis rufifasciata | reverse complement strand
TTACTGAATAAATGAATTGAATTGAATTGAATTGAATTGATTCTCATCAGCAACTCATGAGGTGCCTTGTCAAATGCATAAATTTAAAATTACTGATTGTTATATTAACATAAAAAAATACACTATAAAGAATTATAATCACAGTAACAAAAGGATTGATTATATTATTTCCATTGACATACTACTTTTTCTCTTTAAAATTTTATTTAACATGACACTGGCAAACTGACTCTGTATTTAAAGCTTTTAAACACAGAGTCCAAGTTTAAGAAATTAATGTTGTAATTTTTTTAGCATGGAAGAATTAAAGAATTTAACCATTTTTTATTTGAAAGTCATTTGTTTTCGTTTTCCTGTCTCAATTTGAAACCCGTTTGTTTTCCGGCGACGTTCCGTTAATTGTGGGCCGCCCTGTCTTTTGCATAAGGTTTTTGTACATTATCCCATAGCTATCCTGCCCTAACTAGTCGAACTCCTTGATATATAGCCATTGATACTTTATACACAGAGAACTGCACTGACAGTTTGCTTAGGAGTGTATTGTACATTATCCCATAGCTATCCGGCCCTAACTAGTCGAACTCCTTGATATAGCCATTGATCCTTTATACACAGAGAACTGCACTGACGGTTTGCTTAGGAGTGTATTGTACATTATCCCATAGTTATCCGGCCCTAACTAGTCGAACTCCTTAATTCATAGCATTGTAAGTTTAAACAAAGTTGAATACAATGATGATGATCGACACTTACCTTTGACAAGCGCTGTGTTCTGTGGAGGCCTGAAGTAATCTGCCCAGGCATAGTTGAGGTATGCAGCATCAAGCCAGCCGGGGTTTAGGAGGAACGGACTGAACGCTCCTGGATGACCGTATCCATAACCTGTGACAAAAGAAACAGCTGTTTAGTATTGATAGAATGTTTGCTATAGTTGTTTGTTTTCCTCGTGAGTTTGTCAGTGATGGGTTCGGTCGACATGTGTGAGGAGGTCAGCGTCTCCGGAATTAATTGATAGATATCTATTATTTTTAACAGATCAAACACAATCAAGTTAAGTTAGTTTGATAGAACGTAACGCACAGAGAGTATATAATCACTACGTTTTTAACGTAGTGATTTTTTTTTTAATTATTATTATTATTATTTTTTTATAACGCATTTGAGTTATGATTGTGACACTGGCATTGGTTTTATGATGTGACATGACAAACTCATAAAGAAACGAATGATCGATAGAAACAAATCCACTTCGGATATGCTATCTTCAATTATTAATGTGATTAAGAATAAATTTGATATATGCTTTCCACTCAGAAAAAAGTAACATGTGGGTCTTTTATAAGAAACGCAAAGCCGTAAATAACAAAATCAGTCACTCATACAACAGTCAATAGAATAGCATCAATTAGAAACAGTGTCAACTATCTACATCCGTGCAAGGCATAGGGCGGGGAAACAAAACTACTAAAACCAAGCGATTCACACAAACCAAATGTAACAAGTGCATCACGTCAATACAAAAACGTACCTACGATTATATTTTTTAGATTTTTCCTTTTTTAGCACTAAAAATGCATTTCTATTTTTAATAAAATATCCAATAATATAAAAGAGTTATAAATGACAATGTTTAAGAACGAACTCCATAAACTTTTGACCACTAAATGTTATTACCATGTAAATGAATTTTTGACTGATAAAATTATAATTGAAATTTAATTTAATTGAATCTGACATTTAAAATTATTTTACTTACAATTAATTTTTCTGTAATTTTATCTGTTTTCCTAAATATTTTTTCTTTATTATTATACACTCGACTTTCATTCCGAAGGTCGTGGGTTCAAACCCCGCCACGCACCTCTGGATTTTTCTTCTTGAGAAATTTATGTGCGCTATAAACACGTGCTTTAACGGTGAAGGCAAACATCGTGAGGAAACCGGCATGTTCTGAGAACTCTAAAAGAGTTTGAAGGACACTTGATTTTAAGGTTTATTTATGTGCATCCTGTTGATTGCTATATGTGAGCACACATGCTAAAAATCTAATTCAGGTTTAAAATTTATGTATTGTTAATACGCCGATAAAAAATTATTTGCAAATAATATCAGATGCCATCTGAAACCTTGTGTGGATCCACGTGATAAATTGCAGAATTTACAATTGACCCAGAAACCTGAATCTTTGGTAAAATTAGTACCTTGTTATATCATACATAACATATGTTATTTATTTGTATAATTAACGCAAATATGTAATAATTAATGTACAGATTTGTATGTTCGTCTACTTTCCAGAAACATTAAGATTACTATTAAATAATCTTTGAGATGAGAAAATCGGGTGTGCCGTTTAAAAATTGTGGGGGTTAGAGTGGGGAAGGAAAATCGAAAATCTGCAAAAATCTCGAGTATCAAATGAAAGCGCATTGCGTGCACATTACACATTATTATGGTGTTTTACTTTTAAGGAAATTGAAGGATTCGAAGCGGAGGTTTTTATTATATTTTAAATTTAGATTTATTATTTTTAAGAAGATTAAGGTAAGAGAAAACATACTATTGATTGCAATCTTCAATTTGGTGTAACCGACAACATACATAAACAAACTCGGAGTTAAAAGCCGGAGCAAGAAGCTTCGTCTCGGGGCCCCACCCTACACCCTCAACCGAGGGCCACATGTCATCGACATTTCTAGGGAAGAACTGGCTAAATTTGATTAATTAATGATTATGAATAATAAATGAAATTTTATTTAGTACTGTTTTTTTTCATATTTATTTCTTATAAATTATTCGTTCCGCTGAAATAGGATATGCTTACTGTTCTTCAAGAAAATCGTAACAAAGTAAGGGCTCCATGATCCATCAAAACTGCATTATCATTATATAAAAATAAATCATTGAATAATCAATCAATATTTAAAAGGGTCAATATCACAAAATTACAAGAAAAACCTAATAAAAATTTGAATGTAGTTAATTTTACAGTTTTCAGCTGACGAAAATTGGTATGCAAACCATTATATTGGTTTGGTGTGAATTTCTTCACCGATGCTACTTTAATTGGAACTGTTTGTTAAATCAAACAATACTTTGTCTATACCTGGGACCTGATGAAACTTAACTATGGTTACTGTTTCTGCATTGCAATTTACAGCTTAATGAAATTTAATTCTGTATGCTTTATGTTTAAAAGCGAAAAAAAGAATTATATCGACGTCAAGATCTACAGATTATTATTTTTCGGTTAATCTGAATGATAAGACGAGTCGAGACAAAACGAAAGGATGACAAGTGTATGGACACTATTCATTTTTAAAGCAATTAATTTACCTACATAACGATATTATAAGCACATGCTAGATCCAAATAATATAAAATATGGTAGTTAGGAAATAAATGTTATACTCTGGGGTAACCAAAAATATTTAACTTTTTAGTTTTGACTCATAGGAGTTTATTCGAACTTAACTTTCGCAAATTGTCTCCGTTTTGTATCCGACGTTTCTGTTCCATCCAAGAAGGTGTGTGTTTCAGTTTAAGTGTTAGAGGGATAATTTATTCATGCTCCATTAAACAGTTAGATGAATTCCAAATTTTATATGCGTGTTCAATACGTCTGAGAATCGGCTACTATCTATTTTTCATTTTGCAAAACAACGTTAGCTAGTATAACTATATACCTCTACATACATATATTATGTTTATTGGTAAAACTTTTTTGGACAGAACCCGATGGAGACAAATTATCCGCTCCCTATGTAACATCGATGCTGACCACGATCCTCAGACATGAGGGACCGACTACAGAGAGAGGGATATAGAGATATATTATTATATAGAGCTATCAAGTCAACTAACAACTGTCAGTGACTGAAAAAATAAAATTAGATGAAATTAATTTGAATAAATAAATCTAACAAAAAGTTTGCCACACAAGGTTTTCCAATGAAGTTTTCTAAGCGATACGAGAAGTATGGCCAGTAAAATTATTAAACTTTTTTAATGTAACCTTAAGACATTTGACATAGAATTGACTGAATGCGTGCTGCGTATATAGTCAAAGTGGATGAAAAAAAAAGATGTTTAAAACGGATTCTTCTGTCAATCTTATTTTATTGATGAACAATACAAAAAATAAAATTTTAAGGATCTATGAAACCGGATTTTCTTGGTTCACATGTCGGTTACTTTAGAGCCATTAGGCCTAATATTAAAAGTTCAATTTTATATGGAATTTTGGTAAGTTTGGATAGACTACAAATGATATTGCCTCAAAATAGTAGTTTAATGGTTTATGTGTAAGCAATATAACATTATTGCTTTCTTACTGCTTCTGTGGCATGGTTTAATAAGCGATTATGTGTATTATTAAATTAATGACCAAAAGATATTTAGAGTAATAATTATATTTCAATGCGTTTTTCTGTAAGTATTATACATCTATCATGTGTAAATTTAATATTACGTGTACCTTCCTACTTATTCAGCCATTAACAACATAATTTCCACACAACAATCGTCAGACACATTCCGTGCTCTCGTCAAGAGAGAAGTCCCAGTGTCCCAGTAGTGAAAACGTTAATGTTTGATTCTGGAGGTACATCTGTCTGTGTAATTATAAAATATCTCGCACACACGATTCATGCTAACAAAATATTTGTAATTATCTTACCAAGTACAAAACAATCAGCATTACATTCGGCGTGTATCTCGAGTATCGATTCAATATTTGGTCGGATTTTTGTTTTCATGATATTGTCATAACATTGAAAAAGCCTGATTTGATAAAATATATTTTTCAACTAGTACCTATATAATTTAGGAATTTATAAATAAATTTTATAAATCAGATATTTTTAATCATGAAATTTATTTTGATTAAAAACACTAAAATCGTTCTACGTACCTAGAATGTAAAACGATTTTAGTGTTTTTATCTACTTTACTCTCTACAAAAAAATAATTCTTCATTAATTTCCTAATTTTATTATTCTTGACAGCATAAGAAGCAAAAGTTTAGGAGACACAGCTCAATTTAACTTTGAATTCCACGTCCAACTTTTTTCAACTCATTCACTAATTACAGAGGAAGCTGCACGAATTCCACGGCTTTTGAATTCCCTTTTAATGGAATAAACATTTTGAAGTTGTTATTTTTTTACATATTGTGTATTTATTTTATGTACCAAACTACTTCATATCCAACTTTTATACATCTTGTGAATATGTATTTTTTTTTTTTTTTTTTATTAGCCTATGTTGTCCCACTGCTGGGCAAAGGCCTCCCCCAACTCGAAACGATATACATCTGTGTGCGTAAATCAACAGCATCGTACATCGTTTACAAGCACAAAAATGTTACTTTCCCGCTTCCACTCGCGGGGTTGTACGTTTGTTAGCTAAATTATTAGAAACAAAACGAGTACTTGATCGAAATGCATACGTATTTCATTGCAAGTGAACTTTTATAGGTTTTTATGAGAAAATAAAGATTCTTTAAACCTAAATATAAAATGATTTCTAACTGAAGATTTCTAGTACAAGCTATCGTTTTTTATTCTGTCGCACCCGAGTAACTGACCAAAACCCCTCTTCGGCTTATTAGAAAGCTTAGTGTTTACTTTTTTTGTTCTTTATTTTGTTTCTGAACCGGCATAACCTAATCTATATCTAGACATACATTATTATTACATAATATTATAAGGGCGGCCTTATCGCTGTGAGCGATCTCTTCCAGGCAACCTTTGGATGGACGGGAAAGTAATAGAACGACATAGACAGTGGCGTAACGTAAAGAAGATATAACTTGATATTTTTTGTTTAAGCAATTTAGTTTCATTTATTTTAAGTTGACCTGTCCATGTAGGCTATGTGCTTCTGAGGAAATAAACGTTTTGACTTTGACTTTTGACTTTTACTGAGAGTTTGATATGAAAAAAATAATTAATTATTTATTTAATATTATGTTATAGATTACATAGGCCAGTCTTTAGATTTTATAAAATGGGCCAAAGCAAATGGCAAAGCTAAATAAACATGTAGAACACTTTTTTCTAAACCTTCTACCATGTATACATTCATGTTTTATGCAAATAAATTATTCTTATTCTTACTCGTGTAAAAGAAACTACTAAGTAGCCGAAGCATAAACGGGAAACGAACTCAAAATTAAATATGTCTGACAATTATGTCGTATTTTTTATATTTGTATAATTATTTAGGAAGTTAGGTTATAATTAATTGTTGTTTTTATTAACTTTATACAGATTTTAATATCATTGTAAACAGCTCTATATTATAACCATAACATTGTCTAATTTTACTCGGAGATGGTGAAACAGGCCCATAAAAAAATAAAAGACGGAATTTCAATATTTTGCAACGTGTCTGTCTGTCTGTCTGTATATCTGTCTGTCTGTGGCATCATAGCTCCCGATCGGATGGAGCGATTTCAATTTAGTTTAGTTCTTAGACATGTTTCATGAAAATCGGTTGTGCCGTTTAAAAGTTATGGGGGTTAGAGTGGGGAAAAAACGTCGTTACATCATATCTCTAACTATTATAGTTTCGTGACAATAAGCGATTTTTTTGAAAAATTTAACCTTTAATCTTTCTTTAATCGCGAATGCTGCGAAAACTATTGAATAAATAACAAAGTGATGTAAAAAATATTCCATAGCCATTACATTTATATATATACACATAGAGCATATTAAGCATAATATCGTTATTTTACGAGTATGGTCGGTTATAAATATAATCAATATTTATTTTACTCAACGCTCAAATCCGCCCAGGGTTCCAAAAAAGGTTGAATAAACAGATACAGTAAGACCTGTACCTACATAAGCCCCTTAACCCTTGGTTCTTTATTTTGTTTGTATTGGCAGATAATAGGAAAGCTATTTACAAAAAAAACAAGTATTTTTTGCGTCCTTTATTTTTACGGCCTAAAAAGAATACCTGTTGTTTATGTAGTCATGTGTTCTGGTCCAAGAAGACGCTATTGTCAATTTTCTGGTGAATTTGCTAAGGAATTAATTAATCAATTTCAAAGTCTCCTTATATCATTTGTGCCTAAAGTCTATCAATTGATCCTGTATAATCCGTCTCTTTTAAGTTTTTATTTTAATTTTCTCATTTACTTTTATAAATGGGAACTGTAAATAATAATTCTCTTAATAACTAAAGCTAGCTAGGTAGGCAAAAGCTGAACTGATACCAATACAGTGTAATATGAAATTCATATAAATAAATGATTTTGTATCTTGTTAAAAATGTTAATTTTAAAGTTATGTCCTAATGTTATACTTACATATTGCAAATCCTCATCTTCATAAATCGTGTGGCAGCTATCTATCACCATTATATTTATTTGATGCATTTGCAATAATCCGGATAAAAAATTTCATCAAAATCGGTCCAGTCGTTTGAGAGAAGTTCAGTGACATACACACTCACAGAAGAATTATATATATAAAGATATATAGATACCTTGATTATGAATAGGCTCTCACGGCAACGGCAGTCGGTCGATGAATTATTTCCATAAGTTTATAAATGAAATCGGAGATGGATTGTTCACACTCACGAACCGCGATCGCACCCGCAGAGTTGCAAAATATTTAATTACAAAATGTAGAACACCACGAATACAACAAATACGCGCTGCTAAGGTAGGTACTTTACCTCAGGGTGGGGCGTAGAAATCAGTTTATAGGCCAAAATGAATGAGTGAAAACTTTAAGGTTTTCCTGCCTCTCTTTTTCCTTTCTAGCTTTTTCTTCTTCGGAGGTTCTTACTTTAATTCTTCCATGCTAAAAAAATTACAACATTAATTTCTTAAACTTGGACTCTGTGTTTAAAAGCTTTAAATTGCACAGGAGCCCAGAGAAAAAACACTAACCCAAATTTTATTAAAAGGAATCTTTTCAAACGAAGATGTGAGTGTAATTAGAGCATCTTCACTTCGCTCTGAAAAGCGTAATAAATTATACAAGTATGTTTAAAAAAAAAGTATAATGTAAATCCGTTATTTGGCCGTAAGTTATAACAGAATATGTATAAAATAATTTAATTAAGGGCTGTGGATTTTGTTTTAAACCTGATAATCTCAATGTTTTCTGTTTCTTTGGTTCCTTTCCTTGCAGAGGGAATCAATTCACTACGTTTTAGTTCTCCTTAGCAATCAATACCAAACCAAAACCAACTCAAACACAGAGTACGCTACAAGAACGACCGACGAGACGAACACAGCTGTTAAAAATGAAAGCCAGAAGGGGGGGGCAATATCATTAACATATAATATTACCTATTGAGATATTCCAAAGATCCTTTTTTTTGTATTTGATGTTGAGATATTTAAAGAAACAATTAGCCGAAGAATGTAAGGAACCCGAGGTCAAACGACTTATATACGATGACTTTTACGTAGACGATTTAATAACTTCATGTGAGGATAAACCAAATTTGATAAGAATTTGCAATCGAACAGTACAAGTGCTTCAATCTGGGTGTTTCAAAAACAAAAAATACTTTTCACAAGTAATATTTAGCTTTCGGAGCTGTTCGAATCATCATCATAAATCATTTATTCACAGGAATTTATATAAAAATGAGATCTTAAAATTATGGAAATAAACAAACACACTTTAGTAAATAGATTCTTTATGGTAATGAAATGAATGAAATGAAAAATAATAAATAAACATTTATTAAGTACATTAACAAACAACAGCACAGAAGACAGCATACACAAACAGACACAAGAAAATTAACATAAAAACCACAAACAGATAATTAGCTGCCAGGCTGTGCTCACATGTAACGATTCAGAGGGTTAAACAGTTACAGACGTGAATAGACAAAACTTTCACCTCCTCCTTGAGTATGTTCAAATCAATATTTAATGTCAGGACAATCCACACAACAACATGTAGCCACGTGGTAAGATCTAAGTGCTTAAATGGTTTATGATCGTTCAAGATGTAATCATTAATGTATTAAAACATGCCTCAAGTCAAGGTGCGACGCATGCGTCTCGCCTGTATACCGTTATTAAGATATACCTTATAGTTTACATTTTCCTTCCCTTATTCTCTTAATATATTTTTAACCAATTACTTAATGGCTGTTCACCGGAATTGCTATTATGTTAAGTCTATTTTTATGTACTATTTGTACCCTTTGAGAACAAAACAAAGTTAAAATAGGGTGCTCCATAAAATCCCCGTATAGCATGTCAGTAGTTCCTCTCCAGCCTTTATATCTCTAGAAGCATAAATTGCCATTGAGTAATCAGTTTTGTATTTAATTCGTATGTTAGTTATGATAGATTATCTAGAAACTGCGCGTGCTCTGATACCATTTCTGTAAGCCGCTCTGATACACTAACGGCGGGTTCGGATACTGATAGTGTATACTCTGATCCACTATATATCTAGAGGAGCCAAATCTATTCTTATTCTCTCGGCTCCATATAAGTAACCCTTTATGAATATTTTGTTTATGCCACTATGTGAATTGTTTCACAGTAAACAAAACGTCTCATCTATACGCGCCGCTGGTGTAAATATTATGGTTACAATAAGTGTATAAACTATTGAAATACATCGAACTAAGCGATAAGGGATTTAAATAATTGAATTGGCCAACATCTATTTTTTATTTTGCAAAAGAACGTTTGCTGGGTTCAACTAGTATTATATAAAATTTCGGTAGCATTTCATACCAGTGAACAAGCCATGGAGCGATATACTCCCAAGAACGCGGAATAATTGTGTCTATTTTTTTATCCTTGTCTTTGGAATTAACTTTCGATATAAAAATTTACATTACATGGTTGTCGGTCGTAGATACGAGCTTTTCCTATAATAAATGGACTTAGTAATAATAATAAGGCAGAAGGCTGTACTCCTGGACTCAGCGCGTATTGTCAAGAAGTTCAACGAAATGGTCGCTGACTCAGCATTGTGTTGTTTCTATTTCACGCAAATACCACTGATTGGATTATGATGAAATTTCACAATAATATACCTTAATATCAGAATAACACATAGGCTAGTTTTTAGGAAATTTTATTTAATACAAATTAACTTACCACTACACCATTAACTACCACTGCTACATAATGTGACTAATCTGCCTAACATAGATAAATATTATATTAGTTAATATTTTTTTATACAACAAAATAATAAATTAAATAAAATAAGCTGATTGGACGAGACAAGACTTCGCAATGAAATACAATTACGCCATCTGTTTTTATATAACAGCCATTAATCGATATAATATATCTACATTTTATCATATCTAAATGGATATTTATCAATTGATTAAAAAATCAATGAAAATCTAAACGTACCCGAGACAACCTATGTTTAGGCAATTTTTTAATGCTAAACATTTTGAGCTCTTCCACTATTCCATTATCATTCCTGAGACCACAGAGTATTTTGTTTAAAGGGTTTAATGGGAAGTTTTTCGGGTTTTTTTCGTATTGTTTCGGTTGGAAGTTTTGAGAGGAAAGTTTACATTTTTCCAACTCAAACGGGGGAATTTTCTTTGATGTAGCCAGACATTCACAATTTTGGAGGAATAGTCGTGGAAAGATATAATACATTATATATTTAATTATTTAGTAAATGGATGCACTCTTCAGCCGAGCAAGGGTTTTCAAGACCGGGAGTTATGGAAATTGCCTGATAATGTTTTATCCGAATTTATTGTTTCCGCGTTATAATGTATTTTCCCGCGGAATGACGTTTTCCCGCGGTAAAAAGTAGCCTATGTTATTTTTCAGGCTCTAGAGATTCTGTGTACTAAATTTCATTTAAATCGGTTCAGTAGTTTTTACGTGAAAGAGTAACAAACATCACCTACTCTATTTTAAGCTTGTGATATCATCATTAATTTAATTATTATAATAAACTAGCTGACCCCAGTAAACGTTGTTTTGCAAAATGAAAAATAGATGTTGGCCGATTCTCAGACAACAGTAGCTTTACGTGAAACGATATGCATTGAGAAAAACATAAGAATCAATAAATTAATTGATAGTAATAACTTAAAATTTTGTATTATTTAAATATTTTTTTTTGTAAATATGACACTGCATACAACAGCCACTTGTAGGAAACATGCTAGACACCATGTTGAGAAATGGTAAACAAAATATTTAAATACATATTTTTTTTAACTGTGTGAGTACACCGGAAATATTTATTTATTATTCACCATTTATTTTATTTTATTTTTCTTTGATTAAATGGCTGTTGTTCCAGTAAAGAACAAAAGCTGCTGCTTACCGCGGTAAAATGTATTATTACACGGGTAAGGCCGCGGACGGAGAGCTAGACAATCTTGATTATCTTTTTTTTTTTTTTTGTTATTATTGATAAGTCTTCATTTGACCACAATCTCACCTGATGTAAAGTGATGACGACCAATTTAATGTATATTATATTCTAATAAACATTCTACGGATGAAGCGAGATATTAAAGGAAGATTTAATTAATATTTATATAATTACCAGAATGTTGATGTGAAAGTACTGTATTCGTTACTATATCATTTAGTACCTACTCGTTACTTTTGAGACCTTATTTATGTTCGAGTAACGAATAAATCGTATTGCGTAGGTATGTCGATGCGGTGTCTGCTTCCCCACTCTCACCCCCATAACTTTTAAATGGCCCAACCGATTTTCATGAAACATGTCTAAGAACACTCGCAAAAGACTCACCTTTCATACAAAAAAAAAATAAATTGTGTGGATTGTCCTGCAATATTTATTTCGTCAGTAATAATAGCAATGAGAGTGATTGACAACGGGTCAATAAGGTCCTTTTCAGGCATTATCAAAGACAAAATTATGATATTTTTTTCAAAAGCTCTCATAATCAAAGTCATAGTTTATTCAAATTAACATGTCTTTTAATTTATTTTACATTCTAAATAGTTAAATTCTACACTGTATCCTAACTCATATCTCTAGGAAAATTTTTTATTATCCCAAACCCTTCATATATAACGTGACTCAAAGTCATATGATTTAAGAGTGTTGTTATATGGGTGGAGATAGACCAAGAGATGTGAACTGTGTGATAGGAAAACAAATAAATAAATATTCCCTCATTAAGAATATTTTCCACCATATTTGTACAGATATCGATCACTAGCTTTTGATTTAGTTTGACTTGTGCCGTTTTAGTTATTGCCTCTAGATTTATTGAGTGATACTTAACGTGTAGCCTAGAGGTATTAACATTATTTTGTTACAAGATGGACTAAAAACAAATATAATTTTAATTCAAGTACATAATACAATTGAGGGATGCTTACACCATCTGCAGGCTAAATAATAATATGACTGTAAAAGTTGGAGGTTTCTTGATTCTATTGTTAAAGTTCAAACTACAACAAATGCTGAAAAACAAAACCTTTTAAAAACAAACTATACCTACCTATACAAAAAAATTAGCATATCTGATTAGTTAAATACATATTAAATATACAGTTACTTTCGTCTGTTTAATGCATCGTGTCTATAGCCATGGAAGTTTTATGAAGTTCCCGTCCTAACCTGAAGCATAGAATAATAAATTACTAACCTGAAGCTAACATTGAAAGTTTTTATCGAACTTACTTCGAATAAATTTTAAGTGCCTAACTACCTTATATTATGTTTTTATATGTGAACGGCTTTTAATGATTCTACCAGAAAGATCTCCGAAACCCTAATTAAATAGAATAGAAAATTCTTTAGTACACACACTAATAAAAATATATGAATAGTAAGGTTACCTTTAAACCAACGTAAATGACAGTCATAAGTCTTTGCTAGCGACTGCTTTGCAGATTGAGAGGAGGTTGAGGGAAGGGTTGGCGAAGTTCAAGGAGTATGAGGATACGTTGGAGAGTATCCTTAATAATCTGGATACCACAGTCGATCGCAACGTCACGTATCGTTCGCACGCATCGCAATAATGGCCCGTACCAAGCAGACAGCCCGCAAGTCCACCGGTGGTAAGGCGCCGCGCAAGCAGCTTCGTCGGAGACAAAAAGAGACAGTAATTGAATTACTGAATGCGGCATAGTTTTTCTTGATAAGGTAATTTGAGGTGATTTGTTTTGTTTACAGCTCGGTGAATTTTGTGTATTTACCCGACTGATTTAATTGCTGTAAAGCCTATGGTTTCTGATATGTGAGCTACATTTTTGTAAACTTCTATCAAAATCCCTTCAGTAGTTTTTTGCGTTAAAGAGAAACAAACACACTTAGATCCTCCAAAACCAAACAATGGAAATAAATAATTTTGTATCTTGTATCTCGATATTTTGTTCTTAAGTATAGACCATATATGAACAGGCTCATAGCCGATTTTTTTAATAAAGAACGAGGGGGTCATGCCAAAGAGAATTAGGATAAATTGCATGATTTGTTTATTTTATGTGATTATTATTTTTAGGACAAGCTTTAATGTTAAATAGAAGGGTTTTTGATAAAATAAGGTTTTTTTAATCCTCCTAATAAATGCATGTAATCAGGCAGTCTGCGGACCGGCCGGCCGCCGCTCCCGGGAGGCATTGCTCCTAATCTTACCTTCTGTCCCTCTCCCTACCCTTCGCCATCTTAATAATAATAATAAAAATATTTATTAGACATTGACGCTGATAAGAAAAGTTTTGGGCACATTGTCATAATTTCACATACATTTGACAAAAACTATAACACGTTGAGGCCAATTAAGCGTTTTTTGTAACATTTACTCATATTCTATATTAATTTTCTTTTAATAGGTTTTGTGAGCCCTTTTGTAACCTGAGTTAAATACCACGTCAGCATTTATCCTCTAATTTATGATAAAATAAATTTTATTTGGTCGCACGGGTATAAAATTTTCCCGGAAATTATTCGAATTTTTCTCGCCGTAAAAACCATCCTATATCTCTCACGTTGGATCGAACTGCACATGGTGTGCGAATTTTATTATAATCGGTTAAGTGGTTTAGGGAATTAAGGCCTAATCTCTCTCGTCAAGAGAGAAGTCCCTGTGTCCCAGCCGTGGGAACATTAATAGGGTGATGATGATGATAACCCGCAATCTATGACTCTATGGCTCTCATCACGAGTTATCTGTAGTTTCCATTAATATCCTTAATAAAATAAAAATAGTTTATTTGCATGGTATGATCACAAAATAATATTTTTTTAATAAAGAGGGATGCTTAATATTTCTAGTAGAAAACTTCTATGTATGCCTATTATATTAAGTACTTTTCATTTGATACCTCACTCGAGTATATTTGCAGATTTTCGGTTTTCCTTCCCCACTATCACCCCCCTAACTTTTAAACACTGTATACTTAGATTGGGATCTATCTGATCCGCGTTTGGCGAATCGAGACTAATCTCTTACTTGCTCAAGTTGAGTTGTTACAACATATCCGAAATCATTAAATTCAGCGAGACTTTTTAATGGGTTTGGGTGGGTGAAGAAGTTTTTCATTTAAATTTTCGTCTTATTTTTGTCGTTAGAGTGTGAGATAGGAGGCAAATTAATACAAATAGTGTTTAATGATATGTTAATTTTTTTCTTCTGATTATGCCTAAAATTTAATTTTATCATATAAATTTTAAAAAAAAATTATATAGCTCTGTCTCGAAAAATATCGTTATAATCTCGTTAAATAAGGTCAAAACAAAACTAAATTAGAAACCTTAAACTCTCAAATAGTTTTTAAAATTTTCAAATGAATATCATTAAAACATATAACAGCTAAATATTGTATGTATAAGTTAAGTAAAAGTAAGATTGTAAAAGTTAAGTAAGAAAATTAAGTTGAATACCAAAAAACTGTTTAGTTAACTTTTTATTCATGTCAAGACACTTACAGCAAAGTTATCAGACAAACATCCAGTTAACAGCAAGAGGACATTTTCCATTTTAAATCGGAAATTTACCAATTGTTATTAAATTTAAAAACAACAAAATCGGTTCATAAACGACGCAATCAAACATAATGACAAACGCAGGTCAAGCGTCCTCAGGTTAAGGAGATAAACGAAATCGGGTACATACTTATTTTTATGACCGGACATTCATTTTACGATAAAATCAAAGCATTATCTATATATTTTAATGATAGGATAGTATTAATTGAACTTCGAGACATAATAAAAAACACTATTAAGATAGCCAATCATACAAAAATCAATGGAGAAATTTCTTACATATCTTCTCTATTTTTCATTTTGCAAAACAACGTTTGCTGGAGTCAGCTAGTAACCTATAACAAAGCGAGAATTTCCCAACAATTAAGTTAATAATAACTGTGTACAACTAAGTGTTTTATTATTATTATTATTAGTTTTATTAGTTTTTGTATTGTATTAAATACATTTTTATTCCATATAGGAGAAGGACAGCATCAAGGGTAAGGAATCAATATACCTACCGCCATAGACGAATTTGTTCGATATAATACTATGGATCTTCTCCTTCTAGGTTTTATCCTCTCCAAATACGTACCAAAATGGGTAGAGCAACGCCGCACAATTCGCCTATCACAGATCATCGAAACCATACGTAGATAGTTCCATAGAAAAAAGTGTTAAGATAAATGGTTAAACATAAAATTAATATTGAATTAATTTGAATCATGTTCGAATGACTGAATTAATAAGATTGTTTTTTTTTCAAAGTTATAAAATAATTGAATACAGTCAAACTAAAGGATTACTTCCATACAATTTTATGTTAATAATTACCGGCCATTCTTAATACCTCTATGTAATTGCTTCTAAAGTGATAAATCAAACACATTATGATTACAAGTAACAGCATTATATAGATACATCGTATAGGTGAAGAGTCATACATCTCATATGGTTTTCTACATGATTGTGTTGACAAAAAAAGAGGGGTGTTATAAGTCAGACGTGTCTGTCTGGGACATCATAGCGCCCGAACGGATGTAGCGATTTTAAATTTTTTTTTTTTATGGTATTCGCAAGGCAGGGTTTTTCTACAGGATTAATTCATTATTATTGTTCTTATTTTTTATACGTTTTACAACCTCTTATCCCTAATAAAATAAGCTATTTGATTATGAGTTTCCAAGAAAAGTACATGAGTTTTGCAATGCAATGCAATGAAATGACACAATTTTTATGATCAAAATATTAAGTACAGTAGATGGCCTTAGGAACTTACTCAAAGGTAGGGTATACGAAAACATAAGAAAATAGGTTTAAAAACACGTATTTACTGACATAACGTACCATTACTTTATTTAAATGGTTTAATTAAAAATGCATTAATAAAGTTAATACCTAATTGAAATGCTTCGTGATGATTTGGTTTAAAATTGTCGGTTTTGGAAAGCTTCGTTTGAACGTTATTTTTATAATAAACTCGTATACGTATAAATTAATGCTGAATATGAAATATAATTTTAATAAGCAGCCCATTAATATAATGTATGCTAAAAACCACTTTTAAGCATAATTAAATGGGGAAACCCAATTATTTGAAAGAAAACCCTACGGCTATACAGGTAAGAAAAACAATGTAAAATCAAATGAAATGGAGTTAACTACAGTATGTGTCGCTAACTGGTTACCTGCATACAAACTCATATGTATATATGTATTTATTTATTTAGATTATATATCAGTTAACTATGGCTATAGTACAAGCTCTGCTTAGTTTGGGTTTAGGTGATGCTGTGTGATTAGTGCGTAAATTTACAGGAAAAACAAGAGTATTTATTTTTTCTCTCTTCTTTCATTAGAGTTGACCGCATTATTTATTGAACAAATTATTGTAAAAACGAACGTGATTATAGTACCTAGTTATGTATGTGTATGTCGCGTTGTTATCTCTTTAGTAATTACAATCCGTGATATAAACATTTATATGTACCTATGTGAGGTACACTTAAATAAATATATATACACCTGAGTGTACTTAAAATAAGCATATCAAATCTAGGCTAATGATATCGATTACAGCAGACAGAAGACTTCAAATACTCAAGAAGCTCTTCCGACCAAGGCACCAAATCTGGATACTACGGAACACAGAGAGGAAATATGGGAGGAAATTACGAGAAAGCCCATAACATGGACATCGTAGCCCAGAATCAAATGAGTGGGTGGAAATTTTATATATAAGAAGAATAAGATTAACCATTATCAGAAACCTAGCTGAACATAAGTTTACTCCGAACTCAAAAAACCCCACCCTGTATACCGTAGCCCACATTTCGCTTCATATATTTTCGTTGTTGTCCGGCAAAAGACGATAAAATATTACCAACATTATTTGCCAGACAGTAATGTATCATCGCAATCCACATTTTTATATCAGTTTTTTTTTTCATATAAGTTTTATGCGACTAATTTCGTTTTGTCAGGGTTTTGTCCCAACAATGAGCAATAAGACTGTGTGCCGTTTTTCAGCAAAACTTATAACTGTAATTTTTCAACATTACAAAATTTTAAGGGTATTTTTAATATTTTATTTGTTATTGTGGTAAATGAATATATTTTTAATTTCTAATTGTGGTAAATGAATATATTCTGCTTATACCATGACAAATGTTCGTCTACAACTATACCGAGATACTTGATTGACGTTACTTTATTGATGTGTGGGCATGTACATGGATCATTATGTATATCAAATAGATTATTAAAATCTCAAAGTCATTCTAACCTTATAGTTTCATTACATTGTAACAAATAAATCAATATAATTTCTCCACAACTTTACAACCGAACGTGCTAGATAACGAAACAAACGAAAAACAACCGCTTTTATAAAATTTGGCCACTGTACCGTTGTGTTTTTTGCCTTTTGAATTTATGCCTTTGGATACGTAGAGTCGACTAAACCCTTTTCTTTCTAAGATTTCCTCGAGTTAAAACAACCGGGTTCGATTCCCCAGTTAGGTACACTTTTTTTTTTAATTGTATGAATGCAGTTTTTCTTTTTATCTGTATATTTTGAGGGAGGCATATGCCCAACTGTGGACGTCCTATGTCCGAGTCAAAACTTAGACATAAACCTGTTTGACAAAGTAATGTTGTATTGTCAACTTGTTTCTTTGTTTAAAAACAAAGCAAGTCATACACAACACAGTCTGAAATTATTGCCATTAACACACATTCCCAACAAAATGGAATATATAAAAAAAAATGCAGAAAGGTGCAGTTCGCGCGGTCACCCTTTCAAGTACCTACTGGCCCGCTCAATGTCGCTTTACTAATCACAAAGCATCAACTAACCCCAAACTAAACAGAGATTGACTCACAAATATCGATAAACACACAGTTCCGACACAGTACCGGCAAAATGCGTTTTTTTTTTCTTTAGGGCGTTTCTTTATCTGTGTCAATACTCTATATAATTACTTATCGAGTAACTAATATTATACAAAACCAATTACTTAACAATTTGTTTGACCCATATAAGGGAATAAATTCCATGAAGCGCTTGACCAAAAACTCATAGCTGAAGGTATTTTTTGATAATCTTTGAATCTTTCTTACTTAATATATTCTTATTATGATTTAACGGGTAACATACCATGATTTGATGGTTGCAACAGCGTAGGAATATCGGAAAACTCAAAAACCGACAAATCAAAAATCTTATGATAAAAAAGTTCTTCTCTGAGTAGGTATATAATTCAACAAAAATATTAAACGCCAATGAAACATAACGTTAAAACATTAACGCATTAAATGTAAATAGCTTGTTATTGTTTTAATGGATAAATTAACGATGTTTTTGACAAAAATATAATTTCTAAGAATAACTCATTAAGCGTTAACATAATTACAATTTGTTTTTTAGTTATAATTATGTTTTAGGAGGTTATATTTATTAAAATTTTTGTTTGTGTCTATTCTTTTGTAAAAAACATATATCTGGCAGGTAAATCTAGTTTATTATATTTATCTTTTGAGAATATGAAGTTCTATAAACAAAAATTTTATTAGCTTTATTCTACCTAATTAGAAGAGCTTCAATTGGAAAGTCTAAGACATCCTCCGTACTCCCCGGACCTTGCTCCAACAGATTACCATTTTTTTCGAAATTTGGATAACTTCTTGCAAGGGAAAAAATTCGAGTTATTTTTTTATTTTATAATGTGTATGAGATAGTTTTTGCTGTAATAATGTGTGTTTTATCTATAAATATGGAGATGCGTCACGTGCGGCGTCTATTCATCATTCTAAGTATAAACAATTAAACGAAGTAACGTAGCTTTCTAGTGTAATTCGGAACAAACAACAAATTTAGAATATTAGTTTCAACCTTAAAGTGGAGTTTATCACTTTGTTAATACATATATAAAACAGGTAAGTACTTAAGTAAATCAGGTGTATAGTGCCCGAAACAAAAGCACAAGTTGTATGGATTGTCCGAAAATATTTGTTTTATTTTTTAATTGGCGGCCTTACCGCTCGTCTTGGGTGGCATGATGTATGCGTATAGTGATATAAATGCTCTTAGAACTCCTTTATCAGGCCTATCTCTGTGTACATAGTGATTTTATTTCAACTACCCAATGAGTATATATATTGCATAGCTTACTCAGCATACTCTATAGAAAATACGTAATAAGCTAATTAAATTGTATGAATCCCTGCACAAATCGCCTGCAAATTGAGATAAGTAGACTGCGCTTTGATTGTGACGCAGTTTTATTGCATCTCATTGGTGAAACGGGCGCCTGTTTGAAGCCCTATCAAGAATTCAATAGTAACGGGCTGTGTTTTCATTCAAGATTCAAAACTTTTTATGTGATCTTGAGAGAAACTACTCATTGAATTCAAGTAATGAGAGATAGGATGTTTTTTACGACGAGAAAAATTCGAATAATTTCCGGGAAAATTTTATACCCGTGCGACGCCGGGGCGGGCCGCTAGTAGATTATAAAATTCCCCAGTAAACTCTTCGAGAATTGAAAGAAGTGTTACAAAAGTTCTCGACGAAATACTTCCGAAAACAAAACGCAGACCCCTCGAGTCTTCAGAAGAGTTCATGCAAAAATGTGTTTCGTCACCTAATATGCTTTGTCCACTATTGTCTGGCAGTTTTTCTTTTACGTTTGTTACTCACCAACTGTTGGTTTGTTGCTTTTGTTCTATATTTTCTGTAGCAATATATTGTTCAGTTTCACGTCTCATCTTACTCTGCGGTAGGTATGCATAAGATACATTAATTTGTGAATGCTTGGAACGGATTTACCTATTTAACCAATTAAATCATTTCGAGGATTGTTTTAAAATACAAGAAACTTACTTAATATATAAAAGGAATTTTAAAAACAAGATATAAGAAAAAAAATTTTTGTCAACAAATAAATATGATTTAGCTAAAATTTATAAAAAAATCCTGTATAAAAAACGGACTTAATTGTCGCAGGACGAAATGGATAGGGAAAAAAGTGCATAAAAATATGAAGATACACCAAAGATTAAAAGCTACTTGATAAATAAGTGCTTGACTCGTCCCAGATAAAATAATCTTAAATTGGCAATGATTTTCATAACTAGACGATGCGGGTTCTTAAATTTAATGTTATTTATCAAATAAGTCAAAAACATGAGATTAGATTTCAGAAAGATTGAGAGTTTAAATTTTGAAACACTTGGTGTATGCGTCCTATGTCACACTATCTAAATTATTTTTTTATTTTCTTGAAATTGTTATATACAAACCTACAAAATCGTACTCAAATAACACACACAAAACAGAAAGAATGATCTAATTTGATGCAGTAGTTCGAAAGATATCGCGTACCTTCTTAACAGTTGAAGATTCCGGGGAAAATTTTGATGAAGGGTTGTCGGCTCTTAATATAATTAACACAATTAGTAAACAGATTTATTAATAAAAAAAAAAAATAAAAAAAAACTAAACGTTTTGCGAATTCTCTTTCCATAAGAATTGTTCCTTCTTAACAGTTAAGGATTCCGGGGAAGATATTGTTAGAGGGTTGTTGACTCACATATAGCACAAGTATAATATGTGCACAGTTTTTTTTAATCCTCAAATCTCATCAATCAGTCTATAATCAAATCTATAGATGAATGAATATCTAAAGCTAAGTATGCTGCTATAAGATAACTTTTTAGTAACGTATACGCAAATATTAAATGTGGCCTTTTATTTAACCCCACTATAGATTTAAATAGTTGCATTTAAATATTAACGATCGTACCAGGCATAAATAGTATCTTTATCTGTCAAATTTAATGTATGGAATAACAACATTCGTAATCTGCAACAGTGGCAACTCGTGGTGGGCTACTGATCGAAAATTTGTAGGAATTAAGTCGTTATTTTCCTTCAAACCTTTTGTAGGTAGCTTTTTATTTGGCCATTAGGTATTGATAAGTTTTTATGCATGCACACAAAATATCTAACAAATTAAATAAATAATAAAAAAAAAAGATTTTGATTTTTGCCAAATTTTATATGCGTATTCAGTAGGTTTAAGAATCGGCTACTATCTATTTTTCATTTTGCAAAACAACGTTTGCTGGGGTCAGCTAGTCTATAATATAAAAATGAATCGCAAAATGTGTTGGTAAGCGCATAACTCAACAACGCCTGGACCAATTTGGCCAAATCTTTTTTTTAAATGTTCGTTGAAGTTCAAGGATGGTTTTTACGGCGAGAAAAAATAGAATTATTGCTGGAAAAACCCTAAAAATAGCCCTTTTCTTTTTCCGTCTGAATGAAACAACGTGACATCTTTGAGGATAACATTTCAACATAAATTATTTAATATAAAATTTCGTTAAAAAACGTTATAAAACGTTCTGTGTACTTTATAAAATGAAGCATACAAATACTTTTCCTAATGTGCGCGCCAATCTTGGCCACAACATCGAAGAGATTTTCAGTGGATTTCTTGGCGGCCTTACCGCTCGTCTTGGGTGGCATGATGTATGCGTATAGTAGTAGTAACTAGCTTAACTGAACGTTAGCGCGTCAATAAAACACAGCTGCGTTCGCACAACGTTATACTTTCGCAGGAGATATAAGGAAATGGCCTATATTTTACTCTTGTTTCAAGTCCGCTGTACATGAGAATCCATCCCTCACCGATGCCGAGAAATTATATTATTTAGTTGGTAGGTTGACGGGTAAGGCCGAGAACTTTATTTCATTTTTCTTTTAAATTAAATTAATTGTAATTTTCAAGTTGTTATTAAAACTTCTTATTAATTGGATTTTTACTAACTTACTAAAAAAAAAACTATTAAAATCTGTTCACAGAGCAAAATTTTCTGAGGTAAACATAAAAAATAAATCAAATTACACAAATATCTAAGTTTTATTTTATTCCATCTCCGAATAATAGTAAACTTATATAAAATAACTGTCTAGCCCCAGCAAAATTTAGATTTTCCATGTTTATACGACCCTTCTAGTATCGCGCCTGGCAGCGGCGCCTGATATTTTTTCAAAATATTTGGTTCGGTTATTACCACGCCCATAACATCAAGAGAACGAGTTTAGTTTTGGAAGCAAACGTGCCAGGAATTGGTTGAGGAGGAGATAATTTCTGCAATGTTATAGGCCTTTGAAGTTAACAGCTCTCTCTTATATTACATTCATATAACCCATAGATACATTACATACCTATGAGTGGGGTATCTATGGATAGGTCTTAAAAAATGGTAATTAAGTTCATAATTTATCACCATGCAAACTTCCACGAAAAATTGGTTTTATAGTTTTTTTACAAAATCCGAGTAAACTAAGCAATGGATAGTTATGTCATTAATACGTGTCAATGATTAGTTATGGCATGTTGGTAACTGAGTCAAAGAGCTCTTTATTTTAACCATTGTCTAATTTTACTCGGAGATGGTTAAAAGCAACTGTTAAATGGATGTGTGAGGTGGTTAGATTGGATAGTTCAATATGTTTTTATAACAAAAACCAAGCAGCCCTTAATTTCACCATTTTATGTTAAAAGTCGAGTTTTATTAAACCAAGTTCAACCATTGAAGAATGTCACTATGTCTCGAAAGTTCAATATTCATTTTATAGGTTGTCTATGATTTTTGCAAATAAGGAAAAATTGCCGGGAACTTTTTTTACCCGTGCGACGCCGGGGCGGGCCGCTAGTATCTTTATAAAAACCTGATAACGGCTACACACAGCCAAACAAATGAACCAACAGATTAGACAAAAAATTCAACATGTCTACATAATTGTTGCTGCTGTTTAAAGGCATTGCCAAGCGATTTCAATTTAGTTTTTTTTTGTATGAAAGGTGAGTTTGGCCCAGGTGTTTTAGACATGTTTCATAAAAATCAGTTGAGCCGTTTAAAAGTTATGGGGGTGAGAGAGGTGGAGATAGACACTTTAAACTTATAACACCCGAAAATAAATAATCATTCTTTTACACGTTCAATCCTACAGATATATATGTTTGTCTCTTTCTTTCTACGTAACGCCTCAACTTTTCGTGTTACACTTGATTTTACTCCTCATAAAATTTCATAAAACGTTTTTTGCCAAAAATTAAACCAACTTCAAAAGAGAAACTGAAAAGTACAAAATAAATTAACTTTACAAATCATTTCGACATTATAAGTGATAATTAAAAGAAACATAAACAATTAAATAATTAAGTATTTAATAATTTTGAAGACTTGCTGGATAGCTTGTAAGAACATATTCGATATGAAACCTGAGTTAGTTTATCTCGGACATGGGGATGTTGTAAAAGTGAGCCCTTAAAGATTTTCCTTTCTTTTTCATACTGGAAACTTCATAACAGCCGCCACTTTCTCCGTTGATGGCCTCACTGTACCATTTTCTATAATATGGCCAAGATATTCAACTCTTGTAGTAAGAATCTCACATTTCTCCCAGTTAATTTATAAAAATATTTTTAATTTATGATATGATTTTATTTTTGTTTTTAAATTATATTTAACTAATGAATATCATGACATGTAGGTACCAATTCTATAAATATAAAAAAAAACAACATTAAATCGGCGCAGGCGTTTCGTCTGTATAGTGGCACAAAGGGACATACATACATACTTAGTCTGTTAAACACATTACTATAATAGGTACTGCTTTGCGTTGCAGTCGGGTAAAGGGCATAAATAAAATCTATTTAAAAAAATCGTATTAACACACACATTTTGAGTGAACTTTCAAACTACCCATAGTAGGTAATCACAACCAACATAAAAAACAAAACCAGTCCAAGGATTTAAAAATATTAGCCTGGTCAGACGGACAGACAGACGACGAATTCTCAGTAATAGGGTCCCGTTTTACCCTTTAGAATGTTTTTTAATTATTTAATTAATACATGTCAGATAAGATATGACATGTATTATTCATAGTAGGTCAATGTCTCCAAGTAGGCGTGCAAATATTAAAACAAATTTACGTTATTTTAAAGTTGTCATTGTAAACATTTTTAGACAATCGCCATGATAATTCAAATATTAATTTACATACAGAAACATTTATTGTCAAACAACCAACTACCTACATAATCTGTTCTTAAAAATAAATCAATTTAATTGTTTGAATGCTTCAGGTTATCTTAATATATATAAATCTCGTGTCAAATTTATACATTGTTTGATATGTATTTATAATAATAGGTATTCATATGTTATATTTATAGGTATCTGTATATATATTTATATGTATTTATAGGGTTTCAGAGAACCAACACTAATTTTCTTTGACGAATGCACTTTTTAGGTAATATGTATCATAAATATGTACATAAAAAAAAATTATCTGCATTTATCAATATATTAGTCTATGACAGACAGATCCCGTTTTTATCTTTGGAAACAGAACCCTTAAAGGAGTATTAGATATGTTATAATATTTATAGTGGCAAAATTAAACACTGAAACCATACTCAACAGCTTAAGATCTAACCAAACAATGCGGGACTTACGAATAATTAAAATTGACGTCAAAATGTTCGCGTATAACAATGGTCTGAAAGGTATTGTGAAGAGGACTTTGTAAACCCTAATATTTTTTATTCCGGAATAACAGTGCAAAGGCATTGTATACAATTTTTGAACACCTTGTAATAATTGGGGAGGTTTTGAATAAAGTTGAACGGTTATTTATATTTTCAATGTTTGAGATACAGATTGGACATCGTGTGTGTGTATGTACAGGAAGGTGTTAAGAACCCCTGACTGACCTGACTTATCGATAAATGCTTGAATCAAAATTGTAAATCACATACACCTTTTTTTGTTTTGTTTTTTATTCATCAAAAAAAGAAAGAAAATTAACCCCAAAAAAGTTACTTGTAAGCGTTTGGTGGACTAGTGCCGGTATTGTTCATTACAGTTTTCTCAAATCTGGCCAGACTATTACGGCTGATGTCTATTGTCAGCAATCACGGCTTTTGCATCAAAGAACAAATATGTAATTTCTTGCTAATTTGAATGATTAAAATAATGGTCTTAAAGCTTTATATATTATTTATATAGAAATATATACAAAAATTGCCTTCCTGAGGTATTGTTAGACTGGCTTTAATGAGAACGACGAATGAAATAAAACAATAAGAGTGTGCAAAGACCTTACCCCGGGTCTCGTGATGGCGCCCTGAAGGCGAGCATGAGTGAGCGAGTGAGTGATGAGAGAGAGGAATAAAATCTTTGGCAGAGTTTGGAAGCTTATTGCTCTTACGTCAGAGGTGTCTATCGGGATTTCATAATAGAAAATAATGAATTGGAATTAACTGAAATCATTTGAAACAGCAAAGAGATAAGAATCAAATAAGGAAAAGATATTAAAATCTAGTAAGTAATATGAACATTTCCAAGCCGTAAAATGTAGCTTTTTCCTTTACTGGGTAAACTGCTATATCTATGCCAAAGTTGACTCAAATCTGACTTTGCTCGCAATGATTTTCTATCAACGATTTAACGCTTATTTGGAAACCTTAATCCTTAATGTTGATAAATTACAATTACATTTTAATTGTTGATAAATAACATACACGCACATTTCAAATAAGAGAACGGTGGGACTAATCATAGCTTATCATAAATATTAAATTATCGTGACTAAGTATTTAACTTGCACGGGTCAGACAGAGCTATCTGTCCGGTCGTGTTGTGTTGGCGTATTGAAACGAAGGCAACGACTGATGTCATTCCTAGTGGATCCTAATACTTTCATCTGTTGAGTGAAAGTTCTAACTGCAGTCTCTTCAAGATTTTCACCCTCGGACTCAGGAACTCCATGTATTAAGAGTATTTTACGTCTGCCTCGCATCTCCAGTCTATCAATTTCTTTAACCCAGATTTATTTATTCAGTGTAGCCTTCCCGATGTCCGTTTTATCTTACGAAATGCTACACTTGTATGCTATGATTAAAAAAATGTCTCATTTAGATAAATCAAATAAAATAAAATATAAATTGTTTATATTTTCTTGCAAACGTAAAATTAAGACGTTACAGTGCAATTAAGTTTCGGATGACGTGATTGATTTCTATTGAAACACTGAATAGAATGAATTAATTATGTTTAACCAATTGTTTCTTTTTTATACATTATAAAAAAAACATACGAGGGCTTTGTCGTTGGTAAATTATTTGAGGAAGGCTTCTCTTTTAGCTTCTCTCTAGCACACAGCGCTTGCTATATTAATATTAGTTTAAATTATCATCGTCTATGAATCGCCTTAAAACTAAATTATGACGCTGCTATATATATATGTTGCTGGAGAAGCCATCTTCTAGGCCTTAATGCTCCATCTTAGACCGGGAGATTATTTATTTCCCTTTAACATTAATAAGTACCCATTATCATAGTTCAAACTTGTTTCTGTTATTTTTCGAGCAGTAGGTATTTAGCTCAGAAATTTCCGCTTACTGGGCATGTGTTTACTTTACAACTGTATTTATTTAGGTTTCTTCAATGACATCATAATTACATACAACTCGTACAAGGAAAACTGTCACAAAATTAAAACCTACTTTGTAATGAATCAATCTTCAAAGCCATAAGTTTAGGATTTTAAATAAATAAATATTTTCGGACAATCCACACAACAACATCTAGCACCGTGGTAAGCTCTAAGCTTGTGTTATTTTTGTGTCAATAACGTAAAACACTTAGAAATGTCTATACAAATCATAGTTTCTTCCATTTGAAGAATTCCCCTTTGAGGCACCTTCTCATATCACAATCGAAATCGTTGCAGTACCCAAAAAACTTGAGGAACATGTGCTGTAAATAGAATTGTTTATATATAGTGGACGCAGTAGTTTATTGCTGATAGACGCAATGAGGTTAACAATTTTGATTAAATTTACCTAACCTATACTTATATATAGAAGCAGAAGAGTTTGTTTGTATTGTTCGTTTATTTGAATAATCACAGGGACGAGTGCCCCGATAAAAAAAATTATTTCACAGTTGTTATATACAAACATCGCTTATAGATCCAATTGGTATGTACATCACACGGACTCCACAACGCAGCGAGCGCCGGTCGAAGACCAGCATAGCGGGGCACCGTTGGAGACGTGGGTACCCTCCTTGGCACTGCCAGTAGCGCTTGTGTTTTATGCATGTTATCTCTCTCTTGTTTTCCACTTACCGTCTCCGTTGCTTGTACCTGAAATGAGAGTTTTAAATTAATTAATTTGTGGGATTTATTCGTTTTTTATTGTGTAAATAAAAAAATCATTTTATTTTTTGTAAATCTATACATCCAAATTTCTTCGTAAATGATAGCCATAACATAAACTAATATTTTAATTTAAACTAGCGGCCCGCCCCGGCGTCGCACGGGTAAAAAAAGTTCCCGGCAATTTTTAGAATATTATAGATTTCAGCAATTATATATGGGAAGTAGAGTTACAATTTGCAACTTACACAGTCTTAATGCAGGATGGATGGAACCTGCACCGATACTGTAATAATGTAATAATGTTACGCGCTGGTTGTGGTAAATAGTAAATACAGAGTTATTATTTATTAACGATACATCAAATAGGAATTTCGTCGTGAAATTATTCATCAAAGTTAAACATTAAGGGAAAATGGATGATAAAAGTGAATCATTTTATTATTTAAACTTTCATACGTCTATTTGTCAAAAAGTTTGTCTTTATAATGAAACAACTTTGTAAAGTTAAAGGTATTATAATTTTATTTACAATCTTTAATGGTTTTATGTGAGAAACGCCACCCATAAAAATGATGATTAATCACAAAAGTTCAGAAACGTTATACAAGTAACGATAAGTAATAATTATAAGTAATCTTGAAATGTGGGAGGTAGACTCTTTATAATTGTGTAGATTGTATATGCGTAAGCCTTATATGTTCGATTTGATAGTTGTAGGCAAAACAACCGATCTGAATCTGATCTGAGATCTAAAGAAATTATTGATCACTTCAGTTTTTAAGTGTGCATTACAATGATGTATCTATAAAATATATATCTTACCAACACTTCTATGTACAGTGATTTAGGTGGCTTCAAGTTCTCAGTAAGATCTATACCACAATAACCAATATCTTGGCCAATTGATCTCATGTATGTAGCTAAATTTGTTGAATATTTTGAAAACCAGCTGTATTCATCATCGGAGAGAATCTTTTTTTTTTCATTGTGCGTTTGCAGAGTTTAAGTTTGGATTTATTAAGATATCATAATAGATATTTATTATTTATATCACGAGAACGAACCTGTTATAAATAATTATTATGATAATTAAATGTAAATTGTCTATTTTTTATCACGTTCGGTTGGTAGCTGTATACCCACACTTTATGTATGATGGGTAAGTGTAATTTTAATCCGCCATCTTACCCTTTAGTGATCTGTTAATATTATTCTGATGTTGGAAAAAAACGCTCCTTTAGGCTTCAGCAATTATTCGTGCGTTCTTACGAAAGAGTTTCGTTATTATTGATTTTTTTTTTTATTTTTCGTTTATTCTATGAACAAGTCAAAACAGATGGTGCGGCGCGCGACGCGAATTAACTTGTTCGCAGAAAATGTGTATAGAAAATGCGTAGATTATTGCAATTTTCAGGGTTTTCGCGTATAAAAATATACATACGGTGTCGGGTATAATAAGACCAATAAATCTCAAATATAAATCTTAAGCCATCAAACAGGAAACCTTCTGTCTATCCCTCTACATAACACTTCATATCTAGGCAACTCATTCTCCGTGGTAGCTGTTCGATTGTGGAACGACTTACCCCTGGATTTGCGTAAGTTAGATTCCAAAGAGACTTTTAAATCGTTTTATTTGTGTGAGTTTGGCGCAAGTGTTCTTAGACTTGTTTAATGACAATCGGTTGTGCCGTTTAAAGTTATGGGAGTTAGAGTGGGGAAGAAAAACCGAAAATCTGAAAATATACTCGAGGAAAAAAGTTTGAAGGACATGAGACATTCACCAACCCGCACTACGTACCCACAAGGCCTAATCTCTCTCGTCAAGGGAGAAGTCCCTATGTTCTCGCAGTGGTAACATAAATTATTTAATTGTTAACTATATTTATTTCACAGTTCGACAGGACATGTTACAATAAATCTAAATTTAAAATTTAAGAAAAACCCCCGATTCCCATGCCTTAATTTCCTTAAACGTAAAACAACATAATATTTTGGATCGAACTGCACATGGTGTGCGAATTTTATTATAATCGGTTAAGTGGTTTAGGAGTCCATTGAGCACAAACATTGTGACACGAGATTTATATATATTAAGATTTAAGTCCCCCACCACGTCTGACACCACGTTGCGTTGCGTAGTGCCGCTCAGCTGGTGTTAATTATGGTCATTTATTGATATTAAAATTGACTGACTGACTCACCATAGCATAAATAACTTTTCATTTCAATAAGAGTACCTAGTACTAACGAAGATGGTTAATAAAATAAATCTCAGTAAGATAAGTCACTCCTTCTATACTTAGGTAACTTGTTTTGTGAGTGACCCTTTTTTCTACGAGCTCCAAGCGTAAAGTTTAGTCCGGTCAATTTCTATATTTTATATCCTCATACTACTTACCATTTGTTACACTACTTACCTACATTGGTATTAATTAATAAGACAGTTTTTATGATATAGGACCTATTAATTCGTCTACCTTATATAGGTACTATCCGTTATTAGCGGAAAGAGAAATAAAGAATCGGGGGTTTTTCTTAAATTTTAAATTTAGATTTATTGATCGTTTAAATGTAAAAATTAGTGTACCAACAATGTTAACCAAACTAATAAGTTCTACAATTAGTTTTGGGCAAAATTTAGTTTTTTCTATGTATGTTTGTAATGAAATAACTTTAAAATCTATCATTGAAATTTGATGAAATTAAGAATATTATGTAGAAACTATTTCGTTGGTCAACATAATCGTTTATGTCGTTTTCAAAATATTTACACTGTTAAAAATTAACGCGTTTTTTAGGCATAACTATGTCAAATATAAGTTGTTATGATTTCTTTACCTTAATAATTTTCTGTAAAGGATTACTTTTACAGAAATCAATAATTATGTAATCAGAAAATCTCTTTCAACAAGTTCAAAAGATCGAACTGCACATGGTGTGCGAATTTTATTATAATCGGTTAAGTGGAGTCCATTGAGGACAAACATTGTGACACGAGATTTATATATATTAAGATTTATTACCTGCACGCCAGCACTTTCTGTATGATAAGACAAACGAATACTACCTATATATGAGGTAAAAAAGGTGTTGTAAATTCTGCAGCAGACCGTCCGGTGGATCAGATTTAAAGGATCTATAATTTCTGGTTTCTATCCTACTTTCTTTATAATATTACTGGAAATATAATAAATAGTAATACTAGTACCTAGAGTTTATAAGCGTCTTGGAAATACGAGGATACCTACAGTGTTTGTTGTAAACAGTATTTAAAACGCGTAGTTTCAATTACTATAATAGGTAGATACTTGTTTAGACTTTGAGTAATGTTTTTTTTTATGTTAGAAAAGCCTTTATTTGTCCACAGCCCCCCTGATGTAAATTGACGATGTGGTCTAAGATGTGACATGAAGACCTAGAAGATGGCTTCACCGGGACGTGAACAGAAAAACCTCCCAGTCGAGGCAGGCTATAGGCTAGTATTTACCGCGGGAAAATCCAGATAAAAGGCCAATGCTATGGTGCGTTAAAACAGTTTATTTTATTCAAAACTAGATGAAATTTCTTAAGATCCTGAAATGTTGAGAAAGTTTATTTGTTAGTTTTCTACTAAAGTTAAAAACCCAATAATTTAACGGTCATTCTACGATACTCACTGCAAATGAAAGAATGAAGAAATTCAATATCACAGATGTAATGAAGCCCATGAAGATTGAAGAAATGATGGAGCAGGAAGTGCAGAACCTGTCCGGAGGAGAGTTGCAGCGAGTGGCCTTGGGTAAGTTTAAGGTATTTTTTTGAGTCCTGCGAATATTGTGTTGTGCAAAGCAGTGCTTATAATGTGTATTGAAGAAAGGTAGGTAAGTTTAAGGTATTTTTTTGAGTCCTGCGAATATTGTGTTGTGCAAAGCAGTGCTTATAATGTGCAGAAAATGCCATTTTCTGAGTTAGTTACCATTTTCAAAATGGTATTGTATTTGAGAAGTTATTTCAAGTTAAAAATGCTGAGTGAGAGTAAAATGTATAATAATCTCTATAACAATTTAGTTACAAATTTGCTCTCAAGTGAGCGACTGTTCGGAATGAAGGATTGTTTTTGACATTACCTTTTATGTAACTTCAAAGTAAATTAACATCCGGCAGGCAGAATTATAAAATACTATACTTATGAATAGGTGATTGTTTACGAAGGATGGCGGCAAAACCATCCGTCTCGTACTCTGCAAACATTCCCGACGCACTGCAGAATCGGGGCAGCCCCAACATCATCCTAAATATATTATTGTACTGGACACGTAGGGCCAATAGAACCTATAATATGGGTACATAACTACATAAACCATTATTTCCTACACACAAGTACTCGTGATAACGATCAAGTGATTAGGAACAAATCAAAAGCAGGTCGGTCAAAATGATGTTGCCAACAAGCTATAATCTGTTAAATGTATGAGAAAACAACATGTTGTAATCTTCAACAGTCGTTAGTGGCAACTCGTGGTAGTACTACTTGTCACACAAACCACAGGGTTGGTTAGACTAGCATGTCAATGTTTTTGACATCCGACATCTATGTGCTCGACAAACAATCCACACAACAACATCTGACACACACAATCTAGAAGCTGCGCGACGTGACACCATGCCAGAGGTACACATTCGAATTTGACATGCATGAAGCATGACTCAATGGGAAATACCCCAAAACTTCTGTAATTTAACTTAGAAATATTAATGAGCGAAGGCAGTCCATTACTATTCTGCAGGAAGTTAAAATTTAACCTTGACTTGAAATAGAAGGTATGTACTTGTGTCTTGAGTCAATTTATTAAGTTTGTGCTGTCGCTAAGGCGTGCTTAAGTTTTTTGTGTTGCGCTATATTATTATTAGAAGTAGGCACACATTTGGCCGCGAAGACTTTATGTATAGAATAAGATGTAGTAGGTATTTATACGTATATCTACGTATAAATGCATGTGCATTGTTGTGATTAGGTAATATTTTACGCGTTCTATTTATTTCCAAAGTAAAGAGTTTATTTGTAAAGTTATAGAATTTATTATAGAAGTTATTTTATTTATACTAACGAGCGATATCTTCGAGGCTAGAATTGAATATAGTTAAGTTATTCTGTACCAACAATTAAATAAAATTGAACATATGTATTATTAAATGTATTATTAAATATATTATTAAATATATTGTTAAATATATTATTAAATATATTTTTAAATATATTATTAAATATGTTATTAAATATATTATTATAAAACATATTATCGTTTAAACTGATAAAAAGTTATTCTTTATTTTTCTTTTTTCTGACTCTAATATCTCAGAAACCGTATCACTTATGAGATTTGATCATAGGAAACTTTTTGTTTGTAATCATTTACTCTGTTAGATAAAATTTTGTATTTAAGTAGATCTGGGTAGTTTAAAAAGAATTACGGGGTATGCATTTTGATAACCGAAAAAAAATTTTTTCACGTATATAAGGGACACCCTAATCTATATATATAAAAGAAAGTCGTGTTAGTTACACCACTTATAACTCAAGAACGGTAGAACAGATTTGGGTGAAAATTGGTATGGATGTAGCTTAGAGCCAGGAGACGGACATAAGATACTTTTCATCCCGTTCGGCTCTTAAACTTGTGGAACCTAGCTATCCTGTACCCACTGTGCTGATACTAAGAACTTGCATTTTGAACGACGTAACCTGACACATTTAACTTCAGAAAAATGCTGTCCAGTGGCTTTTTGTGAATGGAAATGCTAAAGGCAATTGATGGCTTAATATATCCACAATACAATGATTTGTATTATATATTATGTATTGAATCTAATAAATTAAAATTATGGAACAAACCGGCTGTCCTTCTCGCTATCATGTAACAAAAAGGAGAAGTTTCAGCTTAACATCGCTTCGGACGGTCCTAGGATAGTATAGATTAGTTGCATGTACCTAACGAAATTCCCACATTAATTTAATTATTTTGAGATTAAGATCCACATTATCAAAACCTACGCTCCTCATAAATTTATCTAACATAAAGAATGTTATTGCTTTTATTTAAATTGTAGGCGTTTTGACCTTTGCCCAACATTGAGACATCATGGCTAACAAATAAACATATCTCAACATCCTTTTTGCCGTAGGACGTCCAGTGTTGAACATAGGCCTCATTCAAAGATTTCAGTTCGAACAGGCTATACAAAATACCTATTTTTTTATGGATCCATGATGCCTATTGTCTACAGTCAGTTGTTAACAAAAGGTGATATAGTTATTGATTAAAATTTTAAGATGATTGATTGAGTCTTAGAGTATCTATGGTAGTACCTATAGATACTCTAAGGGTTGAGTAGATAAAGAGAGAAGAGGTGACTAAGAAAATATTTTTTTTGTATGGTTAATCAAAATATATATGGTTTATTAGCATTTTTTCTTAAAAAGTGCTGCTTTATGCTAAATATCAAGATGCTAGAATGGCTGCAAAGTATAACATATTAAACGGTTTTGATCGAGTATCGATCGATTCATTCACCGACTCGCACATGGCCAGTGTGATGAATTAAGGCCTAATAATCTCTTTCGCCAAGAGAGAAGTCCCTGTGTCCTAGCAATAGGAACGTTAATAGGGTGATGATAAAATATATGGGTTTGACGTGTCTGTCTGTCTATCTGGGACATCATAGCTCCCGAACGGATGGAGCGATTTCAATTTAGTTTATTTTGTATGAAAAGTGTGTTTGGCGCGAGTGTTCTTAAACATGTTTCATGAAAATCGGTTGAGCCTTTTAAAAGTTATGGGAGTGAGACTGGCGAAGGAAAAACCGATCCGTAGGTTCTCCAGGTGTTCTGAAGATGTAAAAGTAACGCTTTTTAAAGCCTATTGTCAGAGCTTTTACACCGGGAACCTATGGATCAGACATGCAAAACAGCCTTTAGAGGCCCTACGTGTCAGCTTTAACTTAAGATGTATCCTATATTATTACTATACTATATTATTCCTATATCTATACTAATACTAATAATATTATAAAGAGGAAAGGTTTGATTTTTTGTTTGTTTGTTTGTCTCGAATAGGCTCTGAAACTACTGCACCGATTTAAATAATTCTTTCACCATTCGAAAGCTACACTATCCCTGAGTGACATAGGCTATATTTAGTTTTCAAAAATAATATGGTTTCTTACCAAACTCCGTAATGTAACCCATGGTGAAAAAAAAGAACCTTAAATCTTTCTTTACCAAGTATTTAAATTTAGAACTCCACAATAACCCCTTTACAACTCGAATGGCATAAATACAATTCGAATTCAAAAGTCGATCCGAACGCATCTATTTTATGACACAATTCTCGCGGTGTTACCCGCGTTTAAATGTATTGTCCCGCGGAATTACATATTTTCCCGGGATAAAAAGTATCCTATGTTACTTCTAATACCTCCAAGAATATGTACGATAACTTATATCTAATCTTAAGTTAATAAATGTATCCTTTTGTTTTTGCCCGATTATTGTACGTGTGTGATTGGAGTTACTATTAAACACTTCATCCATCAATCTATCCATTGTTTCTTTGGAAACAAGAAGATCACTTGAGCAGAAAATACGTTTTAATCAACTTTCTTTTAAAATTACAGGGGCTTTCCATATGGGCTTATTTAAGAACAGATATCGTAGAATTAGGTTTACGAAAGAAATGTTAATAGAAAAGAATCATCAAAATCTGTCCAAGGAGATCAAAGTATCAAACATAAAAAAAGGTGTGTGATTCACACATGATAGAATTGAAACTTCAGTAAATCAACAAAAGAATGAGATGAATAAAAAAAAAATACTGTGCAAAAAGATTTTGTTTGGGCAGTCACCCATCCAAGTACTGGCGTCGCGCAACGTTGCTTAACCTTGTTAGCGTTTAAGATTGGCTTACCTGTCGTTTTTTCCCTTGCATCCAAGTTAGCGACTTCAAACGGGAGTGAAGAGGCGAAACCACAATGTTTATTTCCTCATCATGCGGAGCGGAGGAAAAACTCAGGTGCAGGGTAGGGTTGAAGGTACCCGTGCGCGAGGCAGGTCGCCCATGAGGTGGACAGATCAAATAAAGGCAGCAATGGACGACCCCCTATACGTTTTTCTTCACGAACAAATGATGGGCGTTTTAAACACGTGTTTTAACTGTGAAGGGCATACATTACAAATACATTTTTCCCATATCAAAAAACTTCATGAATTATGTGAAGAAATTTCCAAAGTTCAACTGTCACAAAAAATATTTTCGTTAGATGTTGTGTGGATTGTCCGGAAATATTTATTACCTACATAATTAGGAGTCATTTCATTACCAGCAACAAATATAATTATTATTAGTATGATAGATTAGTTACTGTTGAATTATCCTGTTCTTAAAATGTTTTTTTTTGTATTTTTTTAGTACATATATAATTTCATTGTCTTTGTTTATATTAATGGTATTCCTTAGTTTTATTTAAAAATATAACGTTTTTTTTATATACTGTGTTTTGAAATAAATGTGTCTTATTCCTAAATAGATGAGATAGATAGAAAATTCTTTATTACAAACACCAATGCCATGTATAAAAAATTATGAATAGTACGGTAACATTTAAACCTAGCATGCGTAATGGGCGGTCTTATTGCTCAGTTGATTTACTTAAGATTCTCGTGTCACATAAAGACTTATTGTATTTGTTTTTTATAATAACTCTTGAATATTTACGCCAATGAATGAATCACTTATTGATAAGTCACCACATACACAGAATTAAGTTAATTTTTATTTTTGCAGGTGTTTTTTTATCAAAAACACCTTAACATAGTACCTACCTTTTATTTTTTGCTTAGACTTATACGTTGCAAAAGATAGTTCCAAACAAATTATTCTGAACAATTTAACTTTATGACCCAAAAAAGTCCTAGGATTTTATGTTTGTTACCCTTATAACTTTTAAACGGGTCAACCGATTTTCATTCAACATGATTAAGAACACTTACCCAATACTCACCTTTCATACAAAAAAAACTAAATTGAAATCAATCCATCTGTTTGGGAGCTATGATGTCCCAGACAGACAGACAGAAAAAGTTGACAATTTTCATTCAATAATTTTAAACAGACCATTCCTAGAATAGATCTATAGTATCGACTCACCAGGTCTTACATGACCAGCTCAGTCAGAGCCTACAACATTTTTGCGTAAATAGGACTATAAAATCCAATAAATCATAATAATGTGTGTATTAATTATTTTAAAGTGTTTGTTATATATTCTGTTGGTGTAGCTTATTTTAACAAGTAAAAACAGTAGAGAAAAAAAGCGATTAGAAACAACCCCTTTTTGTTTGAATAAATATTTATTTATTACAGTCTAGACAAACGTAGATATTCTATAAAAATGCTATTGATTTCATGTTCGTTCGTTGGTATGTCTCTCAGAACGAGCTTACTTTCAGATCTAGTTATTCTTTATGAATAGGTGTGTAACTACAAAATATTCATTGATAATAATAATACATTCATTACTAATTGTTCTCGCCTTTGATTATCAAAAACATGCCGGTTTCCTAACGAAGATTGCTTACACAGTTAAAGCAACTATTTTAAAAATTAAATAAAATTAAAAATCTATGTTCCCTGAATAAACATTTTTCATTTTTCATTCATGTAAACTAAACACAACAAAATGGTCGCTGACTCAGCATTGTGTTGATTATCAGCTGGCTAGTGACTAACGTAAAAAGCATCGAACATCGTTGGCATACATACTCGACCGCCATTTTGAAAAAAATTTCATTCGGCGGCCAGTGATGAAACTCATGTCAATCGACAGAGTAAATGATTACAAACAAAAAGTGTTCTATGATCAAATCTACTGAACTGAATAAATGCATTATTTATTTATTTATTAAATTTCACACTACATACAAACACACTCTTACAAGCAATAATAAAGTTTTATGGCTCTACAATATCAAATTTATTGACTAATACAATATTTCTATTTTCTTTATAGTTTGAATGGGCCTTTTGAAACAATTTGAATAATTATTACCCGTGCAAAGCCGGGGCGTGCCGCTAGTTATTTATAAGAGAAAGGAAAAATGAGTATGTAATGTTTCGATTAGTCGTTATTCTATGAACAAGCACGCGTTCGATTGTATTATGTGAACAAGTCAAAAGAAAAATAAAACCTCTAAGGTTCAGTTAAAATCATTTTGTTCAGTTAAAATCATTTTGTTCAGTTAATCACTGAACAAAATGATTTAAACAAACTTGCAATCCAATTTCCATTACAACAAAATCAGTGTATATCGTTGACTTAAGTTAATTTATACTAAGCTTTTAACAAACAGCAAATCAGCACTTGTCACACAATAACACATGCATTTAAATAAATGTATTTAAAATGAACAGCACACCAAACTTTACTTCTAAACAAATCTACATCTACTAATAATTATTCTATAGAATCCTTATCAGTGATCGTCAAAATATACGAGTCAGTTTATTATTAGGGTTTATTTCATGAATCTGCGAGTAAAATAAGTCAATGGTTATTATATAGATTTATCAGTATTTATTTTAATTTTTTACATGCGAGCAAGGGGACGGAAAATACGTGTTGTATTTGTGACTTAAGTTAGGTGACTGGACATGTTAAACTTTATTTTCAGCTTAAAATATCACAAATTACCATCGTGTGAATTTCGCAAGTGTAAAAACAACACAATAAACACGTATAGAACTAAGGCTTTGTTGTTTTCACACTTTTCACTTGTTAGGATAGCGAACGACAACGAAATGTTTGAACAAAGAAAATGTCAAATATCCAAAGATTTATCCGTTAGGGCTATACCGTTACCTAGGATATAAAATCGTTGTTATCAAAGATTCTTTAAGTCTGTAATTATTTGTAATTGTAACTTATGAGTGAAACTTTGAAAGGTTTAATTACAGCAATGCCCTCCACCTATAGGTCAAAGTGAAGCTCAAACTCCCGCCGCGCGATCTGTAACAGTGTAACAACAAGCCTAACGGATTTTTCGAACCAGAGCAAACTTATTCATTCAGGTTTGCCAGGTTTACTTTCTGAATTACACCTGCAGGTTAAATATCGTCTTATCTACTATATCAAGGATTCATAATTTTTGCTCGAACCTATGGAATTACATTTTCTCAACAAATCGTTCTATTTCGCTACATTCACAGTATTATGTGCTGTTTAAACGTTTAAGAAACGAATAAACAGCAATGCAAAAATATTTAGCGAACAATAAAACAATTAATGTCTGATTTCCTGGAAAATTAAGAAGTGAATTTATGGTTTATTATTTGTAATACTTTATCGTCATCGGTATCTTTTAAATCGTCGAACGTACATTGCTGGACTATGTTTGTATGTTCTACAAGCTCTTTCTCCTTGGTCTGGATGTTTTATATGTATAGGTACTTAGTAAAAAATATTCTATTAAATGTTTGCCCATTATATTAAGTATATTAGATAACTCGTACATATGAGATGTATATCAATCTATAATACAAAATTTATGTTCATAGTTTTGTTAATTATAATTTTTACATGTATTATCGTGACCTAAAAGTATGTATTTAAAGGCGTACTTACTTCTTCATTGATAACGAAGAGAAATCTATTCGCTTTACTTTAATTTCTATGAAATTTAATAGGACTCTGTTTTTTTTTCAAAACCCTAAAGTATTTTTCTACACCATTACTCTCTTTAAAATATTATAACTTTTTATGTACTGTACATACTATATACATAAACATGTGCATATACTATATAATCACCGTTAATCTTCGTAAAAAGTATCATAATTTAATATTTATATGTTATTATAAGTATTTGTATATGTACGAGTATGTAGATACATACATTTATTCTAGGAATAAATAGAAAGGGAATGTATTACGAGGACTTAGCGAATAACACTTGTACTAGACTAACTGACCTCAGAGATGTTACATATGAATACATTATTCAAAGTCTAGCCATTTATTCCCTTAAAAACAAACAGACATACACATTCACTTTTCCACTTATACGGAGACATCAAGCATGTCATATAGCGCATAAAAAAACTTAATTAAATTCGACGATATGTTCAATATCTATGCTATATGCTAGGGTTTAGTTCTGAAAATAACTTTTTGATTGGGATTAGTTACCTGTTAACGAATTATTAACTACTAACTAAGCGACGAAATATTATCAAGCGACAATTTTTTTGTGGGTCTCATGCTGCTCTGTGAAGTCGCGCTCGGTGATATGTAAGTAAACTTCTATTCTTACATGCAAATAATTGTGTATGTCAGTCAGACTCGCGCCGTCAATAAGGTGAAATTTCTTATCTCTGATAAAAACAATGCATATTTTTGTTTTGATAATTTCCCAGAATACTAAACAAATTATAATGAAAACGGGTGCGTCCTGATAATGCAGATACCTAACATATTAGTCATGTCGCCTAAAATATTTACCCGCTTCCATCATTAAACTTGATGACGTTTGACAGATAGACGAATCCGCTTCACAGCCGAATACATTATCACATAATTTTTTCTCTTAAATCTTAGTTTCGTACGATTCCGTCATCGTAATAAAATAAACTCGGCGACTTAAATTAATTATCCCAGTTAACTTACCGTGAAGGGGTAGCAAAAAAGAGGAAAAAAAACAATCTTAAGAAACAAAGGTCTGGTCATCGGTCCGATCAAGTGTGAAGAAAGATCCACAATTAAAATTCACGCAGTCATGTTTATTTTATGTCTGTATTTTGTGTTAACTTGTGTTGGGTGTCCTTTCTTAATAAATTATAAATACGATATTAATAAATAATAGTACGAGGCGTAACTCGTAGTTGCAAGTGTCGAAGAAATTTATGCAAACTCACAGGTTGACACATTTAAATCCAGTACAGCCTTCACTTACCTGCCCTGGATGTGAACACACCTTTAAAACTAAAGACCAACTTTTACAGCACATTGAAAACAGTGACTGTCAAAGTGTTCGGGAAACAAAAGCTTCAGATAATAATAGTGTATCAACAATATTATTATGATACGGAGCGTAGAAGTAGGGAATATTTTACGGTCTAAGTATTCCTTTGTCGTTCGTCTAGGGAATCACCAACGTAATAATGTTAAAAATATATTTCTTCCAAAGTAGTGGGTCTATTTTGTTAAAATATAAACCATAATTATGTCAGATATGTGAAGATGACGATAAATTAACAAATAACTCGACACACAGTTTAAATAACAGACAAGGTTTGAAGTAACGGAGTTTATAAGTGTTACATATTATGTAAACTAACAACAAGATTATTGAAACAACAACAAAAAACATCCAATACAGTCATCAATTTGGGACCGCCGAGTATAATATATATTAAATAATATAATAATATTTCAATGCACAGTGCATTGAAGTTTCGCCGACGTGATTTTTTCATATTAAAGAAAAACGTCTGGTGTTTTTCTTTAATCTTAAAATATTCGTTTACAATATATAAAAAAAAACAAAAGGCATACCTATATAAGGTTATCGCAAAAAATATATTTAAGCTTAGCTACTTAAGCAACTATTAGCCAGGTCTGCAGCGTCATGTTGGGAGTAGAAGTGTGCTACACGGCTAAGATTGGTAAACTTTCCAACTTTTATACCTTTTACAATTTATTTGATTTACTTCATTTGAGAATTTCTAGATACCATTAAAATTAAATCACGCGAATTGATTTATGGTCAATACACAGAGAAACTGTGGGTTGTCATCATCCGAGAGGGTAAGTCTCTGAAAAGTATTTCATAAAGATATTTATGATAAAAAAAAATCTTTTTCATGAAAAACATCATAAGTTTTTATACCTACCTAATTTATTAAACAAAGAAATATATATCCACTTACCCCATAAATGAATGTAAAAATTACTACTTGAATATTGAAGTTAAGCTTTGATGAAACAAAAATGCTACTAAACAAAATAAAATAGGCTCATGTCTTCCTTTTTATTTATTATTTGAATATTTTATTGCAGGTCAAAGTGATTGCAGTTTCTCATTTGGTAAGTACGAACCTCTATTTCAACACTGAGACCGGTGCGACAATTGTCTTTCTTTTCTTAGGCACTAAATACGTTAAATTGCGATATTATTATTATTTATTATGTCCAGCAGTCCAGCTGTCCACATTCCAGTTCAAACCGAGTAGTGTGAGGAGTCTACTTACTGCAGCTGCATCTCAATAGCATAAGAGACACACACACTTTTTTTTGTATTTTATTTTTAACGTGTCTAAGTGTTTTAAAACCAAACAATGGAAATAAATGATTTTGCATTTTGTATCGTGTATAAAAATATGTTACGCGAGCGCGGGTGTATGTTTTTATACAACTGTGCTACGTCACGGGTATCACTACTATACGTATTTTAATACTGTATTTTATAACCCACCATCTATGTACCCATTTTTTTCTTTGAATTTCTTTACTGTCAATGTAAATGTAATATTAATACGTTTAATCAACTACCTAAAAAAGTTTTACCACATTAAAATTTCTCTCAGATCATAATATACCTACTTTATTTATCCTTTAAATAAATAAATAAATATTTCCGGACCGAAAGAGTTAAATGTCGTCCCACAATATACATATTAATAAATCAAGGGAAAGAGATGTCTATAAAAACACAAGTTGATAATAGAAATTATTTAATCGATACCTTTGGTTAGAGAATTTAAACACGTTTAAATTCTAAAAGATAAAATCGCAACTCATAGTAAGGTTATGGAGTCACGGTAACATGATGGTGGTGGCGAATAATAAGGCAAAATTACATAAAAAAATGAAACTTTATCAGTGACATCATTAATGGTGGATTAACCTATATTTCAAGTTATACAATATATGCTTAGAGCCCCGAAGGTTTGTCATTTTTAACTATAAGAACATGTAGTCAATTATATGTAACTGAGCGAGATAGATCTATATTTTAACCATTGATTAACTTTACTACCCATTATTTATCAATATCCAATCTTCTTGAATATTTTAAGTAAAATATTTTGTTTCAGGCTCTCCTTACAAACCCAAAGGCTAGCTTCAAAGGGCCGGTTTACAAATACATGTCAAATTAAATTATAAAAAAAAAACTGATATTATTTATAATGACGTCTTCCGTATACGAAATTATGTTAATAGGATGACCTTTCACCGAAAACACTTCGAAGTAAATTAATAATATAATGTTTGTACCCAAAATATAATTACATATTTTATTATTGCGATTTTCCAAAATGATCAATATTTTGTGCTCAAAAATGCTGTGGGATAGGCTTAAACATGTTTCAACATGAACGGCATCCTACTTCCTCGATAAATAGGCTGTCAAACAGTAAAATAATGTCTAAATAAGCCTGTTTCACAACAATATTGGCAATTCTGTTATTACATTGAATTTAATAATGAGTTCACCATAATCATTATTTTAATACCTACATCCTCATAATCAGAGAGCAACTTTATTAACTTACTGGCTGATAATTTGAATGCTGAGGTAAGTCAGTAATTAAAATGTATTTTGATATGCTCTAAATAAGTAGTATTTAGAGGGAGTGAGGTATAATATTGAGTTTAGTTACAAATACATATATCAGATACGTTATTTGTTAATCATTGTCATCGGTTGCGGAGGTATCTTGACCGGGCTGTACCCGGAAATTGACGTAAATATTTCGTCTTTTCTACGAAGGTATTTTTAACCTCACTTTTTAAAACAAGATTTTCGTCCTCGCTTTTTGCAAACTCAACTGTCTTTACTATTACGTCTCCTCTATAGATAAATATTTAAATTTATCCACACAACAACATTTAGTCCCGTGGAAAGATCCAAGCTTTTGTTACGGGTACTAGACAACTGATATACTTAATATAATAGACTCATAGATGGATATCCTTTTAAATATATATATTAAACACCCAGACCAAGGTTGCACTTTGAACAACTCAGCGAGCGGGCCGTTGTTGTATACAAGTAAAAGTTTTAGTCTATCGCTTACTTACCTTAATAAAAAAAAATTACCTCTACGACATTCCTACCCTATGTAACCTTAGTGCAGAGGTATCCATAACCTTAAAAAATTATGTTAATGACACATAAGAGTACACTTGCACCTAGAAGTCATTAATTTAGCATACATAATACTCACTTTCTTTTTGTTTTTCATTTAATACACGGAGCTTTGGCTATAATTATGGTTGAGCTAACATAGCCTTATTTAGCTCGTGCTCAAGGACTGGGATACGTAGGAAAATATTTCTTTGAAATAGGCTTGAAAATGCCTTATAACTCGAGTTAGTATTGAAAATGATAATAAGTAGGTACACTTTTTAAATTATCTTGGTTTTTAACAATATTAGAACATACTTGATTTGGATGGAGAAAACACTAACTTTTGTTACTCAGCACGATTCATTTAATAGAAATCACTTTTTCCTGCTTGTTTTTCAAAGTTTTTGAGGAACCCAGTGAGTGTTTTTTATTGTTTTGAATGAATTGTGGTCTTATTAATTCGGAATCAGCTGCTTATCACCAACCTTACCATAGCAAGCTGTGAGATATAATACCCATAGAACAACCAAGATATTACCGTCGTCTTTCATACAACACAAATGAATATGACAATACTGAATAAAAGAAAATAGTGTACAAGGAAACTCACAAGATCATATCTACAATAATATAATATAATATATACAAGTGCAGTGTCACAAAGTACTTTGATCGATTTTATATTTATCTGGTTGGTTTTCTACATGTGAATACTTTTAACTGGCCTTCAGTGTGCACCTTTGTGCAGATATAATTTGTTTTTACTATCTTAACATAATAGCAGTAAGTTTTTCTCGAGCATTATTATTCCAAATGTTTATTCGGAATAATAATGCTAATAATAATAAGTTTTGAATAATATTCGTTACGTTACTGTAAATAACATACCGGGCCGTCGAACATTGTACGAGATCGTCTGATTTGTGGAATACGAGACAGCAGCTTGCGTGAAAGATTATTGCGGGAAGTTAATTTAAAGTTAGCTAAGGCAGTGGATATTTGCCGATTAGCGGAATTGTCACGCGCGCAAGCAGGAAAAATAAAAACAGAAATTTCGGATTGTGATGTTCACCGAGTGGACGCTTCGAACGGAGAAATCGATCCTCAAGCTAAAGAGGTACATTGGGTTCGAAAGAATGGGAGAGGTGGATCTCAGTTGAGCGTTTACGCAAAACGCGAATTAAATAGAACTGCGGACTCGGTAATGCATAAATTCCCTTCAACTTAATATATATGATGATATGACGCTGTTTACAAAAAATATTATCAAAAGTCAGTTACACTGTTTTCCATATGAATAGATATCTTGAGAACATAAATTAAGAATTTTAGGATGATTGATTTCTTTCACTTTGAATTATAATATCATTCGTAAATACTGCAAAGAACAAATTAATTAGGTGCCGAAACTATAGCTTCTTTTTAATATTTTAATTAATAAATAACAGAAGGTCGTATTACATGTTACTTTTAAGGAAATTAAGATATTGGAATCGGGTGTTTTTCTTAAATTTTAAATTTAGTTTTTTAGAACTTCTTTTTTTTATTTCAAAATGTGATAAAGCCGCCCATTGTGTTACTGTATGTAATATATATCTCCTATGTATGTTTCTATATTTTGGTGTCGGATTTTGTCTGTTAAATAACAAAGATTAATTAGACAGTTAATCATAAGCTAAACAGCCTCGCATCACAAGACATTACCGGAGGATGATTGATATAAAAACTGCACTGTCATTTGATGAAGCAACAGAACATACAAACACTTCACTAAGCGGCGGGAATCGAACCCAGATTATAAAATATAAAGAGACTATTAAGAAAGGTTTTTTTTTTAATTACAAACCACAGGAGTTTCAGCGTCCGTGCCGTTTTTTGCTTACTTTTAAAATCGTTACAATACACTTTATGGTTCTAAAAAAACACGTACATAGGTTCCTCACTAATAGAGTGAGGAAACATAATAACAGCACTTATGTCTTTAATTCTTCAAATACTAACTACTTATCTAGATCAAAATTTAAAGACATTCCTGATTATATTTGCCCGTCTAAACATCCATGCGTATACATCACACATGCATCTATACATCCGAGTATTTGTTGTTCGTTAGTCTGATTAAAACTCGAGAACGGCTGAACGGATTTATCTTATCATAGTCTTGAAATGTTCGTGGAGGTCTAGGGAAGGTTTAAAGGCGAAATGGACTAGACATATAAATGAACTAGCAAGAAATCTACTGACACAAGAAAATACTATTAGACGCTTAAAGAGGAAATGCATATTGGATTTATCACTGGACCAACGCAAATGTACATGACAGGACGATTTAAAGGAATCTGTCCACATACATTTTATTATTATACAGTTTTGAATATTATATATAAAACTAGCGGCCCGCCCCGGCGTCGCACGGTATAAAATTTTCTCGAAATTTTTTCATTGGAATCGGGGATTTATATCCTGATGCTATCCCGAAAATAAATCACTCTTTGTAACTCCTTGAGTGTCTCTGAGACTGTTTCATAAGGCGTAGGTATAGTCTGGGATCTCCTTCTCTCTCACATGATGATGATGATGATATTCTGTTATCCATTAGCCCCAGCTAACCTAACCAAAGACCCTGATTCCGCCGACGTAAAGTACTGAGTGCATCCGTTCTTCAGGTACTAGAAAGACGTAGAAGTTCTTAAAATATAGTATATATATATAGCTATTATAGTCGTTTTTGTACTTCGTTACTATAAAAACATAGAAATAATAACAGAAACTTTTATCTCAGACAACGAAACGGCTCAGGCCGAATCAGATTGCTCTCACAGAGCCTTATAGGAGAGTGCATGGGCATCTGTAAAAATACATTAATGTTATTATAATCTTATTAACATTATAATTATGTTATCCTTAAAAAAGTTAAGTCTTACCTTCCAGTGCTTCCAATGTTGTGAAATAAATCTCAAAAACAAATCCAATATTCAACACCTATTAAGATTGAGATAACCTTATCCAAATGTTGCCCAACTTAAAAGCTCACAAATAAGGCCTGATTTAAATTCAGTGTTTATGGACGCAATTTTGAACCCCCGACAAAAAAGAACTTAAGAAAAAGTTTTTGTTTGACGTGTCTGTCTGTCTGGAACATCATAGCTCCCGATCGAATGGAGCGATTTCAATTTAGTTTATTTGTTAGAAAAGTGTGAAATAGCCAGCAATCAAAACTCATCTTTATTTCCTAGACAACAAAGTAGCGAGTTCGATGCACTCATAATGATATAATCTAACTAATCATTATTTTAGTGAGAATGATGACTGGTTAAATACGTTGCAATTAGAAACATACCCTTTTAATTTCTATAAACTCATAATAATTATTTGGAAAATTATCTATTCAGCAAGATAGAAACAAATTAATCATTGCATTTTCATGTGAATTGCTCAATTATGATGAAAAGAATCAATCACTGTCATTTATATCAGTGAACCATACTATCTCTCAAGTTGGATCGAACTGCACATGGTGTGCGAATTTTATTATAATCGGTTTAGTGGTTTAGGAGTCCATTGAGGACAAACATTGTGACACGAGATTTATATATATTTTAAGATATCTTATCTTAATATTTATATATATTAAGATAAGAGAACTATCTTACGGCTGAGATGATGATGATGAACACCCATAGTACAAGCTCTGCTTAGTTTGGGGTTAGGAAATTGTGTAAAAAGAAATAAGGTACAAAATGTACTTAATTACGATGCGAAAATATGAACTGATCATGAAGATTTTTCTCACAAGAGAGGCTTTTATTCATCCAGTAGGCATTATAGGACTTCTTATGGATGAGTGGTGACTGGGAATTGTCAGCAAGTTTTCCTCATGTAGCCGTGTCATCTACGTAGGTAGAAGACGAGTATATTACAATTAAAGCAAATTGCCTGCATCCGGCTCGTATTGACGGCAATCGTTTAATAGGTGTCGGTCAATAAGACCCATCTGCAGAGTTAACAGGGTTAATCATTACTTAAATTCAGATGTTTAAATTGTAGATGAAATAGGGCCAATAGAATTTTGTACGTAATAAAATTCAAATGCACGATTCTGTGTTATTAAGGCCTGGATATTGCTTGACGTGTCTGTCTGTCTGTCTGTCTGTGGCATCATAGCTCCCGATCGGATGGAGCAATTTCAATTTAGTTTTTTTTTTTCACGGGGCTTTGTTCAATGGTGTGGGTACTTCTTATGGGTATATGCGGATTTTTCAATTCTGAAACTGACTAACTGATTATTCTTAACCTGTCAGACAATTGAAAAGTGGTCAAAACAAGTTAAAATTCCAAATGTAAAAAAAAAACCCTATTCCAAAATCTTAATTCCCCTAACAGTAAAGTCTTTTATTGTATAAGTATTTGGTAATGTGCACGCGATGCTAAATTTAATGTTTGTCTTAGTTTTCTAATTATTGGTGTGAGAAATAAAGCATTTTTTTCTTAAATGAACATATGAATAATGTTATACATAATTGAATTGTTTATTAACCTTCTAATGCTTCGCACCGAAATAACTTTAGAATCATTACCAAACATCATTAAACAAACAGAGTTAGAGTTCGTATCCAAATGGTAGAACGGGATCCTTTTATAAATCTAAAACGTTTATTTCCTTAGAAGCCTATGCTTACATGGACAGGTCAACTTAAATCTAATTTAAATAAAAACTAAGAATAATCAAGGAAATAACATAGTCTTGACAGTTCGCTTCAATTTTTTACACAAATTTTACCACATAAGTTCATTGCAAATAAATATTCCTTTCATTTTACCTGTTTATTCTCCAAAAAGTCAGTCAAGCCGAATAGTTCTGAACGTCGCATTGACACAAACTGAGGTTTCTTTAAATAAATATCTACTTTTGAATACAGAGACGAGTTGCCAAAATACTCTTCGAAACTCTCTCCATAAGATTCTAAAAGTTTTCCAGCGAACGTGTTTTCAACATGGCGGCAACCCCACGGCAGAAATCACAACAAAAAAACATTTCGTCTATATTTTCGAAGCTTCACGGCCGTTTTGTTAAAAACACATTACAAATTTCGGGTTTATGAACATCGTACACCATAATGTAAATTAAATGATACTGAATTACTGCGTTAAAACATACAAAAATTCAGTAATAAGTTTAATATGGGGTTGATTGTCTTAACTTTTTTAAAAATATTGTCGTTTTTCTCATTTACATATTGTTAACATAATATGATTAATTTTTATATAGCACTAGCGGCCCGCCCCGGCGTCGCACGGGTAAAAAACGTTCCCGGCAATTTTTCCTTAAAAAATTAATATATGTTACAATGGTTAAAACTGTGACGAACCTCGTCGCCCTCCTCTAAACAAGCGTTAATTTAATTATTTAATCGTTGAATATCAATTTCCTCAAAATTTTAAAGTAAAATACATAATTTTCTAAATAATGGTATATTTTCAAAAATATCGAATGACATGACCTGCATTATCTAAGTATTTACAAAAGAAATCATAATGATTGCTAATTTAAGGCACAATATCGTGTCAGTGGATCAAATTTTATGTTATGTACTTTATGTTATTTTGGGTTTCTGGTCTGGTCTATTATATATCTATATTCCTTAATCGGTCAAAAGAAAATGATAATAATTACACCGAAGATCGAAATAAATATGATCACTTACGACAAAGTTATTTGTTCCTTTACGTCGACGAACAATACTCAATAACTTTTGGCTTAATTTACTGTAAATACCTTTACAGGGACTGTCCGTACCAAATTTGAGCCAAATCGGGCTTTGCTATCAATAATTGTACTTTCCTGCGAAAAGCGGTTATTTTCAGAAGTAAAAAGTAATTAGTTGTTTGAAATATCAGACCGCTTTCTGCGTTCAATCGAGTAAAAACTGTTTACTGGTAGCCTCTAAGAAGCTCAAATAAATTGAAAATGTACACGACGAAATCGCTTAGTATTTGAAAAATTTGTGACCCTATCCCGTCGTGTTAAGGTCTATTAGGAAAGGGTCCCTGCAATAGTTAGAAATTAAATATAAATAAAGTTTGATTCGTGTTACATACATCAGCATAACAAAACTACGCTAATAATACGAAGTTAAAATAAAAACACAAATTAACACAAAAGGGTCGTCGACTCGAATTATTTTTCTGAAATGTTCATTAACGCATTTTTTTTTCTCCTTAAATCCTTCCTCCCTTCCTTTTGATCCTTCCTTTTGATGGTTCTGTTTTTTATTAAAGCTGTTCCTAGCAAGTTACTTACATATAATAAATTAATCGGTATACAAAAAATAAAAATAAGATCTATTGTACCTACATTTAAGCAAATAAATGATTTGATTTGATTTATCGTCATCTAAGTCCAGAAAATATACTTTAGGCATTAGAAATACAATAAAACTTAAAAGAAAGCAGAATAATTTATAAGAACAGCATAATTTAAATTTTTCTGTAGGAAATTTTATATATAAGATAGATTTTTGTGTAGCGTGATATCCAAAAACAAATAACATTGTTGCTTCATGGTGTATTTAAACAGAATATCAGTGTCTGTATAATTCACACAGATTATGTTATTAGTAAGTGTGTGTGTGTAACTTATGCTGTTGTGTGTGCGAATTGTCCGGAAATCAATATTTGCTTTCGCCGGCGATTGCAGTTGGCTTTATTTATATTTTGTGAATGCATGAAATATTTATTGAACAGACATACATAAGGGTACATGATTAAAAAAATTACAGTTTTTTAATTATTTTAAATTAATTACCTACAGTTTTTTTTTATTTATCTTTTAGGTATATACTCCGGAATGGGGGTGAACCAGGCTAACATTATGTTGTTCTACAACTTTTTGATTTGGAGGCCTTTTTTCGAAAAAAGGCCTCTTTTTTTTTAGCCTCATATCAGTTGATTAAACTTTTTTTAACACATGGAAGAAGTTTTAAAAATTAAATTAAAATCTTAACCCCTGTTTATTTAGTGATTATTTATACAAACTTTCGCCTTTATAATAGTAGTAGGATCTAAATAAAGAAGTGAACGCGATTTTTAATTCTCACGAATTTAAAGATGGCATCATAAATCATTGTATATTTGAATAACAGCAATAGTTCTATTGGTCTGGAACTTGAATTCGTAGCTCAAACAGTTCAAATAATGGTACATCTATAGATTTCTCGATTTATAATTAAAAAAAATTGTAGTTTTCCATAACTCCCGACCAAAAATGAGGGGTGTTATAAGTTTGACGTGTCTGTCTGTCTGGACAGTCTAAGAAGTCTATAACTATGTGAGGATTCGCGCTCATTGAAGTCACGTCTGTTTTAAATAACTTAAGTATCTCATCACAGACTTGTCGTTGACATTGTTGCATCTATTCTGTAAGGCGGTAGTCAGTCGCAAAACATGGTATGTTACCCGTTTTAAATCATAATAAGGGACTTATGTCCAAGCAGAATCCTCATTTATATAATCATTTATAGAGTCATACGTTTTTCATAAGTCTTCTCTTAGTAAATAATTTAATGTGAACAAATTATCTCATAGTTATGTGTCCTACACCGTCTATAGCAGATTTCCATGTTATATTTGTAATTAGAAATAAATATGTTGACTATTTATTTTATTGTTTTATTTTACCATTGTTTTAATAACCCCGACCAAAAAAGAGGGTTGTTATAAGTTTGACTTGTATGTCTGTCTGTCTGTCTGATTTCAATTTATTTTTTGGTTTTTTGGATGAAAGGTGAGTTTGGCGCGAGTGTTCTTAGGCATGTTTCATGAAAATCGGTTGTGCCGTTTAAAAGTTATGGGGTGAGAGTGTCTAGTACCCGTATCCGTATCACAAGCTTAGAGCTTTCCACGGCGCTAAATGTTGTTGTGTGGTTTGTCTGGATATATTTATCTTTTTATTTTTTCTTTTAAGGAAACTAAAGTAAGGGAATCTAAGGTTATTTTTAATTGTAAATTTAGTTTATTCATTATTTATACGTTTCAGTTCAAAAAGATGATTTGATTGTGTATTTCATTCTTTGTCCAAAAGATTGGATCCGCGACATGCCGCCGGGCTTCGACAAGGCCCCTGGCATGTCGGACGACGGTCGGGACAGCCCGGACTGGCGCTCGTCCCCGGACAAGATTTAGGAATTAATGTCTTAAAGAAATGTAGGAAAATAAACAGGTAAAGTACTGCAAGAAATATATTTTCATTCAGAGAGACATCATAAAATTATATTGTTGTCATTTGATATCTTTCACAATCAGAGACAATACTAAGCTCTAAGCTTGTGTTACGGTTACTAGACATCTGATATACTATATATAATAGACATACATATTCTAGGTACATAGATGTTTTTTATATTAAAGAGGAAATTTCATTATAAGAGTGGTTAAGACCCGTTTCGTCATGAAAGTAATGCGCCAATTACTATGGATAACGGACTCGGTTGCAGGTTTTTCTTTGGTCGCCCAAGGCCAGTATATAAATATATTAATGAAAAACAGATAAATTGCTTTAAAGTCTTACAAAAAATTTAATGAATACCCGTTCACGGTTCATTTTATTTTTGGGGGATCTCTGCAGTAAGGTATTGTTCTGTTGTTGATAATAACTGTAAAATTAAAACAGAAATATCTGATATTCCCAATAAAAATAGCCGCACCGGTAACAAAAAAGATTTAAAGCTCAATGTGCTGTACACCAATCCCTGATCGGAAGAGATCTCACTTTTCGAATAAATAGGTACATTATTATCAGCCGCACTCCGAGATGTCAATGATTGCTTAAACTACTACTATGTAATGATAAAAAACTTGGAATAAAACCTGGGATAAAAAACACAGGTAGTATGCTATTATGTGTCGTTACCCTTGAGAACGTCTAGAGGATATCATCATTATAAAGGTAATTCTTCGTTCAGTTTCTCACAGTCGTCAAATGATATTTTAATTACATTTCTTTCAATCTATTTTATTTTGTTTATTTTACTGTACTACCTATTTGAGTTTTACTAATAAATTACTTATTACACCATTGCTACTGACTACTGACCTACTGAGACTTTGTTGTCTGTCTGTATGGCCGTCTGTCTGTCAATATAATACAGTTTTTACTTTACAGTTTTGTTTGCCGTTTTATGATTCATTTTTCAAGAGAAATCTATACAGACACTATAAAGGTCAAAATCAAAGATAATATTCAGTATAACTAAAAACGCATAGAAATTAAATATATAAGGGGGCTCCAATATATATTAATTAGTCTGAGCGACCGATTATATAATGGAGACGGAGGGATTAGGTCACTTAGCGTAATGTGTTCCAAATACTCATAGATAGATAGATAATATATTTATCAAGAATATTTGTTTAATGTATTACTATTTTTGTTTCAGGTATGTATCAAACAACGTAAGAATTCTTCGAAATATCGTGGTAAATACCTACTTGTATTATTAACATGCAGTTTTTTTATGTTTGTACGTGGTTAGTTAATTTTATTCACATGATTCGATGTCGTTTTTCTGTTGCGGTCTACTGTAAATTGAAGACAAAGAAATATCGTTTAACTTTAATTTTTTTTGTTTGCGTAGATGCTATCTATCTAAGCAAATTGAGAGCTTAAAAAGCAGACGTTTTTCAACTTACCATAGTGAAGAAAATAACACTTCTGCCGAAGATCGGACTATTTAGTATCTTCACTATACGTTTAGTAATAAAGAATACATTAGGGAAACATTCGGACTTACGTCCTATTTGTTTATGAGCAATAGAAATGGTCTATTAAGATCGTTGAATTGCAGCTATAGTTACACTGATTAGTTTTGTAATTGATTTTCTGTTATTTTCTATGTTAAATTAGAAAGATTGTATATGCTCACCATACAAGATAGTTTTACTACTTAATAATAGATTAAGAATGTTATATTTTATCAATAAGGTTATTAATCCTATTAATGATTTTATAATATTCGCTTTATTAATGTCTCATACTTTCTTATGACTTAACTGTACGGTTTGTACAATATGTATAGTATACAGAAATGCAATGCAGCAATTCTGTTACAAAGCATTTTGGCTCATTAACATGTCTTCACATTATTCAAATTAACGCCATATCTTAATTACGGACCAAAATTAAGATACTCTCACACAACTTATTAGAATGCTACTTGTAGTCGTAAAAAAAATTGCATTGCAACTTTAGTTCAATTTAATTTAACAACTTACCTATTATTCCACTTTCATTATTATCTTGTTGTATGAATAAAGGAAAATCATAAAGAGATTACTTAAAAAAAGTTTTTATTACTCTTCGCACTATTAACATCATATCCAGAGAATTTGATACATATAATTGTAACCTAAATGAATTTACTAGGATAACCATGAACAAATTATACTATATAGATACCTACGAGATTTATATATTTTAACTTTTTTAGCCAATTTTTATTTAAATAAACTTGATAACATTTTTTGTATAGGCATACTTATCTTATTAAAGTAGCGCAAGGTAGTAATTGAATTAAGAAACAAGGTATGTAACGATACCCCTAGGGTCCTAATTAAAGCTACGTTCTAAAAGAGATGTAGGGGAGGACGTTTCGTCTATTTTCCAATGACAAAAAAGGAAATTAAAGAAACCCAAAAAATTAGTTTTAATTTAGGATCAGCTAAAAACGCAGTCCGAAAAATGAATTTATTACATTATTCTCGCATGAATTTTCGCCCTCTTTGATCTATTTCCTCCTCTAAATGGTAACTGATTGCTTTTTATGTCATCAATTTTATCGTTGTATTAGCGTTTTTGCTAGAACTTTAAATAGACATGGTTCTTTAGGTTTACTCGCACTTATTATGAAGACAACCATTTATGGAACCATAAACTTTAAAACTAGATAGAACCAGTTGCGCTACTTTTAAACATGAGCATAAAGCTACTTATAAACGCTAAAATAACAACTTAGGTACTTTCTGCTGAACATGTAGTGTACTACAAAATCAATACTTACCTACATATTTTTACTAGCTAATCAATCAAGATATGATCTCAAATGTTTGCAAAAGCATCTAACATGTTAATGGTTAATTAATCATAGCTTTAACCTTATGTTAGATAGTCGTAAGTTTATGTTAAGTTTGAGTGTACATAACATTAAGTTTATGTGTATGTACGTGTGTGTGGTTCTTGAAATATTATTCTATACATTCATCTATTCCTAAAACTCCATTAATATCCGGCCACGAACCGTAAAAATACTTCAAAGCTCCAGATAAAACAGCCCGACTGACTAGTCGTAGAAGTATTTTAGTGACGATTGACGTATGCGGAGAAGAAGCGGAGAAAGGTTTACCGATCCTTGCATTCACGAACGTGACAGATATGGTGGTCAGGTTATTCAAATACAGGCTTCATTAATATGGCTTACCATATCTTATCTATGAATCACAAGACCATGACCCCATTTTGATAGACAACAACACAATAAATTACATTGTACTGTACAAAACAAAACTATTGACAAACTAACCTGACATAATAGATTGAAGATGACAGACAATGTTTTAAAAATTCTTGTTCCTTACTTCTACATAAGCAAGCAAAGATTCATGTAACATTGCGCGTCAGGACCTAATGAATAATCAAGACATGTAATTCATAATATATTTCTTAAAATAAAAGAATCTATCTTTATACCATCCATTGCTTAAAGTTAAATGTAAAAGAAATATGGGGCACGACGATAAAATCGCCGAGTTTCACTCGCTCGTGAAGACGGTCCCTTATAAACGATTATTCTCTGTCGTCACCACTGGCTCCGTTCACACTGGCGGCAAACGAGCAAAAAAAAACAAAAACTGGAGAATCAGCTACTATCAATTTTTCATTTTGCAAAACAACGTTTGCTGGGGTCAGCTAGTTATATATAAAATTGCGTACGTGTACGAAGCGCCGCGCCCGGCCGCATCCGATCCAGTTCATATATATGAAACTTTATCGATATTTTGAACACCGCTTAAAATAATATTACAGTGAAAATTATACTTATCATATTATGATGATTCCAACTGCTTAGAAATTAATAAAGTTTTATGAATTATCCCACACTATATTAATAACAATAATTATTATTAGTAACAAACAAAACCAACCTATACAAAATGAATCATACTTAAAATCTAGTAGGTCTACAAAAAAGATCAGGAATTCTTTAAGTTTTGCTTTAAAGTTCTGTTTATTTTTTAGAGTTCTTATAGGTGGTGGAATATTATTCCAGCACTTTGTGGCCGCGTAACAAAATCCTAATAAGATGAGTCATTACTTCATTAGATTCTATGCATGTTGCATATAAAACTAAGTGCATTATTTCCCGAGTGCTTTACCATAAAAGGATGCAGTGATGTAGTAAGTTAGTTGCATTTATTCATTAGATCTTTACTGGATTGCATATCTACTTATGTAAATACCGAACATGCGCAGGCTGATTATTATCGGTATCATTAAAGATGCAATAAACTACCTCAATCCAAAGGAGCAGGGTGTAAAATTGGTTGAAGTCTTTATTTACATTTCAACAAAGAGTGAACGCTAGGAAATGTTACGTTACTGGCAGTGAGCATTTCGAAGGATAATATCCAAAGACTTTCCTATAGAGAAACCTTAGGAAAGCCTTCTGTACCTTCTCTAAGGGAAGAGCATATGAAACTTCATGTGGGTTCCAAACACAGGAGCTAGACTCCACACGCAGAGAAATCGGTGACAAACACTTTTTTTTGCCGGAAATCGAGAAAAACCATTTTTTACCCTTAAAAACTCATCCCCCATCCCCTTCCCGACCTCAGATCGCCCGTAAATTATTTTTCCTTTCATTTTTATAATATTCCCTGTTATTATTTAAGTGATTAATTTTGGCATGATGTCATAAGCTTATAACGCAGTCATAATGTTTTCAAATTTAAGTATTAATAGGTGAGTTTTGAGTTTTGCCTATTTCTATCGTATCTACGTATTCTAATATTTAACAAGACTGGACAATAAAATAAAAAACATCACAGACACAAAAGTTTTTGCAAAATTACTCTTTCATGTCTATTAAAATAGTCCAGTTAATATAGATAAAAATTACGGTTAAATAATAAGTTTCGTATAAATTAAGAGATTTCATCCACATACCTTGGAGCCGTTCAGTTCGCGGACTGTCAGGTTTAAGAGGAACTTCCGGAGGTCGGATTGTGGAATGATCTCCCTCCCGAGGTTTTCCCCTTGGACTATAGTATGGGCTATTTCAAAAAGGACTGCGTAGGTTGTTTCATAACTAAGGAATAAAATACATTCTATGCATTGCACTCACAATATGGTTTTTAACGTAGTTCCCCAATGCCACAATTTTTTTTAAATATTATAATAACTAATATCATGATTATTCTTAAATGTCAATTCGTTTATGGCACAGAATGTTGTACAGGTACTTCAGCATCATTCACTTGCCCTTATCCCACATTACGTGGGGTCGGCACAACATGTTTTTTCCTTCCATTTACCAAATCGTCCGGTTTCCCAGTCTTCGGGTTCAAAGCCAATTTCCCATGCGGAGTCATCACATTCTTTGCTAACGTACTGTTATGTTTCCTCTTCATATGCTTATTGCAATTCGACCAGAAATTTTGGTGACGTTGTTCTCTAGTTGTTTTTGGGAACGCTCTAACACAGCATTAAAACAAAAATGTTATTGCTGGATAAACCATACAATATTTTCTACCCGTAACACAAGCTTATAGCTTAACACGGGGCTAGATGTTGTTGTGTGCATTGTCTGGAAATATTTATTTATTTATTTACGAAAGAGTTTCTAAACAACAGCATCCACTTAGGTACCTACATTAAAACAATGTAAATACATCTAAATAGATACCTATCGTTACTTCTGTTCCGCGTTCGCTGTGCCGAAGCCTTTGAATTTATTTACGTAAACAAACAATACAAAACTTTATGAGAACGCTCTGCCAAAGTATTTCGAGTTTGTAAACTAAAATGTGTAATATATATTGGTAACCTATGTTTATATATTGGTTGTTACGATGGATTAATATGATCCTTAAAGATATGAGCCCACACGCCTTCCTCGATAAATCTTAATTTATAATTTAAGAAATACCACCGATTTAATGCAGTAATTTCCTTAAAAGTTAAACACCATAATATTTTGTAATGTGCACGCGATAAATTACAGATTTACAATTTGAAGAGTTTTTTCGACAAATGGCCTTCTTAATCGAAAAACCGTGGAACAAAATATGTTAACCTGGTGCTTACCATTCACAAACCAATTTTGAAACATTTAGTATAATAACTTGAATAGTTTTAGTACCGGACTCGAATAAGTCATCGCTAGCACGCTGCTGCAACTACGTATTTTAACCTTAGTAAAACTCTATTACATATTCATTATTTATTATTATCCCCCACAAGCTCTGCTTAGTTTGGGGTTAGGTGATGCTGTGTGAGTAGTCCGGAAATATTTATTATTTATTTATTTATTAATTTCGAAATTTATTCATTTGTTAGTATTAATCCTTAACAAAATAAATTATTTATTATGTAAGATTGCTTTAAAACCTTTATATTAAATATATAAAATATCTAAATCCACCATAGTGTTGTTTAATCAATAACAGAGCGTAACTCGAGTATGCAATGACCAGTAAATTTGTAAGTGCAGGTTGGTTGTATCTTACTTACTAACTTACAATCAATTGGCCTGAAATTAGAAGGTCAAAAAAACGGATATTATTTGATGACATGTATAAAAGTCGTAAAATGTTTAAATCTAAATTAAAATGGTGTCAGAATAACCAAGAGCAAATAAAAATGGATATAATAGCGAATTATAGGAAAGGTAAACATTTTGTTAAATTTTGGACAAGTATTAAAAAGTTAGATTTAAAACCAAGTTTACCAGCAACAGTAGATGGCCTGTCAGACTCGAAACAAATCGCTGACAATTTTAGCAAACATTTTAGCGTAAAATCCCCTTTGGTATCGTCGGTCGTGCCGAAATCTCCGCGCAGGAGTCTTTAGAAAATTGGGTGTTTAATAAGGATATTATGTATTTCAGATGTCTAGTACCCGTAACAAAAGCTTAGAGCTTACCACGGGTACACGGGGCTATTAGATGGATCATAAAAAGTAAACTTTAATCAATGAGAAAAACAACATTAGGATGGCACCGACAACCGCACGTCGAGCCAATTACGGATAGATAGTAATGAAAACCACAGGCTGGAGTTGTATATGACAATCTTCGTGATTTACAATGATTTTTCTTAAAGGCCGCATTCTATACGGATAATGGCGATGAGAGACATGCATTTTTGTATGAAAATAGGTACCAATTTCTTAAAACCCAACCGGATATCTTTAAAGCGCTTATTGTTCATTCTTTTAGTACACCTTGTATATGGTGCCTAGTAAATTTTAAATTCAATTTCAATTCATTTATTCAATTAAAATTTTACAATACAATAATTTACATAAACTGAAGTAAATGAGCGTCAAATAATACTAATAAAATAATGTCAAGTAAAGTTAATTAATAGCAAATCGAAAATGTAACAGAATATACTCATCATAAACTTATACGTCAAAAATCCTCAACAGAATAAAAACCTTAAAATATACCAAATACACCAGCTTCAAATTTTAACTATCAATTTTGTATCATGTAACAACTAAGCAGAACTTGTAAATTGGTTAACTAGTATTACCTTTATGCATGCAAACATGAAAACTTTTTACACAAGTATTTATTATCCAACTGTTTAAAACGAAATTTTAAAGATGAGTTTGCACTGATCATTTAGAACTCCTTGTCAGCTTATATACATAAATATGAAACAATAGAAGTAAGATATTTTGAACCAGCTGAATTTAGGTTTTTTTTCTGTTATGTGCATATTTGACTAGCATTTGTTTGTAAATGTTAAATGTATAAGTGATAACCATGTTGTACACCGATATTTTTCTAATAACAACATAAGAGATGGAAGCTGCCTGGAAGAGATCGCTTTTTAGCGATAAGGCCGCCCAATGTACATTTTGTTTCCTACGTGTTGTTGTATTTTGTTTCTCTGTGTGTGCAATAAAGTGTTTTGTATTGTATTAAATAAATAAATAAATATTTCCACATCTGCCGAACACCTAGATACGAAAATATATCTGTCGCGGAACTAAATATTTAAATAAATATTTCCAAATAAATAATTATTAATTATAATTTATCTGTATGGTTTAATATTCGAATGCGTGCATTGCAGTCACATAAAAACAAACTCATCATTGATAATTGAATTGATATCAATGAAGTTTGTTTTTCTCACTATTTTATACGTCCGTCCATTGTCTAGTTTCTAAACTTAGAACGGTAGCCTACCATGATTTTAAAGTTTTTCAATTTGTAGTGATCATGAAATTTGCAACTGAGCGTCGAAATATCGATAAACTTAAAAACCGCCTCATAAGAGCGCGGCAGACATCATTGTACTGGACTCTTATGTTATGGAACGCTTTTTGGTATACCTAGTCCATAGTTGGCATGTGTATGTACATACGTGCCCTCGTTAAGAGAGAAGTCCCTGGGTCCCAGCAATGGGTACGTAAATAGGGACTTTGATGTAGTTTTATGTTATGGGGTTAAAGATTGAGGGATTATGGGGTTTCAAACACTATCTAGGAGACCCAGGGAAACGAATAAACACTAAGCATGGACAATTACTAATCCTTGGATTTTAGAAGAACTTAATGGAATCTTCATTAAAGATAAATAAGAAGGTTCTAATGCAAATTTCATAGAAAATACAAAAGTTAGTGAGATTTAATTAGCGATAAGAAGCTCAAAGTAACATACGGAGGCTAACAAAGTGTTGCGAGCAGATCGCGCTGTTGCCGCCCGAGCAGCGCGCGTCCATCCTCATGCTCAAGGAGCAGATCGCTAAGAGCACACAGCAACGTTAATGATGTGTTAAAACACGAGCATGCAGTTAGAATAAGTTTAGATAAGAAAAAGTATTCGTATATTCTAGCATTCACTTAGAATTTCTCAGTGAGTAGAGGTGAGAGTGCAAAGTTATTCAGTAAAATCATCAATATTTACAAAAAAATTTTGGCCGGACGTTTCTTTTTCACTTGGATATCGTCTTACAAGAAATCAAAGAAGAAAGAAAAAAATTATGAATTTCAAGCTATTTTTTCAAGATTAGGATTTTTTTTGAGACCATAATGAATAATTTTAATACTTAAATCTATAAATTTATTGATTTCGTATAGTTTTAGCTTTTTTGGAGAAATTTGTAAAAGAATTACGTGTTTAATATCTTAAGGTAATTTTCTAAACAATTACTTATCTATATTTTTCAACATTGTTTCGTGTTTACGGCTTATTGATGTAATTCAAAATTCTCACTAATTCAAAAAGTTTAGTAAGAAAAATTATGTATACATTCAATACCTACATACCTACTACAATAAACTTTCATTTCAATCAAATAAAAGAATATAGTCAATAAAATAATCCTTTTCTGGCAACCTATATTGTTTCCGTGCCAAGTCTGTATATCGAACCGTACGATCTAGCCAGCTGTATGGATTTTACTCGGAATTACTATTGTTGCTAGGCATAAGAGGTTTAGGCTGGACAGCATAACAAATAAATAAATAAATAATAAGTATGTTTTTTTAACTAGGTTTTCTTTACTTACTAAGTACCAACCTAATAATAAGATCCTAAGCCAATCCTGCCAGGGTAGCGAGTGGGGTATCAAATGAAAGCTTTAATTAAAATTACACTTGGACACTCTCTTACACTGAGTAATCCATAATCAATTCTAAACAGGCGTTGTACAGTAACGTAGGAATCGTTGTTTTTGTAAAATTGTTTTACACTACTTATATTTGTTCTTTCATCCAAATCCGAATAGCATATGCCTTTCTACTCTCACTTTTAGTCCAATTTAAGGCAAACTATTTATATTTACAATATTTGTTTTTATTTATTGTTTGTATAGACATTTTTAATTTTGGGAATAATTTTATTTGTTATTATTATATAATTTCAGCTTTATTATTTTTTGTTTTTATTTTTATTTTTGATTAATATTGTTTTGCTTTGATGTATTTTATTCCGTCAAATCTCTGTTACGGCTGGACCGTTTTTACGCGTTGTTATAATTACCTAATCTTTATATATATAATTCTTCTGTGAGTGTGTATGTCACTGAACTTCTCTCAAGCGACTCGGCTATAACAACACATAATAAATTAATATGAATGGGGGCTTCCATACAATAAACGTTATTTCTACCAGGTTAAGGAACGTAGCGCGCAGACACCAACTCATTTTTTATGTTCTCTTTTGTTTTATTGTTATTGCGAAATGTGTGGAGCATGAAGGCCTAGAAGATGGCTTCTCCGGAACATATTACGAAACACGAAAACATCGCTTCACGCACTGGCCCAGCCCGGAGGGTGGTGACAAGCCGCGGCCGAAGAGTTCCACTGAATAGATCGTCGTAAAAAAGTCTTTCAGTTTCAGGAACCGATTCTAACAACCGCTTTATATCTTGCACTTTAGCAGCCTTTACATTCAAGGGTTGACCGGCCGAACAAAATCTTTTTGCATAGTATATTTTTTTTGTTTTTATTCTTTTGTCGATTTACTGAAGTTTCACTTCTATCGTGTGTGAATCGCACACACACCTTTATTTATTTTTTATCGTGTTAAGTATATAAACTGTACATAAAATTTACTTTCAATATTCCCACTGGTGCAATTTCATACGTTACGTCGTAGGTGTGTCATTTGATTGGGTTTTAGTAAATATTCAGCAGTATTATAAGTTATATAAAATGTATTTGTTTTTTATTAAACAAAACTAGATACTCAGTGCACATTTTGAACTGCTGGACTTAGGCTTTCCTCATAGATAACCCCCTGAGGCCCGATCTGAGGCTAACAGAGCAATTAAGCGCACACCGCTCAAGTACCTGCTAACGGGAATTTTAACCCTTCGGGGTGAATAGGTCTCGGATCAGTCTGTAAGGGATGAAAGGTGCTTTGAAGGAAACGCTTTTCTTCGATCTTAAACACCCCGACCAAATATAAATATTTTTATACTTAATATAAATATTTTTATAATAAAAATACTTATATTAAGTATATATTCGAGTACATAGGAGGTTTTTTAAATATTAAATTTAATCTTTTTGTTTAAAAATCTTAATGCGGTTCACAGATTACATCTACTTACTAAGTTACAACAGTACCTATAGTTCTTATAGTTTCGGAAAAAGTGGCTGACAGGAACCCCTGAAAGTTTACAAACTAATTAATCAACCTTAGTTAGTATTAAAAGATGTTTCAAAAACAGTTTTGTGAGGGAAATCTGGGAATCATTCTAATATTATATTAAGTATAAAGAAACGGTAACTACCTACCTACCAGATAAACTAACATAGTTCCTAGCCATCAGTGTAATAAGTAGGTAGACGCAATAATAAGTACGTACCTACCTACCCTAGTCAACTGCACGATTATTTCGTGATCTTAACCCCGCTTATTGTCACAAAACTATAATAGTTAGAGATATGACGTTAGGACGTTTTTTGTAGATAATGATAAGTTCTACAAAGTTGTAATACATCACTTTGTTATTTATTCAATAGTTTTTCAATCGCAGCATTCGCGATTAAAGAAAGATTTACCTAGGTACCAGCTTTTAAATTGAGATTTTTAAGTTGTTGAATAGTCCTCATATAGAATTTTTTAAATCGAACCAGTAGTTCCTTAGATAAGCGAGTTCAGACAAAATCTTCAGCTGTATAATTAGTGCCTAGTATCATTAATCATAAAACATTTGATATATTGCAAGAAATTTAATTAATATCCATTTAGAAGTTTATAGGTAATGTGTGAACAGAGAGCGAAAGTAATTTATAGAAATAGAAAACATTTATTTTTTTTGCTTATAATAAAAAAAAAACGAAAGCATATTCTTAGGAGCAAATAAAATTATTCTCGATTTGATATGCTGATAAAATAAATTTTCAATATATTTTGCAGATTAATAAACTAGGAAAACCTTCAAAAAATTAGTGGCCTTAACATAAGGCCAGTTTATTCTCATAAATTTAGCTTTTTCGTACCAAATCCTTAAAAACCAATTAACTTGAAAATCAAAGCAAAATCACGTTACCATTAGCCGAAATTGAAATTTTATTTAAATAGAGGGTCTCATAAATTAACATCAACGAAGATCATTAAAAGGTCTCGATTAATAACGTGATTAACGAAATTCCAATTAAATAATAATTGAGTAACTCGGTTAATCCATTTTTAAATTTGCAATTTTATGAATAAAACTGTCGTTCTTAACTTAAATTAATTTAAATAAAACCTTCGTTCTAAATAGACAATTGTGATTGTGTTTTTTTGTGTGAGTGACTCTTACCAAAGATTTATTCTGTGATATAATTTAAAAATATTAAGATGAGTGAGTGCACCTGTTATTGCATTGGATGTTCGGTGAAACAAAGGAATGTTCTAAACGGTAAGACAATTAATTACGACCTGTGAACTAACAAAATACTCCTTTTCAGAGATATTTATAATAAAAATAAATAAATATTTCCGGACTACTCACACAGCATCACCTAACCCCAAACTAAGCAGAGCTTGTACTATGGGTGTTAGGTGACTGTGACAATACTACAATGTGTGGTGACAATACTACATAGATGCATTTTTTTTTGTAAATACATACATATTATACATAGAGAACACCCAGACCCTTTTGCAAAAAAAATAATCATATTTTCATATATTATACCTACATCCTATTAAAAAAATACCCAGTCATTTTAATAATATTATTATCATATTCTTTAAAACACAACAAGTACGTACGTACACGTAAGTAAGCGTTAGGTTAGTTACCTAAGTATATTATAGCTAATAACGTTTATTAAGTAAAAGTGCGTAAAAAAAATAAATTTAAATAATAAATAGGCAAATGAAGAACACCAATCGGAGATCACCTGGCCTATTACCCATTTCTGGGTTATTCATTTATAACCGATTGGATTTTTAAGAAGGGATTATAAGAGCTTTAATGAAAATTTGATAGGTGACTGTACGTTTTTCCAATAATCTGTTAATGCCGTTCAGAATATCTTTAAAATTAAGGGTTTGTCTCCTTAGAATGTTTCCTTGTAACTATAATGTTTAAAGTACCTACCCTTATGGTCCCTTCTCAAAAATGCACAAAACTAGTTGTATCTGAATCTTATGAAATATCCTCCTGTTTTAAAGTGATGTATGAGTATTACGGCAAATTAACGTGTTTATTAGAGACACTTACCATTTTATAATCTGGTGTTCGCCGAGTTTCTAACTCAGGTAAGAATATTATCTTGCTAGAATAATATTCGATTTAAATGTGCTTGAAAATTAGCACCTGTTAGATTTATAAATATTATAATCCTCAATATTTTCTTTCTACCTACCTACATTTTAACAACTTCAAATAATCTTGTCTTATCACCACAAGTACCGATAAGTCCAGAATTTCCCAAGCAACGTCATATTTATTCATTTGTTTTCGTTTACAGAAAATAGCCTTATCTGTATAGATATAGAAACCATTAATTCTTGCCACTCAGATATTCTTGAATTGGATACTATTAAAACCGTCATTCTGATTTTTTTTTCTTGAAAAATGTATGTGCGCTCTATATAGAAGTACCTAAAAGTAATGACCAACTTTTAGGTAAAAATCGTCCATCCATGCCTCATATCCGTTAAACCATCCATACAAGCGTCCATGGATGGACGCACGCAACCAAACATCCATCGCCCATATATACTTAATATAATAGGCATATATATGGAGATATTTTTGTTATACATGTTAAACACTCAGGAGAATGTGCTTGCAGAACATACAAACACTTTCATTCTGGGCGGGTCATTAATAGTAATTTATTGATAATATAATAACAAGTCACAATGTGACGAAAAGAGTGTTAGATATGTTTGTATCTGGGAAGAGGTAAAAGATGGATGAACTGTGTGAAGGATGACATGTGTAACCATAAAAACGGTTTTTGTGAGTTAATCTTAAAAGATAGACATATACTATCGCGGACTGTTTTTTAGATCATTAAAAGAGCTATTATTCTTTAATACATATTTTTTCTCTCAGCAATCAAACACAGAGGAATTGTTACCCACAGCTGATTATGAATATGTAAAGAAAATTAGCAATACCAAGCAAGAAAATGTGTTTCTTATAGATGTAAGAGAGCCGGATGAAATAAAAGAGCATGGAAAAATACCGAATAGTATAAACATACCATGTAAGTGAACTTGTGTTCACTGATGTGATGCTTGAATTTTTAATGAATTTTTTATGCAATCATTTATGCTAACATATAATTCTCCATTTTTTAGTGGGCACTGTAGTGACTGTTCTAAGTGCTTCTGAAAAAGATTTTGAAAATACATATCAGCGACATCTCTCCGTTTGCTCTCTACAAGCTATGCGGCACAAGTACCGCCCAAAACAACCATGGCCTGAGAGGACCTGCGTCAATCGAAACGTTAGTGTCCCGTGTTGTCTATCCAACCATTCGAAAATACCGAAAATATGTATAAACTGTACACAGAATCCTTGTAGTATGATTCCATATCGTACTCATCAAATTTATTATTTGCATTTTAAACTTGCTGCAACAGCTTGGAACCTTGGCTTGGATGTCGCAGGCAAGCAATAAATATATCTATTAAAATTGGTTAAATTATGGATTAAACGTAGATAGATAGTGTATAGTATATGTAAGCATAATGTCGAGGGTAACATAGGTAATCATGTTGATTAAACCCTCTTTATATAAATAAAGAATAAAAAAAAAGGCATTGATACAAACAAAGTAATTATTTTCCGATAAATAACAATAAGTTCATTTAAAACGTAATAAGATATAAATAAAAAATAAAAAAAATCATTAATTAATTATAATATTTGATATAGGTAGGTGAGGGATAAGCTACATATTTTACACAGTTCCTTCATACTAGGATACCTACCTAGGTACCGTACCGTACTTATGTAGGTACAGTTTTTTGTTCTGTACTAGGTAGGTAGGTATGTACCTACTACCTACCTAAACTGACAACCAAATGAGGTTACGTAGAAGGTAGATGCATTCCTACTAGTTTAGTTATTTATTATTCATTATTGTTTTTTAGAAAAGAAACCCACTCGTTCATAGAACTTATGAACGCCCAAGCAACCGGCGGTGGATAGGTCTTCTTTAATATTTTGTACCTTCGAGTTCGAATGATACAAAATTTGCTTGTTAAACCTGTAGTTGAAGAATAGTTGGAAACATTTTTACCGTATTTCAACGTATTTTCTATTATTCTATTGAATTACTGATTCTGCGGTCCTGTGCGAGCCTCCACCAGTGCCTTCCTGCTAGCCCGACGATGTCGTCGCCCCATCGGGTAGGTGGTCTGCCGCGACGACGCTTGGCTCCCACTGGCCTTGATTTTTTGTTTGTTTGTTTGTTTGTCTCGAATAGGCTCTGAAACTACTGCACCGATTTAAAAAATTCTTTCACCATTCGAAAGCTACACTATCCCTGAGTGACATAGGCTATATTTAGTTTTCATAAATAATATGATTCCTTACCAAACTCCGATAATGTAACCCATGGTGAAAAAAAAGAACCCAAAATTTTTCTTTAATCGCGTATGCTGCGAAAACTATTGAATATATAACAAAGTGATGTATTACAACTTTGTAGAACTTATCATTATCTACAAAAAACGTTGTTACATCATATCTCTAACTATTATAGTTTTGTGACAATAACCGATTTTTATGAAAAAATAAACCTTAAATCTTTCTTTAATCGCGAATGCTGCGAAAACTATTGAATATATAACTAAGTGATGTATTACAACTTTGTAGAACTTATCATTATCTACAAAAAACGTCCGAACATTATATCTCTAAGTATTATAGTTTTGTGACAATAAGCGGGGTTAAGATCACGAAATAATCTGCTATGTTTTTAAATTGGCTTTTTGTAGAAGTTTTTTTCAACTATACAAGGTATTTTTTGCATAGGCACCCATGTTTTCATTCTCAGGGGCTTCTCTCTTGACGAGAGAGATAAGACCTTAATTTAAAAAATAAGAGACGCGAAATTAAACATCTATGCTTTATTAATGTTATGGCGTACTAATAATGTACCGTGATAAATGCCTATGAGTATAAGTTTCATGTTTTCATCAGGTACCTCTGGCCCTAAACACACAAATAAGGGATCTTTTATCCTTCAACTACAACCATTGAACACGAATGTCGAAATATTAAGCAGCTTGAGCTCATTCAGTTCTCTGAGCTCTCCAAAACATTGTTTACGTAATTTTGATCGACGCTGCCGTTATTTCATCTACTTCCTAATCTTTGCCCTGTCTCGTCTAATATTAGGAGAGCGCGCGACGGCTTGCGCTAGAATCAGGTATAAATTTAATTGCATTGCACTTAACAAGTTATAATGAATAAGTTATGACAAGTTAAATGTATGGAGTTGATTTAATTAATTTTTAAAAAAATATTTTATTTACGCTATCGAATATGTCGAAGATAAAAATAAATAAACTTAAATCAAAAGTAAAGCATTCATACAGATAGAGATTACTAAAACTAATAATAAAACTGTGATCCGCCCTTTTCCCTCAAAATCGCTTGAGAACCTATCTCATCGTCATCATAATTTTGACCGCAAGGCCTGGACACTTACAATCAAGGTATATTTAGCCCGGACCAAGAAAAGAGGGGTGTTATAAGTTTGACGTATCTGTCTGTCTGTGTGGCATCATAGCTTCCGAACGGATCAAATGAATAATGCATGCAATTTATTTAATCAATAGTATGCAAAACAGAAATCAATGATCGAATTATTAAAATTTAAAATTGGATATCATTAACAGTTTATTACCAATTTATTTGTAAAAGTGCATTTCTTTCTAGGGTCAGCGGTCACGGAAATACGTCGTTCCGGTGGGATCCATAAAAAGCAAGCAAATTATAAAATCATTCAAACCATTTCAATGATATAGGTACAAGTAACAACAAATGTATGGACGCAATGATTAATTTTAATACTTAAATCTATAAATTTATTGATTTCGTATAGTTTTAGCTTTTATGTGGTTTTTTTTTTTGAGCGTAGGTGTAGCAGTTAGGAAGATATGCCCTTTTATGTAAAAAATGCTACGGAAACTACTGTCAATAGGAATCAGAGGAACAGTACATAAATGGTTCAAGTCTTACCTGGAACACCGCATACAGTATGTAGAAATAGAACATTTTAACTACGAGATAGCCTATAGCCTTCCTCGATAACTGGACTATCCAACACAAAAAGAATTTTTCAATTCGAACCAGTAGTTTCGGAGATTAGCGCGTTCAAACAAACAAACAAACAAAAAAACAAACAAACTCTTCAGCTACCTTACTTAATAAATCGCTATTACTCAGTAATTTTCAACTAAATTATATATTATTCTAAAGTTTTAGAATCCATAGGATGTGGGTAAAAGTAAATAAATCAATATTTCCGGACAATGAATGAATGTCAGAATAAAAATGTATGTTTATTTGTTTTTGATTGTAAACTTATTATTGTCTAAATAATTGTAGCCGGACAAAATTGTTATTTAATTAAAACACATGAAATAGCCATTTTCAATTATCATTTTGATTTTATAAAACAACGTTACTTTTTTAGTTATTTAAATCGGTTATTGTTGTAATGTTTAATTTCTTAATATTATGGTAATTAGTAAGTATTATGGTTTGGTGACGAAAGAGTTTTTTTCAGTTAAAATCAATATGTGTTTCTATATTATTTACAATTGTAATTTAACGTTTACATACTATATATTGTGGCGAGAATGTCAACAACGCCCCAATATGTAATTGAGTCTTTGAGATAGGTGAGCTTACCATTATTGTTCAGAAGTGAACATTCAATTGCTGAAGACTTACCCCATAATGAAGGGTTGCTTCCATTGCATACCAGTACAGTTAAAAACACAAGAATTAAAAAAAATCTCGTTTTAAAATTTGATGATTTTTGTTTGCTGTTTGTTTATCAAGCATTTTCAAATATTAGTCTTGTTTTTTAGGGTGCCGTAGCCAAATCTATATATAAATAAAAATGAATTGTTGTTCGTTAGTCTGATTAAAACTCGAGAACGGCTGAACGGATTTATCTTATTAAATATAATGTACGTCAAAACTTAGTACATAGAATTAGAAACCTTTATTAAATGTCAAATTAATTTTTGTAATTATGTTTTAAGTAACATTATCCTTATATATATCCGCCTATAAGAAACGATAGAACAAAACTTGATCCGAAGCGAACGGTGCAATTTACCAAAATTGTTTTTCCCGTTTTTTACACATTTACTACAATATCTTTGCTCCTATTGGTTGTAGCGTGATGTTATATAGCCTATAGCCTTCCTCGATAACTGGACTATCCAACACAAAAAGAATTATTCGCCGTGATGTATCTGTCGGTTACAGTTTCATTCTTATGATTCAGTGACGCACGTAAAGTACAATGCGAACAAAATGCGCTGCATTCTTTTTAGTGGAATCGTACCTTAAGATCTTATAGAAATCGTCTCTGGTGGCTAGCCTTCATTTGACCACAATCTCACCTGATGTAAAGTGACGATGTGGTCTAAGATGGGGCATGAAGACCTAGAAGGTAGATGGCTTCTCCGGAGACACAGTAATAAATCAAAAACACATCGCGCTTCAAAACCCTTACTCAAATAGTCGTAAAATAATCAAACGCTGATTCAGACATTTAATCGAATCCCTAATTGGACGAACCCTCTAAAAAACTAAAACTTTCCAATTTTCTTAGATGTAATCCATCTTTAAGTTTTATTACTATTTTAATACAAAAATGTGAAATCATCGCTGATAAATCTGATAATACATTATTTCCAAAGTTTTTAGGGGTTTTTGCTGGGTTAATTGTTTGCATTTGAATTCTGACCTTCCGTTTAGGATGGAATTGTTTTTAAATTGGTTTTAATGGACCGTGGAATAGGCTTTATTTTATTGGATTTTTTCTTAGACTCCTGTAAATTTTCTTCCAGTCTTTCTGGCATTTACTTCCCTTTCTTCAAGAAATCTATGCACCCACAGGCGCACGGTTTTGATCTACAAAAAAAACATACAAAATAAAAAAAGTTGTTAACTAATTATGGGAAATTAAAAACTTACATAAATATAAAATAGATGTATTACTGTAACACCAAGCTGATGAGCAATCTCCATTAAACTCATTTGTTGTTCATATGATTTATCTTATCTAAGTCTTGTAATGTTCGTGGACATGGAATAATAAATTACGTCGTGGATGTGTAGGGAAGGTTTATAAAGCAAGAAAAATCTAATAATTACCGGGAAATTAATTTTGAATAATTACCCGTGCGAAGCCGGGGCGGGCCGCTAGTTATATATAAGTGTCTTAATATTATTTACTGGATATTGATCAATTTAAAGTTAATAAATGTTTTTTAATATCTCCGGACTAATCTCACAGCATCGTAGAAACATTAACTGTTTGCTTGTTAACCATCTTAAAAAAAATTATAGGTTATGAATTTTATAAGTTGGACTACCATTTTTTATTTTTAGTGTTTGTGTTTTAATGAACTCTTTTTATGATTATTTTTTACATAAAAGCTTAAAACTTGCTGTATCTTGATGTATAAGTTAGGACCATTAATTGACACATTAGATTTTTCATTGCCATTCATTCATTTCACTCTTCAAATGGCTTAACCGGTTTTCATGAAACATACTTTTTACAAACTCATCTTTAAATTAAAGAAATATAATTGAAATCTATTCATCAGTTTGCGAGGAAAAGGGCGGAAAGGGAACTGACCAGAACAACCACTGTGAACATATTTTTAAATTTTGTTTCAACTAAAAATATTGAAGCGTATTTGCCGGTCCTCAGATTTTGCATACTCAACTTCCTCAAGCGCCGGCTCTAACAGCAATACAAGTCAAGTTTGTCTCTATTATTCATAGAACTCATGTGTCACATCCTCGAATTATAATAATTATACTGACTTCTATAGCCTCTATTATTATTATTGTATCCAATGGGACCTCACACATAGACTCTGTAGACCATGCAAGCGGCAACAATCACCATTAAATATTGTTGAGGCAAATATGCGCTACAGAAGGGCTGAGGCTAGTACTTTATTGAAAGATGGAGAAGTTATAATGAGCATCACCAACTTTCCCAGGTAAATAATTTATTAATATGTATTTTGGGAAGGTCAACATTCTTAACCTAGCATGATATGTATATTCATGCAATGTTAACAATGTCGACCCTCCCACTTCTTCTCCTGTGGGTGCCGTAGGGAAATTTACCAATGCATAGTAGATTAACCTAACTATTAGCTACCTAAGTACTAAAATCCGACGTTTCTGTTAATTGTGTATATTCATCTTTATTTATTTTAGACCTTTATAAAGGGCTTGGATTGTAAATATTTAGAGAAGCAAATTTGCCTCGTAATGTAAAACTCAATAGGTATTAGAGTGTAATGCTGTTTCATAATTTTCACGGTAAGCTGTTAATTTATTAAATGTTTTTATGAATAGATATTGTTTAGATTAGTTTAACGTGATCTGGGTGGGTGGTATATAAAACTTACGTAGTTTGACAAGAGCGTTTTTCTTTTGTCTGTCTTCTAGATATGCAAAGTTAACTTCCCAATTGGTCGCGCAGGTTTCGTTTTTAGAAAAATTAGGTACGGGTTATACATTTGATTAGGACAGAGGCTACTTTAATTATATTCCTAACTAGCTGTGCCCTGCGGTGCTACCCGCGTTATAATGGATGAAGTACTCTTAACCAACAACATATTTATTTGAATAAAGATTAATATTATTATGTTGATACAACTTAAACAAATTATTTCGACCAAATTAGGTACCATAAAAACGGTTTTTGTGAGTTAATCTTAAAAGATAGACATATACTATCGCGGACTGTTTTTCGATCATTAAAAGAGCTATTATTCTTTAATACATATTTTTTGTGTATCTTGAACCGTTTTCACGGCGCACGCAACGGAAGGTTTCAAAGATGAACAATTTCTCCCGTTTTTTACACATTTACCACTATATCTTTGCTCCTATTGGTCGTAGCGTGATGTTATATAGCCTATAGCCTTCCTCGATAACTGGACTATCCAACACAAAAAGAATTATTCAATTCGAACCAGTAGTTTCGGAGATTAGCGCGTTCAAACAAACAAACAAACAAACAAACAAACAATCAAACAAACAAACTCTTCAGCTTTATAATATTAGTATAGATTAAAAAAACTGATAGCGAACTGTCACGAGAATGTTATTTCCTTGATTATCCTTAGTTTTTATTAAAGTTAGCTTTGAGTTACCTGTCCATGTATGCCATGTTCGTGTAAGGTAATAAACGTTTGACTTTGATAGGGGTCAATGAACCTGTGGTATAAATAATAAATATTTCCAGACAATTTATCATTCTTAGTGCTTTTGAGTTTTGCAATAGAGCTTTTGCATTATTCCAAAGATTACCTAACCTGTTAAGTTCATTGCAAGCTATGCAAGCTTTGAGTGGCTGTTTGGACTTATTGTAGACAATAGCTAAATTCATGTATAGCTTCTTTAGTAACTTCTCTTGCCTATTTTCCTCTTCCTCATCGGCTAATCTACATTTGTGGAGCATGGTCACAGCTCTCTTGAAAAAGCTAATGGCTAGAGGCATGTTCATTGCCTTAAACATTGTAAAATTTTTTGTATGTTTTTTTGGTTGATCATTGTTTATTTAATATAAGGGCTTGTTTTACCATCTCCAGTATAGAGCAACCTCTGTCAGTCAGTCACTGACAGTTGTCAGTTGACTTGATAGCTCTATAATTTAACCATTGGCTATTTTACTCGGAGATGTTTAATCAGGTCTTCAAAATACTAGTTTAATTATTGCTTTGTAGTAAGTTATGTCGTAATATATCCAAAATAGTGCAAATAGATTTGTACTATTCGAAATAATGTATTCTACTGGCAATTTAAAGCTTTGTTTACTAGGTACACTAACATGGAGCTAGATTAAAGATTAAAATAAATAAAAAACAAAAAATAAAATTAAAAATGTACGCGTAAAGGTTTAACAAGACACGAATCTCCGCTTCCGCTGATCTAGCTGCACCATAATGTAGACAAGACGTCGCGTATACATAATCACGATGACTTTAGCTCGCCAACGCGACAGTGGTAATAACCTGTCGTAGCATACCAAAAAGCTATGAAACAGGCAGTCAGGATTACATTCGATCGAACAAGACAATAAGCGTTGTAGGTGCGTGAAACCTTTAGGGGTTAGAAATAGAATAGAAAAACATTTAAAACGGTTAAATAAAAGTCACTCATTTTATCCGAACTTACTGCCACTCTATGGATCTGATCTATAAAATAAGCATCCCCATTTACGTTCCCACTGTTGGGGCAGGACTATTATATGAACGATAGAAAAAAAAAAAAACAAATTTGTCATCTCTTGTTAAAAAATATATTACCATCTTTCTGATTATCCTAATGATCCATATATTTTTAAATTATCGTATTTAATGAGATTTTCTTTATTGCAAAAATTTAGACACGATATTAAGGTGTTGTTTGAAAAAGAATAGGTTATTAGTAAAGTACGAAATAAAATATCCGTTTACATTTCCACGGGCGGTTTTTTCCGTCGGTTTATTAAGTTTCTATTGAATGGCCCAATATTCCTGAGTGTTCCATAAATAATTTTAATATTTATTTTATTTGTTTCTTTTGGGTATATGAGACCCTATGAAGGGTGTGAATAAAGGCGTCTAAAAGAATTCCTTATACTGGACGCAGACTTCATCATGGTACAATTAACGTAGACATGTTTAAAAGCTTGTTTAACCTGCGAACAAAGAATAATTTATATTATAGGGATGTGATAGGCAATTTGAAACCTATTTCTAGCATACACATTATTCGTTAGCACTCGCCTGATAATGAGTGTACGTGAGGAAAACAACTTTGTACGTGTTTACCATTTAGTCTGAATTCTAGATAAGAGACAATGGTATCTTGAGATAAATATTTGGGACATCTATAAATATCTATTTAGTTGCTTAGTTATTAAAGAAAAAAATAATTGTTATAAAAAAAAAGATTGATAAAGCAATGATCTTCTTGCTACATAATTATATCGTCAGAATAAATATATGATATAAAATCCGAATATATTTTAAGGCTAATATAAACTTTATATGTTTTTATTATAACTTTGTATGATTATATAAACTTTTAAACCTTGTATATGTATTTTTTTATTATTCTGACTACTATTTCTCGTTTCGGGTCTGGGTGTTAACTATGTCACATAAAACACAAACACACATACATGTATTTACAAAAAAATATCAATGGGTACAAACCGCACAATGAAGTCTTTTGTGTTACTCGCTGGGGTCCACCATTCTATGCAAGACGTAATGTAGGTGTTCTTTTGTAATGAGCAGTGTAAGGGTCGTGTGCTTATATGTAACTGTGTGCATTACTAAGTACTATGTAATCTGTGGTACTACTAGGATTAACTGTGCGAGATCATGATTTTATGGTGTAATATATTTTACCTCGGTTGGATTCGATATAATTTAATCTACTGTCAAACAGTACGTAATTTAATTAAACAATGCATTTCATTAATGAACACTAAGGTTATTTGATACAATGTTAATTGCCTACTTACTTGAAAGTTAAAACACAACGAATTCAATGCCTTTTTTTTTAATTTAACGTATTTTACACTTTGCTTGTTTATCAAATCAAATCAAATCATTTATTTGCAGAATACATTATTACAAACATGTCAAGATCTTATAATACAAATTTATCATAGGTTGAGTTTGGAATACTTGGGTAGAATATGGAACAACCCAAAATAAGTGTAGGCGTTTTGGCTTAGTGCTGTGACAAGGTGTGAAATGAAAAAATTAAGGAAAGCTCTAATATAATTAAGATATTTTTGTAAATTATCATCATCTTACTCATTTACCATAAAATTTACAAAACTAGATTTGGCATTTTTGTCGTTCATTATCATCATCATTTCGAAAAACCCACTGAAATACGAAAATGCAGGGCAACAACTAGAGTGAATTTCTACGAGACGAAAAGATCTGATCTGAAGATTTTCAACCTACATTTAAGGTTTCAAAATATTGTTCAATGCATTACCGATTGACATTAAAACTATAGCACAGAGAGTAAACATAACAATAAGAATATATATGTGTATTGTTACGAATTATTAGCGGAGGTATTAATACCTCCGCTAATAATTATATCACTGGCTTAAGCCAGTGATATAAATTCTAAATTTATAAAAGAAATTAATAAATTCTAAAAGAATACTTATAATTATTCCTAGTGAAAGATTTTGCAAGTAACAGCTATAAACACAACTTTTTCTAATAAGCTCCGTTTCAGCGAAAAATAGGTGGCTATTATTTTTGGGACGGGCTAACAGATGGACTAAATAGAATACCTATTTTCTAGTAGGTAGTCATCATGCCTATTTGAACGATGAATTATTATGAAAATGTACGGGTTGATAACCAAAAATTATTGTAGAAGGATTTTTTATTTTTCCTTGATTATTGCCATTTATTGTTTTTTTCCATTGATCTGCAATCTGCTATTTAGACAAATATTTGTAGCTATAAATTAAGTTTTTATTATTTAATTTTATGAGCCAGCATTTCAGATTTCAGTTAAGAAATCTGAAATGCTGGCTCATAAAATTAATCATATCAGTTAATTATTTCACGGGCTTAAATATTATCTTTGACGATGTTCATAAGCTATTCAATTTGATCGTCTAGAGGTAGAGTCCAATCCTTTCACTGTTATGTTGATTCGTTTTATTAAATAAATAACTTAGCTGTTATTATTTGTCCGTTGAAACGTCGTTCTTAATAGAAAGCTGCATTTCTGGGCATTGTTGTTTGAAGAAAGCATGATGCAACAAAATATAATTCTAGGAAGTCGACGACGGGATGGGGATGTGCCGAGGTATAAAAAAAACATAAAAAACTGCTACCTACGAACCTCAACGGCATATTTTACGTAATCTGTTATCACTATCAAAGATTTATATTTTGTATCAACATGTTTGTTTTTCGTTTGTTTTCGCTTTCGGAAGTTCCCCATTGAGCGGAGTATCTGTAAAATAATGTAATTAATTATAAATTATACATAACTAATAAGAGATACATTATACACATGTTTGTCTGCGTATTTTGTATTTGCGCTCATTAGTTAAAGTCGAAGAACCAAATATAGAATTAGTAGACTCATCTAGTATTTGCATATGAACAAATAAATGTTTACGGATGTTTGAAATTTTAAAAGATACTGTCAAATGTACGATAAATATGTTTTGAGAGAAATGACTTAAAGTCAAAACGTTTATTATCTTAGAAGCATGGACGGGTCAACATAAAATTACAAAAACTTTAATTTTTAAAGAATAAATATCATAGAAAAAACGTTCTCTTGACAGTTCACCTAAATTTTGTATACCTCACTACCACCTGTTTTTATTTTATACTCCACTGAATAGTCTTAATAATGACAACTCTGGACAACTTAAGAATATAGAATAAGGGATCAATTAATGCATAGCCATATTTAAGTTACATACTTAAATATGGCTGGATAATTTGGCAAAAACACGATATTATCTAGGCGCTTAGCTTATAATAATTTTTATTTGATGTAATTTTGTTATTTCATTTTATTTTTAATTATTTAATTTTATTTTTATTAATTTATTTCATCTTTGTTGTGTATGCATTTTAATTTAATAAATACCAGATTGTGTCGAAGAAAAAGTCTCAGCACCTAGGCAATGGCATCATCTATTATGATGTTATTTATGTCTAATAAGGCATAGTTTACTCTAAATAAGTGTATACTACGTGTGTGTACGTGACTACAAAACAACATTAACACCAATTCTTTCGATATGTTAAATCTAGCAGGCATTGTCTTCCATGCTGAGTATACTTGCAGATTTTCGGTTTTCCTTTCCCACTCTAACCCCCACAACATTTAAACGGCACAACCGATTTTTATGAAACATGTCTGAGAACACTCGGGAGCTATGATGACCCTGACAGACAGACAGACAGACACGTCAAACTTATAACACCCCTCTTTTTTGGTTAATAACTATGTAATAATCTAAATTTAACATTTAGACAGACAAAATCGTCAAACTTATAACACTCTTCTTTTTGCGTCGGGGGTTAAAAGAAAATCCTTTATCCTTGCTCCCCTACGTTATAAAAGGAACCTCTGAGCAGATTTTCAACCGCTTTCTAACGCTATAGTTTAGATGCGATGATTATGTCAGTCAGTCGGTCAACTTTTCCTTTTATACATGTATAGGTACATATAAATTGCTCTATAAAATACGACTCGACATGGTCAATTCATTAGTAAATTACGTAATAGATAAGTACGTAGGTATCTGAAGTATGATGCAAAAGAAACGTTCGAATTATCAAATTTCTAACGATTTTATCTGTAAATATGAATAATTTGCACGTTTTTTTTAAACGTTACAGATACATGTTATATACATAACATGTTAAAGATAAAAATGAAAAAAATAACTTAAATACTTAATCATATTATTTTTCTTCAAAAATATAATTTCATTACTGATTCATGATAATTTCTCAACAAGACCAATTTGTCGCTTAGCATAATATTGTTTTTTTTCGTAAAAATATCTAAACGTAAGTCGGTTTCCATTCAGCATAATGCTGTAGAAGCTAGAACAGCTGGCTACAGCGCTGGTTTTCAGTTTTGAACAACTTTGGTAAATTATTAAATTCAACGTTAAAATCCATGTATTTTGCAGCATATTTTGATGCTTTGTTTTTTTCTACTTTAATAATGAAAGATGACTTACCCAGTCAAAACTACGAAAAAATCCATGATGTTCCAAACGTTTCTGGTATAGGCACTTATAGATAACTAGCTTTGCGCCCGAGGCTATGCCCGCTTAGTAAAATATTTTCCCGAGTTATATTCATTTGTGTACAAACACAATGAGATCATCGTCGCAGTATAAAAGGCATATGTTGGCTTTGGGTGTGAATGTTGTTTACATTGTTTCAAGACTGGTATATAAAGCGAATGGTACGCACCAGACTAACATATTTTGGTTTACAACATTTTGATTTGATATGATTTCGATTATTTATATGTTTTTTTTGACAAGCATTTTGTTTTAATTGAGGTAACTCAGACCTTGTATCTGAGTTTTCAAGTTATATTCCAATTGAATATTATAATTTAAGTTGTTACATTGTAGTTCCTCAGCATTAATTTTGTGGCGCGTAAGCTCACTTACTTCTAACACTTAATATGTTTATGTTTGGTCGAGGCCTCCAGCCGAATAAGGTAAGCTGAACAAAACAAAGGTATAGAATTAAAATAATAAGATAATATTTTCGGGTCCAATAAACAATATCGAGCTCCGTGGTAAGCAAGCTCTAAGCTTGAGTTACGGGTCCTACATAAGTACGGTACGGTACCTAGTTAGGTATCCTAGTATGAAGGAACTGTGTAAAATATGTAGTGATAAGACTAGAACAAGGGTGCGGCCTGCGCGCCTCTTATCTCTACTGTAATAGGACAGCGTACCTAGCAAAAGAAGCTTGATGTCTTTGGAAGCCTGAATGCCATCCTCCTTCAAGTTCTTCTCTTGGACCCCGAGGAATGTCCGGAGGGCTGTACCAAGAAATGGGAGATGTCTGTCTTCGAAGGAGAGTGGGTGAGAGGTGAGTGGCAAAAAACTTATAAAATATAACTTTTTTTTTGCTTTTATGATAACACCGCGCCGTGCAAGACAACTCATCTTCATCAGCGAGTTTACTACGGACATACGTCACATAAGTGGGAGCGAGAACATAGTCGCCGACGCCCTCAGTCGAATTCCTACGATTGAGACAATATCTTGCATAATTGTTTCAGATGCGTTCGATGACCACAACCACGGACGAGATCTACCTCGGGGCTACGGTCCGGGACGTCAACGACTTCTTCGAACAGGAGACCACGTTCCTGCAAGATTACTACTCGCATCTCAAGGAGGCGGTGGCGAAAGTAGTCAACATTACATAATATTATGTTGGTTTATATTTAAGGAAATAAAGGCATTGGGGATTTTTCTTAAATTTAAAATTTAGATTTATACTATGTGTTAGAACTATTTAATGAATATGATATCTTAAAATAAATAAGGTTGTAAAGTTTTAAGCTACTACTGATAAGAAAAGTAGATAGAAGTCAAGACTTTAACTGTAAAAAAAACATTAGCCCGTCATTTAGATTATAAAAAAAATGTTTACAACTATTTTTCCTTTTCTCTAGCAAACAAAAAATCAAGACGATGCATGTGCACTGAAGACACGTGTGACGTGACGCTTTTGTGCGATGGGAATTAATGGGTGTTTTAACTTTATAATGGTGGAGGATTATATCCAGCGGTACTTTTACACATAGAATTCACATTAAATTGCGTATCGAAGAATATTACATAAGGAATGTTTAATGAATCTTAGATGTAAGTTAATGTAAAGCTTTATACAATTATTGTGCCTAATTAATGACCATCTAAATTTTATTATACACTTTATACTTGTGGTATTTTTTCAATGTGGTTAACTGTGTATGTGTGCCAGATATTGTTTTTTATATTCTCCGCCTGTGAGTATACAGAACCTCTGCAGAGAACAGCTTCTACTAATAGATTTCATGCCCCATCTTAGACCACATCGTCACTTTACTTCAGTGTGAGATTGTGGTCAAATGAAGGCTTATCAAGCATAAAAAAAAGACCACTGAGAGGCTATTCTTAACATGATTAATGCTACTGTTACTTAAGTTATGTTTGCAAAGATAATTGTATGGTGTGTATTACTTTTCGCGTATAACATATCTGCCGCCTCCTCCCCGGCAAAGTCCAAATCCGCCGCCGCGCCGAAGGCCAAGAAGACCGCGAAGCCGCCAACCAAGAAGCCGAAGGCGCCCAAACCGAAGAAGGCCGCACAAAAACACTCGCAAAGCCCTGGTACTTAAGGCGTGCTTCATAAAAACATTGGTTTAAATTACTACGAAAATGTCTAGTGGTTCTACCCTTTGATGCGAGGGTTGTTGTTGCGCGTCATTGTAATCAGTTTTAATAAAGATTGATTTAGGGTTGTCTTTAAGGTACTGAATCCAAACAGAAATTTATCTTCACTTTTGGTTTTGTCTCGTTGTGTTCTTCATTTTCATCTTGTTCATTATTTTGTTTTAACTTTATTTGTACATTTCTTTTTCTGATTAGTTTTGAAGTGAAACTTCTATAGAATCGTAGTGATTTCAAACCGGATGCAAAAAGATGAAACGGAAATGGTAAGAGACACAAATACAATGCTTTATTTAAGCTATTTGATTGATGTACTTAGTTTTAAAGCTCGTTACAACACTCTATACAAAATTTCATTAAATCTCATTTACAAGAAACAAACATTCATAAAAAGTAAAGTAAAAATAAGTATTTCCAAACTTAAACTTAAAGTTAATGAAAATGATTATTTTCATTAACAAAGTTATTGTATTTTTGTACCAAGAAAAAGATAATCAACCAACCCAAAACTACTGGTTATGCTATTAATGACTATTACTACATGGGCTTTGTACAGTTTATCTGTGTAAACTCTCTAATAATTATATACATATGATTTAACCTTTAAGAAGTCTGAGTATTGCTTCTTAGGGGTGAAAATAGATCACATAGACTGGGAAGGTATGACTAGGTCTGATATAGATAGAGACAATGAAGAATGTTGATGGAGAAAACTGTGACACAAATTAAGAATATTAGTTGCAGCCAAAATGGGGTATAACACTTTGTAAAAACTTAAACATTATTATCGCATACTTATCGATTTTGTTCCATAATTTTGACTAAATGTTTATATTCAAATTGTCCAGTCCAGGAATGAAAAGGTTAACTAATTTTAAAACCATTGATGAGTCCATCCCGATCAAACTAGCCAATAGTGAAACCATCATTATAAACGACTCATTTGAAAGTTTAGACACAACCAGAAACCTCAACTCGGCTAAGAAAATTAGAAGAGATATTGTTGGATGTCTTTGAGCACTAGTCTATAGACAAAATTTGACATAACTATGATAGTGAAAACTTCGTGTAGTCTTTGCCGAATTAAAAATTCTGCTTGGATGTCTTTGAGCACTAGTCTATAGACAAAATTTCGGAAAACCTTGACATTTGTTGAGTTTAATTCCTTGAAATTTATTTTGAAGTTTAACCTTTAATGTACACTTGATGACTTGTCTGGATGTAATTTTCCAAAATGGCATTATTGATGTACACTGGTTATTTGCTATTTTCATTAATATATTAGGGTTCCGTGTAAAGTATTTACACTTTTTGCCATAAAAAAAAAACAAAAACAGTCAAAAACATTTTTAGTTTCGGAAAAAAGCGGCTGGAACATGCGGACGGATAGACAGTCATGAAGAATCTATAAGGGTTCCTAGGTGATGAATATGATAAAAAAATACTTTTGTATAAACCTTTGTAGAAATAACCTAAACCTAAAACCAGATATTGTTGATTATAAGGTTTGCGCTCAGCAGGATCTTCGTTTACTGAGCCAATGAATTTAAAAAGGATCTGTAGTTTTTTCTTAAAAGTAGATAGTAAATATTAGTAGTATGGATATAAAAATTCTTGCTGAGTTTATTTTTATTCTCTTTGGTTTGATTTTATCATTGTATTTCTCAATGCAAGGTTTGCAAGCATGCACGAAATTGTAATTTCCGCCGGCGTCAAAACAAAGTACGCTTTTGAACTCAGAGTTCCAAGCCCCTTCGTGCCATAGCCGATACAATATATAATAATTATTATGACTGCATAGAATTATCTCAAACTTTTACTTAGTATTTGGTTTAATACTAAGTACATTTTGAATGTAAAATCATTGAAAATTACTTTTGTTCCTAAATGGATCATTCGAAACTTGCATAGTATTCGGTTGGTGGTTGAATTAACTGGTTAGGGTTGAAAATAAGATACTTAAAAAATCTTGAAGAGTGTTATATAGAATTTATCTTAAGATGATGCACGGTCTGATGTTTAGTTTATAGACCTAATTGCCAAAACGGTTGAATTTCAGGTTAGAAGATAAAGATTTAATTTTCAGTTCCCCCACTTATAATTATAATTATACCACTCTTATTTTTCGGGGGGTAAAAAATAATTAAAAGGGGTTAAATTTGTAAAAAAATGGCGAAGAATTGAATCTTTCGCGCTGAAGTAATCAAATATAGCTACATATATTTGATAGGTATGTAAATATTATGGTGTTTTCCTTATAAGTAAATGAAGGCATTGGTCTCGGGGGTTTTCTTAAATTTTAAATTTGATGATGATGATGATGCTGTGTGAGATTTACTGAATATTTAACTCACGAAATATTTAGCATGTTCTAAATAATTAGTGAATGGCTAAAATAAAGAGCAGATTTGTATATCAAATTAGGTACCAACATAACTTTAATATAGACCGATTTTAACGAAACATTTCATACGGGCACATCTGGAAAAATCAACATTCTTTACCTGTCTTTAGATAAAAGCTATTTTATTTTCATGAAATTTGAAGCTATTCGCGTAAACATTTAAATTCAAACAAATTCAACGAATAACTTAAATACCTGCTTAAATAATGGCATGTATTTTTGTTTTGCTTTGGCCTGGGTATTTAATATTATGTATAATGAAAAAATATCCATATACGAGGCGGCTGATAAGTCCGCGGCCTAATGTACTTAATGAATGAAATATACAAATTAATCAATCATGAGCAAAATACAAAAAAAAAATATTTAAATTCGAATCTGAATACAAAAAAGAATAAAAACAAATTATAAATTAACGTCTTATTTCTCCCTAACATTTTTTATATTTCTCCTGATTGCAATATCATGTTATTATTCCAAAACAACACAATGATAGCTAAGTTTCTTTTTGCTTCTTAGTATCAGCCTTACAGTAAAAATAACATAGGAATTCTTATTTTTTTATCGACCATGAATAAATTACTGCATTACAGCCGATACAGACTCATATAGAGAAATCTCAGAGCGATGTCTTGTTGAGACTATAGGAGAGAACTAGGAATACCTATCTACACGAGGGATTAATAATTACTTCATTGAAATCATACATTTAGTTTTTATTTCTCAGAAGACGCAATTTATTTTGAATATTCAGGGACCGGAAGCTGCCGTACACTATGAGCAGCATCGAGATGAGGCACGCAGACACTCTGTGGACAAAACATGAAGTGTTATAGTGATGTCTGGTAAGTTTTTTTCGAGTGAAAACTTCTTGTAACAGGGTGATGATGATGATATTTTTTACATATGAATATGAGAAATATTTGGACAAAAAATGGTACGATTAATGGTTAGGATCTTATATTGAACACAATATAGGATATTTATGTTAATTCGCGGCAATAATTACAACTTTCTAGAGTACCTAATGGAGAAAAAAAAAGAATTACTAAGCTTAATCTAAATAAGGAACAAAAAAAACTAAGTTAATAATGAGACTATATAGTCTAATATTTATTTACATATTTTTACGTTTAGCTTTGTTAATCCTAATTAGAGTTATAATTATAAACCCTAAATATGTCGTCATTTATATAAAATTTATATTTGTCTAAATGTTTCTATATCAAAGTTAGACTTTGAATATTTTTGTAGACTTCATGGTGTACACTTTATTATTATCACTAGCAGTTGGTAAGTGCTGGTCCACGAGGACTCACAGATATACGAAATTGCTGAAATCGTTAAGTTCGCGCGCCGGGTCGCTCCAATTACAACCTAAAATAGACTAAAACAAAGTCTAAACTGCTTTGTGTGGGAATTTCAAAATATAGACAAAAATAATGGCTCAATTTTCTTGGAACTTATTTTATTGTAATGTCATACACTTTACGTTCCGGCTGTCTATACAGCACAGTTAGTTAGTTTCTCTCATTACTTATACCTAAACGATACCAAGACATCTATATCAAATATGCGCGAAACTTGCAAGGCTGAAAGGAGCGGATATGCAATTACTGATCGGTTTTTAACGCATGCAAATATTTAATGAAGAGAAAGCTATTTCAATTTCCATCGGTCAGTCCTACCTGAGCATGACGCTCTATAGGGGTTCAACATCTTCGCGCTTAGCCCATGAAAGTGTGACATCGAACTATGAAACTTCTTTGCTTAACATTAATTTCGCCTTCCTCGTATAAAATTAGGTTATGTAACAGTGAAAGAATTATTCAAATAGTACCAGTTGTTATTAAGTTTGACAATGCCACTTTTAAGCAACATCAATATTTTTTCTACACACAATTTTGTAAATTTGAACCATAGAAACTGTAGTAAAAAATTAGTTTAGTTGATAAAGTGTTAAGTGAAACTAAGTTGTTTTTATAATGCTAAGTGCCGCATCGGTAGCCGCTTGCTGAAGCAATTACGTAATGGAAAATAAATGTATTTCATTTGATTAATTATTCATAAAGTAACATGTTATTTTAATCGATCTTGTTGTTTCAGTTATAATATCACTGACATTCGTCCATCGACAATCCTCTATATGGCAACTTTAGCGCGTCAGATTGAAATAAGGGTGATACCTCAGCCCCAGAATATGAAATTACAGACTTTACCTCAGCTATAAAGCAAAATTAAATGTCAGACAAAGAAAGTTACTGGTGGTTCGGTGGTTGTCGCTTTCCGTTAAATGAGATGGGATTAATGTTCTCTACTTCAAACTGATTTCAAATTGAGTAAGAAACCAAGTTTCGAAATAAAATTAGTTGAACAATAATTCACGAAACATTATTTTACCTAATTCGTACAAATTCAGCAGTATTAGAGTGATTTTGTTAAAGATTTAATTGACATGTTTTTAATTAAGTTGTTGTTTGTTAATTGTAGAGTTTTGGTCTTTATTAAAATGGTATATGTTTCTAATTCGTGCAGTCCATCTAGACAGGGTTTCGTTATACGTAACTCGTGCTTTTTAATTTAAAACCTATTAGTTATTTAAATTGCCGCAATTTCTAAGCTTATTGATTTGTCCTTGTTATGCGGCACGCAGCGGATTAACAACTGGACATGCTGACTGAGGAACTGTCTCGATTTACTGGTTATTTAAGAAACAAAATTAATTAATTTATTTAAATTTTATCTGATAGATGGCTATAATCAGTAAGTAAAGTCGCAATTTACTAAATAAGAAATTTCGAAGTTTCTGTTCTGAAGTCTGGCTTTGCTCGCAATAATGGTGTTTTCAAGCGAAAACCGGTATTTTAAAATTAGCATGTATGTTATTTTTTGAGATAGGTTATGAATAAGAATAAAATTATTTATATCAACAATGACTTCAAAAATACAACATTGTTAAAGAAAATAAATAAAATTTTGTTGGTTTTCAGAACTCCGAGGTAATGATTAATAGGGATAACTGGGGGCATTCGTATTGCGACGTTAGAGGTGAAATTCTTGCCATAGATATCAGCTATAACTATCTCTATAAATCCTAGCAACATAACTCATGTATAATTTTGAGCGCGCTCGAAAGTATCATTGGTATTATGTAAAAGATTAATAATGATGAAGTTTAGCTGTCTCAGACTCTAGACTGTGGCCAACAGTCTGCTCAACTGTTTCATTTGTTAACACTAGTTCTATTTTCCGATTTAAAAAATTCTTTCACCATTCGAAAGCTACACTATCCCTGAGTGACATAGGCTATATTTAGTTTTAAAAAATAATATGATTTACTCCTCTCCTGCTGTGTGGGGGCGATCGTTTTTTCGAAGCGGTCCTGTTCAACACAGCAGGTTGCAGTAAAGAGTTAGCTCCCTGGTTGATCCTGCCAGTAGTTATATGCTTGTCTCAAAGATTAAGCCATGCATGTCTCACATTCATAATGTCATGCGTCCGTAAACGCAGGATGTGTTCTTCCTTTTCTATTAAAAATAAATGTATACGTCAACGATGGAACAAGTTTTCCCAGAAAAAGCCTATTCACTCTGGTCTTAAAAGTGGTCGGGTTGTATGTAATCGGAAAAACAGACTTCGGGAGAGAATTATGTTTTATGAAAATTAAAATATATCCACACGACTAGTCGCTGGCGCGGTCCGGAGGGAAGAGGTAAGCTATAGCATGTTAATATTATTATCATAATAGACATGTCGGGTATCGTTGTATAGGTAGGTACTTCAAATCAATTTTAGTTCCGTTTCAACATTTTACGACCCGACTAACCGTTTAGGATCTATAATTAATCAAAGTTGTGTTGCTTAATACTTAGACTTGTTAGACTGTAAAACAATCCCAAAATAATGAATTCGCAGTCGGGTTATATATTAGACATAGACATAGACATAATTTTATTTACAACAGAAACACACAAAAATAATACAGACTCGTGGGAAATATACGTCTTATTGTCTAGATCTGGAATTACGTCAATCAAACTTTTACACTCCAATGTCAAGAATAGCTTCTTTTATCTATTATGAATAGGAATTCTTCTATAAAGTTGATCATTCGTCGCATACAAGTCCATGTTGGACCGAACATACGAGGCTACCTGATAAATGTGAATCAAGGTAGTGTCAGAACCTTTAAGGTTTTAAAGTAGGGACGTGCAGATACGTCATGTATTCTGTGCCTATAATAAAATTTAACGAATAAATCTCAAGCTAAATATAATGTAGATGTTGTTTATGGATTGTCAAGCAATATATATATAGAAAGGCGTTTACATGTGTTATTTAATTATTTTCCTTACATTACTTATTCTACATTTAATTTACTGTCTACTTACCTTACATTACATAGCTTATTGTAATTAAATAACTCATTATGAAACGTAACATTCATGAAATGACTCCTTTCTGTACCTCTATTTAATTTGTCATAAACTCGATTTTGCCAACGTTGAGCAGTGGGCAGGCCATATAGCGCGAAGAACAGATGGTCGTTGGGGCCGAAAAGTTCTCGAATGGAGACCACGGATCGGCAAGCGCAGCGTAGGACGTCCACCAACTAGATGGACGGACGATCTAAAATAGGCATATTTTAACGCTAACTTTTACGGCAAATTATAATAAAAATTCATGATGAGGACGCTGGAGCAGTCTTTTCATTCGTGTGTTTGAAAAAGAATATATATCTGCAAAAGTTATGTGTAAACCAAAGACAAGACACTAGACAGCAAAAATTTCACTGATTATATGCACGCTGCTGCTAAAGCTCGTAGGGTTTTATCAAAAAGAAAAAAAGAAGGCTGGCTAAATTTTTGTCAATACCCATATACATTTTCCTATTATTCAGTTTGTATGATAATCTGAAAGATCAAAATTGTGTTTCATTTCTTCTGCCATATTACGTTTATTGAATCTTGTTAAGCACTTTCCTGTTATTGATCATCAATCATTTACGAATGGAGTATTGAAACATCTTCCCTCGAATTTGCATAGTTTCTCTATACTTATTATTCGTGTAATTTTTATGCTGCGTATTCCGCTTTGTTTTCATAATGAATTTATGCGCTTCTCTGTCGTGAGCGTGATCTTCTTATCTTTGAGCATCTATGATTTTTTTTTTTAGTTTTGTATTTTATGTTTCACGTTTCTTATCACAACGAAATAAGGCGTAAAACATCTCTACACGCTCAAGCTTGTCCTGCTATTAATTTTGATTTGTAGAACCTCATTTATTTACACAAATAAACGAAGACACTTCTATCACAAATCAATTAAATCGTCCAAAAAGGGACTTTGTAAAGAAATTTAATTCTGATATGCTTCTCCCCAAGCTCTATCCAAAAGGGAATAGGGATTTTCCCGAGATTAAATAATTGAAGTATTTTTTTTTATATAATGTTATGTTTCTAACAAACTTAGCCAACAGTATATAGAGGGATTTATTGTATGACCGATGCCTAATCAACAAATATGAAACACAGTATACAGTTAACGTGTTTGTTAATTTTGTTAAACCACATCCCATATCTTTTATTTTTAAGTTACTAGATTATACAAAATGCCTTGATGTATGATAAAAATGCCATATAAATTTATTTATCATATTTGCGTGGGGTGAGAGATTAAAATAGTTACTCGATTAATAGATTCATTAATGAATTAAAATTAATTAGTATGAATGATGAAAGCTGCTGACTAATTAATGACGACAGATAAATTGAGATATGAGTAGGGAATATGCGTTGAGGAATTCCTTTGTTTAAGACAACATTGCCATACTTTCTACCTATTGTATTCAAAAGGCATTTTGTACACGCATTCGAACCTTTTATTTTTCCCGAGGTTTATTTCCTGTAGCTGAATATTAAAAATTTCAGAGAACTTACGTGTAGAGTCAAGTGGCTGGAAATATGTTTTATCTGTAACGATTAACTTGATCTAAGAGCTATATGTATGAATATTAATCTTTATTCAAATAAATATGTTGGTTAAGAGTGCTTCATCCATTATAACGCGGGTAGCTATGCAGATTCTTTCCAAGGATCGTTTCAACGATGAGAAAAAAACATAATAATATAATATTATGAATAATTGCGCGCGAAGACGGGGCGGGCTGCTAGTTTGAATAATAAAAGTTTTACGCTAAACTTTCACACGAGAAAACTCCGCCTTCTTGGCAATCTAAGAGTTAAAATAACGCATAATCATTACCATTAGAGTCAGGTGTGCCACTATCATCTCGGAAAGTCGTGATGTATCCTTACGCTCAACCAAACCTCATCGGACTCAACCAAATGGAAGAAAAAATGAGGCGGAAACTACAGTTTTTCTTCATGAATCCAATCGAGAAATGGCGCGCAAAACGCAAGTTTCCGTTTAAATTTGTCGTACAAGTAATAAAAATCGTCCTAAAAAAATTTTCTTTGTTGCTTATAAAAAAAATTGTACGTAGTACGAGCCTCTGTTATATTATAATGCATTAATTTATTCAGAATTATTGGTCGGATGACTTGGTGAAGGCAGCGGGTTCACGTTGGATGCAGGCCTATTCCAGTCGAAAAAATATATATCTATTTGAGATTAAAAAGTAGCCTTCCGCGATAAATAGGCTTAGGGACAAATCAATTCTTTTTGATACAAATACAGACTCTAGTCCCAAGGACACGTCTGATAGCGATAATACAGCCGTCGGAATTCCATCTAATCCAATCAATCACTGCTACCGACTTATATATGTATACATCATACATTATTTAAATACTTGCGGAACTCACGTAAGCACATTAATAAACCCTTCATTATAGATTACTGTGAATTAGCTAAAAACTATCTTTCATCGTTTACTTTTGAACACCAAAGCCTTAACATTAGCATTGTGATGTTTAACTTTTTATGAGAAAGTAAATATTACCGCTAATGATCATGACAACAATAGAAAAAGCCTTAAAAATCCAATGGCGTGATATCGCGCTCACGCCACCCGATCGCGCGACTCTTTTACCTGCGGCAGTGATAATATCGCAAGAGACGTTTTTTTTCTACTAAGTTAACACATTTTTGGCTTCCTTGTTAATAGTTAAACCAATTACCAATGTATTCAGTACTATAAGTTAAATCGTTATGAGTTAATGCTACACCACGGGGCTAGAGGTTGTTGTGTGAAAAAAAAACTCCTACAATGTTAGCATAGAGATAATCGTGTTAAAAGCGTTGAGAAATAAAAAAAATGTGGTGACAATTTGGGTGAATAATTCAGGTTTAAATGTTCTCCCAGTGTAAGTATTGTCCAACTCAAATAGCGCAAACAATGGACTATTTTATTTTTATAATGCCCAACATTAAGAATTCGGGTGGGTATCACTATTCCCATTGAGCTTTCCCATTGATGGTAATAGTGATACTACTTGTATCACTATCCCCATTGCGTTTATATACCGCTACTATTCGCGACCAATAAAACGCTCGATATTATGACCTCTTTATTATTGTTCGTAAACGTTTCCGCGTTTACAAAACATTCATGCCTCAAAGAGATCAAATACCTACTCGTACACTGAGAAAATATTATTTTAACAAAGGACCTTTTTGGCTCGGTTACAATCATATCGGTCATTTTTAAGTAAGACTTATCTAAAAATTTATAAGCGAACTTGGCATAGAGCAGACTTGTGTACATTGTTATATTTTCTCGGCTGATAACAAATAAGACATTAGTAATTTTCAATTAACTTAATTTGTAAATTATAACACTTTCAAACTTGATTCAAAACTACCAATAGAATTTATTTAAATTTAATAAGCATACTGTTGTTTTTAAACAAGTATTTAAATTGTTTATTTTTACACACCATCTGATTTATTTATACACGAGTTGAAATTATTTAACTTGAGTCAAGCTACTTATTTCCGTTTAAATAAGTAAATTTAATCGGTTGGTCCTAGCAAATGACCATGGTCAATAGCAACCGGCTAGTGTCATTTATATATAATCGAGTACCTCCCGGCTGTTCTGTACCGATTTACTCGGTAGAAAACACCCGAGACAATTGCTTAAAAATAACTGTGCGCTCAGTTACAAATACAAAGATGATTGATTTGGAGGTTTTGTCTGTTCACGTCCGTAAGTGGTAACCCTCTGAATCCTTACACGTGACCTCCGGGTGGTGCTAAGAACAGTCTCTGGTGGTAGGCTTCGGCCGCGGCTTGTCACCACCCTCCGGGCTGGGCCAGTGCGTGAAGCGATTTTTTCGTGTTTCGTAATGTGGCCCGGAGAAGCCACCTTCTAGGTCTTCATGTCCCATCTTAGACCACATCGTCACTTTACATCAGGTGAGATTGTGGTCAAATGAAGACTTATCTATCATAAAAAAAAAAAAAAAAAAAAAAAAATTGGTTTCGTTCGGCTCATCACATCACTCTTCCGTCGACTCGCGCCCGTGACGTATGGCGTGGCGTGATCCATGTGGCAGTAAAGTAATATTCGTCTACTACCACATGGGTCACTCCGTACCTGTGTGAAATATTACTGTGATATTTTAAAGTGCAGTGCAGTTTCAAATACGTTGACAACTAGGTACGGAAAATTATGGATGAGGAGGTCCGAAATTTATTAACTGCTTGGAATCTCGAGTCTTACATCGAAGTGTTTTAAAGGTCAGTACAACTTTCATTGTTTTCTTGTCATAGCCTGCATGATAAGTTTGGTTACATACATCAAAGAATTAACTTCCTTTCTGTGTTGTTGCTCGTACTTTCTTTATTATGTACTTACTGGCGGCTCCACACTCTTGGAAAACAAACGGCATAAGAGCGAACATAGCCATAACTGCTGAACGGATCATGCTTCATATTTTGAGTACAGGTACGCCTTGATTAAGTTATAGGCTACTTTTTATTCCATTAATCAGTTCCCATGTGATATAAATAACTGTTAAATGTTTCCGACTGGTATTGGTATCGTTGTGGCTATAGATTGTTTAAATTAATGCATGTACACTTTTATTGCATTTAAGTGCAATAAAAGTGTACATACATAACAAAATAAAACCTTATATCTAAATTTAAAACATGATCAGTACAATAGATGACCTTATCGCTGTTGGTGAAATGTTAGTGGAGCAGAAACAGTTAAATCAAAGTGTTTGTTTAGTAGTTTAAGAAAAAGCACCTCACAGTTATATTGAAGTTATTTTCAGACTAAGATTATGATTTTGTTTTCAGCTGGAAAAGGAGTTTGAAGCTATGATATGATATGCTGGCACATATACAGCCATTTATAAGAGCTTTCCTCCTCTAAAAGAAAAAAAAAATAAACTGGCCAAGAAGAAAAATAGCAGTCACAACAAGGACACAACTTCTCCGTTTGCAAGATTGTAAGTAAAATCCCTTTAAAATCTTGAAATCGTTGCCTGTCCGTCTGTTTGTAACAACTCTGCAGTGCTAAGAAATGCTTTTTGTTTCAGCACCAGAAGAGAGCTCCAACATTGCCTGCATGCTGTTGATCCCGACACTTCTGGCTATATCAAGTGTGCGTCTGAAAAACGGCCCGAAAAAAGTGTACCTACTACGGCGAGACTACCTACTTTTTATTTAATTAATTCGCTGTAGGTATATTTCTTAGGGAGTTATTCAGTTTCACGGGTACAACAACCTCAAGTGTACTATAGGTTAATTTTTACACCTTATACTACACTAGCTGTGCCCTGCGGTGCTACCCGCGTTATAATGGATGAAGTACTCTTAACCAACAACATATTTATTTGAATAAAGATTAATATTATTATGTTGATACAACTTAAACAAATTATTTCGACCAAATTAGGTACCATAAAAACGGTTTTTGTGAGTTAATCTTAAAAAATAGACATATACTATCGCGGACTGTTTTTTAGATCATTAAAAGAGCTATTATTCTTTAATACATATTTTTTGTGTATCTTGAACCGTTTTCACGGCGCACGCAACGGAAGGCTTCAAAGATGAACAATTTCTCCCGTTTTTTACACATTTACCACTATATCTTTGCTCCTATTGGCCGTAGCGTGATTTTATATAGCCTATAGCCTTCCTCGATAACTGGACTATCCAACACAAAAAGAATTACTCAATTCGAACCAGTAGTTTCGGAGATTAGCGCGTTCAAACAAACAAACAAACAAACTCTTCAGCTTTATAATATTAGTATAGATAATATTCATGTACCCCGGTGATCATTGATTTTGTTAAAGTTAAAACCAATGCCTAGTTTAATCCTTAACCTGTCCAAAATTGTCTCCACCTTATTTGAACCTTGTGCATAAGATTTGTTTTCATAACTATAGTAGATTTGTATAATTTTGAATACATTGTAATATTATATGAAACTGCTCAATAATAAATCAGTATTCATTAAATAGTTTTTTGATTTGTATTGTAATAAATTTCCAAAGAACCCCACGATCTTTTACAGCAATTCTATTCGGTAACTATAGCCACTTTATAGCAATGCTTTCAGCAACTTTAAATTCTAAACTAATTCAGTAGGTAAGTAAGTATTATTTATTAAATAGTTACAGTAATGTTATTCAGTTCACGTTAACAATTCATTCGTTACATAGACATAAGTACCTACATACTGTATTATTAAAAAAAATATTAATTACTTATTAGTAAAATATCTGAAAGTACTTGTTTAGGTACTTTTATTATTTTATTAATATCTAATTAAATAATTTTTATTCATAATACAGTAAGAATGTATATCTATCTATGAAACAATTGAATTATTTACGAGTACTGAATAACATTGCTGTAACTACCCAATAAACTAGCTGTATTTACCGAGTGACATTGCAGCAGCTACTGAGTGAACGGTTGTAGTTACCCAATAAATTGGCTGAGACAACCGAGTAACATTGCAGCAGCTACCGAGTGAACCAGTTGTAGTTACCTAATAAATTGGCTGAGACAACCGAGTAACATTGAGCAGCTACCGAGTGAACCAGTTGTAGTTACCTAATAAATTGGCTGAGACAACCGAGTAACATTGAGCAGCTACCGAGTAAACCGGTTGTAGTAACCCAATAAATTATCTGAGACAACTGAGTAACATTGCAGCAGCTACTGAGTGAACCGGTTGTAGTTACCCAATAAATTGGATGAGACAACCGAGTAACATTGCAGCAGCTACCGAGTGAACCGGTTGTAGTTACCCAACTTTACTCTGTTGTTACTAATATAGGCAACTGTATTATTATTACAGAAATATTTTTAACCAACCTTAAGGGTTAATATTTAACAAGCAATAATAACAAAGTTAACGTATTTGTTTTTAAGCTATCAACTTTGCAGGTGCTATATTGACAAACATGCTGGGTTATTTTCAACAGTATTTCGTTTATTTTTAACCGACACGTTTTTTCAGTGTATAATAGTAAAAACTTTATGTATACTAAAGCAAGGTCGTATTTGTATCTGATAATAAAATTTCTTCTAAACACATCTTCAAAATGAGTTTGAATGAACCAAGTAAAACCATTTAAAAATGACAATTTGACTTCAGTTGGGTCAAAACAAGTTGAGAGCAAAAGTGATTTATTTAATTAATTTCGTTATAAAATTGTAAATATAACGTGTAAAGTGTTACTCTCGGTTGTGCTAAGTATATTGTGTTATAATTTATGTGAAACTTTATTGTAAATAAGTGCAAGACTAAGAAATTTAACGTAAAAATTAATAACAAATATAACTGAAGATTGATTATTACTCACAGATTTTTGACCCTTAATAAATCATATTATTACTCTAATCATCGTAATCTTTTAAAAAAAAATAATGGAGAACTTCGATTTAGTCAGATAATAAATAATCTCTTTTGCAATGTTATCTATTTATGTTTATTAGGTTGGATATAGTATGTAGATTTACATATATGTAGGTTTATTATATTTATTTTAGTCACTTCTGTTACCTATATATTATAATCCTGTAAGTATCTATTGCGATGAATGGGCATTATTGGACGACTGCATTGAGGTACTTGGCCCTGTAGATTATGAATGATCGATAAAACCCATTCAGTAGTTATTTACAGTTATTATAGTGTACGATTCATGAGTTGGTTATATCTGAATCCAACAGATATCATATTTATTTTTAATAATAAATCTCATGATGACATAATAAAACTTTGCATAAAACAAGCTGTGAATATAAAACAATGACGACTGCTGGTCAATTTTGTTATGAATGGACGCCATAGAACTTTCACTAGATGAACAAATAAGAATGTATTAAAAATTATGTTTACAAGTCATTTTCTTAATAATAATATTTAATTAAATACCAGTATTATTAACTATACATAATGATTAATCATGATCAATCTAAATTTCAAATGAATAGCATTTCAGTCATTGTTATGCAAAATTTAAAGTTGTTCAATTTATTGATAGAACGTTTAAATAAAATTGCGGTCACGTTGAAAGTAATAAAAAAACAGTTGGAATCCAGTAGCTGAACCATGAGAAAGAAAAATCGAATAAAGTAACAAGAGAACACTTAAGGATGGCTTTTTGAATGATAGTTTATGCGCAATTATTGATAGATTGATAATAAAACTTTGTTTTTACACAGCAATAAAACCTTCTTATAGGTTGAAAGTAATATTCTAAATATGTGTAGAAAAATTAAGACGAAGAAATAAATTATAGAATAAGTATCTATTAAACATAAGATACAAGCATATTTATGTGTGATTTAAATTAGTTATTCTTGAAATACAAGACACTGTGTGCACGTTATTAATGACAAACTTTAAACTTTATTATGATATAAAACGTATTTACGAGGAATCGTGAAAATTTGAATATTTCGTACCTTTTCGGTTGCTGCTTGTTTGCCGCTTTAAACTCGAGAACGGCTGGGCCGATTGAGCTGATTTTAGTTTTAAAATGTTTGTCGTAGTCCAGGGTAGGTCTAAACGGTGAGCAAATAAGGAAAAATTGAAGTTTGATGAAAATCGGTTCAGTTGTTTAAAACTTATGTGGGACGAATGTGGGGACAAAAAAAAACCGAATATCTTCATGTATGAGTTCTTTCTACATGAGTAGATAATTAGCAAAAATTTTCTTTATGCGCAGTAAGATTAGCTCTTAAATCGTTTATTATTTCTAACAAAAAGTTTAAGTCTGGTTTGTTGCAAAATATTCTTAATTGTAGTTATTATGTATTAGCCAGAAATAGCATAAAAGTTTTTATAGAACACGACTGGTGAGGTGAATACTTTTATTTACTATCGACAGAAATGTTTGTGTCTATAATACATCCTATTTTTCGATCACAAAAATAACTGGAGATGACTAAATTGTAAAAGATAGGATTGTAAGAAGTTTATCGCAATTTTAGTAGAGCGGGCTAATGAAAATAACGATAAATTAATTTAAACAACATAAACAATCTATAGGAACTTACACTGAAACCGGGAAAAAGCTGGCCTTAGATGAGGTTGGCCACATCACTGGGCATTTCCGAAATACTTGTATGGTAGAAGTCCTCAATATCTTTGAGTGCTCTTTTATCAGGGGACTTAAACGCATATAGTATTTTCACTGAAAACAACAGTGATTTTTAAATTTTTCTGATCTATCCTCATCCACATCGACTCCTACATACCTTATTGTTGTTAAATGTCAAACAAAAATCTATTTTAACCGACTTTTAACGAAAAGGGAGGTCCCGCCTCCTAGTGTTAACCCTGTGTAATCTCCACTCGGGTATTAGCTTTAAGTTTAAACATGTGGTGAATCGCCACCGAGTGTGCGTTTTTTTTGTTTGCGTTCATAAAAGTTACCAACAAACATAGGTTTACGAGCAAATTTTGCAATAGGTATCTAAATTTAACAGGGAATAGGGAATATTAATCTTGTCGAAGGGGAAGCCATTGAACATTTATTTCGTGGAGAAGACTGCGGGTACAGCTTTTTTTAAATAATTTATTAGCGAAGAGAAATTGAGCCGACACCAGGACAACGACCCAGCTATCAAATGTTCGTGTAAATTTGTCAAACTAACATTGAAATGTAGTTAGATAAGAATGATAAGCTTAACTGTCCCGTAAAGTCAATGTGAATAGTGTGCCAGGGCACGGAAACCTTGGGTATCGGATGTAATTGAACAGGTTGAGCACCAGGTGGGCCTTTTGATGACTTGCAAACTATACAAGAATCAAAAGGTTCACATAATTTTAAGTTTATTATAAGTAACATAATATGTAAACAAAGCAATTTGTAACGTATAAAACATTACCTTCACTTCCAGACTTCACTTCCGTTTGTCTTTGCTAGCTTAATATAACTATTGCACAAAGAATCAACAAGAAATATAACCAAAAATCCAAGAAAAAATTTTGTCTAATCGTTTTTATAGCCCTGAGTTAGGATAATGTTATGTTGCTACTGTACAAATTTTGAGAGTAACCAATGTACCAACCTCTTTGTTCCTTATTTTCTTTGCGACCTCTATCGCGGGCAACTTCAGGATCTCGTCGGATATAGGCTCTCATATTGAAAACATACAGATATTTGGTAATAATTCAGATATTTGCCACAGAGCAAGGTTCGAGCATCATCCTAGATCCTATGAATTTTTTGTGTGTGTTCGAGAATGGTTAAGATTAACAATACGGTCAACTAGGTGCGAAGCGGGGGCGGACCGCTAGTACTTAATATAGTTGATGTGAATATTTTTAGACAAGTAAACTTTTAACGAGAACTTTTAGAGAGAATATATGAAATATTATTTTAGCAAGCAGATACATAGTTATATTTGTGAATGACTAAATAAACGAGATATACAAAAATAAATCAACTTTAAATTTGGTGGCATTCGTGTCGTGGCTGAAATGCTATACAAATCCGAGAGTTTTAATTAAAAACAGTTGTGTTGCTCAACAATGTGAATAGAATTTGCTCAAAGCAAAATAAAATTAAACTTGCTTCAATTTATTCATTTCACGCGAAAAGTGGTATAGAGTAAACATACCGCGGTATAAAGGGAATAATCAAAGTATAATCTCTCCTCTCTCTCTCTCTCTTACCTGTAACGCTATAGTGTGGGAATGCAGCCTCTGCTCCAGACAGGTCATCTTGTATCGCGTAAACTTACTAGACATGACGAATAAGGGTGGATCCCTTATTCGTCATTATTTTATTCAATTTTTAAACCTTCCTTGAATAATTCTATCTATTGCTGAAAACAGCAATAAAATCAGTTGAGTAGTTTAATTTTTGATAAATAAGTATGAGTAGAAGCACGGGACATAGTCAAGGGACAGGTCAACTTAAGTAATGTTAAATGAACTAAAAAATAATATATAAAAAATAACATCATATATTTTAATGAAAATGAAATGAAAATAAAAATGTTTTTATTCCCAAAGAAAAGAAGGATGGACTGTGTAAAAGAAGATATATGTATGAAAGGAGTGAGTGTTGACATGACGGGTGATAGAGGGAAATGGAAGAAAAACACATGTTGTGCCGACCCCACATAGTGTGGGACGAGGGCAGGATGATGATGATGACCATCGTATGGTCGAAAATCATTCAAATTGTATTATGTTTGCACTTTAGTTAATAAACATATTTCCTTATGCGGAGCTTATTATTAAAATGTAGGATTATAGTGGGTAGGATAGGACGTATCATTATAATTTAACGCTTAAAAAAACCTATTTAGCTCAGTGGATCGTTACATACTAGCTAGATGTTAGATATTCATTACGCATACGGTTTTTTTTTCCTAGCCCGGAGGGTGGAGGAGGTAAATGATGGTCTCATATACCTATCTCATATCATATCTTGTTACTCATATACCTATCGTACTTCCTATCGTGTAAAGATGCAGACAGATAATCGGTTATTAAACCTTAAGAACATTGATTGTGTATGTATGTAGATGACCTAATTTTATATTCAAAGAAATCATTTAAAAAAATAAGTATGAAGTAAAACTTGCAAAACAATTGTTAAAGCTACAAAACTACAAACTTTTTTAAATAAAAAAAGGTGTGTGTGCGATTCACACACGATAGAAGTGAAACTTCAGTAAATCGACAAAAGAATAAGAAGAATTAAAAAAAAAAACAAAAAAAAATACTAAACAAAAAGATTTTGTTCGGGCGGTCACAATAAATGAAATTAGTTACCATTTGGGTTGTTGCTGCGAGTACAAGCAACTCTGAGGGGATATGTGAATGCTTCCATCCGATCCACCGAGGGGACGGTACGATCCACTCCTATGGTGAGTACCAATAGATGAGGTATTGGGATATTGCGTCTTTGTAAAAATAGGCTGTAAGAATATGGAATGATAAAACTTGAATGCATTATTTTTAGATTAATGCGAACCATGACGACGATGGAATAATGGTCGGCCGCTACGACGGCGAATACAAGGATGGCGTAGCACGACGATTCTGAGAAGAAATTAAACAAATTAGGTGAGTGATTGTTACTTTGCACCGGACGAAATACCTGTACATTTATGTTATGGTATATTGTATGGAAAACATGATTAGTTTTTGACCGACTTTGTCAGCAAATAATGTGGCTTTTGATTGTTATTTTTAAGTTAGTATGTAAACATTGGTGTGAATTCAAGATATGATCTATCTATCTATCTAAAAAGAGATTTTTACATAATGTTCTTTTCGTGAGGAGATTAAAATAATAAAATCAACAAAAGCGAAGTAAGTGAAGGGGGAAAAAAATGTTAACGACAAAATCAAGGGATTTAGAAAATAGATTTTTCGGAGGTTTTTCTGTGTGTGGTGTGTGTGTGTGCGTGTGTGCGTGTGTGTGCGTGTGTACTCACGCGTCATGGGCGAGTCTGTGCGGATCAGGCTCTGCGGCGTGGGTGACGTAGTTAGGAAGTTGATTGCAATGAAAAAATGAGTAGGTATGAGAGGTCAACGCACCCATGAATGAGCGAGCCGTGTAGAAGCGAAGCAGTAACTCTTGCTTTTAGTCGTAAAACTTGTGTGTGAGGCATTCCCAAACATTTTCTTACACTCCTTCTTTTCCCACAGCAATCGCACAAAGAGACGCTATCACAGTCCGAGATTAACAACAACCACACCGCAAAACACTGTTTTTATTACATTTCATAAGATTCAACTTACTTCAAACATAATTACGAGTATTACATAGCAAACGACCTGTAGTTTAGTAGACTTACTTGTAGTGTTCAGTGTCTGAGCAATCGACTCCCAAACAGTAGCTTTCAAGCTCGCGTCCTTAGTCTCATCGGCGAGTGCTGGGTGCCCACCGCAGATTTGCCTAATGTGCAGAAGGCTTTGGCTGATGGATCGGTTAGTAATCATTCTGATTAAATATTTTTCGTAGTTAACTGTCGATATTTTATCCTGTGTGATTAGTCCGGAGATATTTATTTAATAGAAGGACTTACCATACTTAAACAACTCAATGCCGTCGACCACAAAAGCAACGATTTACAAACTTAAAAATAAGACGCGTATTTTTTTTTGTTTCTTTCCTAAAGTTTGGAATGCGAAATAGCCAACTAAACCTATATTGGATAAAAAGCATAACTTTGTCCTGGTCAATCACATTGGCATTTGTGTATGTTAGAAAGAGACAAAATGAAAAAATAAAAACACAAAAAAATGACGAATTTGGCGACTGGAAAGGTTTTTTTTTGTTGATTTGGGTTTAATATGCGCCGTGCTCTTACGAAATGATTCCCTTTTAAGTTATACTTAGCTACAATGCTGTTATAAACTTTAAACTATTTTTTTATCTAATGCAAGTTTACGCACGTGTACTACACTATTAAAATAATATTTTTGAAGTGTTCTGCAGAGCTTAAAAAAGTTTGTATTTTTCTTGTATTAATTATAAGTATGTTTCACAGCCGTTGCAGCAGCAGCTGTTTACCCGTTACCGAAGGTCTGGTCTCTTCGTAGACGTCATGGACCCATGATTTCGAATTGCGTATGCCCTAGGAAGAAGATAGAACTAATAAATAATAGAAAAAAATGATAAATAAAATTAAACGGTATTTAATGTAAAAAAATACAAGAGGTACATCTTATCGTAGTTGTCTTGGACGACATAAACTACACAAAATATTAAAATGAAATCACAAGTAATGCAGACGTCGTTACCGGCAACAAGTCTTCTCACACTGAAGAAGTCAATTGGTGCAGATCGACACAGAAGAAGATGCCCACTGATGAAGACGTCCATTGATGAAGATAATAACACTGAAACTAAAATTTAGACATTATTACAGACAAATTGCCAAATTGTAAGCATTAATTAAATGTTTTAGAAGCTAAGGGGAGTTGAGTTTGTAAAAACTGAGGGCCGGCCAATATGCTGATTCGAATGAGGTTTGTATGAATTTAATATGAATATGTTTGCAGAGGATCATGCAAAAGGACTCAGCACGTTCCATACAAGTATTGTCTTCCCGCAACGTTGCTTAACCTCAGAAAATCAATTTTTTTGTACAAGTGCCCCTTAATATATTTATTTAATATGTGTTTTTAGTATTAAGCTCGTTGAACTTGCGAACTCATCTGATGACAGCTGAAAATCAGAACAGGGAAGTTTTGTCAAATTTACCATAATTATAAGATTTTATTTAAGGAATTCAAATAACTTATTTAAATATTTACTCAACAGATACTAAGAAACTGTTTTAACCTATCTGTAGGTAAAACCAAAGAGATTATAAGTCATGGACCATTGACAGTGACAACGACACCAACGACGTCCCTAGTGACGAACCTATTATCTACGTTAAACCGAATCCCCGGGTCCAGAAATACCACGGCGGCCCCGTACGAGGCTGATGCGCAGCTAGCGTATCTGAACGTCAAGAACATTGCCCATCTGGTCATCACTGAGGATTCCGATCTGATACTGTTTGGATGCACTAGGGTTAGTTTTATTTAAGGGAATCAATATTGTATGTGTTGGCTAAGTGGGAAAAACCGTGTTGGGTCAGTGGGAACACACTTGACTTCCATGGAAGGTTGACCCTTCGTTTGATCTCTGACCTATCACGATAGTTCTAGTACCTGCAGTAGAACAATAGAACGATTGTCTAATCGGTGTAATATTACAAGTAAATCAATCGACCTCAACACGCGTTCTAGCGATCCTAAAAAAATATCCTGGGAACCTAACTAAAACGAACGAATTCAGCTTATTCAAAAACTATTTGCAGACGCCATCTTTATACAATTACGTAGTGAAGAATTAAAAAAACAAAATAATATTAGCTTTCTATGTAATCTTATCCTCAACAATCTGATTAGCCTGAAATATGGCACTTTTCCTATTTCTAATTAATAAATTCCAAAAGTGAACCACTGAAAGTGGTTTTTTTTTATTAAAAATAATTCGTGGTCCCAAGGAAATCTAGGTACTTATTTATGTTTGTTCCTTCTAATTAGAAGTTGTAAATTGCACACTGCTAAAAACAGTTATGAGGGCCCTTAAACATAAAATATATCTAACTTAAAATAGACTCAAAACGTTTTTTTGTTTTAGACCAACCACAAAAATGCTAAAAATAAAAAGAATTTAGATATGGACCTAAAAAAATTATACCTACGGGATAAGACACTAGTGCAAAATACCCGAACTAAAAAAATCATGAGACCTAGATGAAATCTTATAGGCTTAGTTATTTAACACACTACCCCATATCTCCCATTTGCGTATGTTCAACTTTTTCCGAACACTATACTAATTATTTTGAATTGAAAATGAATAGCTGGGGAGAAATTGGTGAGATACTATTGACTTATTATTTATATCATCATTATTACAACCTCGCACTGCTGGAAAAGGTAATCTCCATCAAAGAAATCCAGAAATTTCGTTTAAAGCAGCATCCACCATCAACAAGCAGCCATTACCAAGGCGCTTCTCCCCGAAATACTTGTGTTATGCATATTTATTTATATTTAATTTATGTAGTTATTTCCAAATTTTCCAATCAATTTCGAGTTAGACGTGCTCGTGGATTCCAGGGCAAAAAGTTAGCCTTGTCCTTTCCAGGGACAACTTAAGTTTATAATCTTGGTAAATCTTATCAATTGGACTTTTAGGTCACAATCGTAATGTCTATTATATTTTATTGGATCCGAAGAAACAACAAACGAAACCCTCAAGCGAAACAAATAAAATGAATCAATCGGCTAAGAAAATAAAAATATAAGACCCTACCTAACAATAGAATGGTAACATATGGAACTTAGGAATTTATTTTGTACGTGAACAGCCAAAACCTCCAAAAAATTCAAAATGTTCTGCAAGCACTTTCTCCTGGGTGTTTAATATTTAAAATAAAAAATATCTATATATATGTATAACCACAACAAAATTCAATTCAAACGTTTTATTTTTATTAACTGTTTATGTGAATATATTACACTGCAAATAGAATATATTTATAAATGTTGCATGTCTAATATAAAAAGTTTTAATGTGATGATGTATTAAATAACGGTGATTAAAATCTTAATCTTTTTACATAAATTTGGTAAAAACAAGCGTAGAATCTAAACCGTTGGTGTTGGTCGTTAATAAACAAATAAATGCTCAAAGACGGACAATTATATAATTATTTACAATTAGCGTGCCACAGATATTCAGGCGAAAGTTTGTAAGTATGGATGTATGGATGTTTGTTACTCTTTCACGTAAAAACTACTGAATGGAAATATTTGAATGAAACTTTACCACAATATAGCTTATACATCAGAATAACATATAGGCTAGGTGGAGGGTACGACAAAATAAAGTCCCGAGGATATGGGCCCACAGAAGGAGAGACCCAAGGTGGTGGGTACAAAGAGGGAGAGACCCAAGGTGGTGGGTACAAAGAAGGAGAGACCCAAGGGCTGGCTCTTGAAAAGCTTATCTCAGGATTTTATTTTGTTTTATTTTCTATCAGTGAAAAGTTCGCTTGAAACATCCATGATTGCTACAAAGAAAATAAGGCTTATTGTTAACGCTGCTATTTTTTTTTCATTGCATAATACGTATAAACTGTACACAGAATTCTAGGTGTACTCCATCTTATACTTATCAAATTTATTCCCATTTTTTTTGGGGTTGATACTAACCCCAAAAAAAATGGGAATTTCGATGGCAAACAGTCAGGTTTCAGGAAATAAAGAATTTACATAAAAAATAGGTAATTCAAATGACGTCAATACAGGAAAATGTGTGCCTTTTGAGAATTATTTGAAGACAGCGAAATTATAAAGTTGTGTATGCAAAATGTGAGGACCGGTAAATACTATTTTAGCTGAGACACCAGAGATAAGATACCGGATGTTTGACGGATGTTGTGGTAACGTGGCTAAATGCCACCATTTTATAAAAAAATAGCCTATAGTCGTAGCTGTTTGATCCTTAATAGATCATTTAAAAAAAATCTGCGAATAAAAACGCGTAAGTATTAGAATGCTCACTTCCAAAAATATACCCTACTGCACCATCCTTAATGTACCTACCCTACTTTTTGTAGTGATAACTACATAAGGAACGGTGAACCGGTTTGTAATTAACGCGCGTAATTTAGAAAGAAAGAAAGAAAGTCATATATTCGTACACAACGCACACAAGATTACTATTAAAAATAAATTAAAGTATCCAAAGATTTGTCTTTACAATTGACTCTTAAAATTCATTAGTAAGTTTTAAGGCTTCTGTAATCGAATAAGGAAATATAATATTCATAGATTGGCGTAATAAAATGGAGCTGTTAAAGATATTATAATACTGCAGATTATTAGTTTTGTTTAACTCTATTTTTCATTATAGTTTACTGTCCTTAATTAAATGTCCAGCTACAGAATTATACCTTAAAATTGAATACATGGTCAACCTTTGATATTAAATACTTTTTTCTATTTATTTATTATTTTATTTACAGCCATTTAAAGCATAATAATCGGACCAAATTATGCAAATAATAGTTACTGAGAAATCAATAGGGTTTTATATTTGTATGTACATAACCGGTTATTGTTTTCTTATAAAAACATAACCATACATGCTGCGAAAAGTTATTAAAGCCATAGGTTATATTCCTTGTTATTTTCTATGGAGGTTTCATTAATAGCTACACCCAATCCATGTTTGTAATTGCCATATAATAGGGAGATGCTCCTCAGCATAGGGAAGCATCGTTTCCTCTAATATTGCCTTGTATTGATGTTGGTCTAAGTTACCCTGAACTTTCCTCACAGGTCCCACTCCACGTCCAGAAAATGAACCCCACATTTTAATGTTTCCACCATTTAAAATAATATTTCAAGAGGATATACTCGTTAAAGTCCACTCATACACTCAGACTGGTACGATTAATACTAGGATGAGTGTACGAGTCTGAAAAACTTTTCGTAAAACAAAAATTTTAAAATACATTAAGTAGTTTTATTTTAAAGTAAATCAAATTAACTGCATTAAGTGGTCCACCCTTTGTTTATGAATTAAGCAGCTGTATATAATTGGTTTAAATACATTTTTGCATAAGAAATTATTACGGAAAGAAAATTATTTATTTTATCAACGATTTAGTAACAAAATGTTCAGGTCACTTACTAAGCACGGTGTAAGTGTTGCTAAAAAAAGAAGCATTAGAGCAATCTAAGTGCAAGGTTCAATTATATTGCCGATTCAAAAAAAAAGTGTGTGAGTATGGATGTTTGTAACTCTTTCACGTAAAAACTACTGAACCGATTTAAATGAAATTTGGTATAAAGAATCTCTAGAGCCTGAAAAATAACATAGGCTACTTTTTACCGCGGGAAAACGTCATTCCGCGGGAAAATCCATTATAACGCGGGTCTCCGACGGCTCAGGAACTGTTGACTATGATGGTAATTAAAATTAAGATCAGAACTTCTTGAAACAAAGGACACAGGCTTTTATAATGTAGACTACACATTGAACATACAATTTTATAACCTTTGAAACGTGTCGCGGGTATTAACGCCCTCCACCTTAAGCTAGATGACAATAGTTCCTTAAAACTAAATATGAATAAATATAACAAATTTATCCTAGAGAAACATTAAAAATAAAAATATTATAAAAAACAGCATTTTAAAGTCTACGATTAAAGCCCTAACTTTCTCGTACTTACAACACTTATGATTACATATTTGCACCTACGTAATGAGATGTGGAATTATAATTTTGCTACGTAATAAGGGAAAGAAAATAACGCATTCAAGTTACTGAAAAGTATGGCTACCTGAGTTATATATAATTTACGCCAAATGTAAACTTTATAATAAGAATTTTTTTTTTAATTTTATTTTGGAACATTTGAAACGAAAAATGCATAGAAGATACAAAATAATTAACTTCCATTTTTTATGGATAATAAATTTTTACAGACTGTATACTGTTTTTATTTTTCTTGTAATTAGCGTAATTGTGTAAGGTACTCTATTGTTTCCATTTGGGTCGCTTCTAATATTTGAAGAAATTCTTTAAAAGAAACAAAACAGTTATTGAATTTATTTTTAAGAACAGTTATGTATAATTTTTTTTAATTACATATTTATATTAAAATATAGGTAGATAATCGTTTAATAGTGAGGACTTGTTTACACATGTATATAAATCTAACTAAAATTAATGTTATAGTTGCTCAGTATTGTGTTTGTATTCATAAAATCGTTTAAAGAAATTGATTAACAAGACATTTTTCTCAGTCACCGTATATTTGCAGATATTCGATTCCTCTTCCCCACTTTCACCCCCATAACTTTTAAACGGCTCAGCCGATTTTCATCAAACATGTCTAGGAATAGGCGTTGATTTAAAGTGCTGTGACGTAAACTGAGACTGAGTAGTCATCATCATCATCACCCTATTAACGTTCCCACTGCTGGGACACAGTGTATCTCAATCTCTGTAATGAGTCTTACAACTCCTATGGCCAATTCATGAGCTATGACGTCAAACGCACGCCATTTTGGAGTCAACCATTTTTTCGCGATCCATAAGTCATCACTGGCAACACACACATATTGAAGACTTTCGTCTTGAGGCACTGCGGTATTTTCGACGTAAAGACGTGGCGTAGTTTTCCGAACGCTGCCCATCCGAGCCATAAAACCTACACCTTAAATAGGGTAGATGACTTAAAAAAAATATTATTCCGTCATATAAACCTCGTAAAAAATGTATTTTTTTAAATTTATTCTTGCAATTGGAAATCAAGACTATACAGTGCTTATTAACATTGTTATGTTCATCCCAAAGCAATTGTGATTATTATCTTACACTATATTTTTCTAATTATCTCATATTTTAATTCTTTGTGTTGATATTTTAAATAAATACTTAAAAAAACCTTCATAGTGTATTCTATTTAGCCATTACCTATTGTAATGTTTTTATTTACAAAAACAGAGTAAATTTTTAACACTCTAAAGAAGCTGCGGGTTTAGTGTAATTTTGCTGCACTCGATTTGTTTAGCTTTACTCTAATTAGCAAATTCTCGTAAATATATTGTGAAGCAACAGTCATAATATTTATTTCCTTAAATTTATCTCGTAAGGAGTCGCGTGGTTTCATTTTATAGATTGAACGCACCGCTCTTTTCTGAAGAACAAAAATAGTTTGAAAGTTTAGTTAGAGTGTAGGTACCTATAGGTCGTCTGTAAGACATCGTACTAGCGATAAGATGTACCTTTTGTATTTTTTTTTATAATATAGCCATTTTTTTTTGTTGCTGGAAACTATAATATTGAACCAAATATTTAGTAATAAACACGCACCCGAATAAGTAAGATGAATTAATTTGGGTGAGAATATTTGTTGTTCCGTCTATGTATTATCCTAATAAGTATTTACAATGGATTTCCGCAAAGTAAAGCCTGAATCTATTAATTATAATTCCAAAGGGGTTGCGCCGACAACAATACTATCGATAGTTAGAATATTGGTCATCAAATCTGACCAAGGGAAATAGGGATTCATTTTTATATATATATCTTTCTGAGTTTGTGAAATGTATCTTTCTGTGTTTTGTGGGATCACCTCAATAGCACCATTGTCAAAATTAAGCGCTTGCATAAAATCAAGAGTTACTGAACAGAAATTGGATCCCTTTTTACCCTTTTGATACAAACCCTATTACTAAAAATAAAAACCCTTAAACTTCGTCACATTGTTTACCGAACACTAGGAAAGCAGTTAAAAAAATATTCTGGGTGTTTTCTCAGGTTGTTCTAAATAACAACAAAATGTTATTGATAGCAGACTGGTAAAACCGTTAAAAATAATTTATGACATTAATGAACAGAGCACACTTACCAGCAAGGTTTTAGTGTTAAGGATGCTTGAGAATCAGTTGAATTATGATGATATTTGTTATAGGAGTCGGAGAAAAATCAAGCATTTACTGCGTAAGTTTTGTTTATATACAATAACATACAAAATCATTTATTTCTATTGTTTGGTTTTAAAAATCTTAGAAACGTCAAAAATAAAATGCAAAAAACATAGGACAATTGAACATAGGCACTCAAAGATATATCTTAATTTAAAATTTAAGAAAACCCTAGAAATATCTTTAATAGTTATTGCATCCAATGTAAATCCATTATATATCACGGTGCCAGTACCTGAATTTGCAGAAACTTCAAGGTTTTGACCTTGTCCTGAAATAAAGGAAGATTAATCTTATTAAAAGCCTTGTTCTTATTTATGATATTTCCGGCAATGTTTTCAACTATCTTGGATCTGGAACGTACTGTTTGTTTGTTGCTGACTGTTGTTATTCGTAATTCCCACAGAACTTAAGCCCCAAATATGTATCTAATAACGTTTCCATCGCATATTGCCTCTACATTATGAACGGTTGAAGAATTCTGCTGAATGCGACCCGCTCGTCCAGTCTACAATTTTAAGTTCTATTTTCTAGATTTAAAGAGCTTACAATTATTATTTATCTTAGAAATTTACCTAAATAATAAGTTTTATTTTTATTCAACAATGTTTTTCTCCTTTTCAAGGAATTTCTTATGACACTCCCCTGGATAAATAATAATGATTAATATGTATATATTTTCGAAGAGTGTGCAAACCAATATCCAGGCCCGTGGCAAGCTCTAAGCTTGTGCTAAGGGTGCCAAACATCTGATTTAGTTGATATAATAGACATGTGTAAGAAAGTACGCATCCATTCTGTTATCTACTGAAGTTTTGCGTCAAGGATTTGATACTAGAGTGACCACTGGTATTAAAGTATGAGAAGTAAATTAAGTACCCAACGAGAATTTTATATATTAGATTATAAATAAGTATATGCAAATAACGAACACTACATGGACGACGTTGCGGGCGTCCGCTAGTATTATTATAAAATTACTTATTGAATGTACGTTATGTATATTATTGAAATAAATGATTGTTTACTCTTCTTACAAAGGCATAATTAACTCTAAATATAAAATGTTCCAATGTCGTTTCAAGCTATCGCGGTATAGATATATGTTGCCTCATACATACATTATAGCAGCGATCATGGGACGACAAAATTTAATTAAAGTTTCCTAGGCTATTTTGTCCCTGTCGCTATTTATGCGACAACATTAAGAAACTGTAATATCAGATATAGCCGTACCTATGTGATGGGCTATCCGGAGACAGCCGTGGCGGAAATTTCCTAAAATTTTTCGGTCAGTGTCACAGTTTACCATATCTTGGTATTTTCCATGAATTGGGTATGTGGTATTGGTAGGGTATTTTATTATACATATACAGAAAACGAAGAGCTGTAAAAGATCGTGGGGTTCTTTGGAAATTTATTACAATACAAATCAAAAAACTATTTAATTAATACTGATTTATTATTGAGCATTTTCATATAATATTATAAATATATCTTATACGATTATAATACCTTTTCTCAGTAAATATGCGTATTATGACACCGTTAACCGTAAAGATCTTATTTCATAGTTAGATAGTTATAGGATAGTTAGAATAATTTAATATTATTGAACGGAATTTGGGTAAAATATTTTAAATATTATATTGAATATTTTTTTGAGAACGTAATTCCACTAAATTGTAAATATTATATTGAATGTTTTTCTTGCCCAGAACTTGTTGATTCATCCCAGATGCCTCATAATCTTGGTCATTTCCATACTCCCCATCGTCAGCAAAAGGGTCTTCACTTGACTCACGTAAGAATGATTATAAAATTTTTCTATTAGTTTAAGGAACCCTAAAAAACCGTCTAAAGTCAGGCTAGGGTATAATAAATCTGTCAAAACCATTACCCTCAAATAAAACATGTTTTTACCATTTCCTTTATAAAGAATACAAACAACAAAATGAAAACAAACAATTGTTATGTACAATATTTATTCTCATTTATAAAAAAAATACATTTTATATGAGGAATAAAATGCTTTTTTATTTCATTAAATCTTTCTTTAATCGCGAATGCTGCGAAAACTATTGAATAAATAACAAAGTGATGTATTACAACTTTGTAGAACTTATCATTATCTACAAAAAACGTCTTTACATCATATCTCTAACTATTATAGTTTTGTGACAATAAGCTATTTTTTATATAAAAAACTGAAGTTGTGGAGACCACAAGCTCTAGTAATGCATAAGGCAGAGTCTAAGATCAAGTTTATCATCATATCTTGTTACATATTTATAGTATCTAATAATGTTATTCTGTAGATCATTAAAAGAGCTATTATTCTTTAATACATATTTTTTGTGTATCTTGAACCGTTTTCACGGCGCACGCAACGGAAGGCTTCTAAGATAAACAATTTCTCCCGTTTTTTACACATTTACCACTATATCTTTGCTCCTATTGGTCATAGCGTGATGTTATATAGCCTATAGCCTTCCTCGATAACTGGACTATCCAACACAAAAAGAATTATTCAATTCGAACCAGTAGTTTCGGAGATTAGCGCGTTCAAACAAACAAACAAACTCTTCAGCTTTTTTTCCTTCCTCACTTTTACCCTCACAACTTTTAAACAGGTCAACCGATTATCATCAAACATGTCTAAGAAACTTAAACCTTTAGGAGGTATAATGTCCCAAACAGACAGACACGTCAAACTTATAACACCCCTTTTTTGTCGGGGGTTAATTATCAATTTACTTCTGAATTTGTTAAGTATACATAGACAGGTACATTGTATTAATTTTATACTGCATAAACATATGTATTTTAATTGTAGCATCGCGTGCACATTACAAAATACTATGGTGTTTTACGTTTATGGAAATATCGGAATCGGGTTTTCTTAAATTTTCTTAGTTTTAGAAAGCCTGTTTATCAAAAAGGCCTTAGGCCACTTTTTACCGAGGAAAAAACGTTGCTCCCGCGGGTAAATCCATAAACACGGGCAACGCCGTTTAAAGCTAGTATAATGTACTGGAAGATAGTTTGAATTTTTATTTACTTTCGGCACCAAAAAGCAAACTAGAGACAATAGTCTATGTAGGTGTTCTTCGTTCGGCGAGTTTAAAAGATGTAAAGTACGAAGAACGAATAATAAATATGCCCAGGGTTACTTAAAAGAGACAAATTTTTTAAAGAAGGCATTCGTGGACAGGATCGTCAACGTGATAAAGAAACTTCTCTTTATCACGTTGACGGTGCAGTCTAATCAGTGCATATGCACTTAATGAAAATAAACTCCTTTTATTAATACTCACTTACCAGAATCTATACGAATATTATAAAGCTGAAAAGTTTCATCATCATCATCATTTCAGCCATTAGACGCCCACTGCTGGACATAAGCCTCCCTCAAAGACGACCAATTATTCCGATCGGTCGCGTTATATTCATTCATTGAAAATGACCGGTCGCGGTAAGGGAGGCAAAGGTCTGGGAAAGGGAGGAGCCAAGCGCCACAGGAAGGTAATAGGTTACTCGTTTTTAGTTATTTACAGACCTGACAGACTTTGACTATGTTTTCTTCAACTAAAATTTGCGAATATGTTCTAGAATTTCTGGAAATAATATATAATTCCTACGAAATTATTATCGTGGTCTACGTAAAACATAATATAGTATAGTGCTTACTTATAACGTGGTGGATAAATTTATAATTAGCTCATTCTAGAATTAACGCAACTTTGCATTATATTCAAGGACTAAGTGAACCTTTTGTCCGCTTTTAGATGCAACTTTGTTAAGCTTTGGAAACTATGGGTCGGGTTGTATGGCGTCGTTAAATTCTGTAAATAAAACAGATAAACCTTATTTTAACAGAAACTTAGTAACATTGGTCACAAACATTGTCTTAAGTGTTTATGTATTGTTTTGTGTTTTTAATTATGTGTGCAATCTATCTATATAAATAAAAATGAATTGTTGTTCGTTACTCTGATTAAAACTTGAGAACGGCTGGGCCGATTGAGCTGATTTTGGTTTTAAAATGTTTGTCGTAGTCCAGGGTAGGTCTAAACGGTGAGCAAATAAGGAAAAAATGCCGAGAACTTTATATGTATATTTAAATACAGTGAAGGTTTAACGGTGAAGGCAAACATCGTGAACAAAAAGGGCATGAGAACTTTGAAGAGTTTGAAAGCCATGTGACATTCAAAAACCCCGCACTTGGCCAGCTGTTGGAGTGTGCTTAGAGTTTTTAACATTTTTTAATAAATTTAATCCTTTAGCGAAACTAAACAGTTGCTATTGGTGAATTCATAGAGTCATTAAACTAAATTTCCTCTAGTCCCATATAACTTTTCCAGTGAAAATCTTTAAAAAAAGTTATTTTTTTGATGGTTATAAAATAAATGCTACCAATACCTACTCTTTGACACAAGTTATACAGATTCTTTGAATAAACGCTATTCATTTATGCGCTTGCTGCTTGATAATCCAACATTTTTGAATTTGTTAAAATAAATAAGTTTTTAACTCAATTGTCATAATCATAATAATAATAATAATTTATTGCAAGAAATATGGTACATTATAAGATATTAAATTTAAATTAATATCTTATTCTTAGTCTTTCAATTATTTTTTTTAGCTGATGCAGTTTTTTAAAATGTTATTTGATATAATTTTAATTAAATGTGCACAACAGAGAAATATTAAAGTCCCCTTGTTTATCTCTATAATAGTCGCTAAATAAGGTTTTTATAGGCTTATTGTGTGTTTTATGCTAATTTAGTTCATTAAGCACTTGTAAATTGCTAATGTTTAAATGTAAATTGAATAGGAAAATGCTCTTGTGTACCTATCACTTAAATTATTACTGACTATCAATAAATCATTTACCACTTCATTGTGCACAACATGGAAGAAAAGAAAATACAAAATAAATTATAAGTAAAATAGGCGGCCTTATCGCTGATAGCTATTTCTTCCAGGTAACCCAATGTGCTCCGAAAAGGCATGGAATAGGCCACTTTTCTCACAACCATAAATCTGAAAAAGATAAAAATATTTGAATAAATAAACTCATTTTTTTTATTAAAAAATTGTTGATTAAGTCTTTTAAAAACTTTTTTATACTCATATTGGCGGTGTCAGTACCGCCATCACCACAAAAAAAATATGATTAACATACTCCAAAAAGGCACAGGGATTTCTCTCTTGCCGAGAAAGATAAGGCCTTAATTCAAAACTCAGGCCGAGTGCGGGTTGGTAAATGTGACCTTCAATCTTTTTGGTATTATGAGGTAACTATTTATATAAAACAATATGGGGTTGTGAAGGCTAAAATTTTCCCGGAGATTATTCGAATTTTTCTCGCCGTAAAAACCATCCTATCTCTCAAGTTGGATCGAACTGCACATGGTGTGCGAATTTTATTATAATCGGTTAAGTGGTTTAGTAGTACATTGAGGACAAACATTTCAATTTTCGTGGATTTTCTGAGAAACTATATAACTTTCATTAATTTTCATGACTGTTTTTAATAAAGGAAGAATTGAGGTATCTTTAAGCATAGAATTCATAATTGTGGTATGATTCTTTATTGAGATATCAAAAAGATTTTGTTCGGGCGGTCACCCATCCAAGTACTGGCGTTCCGGAAAGTTGCTTAACCTTGTTGGGGTTAAGATTGGCTTACCTGACGTATTTCCCATGTACTTCTCCTACTTTGTGTTGTTCGCTCAGGTTAGTGAATGACCCTGTCCTGTCCTCATACATTATTACCTGTAGGTCTTAAACTATCAAGCTTTTGCTTGGGCATTGCTTTTAACTTAGAAGTTTTAAATTAAAATAATGTCATGCAATTGTTAGAATAGTTAAATAACAGAAGCTATATTTTTCAAGCCTTATCGATTAACAGAAATAGTTGGAGAATTAGTTGAATTATGATGATAGCTAGAGTAATTAATATAATTTTTGTTTGACGGCGTGGGTGAGAAATCCAATTATTAGTTTAAATATAATTAAAGATTCGTGGACTTTTGGATGTAGTAGCACAAAAGTGGCGCTATTAAATTCCTGGATTTATTTATAAAATTAATAAATTTTTGCGTTTATAATATAAGTAGAATATTGAACCTGGGAGTTTTAAAACACGCAACGCCTTGTATTATGTAAGCAAAAAAGAGTAGGTACCTACGGATTCTCTGTCTGTAGTGTTTTAATGTAAAAAAAAAAACATTAACTTGGAACATTATTAAAATAATATTCAGTGGCCTCAGGGCTTATGAATGACTGATTCGCCCCTGTATCTATGAGTAACTTAAGAGGAGGGTTCGATGTTTGAATGAACCTTAACTCTGTATAAAACCCCTAATAATCGTTCATATTGGTAGGTTATCTTTACATTTTTTATGAACCCTTATGTTGTGCATAAGTAGACAGGCAATATCCAATTTTTTCTCAGTAAATATTATAATATTCTTTGTAGGAGGTAATTCTTACTTGTGTACCAAAAGCTAGGTATAATGATTCGCTAAGTCCTGGTTACATAGTAGTTTTAAGTGAACTTACAGAGCATACATGAATGCCAAACTGAAAATACTAGCGGATAAAATAGCTTTACTGCGCCCAAACCTAAAATAAAGCAGATATTATAATAAACATAAAACAATAATAAAATATATTAAGTTCTCCTAAGTTGTTAATTGCAGAAAATAACGTAATAACAATATTTTTAAATATGTATAAGTACCTACATTTTTTTATTAATTATATTATTAATAATAAATTAAATTGATAACACCAAAAACATTGGCATGCAAAAACCCAGAATACACCACAATATTAAAAAAAAAAAAAAAATATTTTATATTTGAAGAAACTGCTGTTTTGAGCTCAGTCTGTACTTGAAAACTGGTATGCTCTTTATTTTCATATGCCTCTGTCAATTCGTTTTCAACTATAATAGACTCTATCGGTTTGAAATAAAATTATCCAAGGACATTTTACAGAGAAGCAGTACAAGATTATCGGTAAGTTTGCGTTATTTATTTCCAATGCAAACTATTGAGAGGGTTTACCAATACGACTACATGCCATTTCTTGACAGGCGGGTCTGTAAGAATACCTCTAGATGACTAAAATAGGTTCATTGGAAAGAAATGAGCGGAACGAACCTATTAATGGGAAATACTTGTATGTTGATGCTTGCTAGCCTATTAAAACAACCAATGGAAATGAAGCCGCCATTTTTTTATTTCGAAAATTAAATAATGCTATCGTATTCTACTAATTATTCTCTACAATTATCTCTCTATACATTTTTGCTGTAAGTGCCACGGTTATTTAATAAATTGAGAAAACGTTGTTTTTTTTCATTATTTTGTACTTTATAATTAAGAATGCAAAGAATTTCACACGTTTCTGAAGATAATCTGTTTAATAAATCAAATCTTCCCATGCTCATCTATTATGGCGTCTTTTACAATAGAATATCCTTAACCTTATAATCCTAAGCACACTTCTATAAATAGCAATAGTACATTAACACAATATATAACTGAGAACTACATACATATATATATCACACACTATTTATCAGTCTTCTTACTAAAATTGACAAAATGTTTTATTTTAATTTATTGTTAGTTAGTCTAGTTTGTCCCATTTTAATTTACTAAGAATCAGTCCAGTAGTTCTATAAATAACCAGTGGCGTAGCTAGGGGCCCAAGGGCCCTTGTGCATAGAGATAATAACACTAAAGAAAAGGTATGAAATGAAGATTATGGGGGAGCGGCTTCCGTAATATTACATTCAGGTATTAGGTAGCGTTAGATAGAAAAGCGATAAATGCATTTACTGTCTTAAATTCCTGCAATTTAATTTTTTTAATAAATAAAAAGTAAATACGAATATTACTGGACAATTATCATTCAATAATTTTTTAATAACCAGACATATTTAAAGGGTTGAGCATCTTTTTATTGTTTTATCAAAGAACAATAAAGAGATGTGTTTTGCGTTTAATAAAATTATTGTGTAGGTAGATTTGATTGAAGTGAAATCTGCCTTGTGTTACTTTAATAAAGCAAGATATTTGGTATACTGGGGGTCCGTATCAGGCTTTTGGCTTATCTAAATTTTCATTTTTCCCGTGCGACGCCGGCGCGGGCCGCTAGTTTATAATAAAAGTATGGATACGCATTCAGTATGTACACGATACTTAGCTTCACGTATGTCAGATTAATTATTTATGTTATACCAAAGATATACTGCGACAGTCGGATTGTAGAATCCGCCGTTTTACAAATGGTACGGCTGTCTGTTGTAAAAAACAGCGCGTTAAACAACAACTAGCCATAATGTAATTTCGGCCCTTTTTTTAACTATTCGTATTCGTAAACATTACAAAAACATACTTTTAAGAGAACTAAAGTTTTGGGAATCAGGCTCTTGAATATTTTACTTATTTATTCTTATCTCCCCCTATTTTCTTTATTAGTATTCAAAAGCTTAATCCAATAAAACGCTGGCTTCAGCGTTTCATGAATTCTCTAAAACCGAAAATATTTAATAAAACATCGTCCTAGTTTTATTAAAATTCTCACTTTTATTGTTTTTAGGGATACGTACCTCAAAAAGGTAAAAATGGAACCCTTTTATAGGATCACTTTGTTGTCCGTGTAAGACCCTTTTTCTCAGGAACACGTGGTGGTATCAAGTTGAAATTCATATGAAATACTCAACAACATCTAGCCCCGTGGTAAGCTCTAAGCTTGTGTTACGGGTACTAGATATCTGATATACTTAATATAATAGTCATAAATATATAGATACTTTTATTATACATATTAGACACCCCAGGTGGAAGATGTTTGTCCCTAAAATGTGCCAAGGAAATTAATGCCAATAGGTCAATATACAACCAAATCTGACAAATAAACAGTTCACACACACAACACACTAAATCAAATTGTGATGTTATGTTTTGCATCTAGACATTACAATTTAATTTTGTCGAACGTGTTCACAATAAAGAGTTTCTTTAGCTTTAGATTTTAATAATAATAAAGATGTTTAGGTTTACAGTTACCTGTAATCGGTAATCGATTGAGAATAGTCCTAATTTATGAACCAAAGTATTTTTGTACTCATTATTAGTGCAAGAAGCTAATCAAATAAGCTTATACCGTATTTTCTCAAATAATTATCAAGATATTTGACCTCATTTCGACAATCAATCACTATGAAATACGTCTATAAAATTAATAATGTACAAACATATAAATTCATAGGCGAGGCTAGGTTTAGGAGCCTTGGGTGGTTGTTCAACTTTTTTGCAACACGTAAACAACATAAATCTTCGATTGCTTTATCGTTAATATTCGTATTAATAAAAATAGAAATACCTACTTAACTATTTAATGTTTTTTGTTTTGGGTTTTTCTTTTCTTTTCTGCATTAGCAAAGCACATTATTGGTTTGTTTTTTGTTTTTGGTGTTTTAATTATTTAGTTGATTATAATTTAGTAATCATCTTTTTTTCTATTTACTTTTTAACGCATTTAGAAATTGTCTCTTTTTTTCCTTAGTTTATATAAGTATAAGTATGTAGTCTTTAGGTTTACTGTATTTTTAATTGTTTAAATAGTTTAAGAGCAACTAGCTCACAGGAATACTTTCTATATGAGTTTTTGGGATTTCTCGATACATCGATTATGCTTGCGTTGTCTGTGGAGGATGATTCTTCACTTGGCATTCGTATAGATCCCCCTGATGAACTCCTCCATTTTGATACTTTCTTACGAATAATTGCATGAAAACCGTCCGTGCGCGCCTCCGCAAACATTCCAGATGCGCTGCAAAAGCGAGGCAGCCGCATCAGCATCCTGAAAATGTTGTTATATTGGACTCGCAGAGATCTGGCAGCCCGCTGGGTGTATACATATATAGTTATAAGCCTTAGTTGATAAACATTTGGAAATATTCTGTGACATAAAATAAACATTATTTTATTAATTTACTAGAGGCCCGCCCCGGCGTCGCACGGGTATAAAATTTTCCCGGAAATTATGAAAATGTATTAAGTTTAATGATATCAAAGTATCTCCCTATTATATCCGACTATCTAAAGATTATCTTTATAAATTCTTAAAATGTTGTCTACACTAAATTATCCTTATTCTTTTATCGGGGACGTTAACGATTCTTTGTTCTAGTCGCATTTAACACCTGTCATTTAAACTACATTTACAAATTGTAAAATAAACTTTAAGCTAAGACAGGTGTTGCGTCGAAATAAGAATAAATTAAGACGTGTCAGTTTAGTTCAGCCTGGAAATTCTTGGAAGGAGTGCCTAGGGCCCTGCTATGTTCGCCAGGGACCTACATTCGGTTACTGTATACAATCGTGATCCAGACAGTAGGTACCTACTTTATAATAACAAATACCTATAACTACGGGACGTTCAGCCACGCGAGCGATGTGTGGAGCTACGGGGTTACCCTGTGGGAGATGTTTTCCTTTGGGAAGCAGCCTTACGGGGAAATGAGAGGGATCTCCGCCTTGTATTCCCCGTCGCCGGTCGAGTACCGTAATGCTGTAACATGATTTACTTATAGCTTATCTATATTTTGTTTTACCTTAAATAAACTAAAGCAAAAAAAAAGTGTGTGTGAATTGCAATATCCCATTTTTTATTGTCTTTGTGTCGATATGAATAAGTCATCGGTATCATGACCACTTCAAAACGTATTCTCAAGATTCTTAAGATTCTTTGACTACGATAGATATTTATTATTTTTACGAACGATTATGATACCAATTCTTTTTACAAGTGCGTAGCTATGATACCGTAAAGCAGATTACGTAATTATAACATCAAAAAACTAAACAGAAATACATATAATATATGTATTTGATAAAATGACTGGGTCTGCCAAACGAATCTACTGTCTTATTTGACACAGCACATCAACATTTATTTGTTTTAGAGCTTATATAAATTAGTTATTAGTTAAATATTTTGCTATATACTCACACGAGTATATATATAGGTATATTTAGCGACAAATTGATATAAGCGCCTAGAGAAGTAAAAATAATCTCTGATAAAGATAATTTATACGGAACTCTTATCAGGTGATAAGATGTACCTGCCTATTATAACTTTCTAAATATTCTAAACTAAATTTCATCGTATACGTCCTTTCTATTTCTCTAATAATAAAATATGTAATTACGACGATTTTAGCCTTAAAATTTATTTACTAAACTTACTTACCTACCTTTTTTAAGTAGTTTCATAAATGTAATATATTAGCCTCAATCGTTACTTTAATAGTAACTATATTATATCTGTTATCTTGATATTTTCTCTTTCAATTAATTATTACACCTAAGTTAAGTATGTCATCGGTATTTTGCGTTCAAAGCTTCTATGTATCATTATAATGTTTTACTAGTACTTTATAATCCAGTCTCATGATAACATGGACACGATGTCATATTGGTCAAAAGTAATTGTCTGGAAATATTTATTTATATTTATTTGTCTGGAAATATTTATTTTCACTAGTGAGTTATAATATCACAAGTTTACTATTTTAAAATGTATGTCTACGCGATTCTTTAACACAAATATGATGGGTAGATAGCAGGACACTCGACTTTTCATTTCGAAGGTCCCAGCAGTGGGAAAGTTAATAGCGTGCTGATGATGAGACAAGTAAATAAAAAGAAGTAAAAAAAACAGGTTTTCCTTATCGTGTAGAAAGTTTATATTCAAGATATTGTATGTACATTACATAATTTTCAAAGGCCGTTATTTAAAGTGCCTGAATTAATTTCTTCTAATTTGAAACTGTCATATTATATGACATCTCAAACAAATATCTGTAACATAACCTACTGATTTCCACAAAAACAGTAAAATAAAGATATTGTATGTGGTTCTACGATCTAAAAATGGTTCTTACTTTGTGTGCTAACATGCAAACTCAATAAAATCACTATGTTTAATTCTAATACTGTTGTTATGTTATGTTTTTCCTAGTTGCATTAACTTGCCGCTAAAAGACAAAGAAAAAAACTACAAGTAGAAACGCCATTGTCCGCCGGTAAAAAGAATTACAAAGCCAGCTCCAGACTTGACGAAACTTCCGCCCCGCAGTTTTGCTTATAATGGCTTCATTACTATTTAGGGTCGCGTGCGGCGCCGCCCTAGCCGGGCTTCTAATAAGGGACTACGGGCTCCTAATTAGGGGCTCCGCGCTCCCTCCCTGACGACACTACTTATTTGTTCTTATAATATTTAATACTTATTTGTAGTGTTAATAAATGAATTCAACAGTAACTATCAAATATTATATAATAATAACCTAACAGTTTGTTAACATGACTGTGATAACAAACTGTTAACTAAGTAATTTACTATTTTAGTTAACACTTAGTTGATGAAAGCTTTAAAACGTAACGAATGATTTGTAGTTATTAAAATGCACTTATTTCCATTGAAGATTTTTACATGATGTTTCATGAAAATCGGTTCAAAAATCCTATAGTTATTTAATTTATTAATGTTAATATTATTATTCTTTATCATCATTATGGAATAATTATGGGTAAAACAATACATAATTTTGCGTGGTTCGATTTTACTGCGAAGTCCGAGAATGGACATGGGCTACTTTTTACCTCCGGTTAAATATTATAACCCGGGTCACACCGCGGGGCACAGCTAGTCTCTAATAGACTACTCATACAAGGCATTAAATATGATTGTTTCTTGAATATGTTGATATAGGCAAGTTACTTAAGTGCTTAATTGAATGAAAATTGCCTTTCTCTACACACATTCATAAAGTGTAAGACAAATATGGCGTTTGTTGTTTTATTTTAGGATGCAACTGAGTTTTTACAGTACAAAAAATATATTAACCTACATACTTACTTGATTCAGTTCCTGAGATTAGGGCGTTCAAGCAATCAAACAAACAAAAGCCGAGGAGGCTTTATAATATTAGTATACTTATAGATAAGTTATAACCTTTTCAAATTACAAAAAAATTAAAATCCCAAGAAACAATCCGCGGTGCACAGACACCGATATTTTTCATGAATCATATGTGGCCCTGAAAAGGGCCGTTTTTTTTTCCTCCTTCTTCTATGAAAATAAATATTTTGGCAAACTATATCTAGTGGCACTCGATAAATGAGAATAACAAAAATTACGCCGTCAATAATGTCATGAATGTCGAATAACATTTTTTTCTTTAATATTATAAACTATTTTCTTAAACGTAAAACAACATAATATTATGTAATGTGGACGCGATGCGAGTTCATTTGATACCCCACACTAGTATATTTGCAAATTTTCGGTTTTCCTTACCCACTCTCACCCCCATAACTTTTAAACGGCTCAACCGATTTTCATGAAAATAAAATATGTCATAACTCCAAATTTCCGTGCCAGATATAATATTATTTGGTTTTTACTCCACAAAACCTCTATTTAGACGTTGAAATCAGTTGGATAAAGTATTTTTCCACGTATGAATAGATAGCAAGAAAAATCATAGACAACCTATAAAAAGACATTTATTTTACACTTTTGATAATAACAGACAAATAATTAGCAATAAATTAAAATTGCGACTATAATTTGAGATTTAAACTATCCGCTTTGATCTTAACAGGTAACTAACTGGTGACTGAGAAAAATGTCTTGTTAATCAATTTCTTTAAACGATTTTATGAATACAAACACAATACAGAGCAACTATAACATTAATTTTAGTTAGATTTATATACAATGACCACTAAACATTAAGTCACTTTTTGGTAGGTACTTATACTTTACTAGACCTTAATGATTACTACAACTACTTAGTGATATATTATTACGATGATTATGATATATTATGACTATAATTATTTATTTAAAGACCCCAGCGGGAGACTCTTTGGACTCCAGCTGAAATTAGATTTTAGAAAGATTTTATTTTTATGCCCCAGTAAATCTTAGCTAATGTTAGAATTGGTAAGGGTGTATGTAGGGATTAAATTTATCTATACCATAGAGTAAAACAAACAAACTATTCATTCTTTGTTAATTTACTAGGACTCAATGAACACCATAATAATGAGAACACGATTCGCTAACTCCAGGTGTTTTAATGACAAAAATACCTGGATTTAGTTACATTTTATATGTAACGCAGAATGAAAAACTCCAATCGTGCGTCGTAGCTGACACACACACACTATTTTAATAAATAAATAATCCGGAGCTTCATGTTTATGAAGCTCAGATTACAAAATCAAATTAATACAATGATTTAAGGGCTTTTGGGTTTTCCGATATGCTGCTGCTAGATTAAGGATAATATTATTATGCTATGGAAATAATTATTTATTATTTTAATTATTAATTTGACTTTACCTCTGACCAAGCATTTCCACAGCATGTATCAGTGGAAAATTCATGGTAAGTAAAGCAAATGCCCTGATCATGTTAATATTCCCTAACTTATAAACTTATTTAAAACATTTCAGTTGTACAAAATATAACTTGTTAGATTGTGTACACAAAGGTGGCCTTAATGCCTAGGCATTGTCTACCTGCCAACCTATAATGGTTGGTGATAGTGCCTAAATAACTATAATAATAAAATATAAGCTTCTAAATGTTATATTATATTGATTAAACAAAAACCTCGGCAAAATACGTTGTTCCCGCGGGGTAAAACCAAAAAAAAGAGCACTTACGTGTAAATATAGTATACCTATGGCCGGGGGACCAGATTTTGTACGATCTACAATTTCTGGTTTCGGGTCTGGGTGTTTTCTATGTATCATATGTATGTATTTACAAAAAAAAATGCGGGTTCGATTCCCGCCGAGGGTCAAGTGTTTGTATATTCTGCATATACAAACAAACACTTGACCCTCTTTGGTCTGGGTGTTTAAACTTTTTTATACTTTTCTAAGATCCGGCCCTATATTCACCTGATAATGGAATTAAAACTATTGTATAGCAAATTTAGTATTATTAGAAAATACAATAAGAACGGGAACATTTTTAATTATTTAAAAATGTATTTTTAATCAAATTTTGCAACATAAATATAAAAATATAAAAAATAGTAAAAAAATATATCAATGTAATCGCTGCATTGTGCAGAACAATTTCAAACATTGAAATTTTTATAAAAGCATATTTAAAAATAGTCTGTCCAGGTTTTTTTTTTTTAACCGGCTTAATTGTTTATATCCTAAGACCTAATGTTTTTTTTTTTTGTTCTATTATTAGTGGTTTAATTAATAAATCCCTAAATTAATAGGACTTGGCCCAGCAGCGGAAAAATATAGGCTAGAAAAAAAAACAAAAAAATTTATGTTCATTCATCTTTAGGAAAACGATTTTTCATGGAAAATGCCTGATTATTAAAAAGATCGATGATGCAATCAGCTGCTGCAACAATTTGTTTAAAAGAAACGTATATTCTGGTGCTCGCTTGCGATGGCGTGCGTCCATTAACACATATTTTATGCAGTACCCATTAAATAGCCCTTGAATGACTTTCCTCACTATAAAGGAAACATAATGTACAATAGAATTATAATTAAAATACCGACATGATTCATATACGTACGCCTAGTCATCATCTAAATAAATATTTAGTTTTTTTTTGTATCCGTGAAAACCTTAATTAAGCTTTCTAGTGTTATATTGATTTGTTACTATGTATTTGTAAGTTTTTGGTTTTCCAATAAATAAATAAATATGCCTCTTAAGCAAAATTTCTATATATTAAGAACGTGTCTGTCTGTCTGTCTGGGACATCGTAGCTCCCGAACGGATGGAGCGATTTAGTTTTTTTGTATGAAAGGTACTTTCCTTGGCGCGGGTGTTCTTAGACATGTTTCATGAAAATCGGTTGAGCCGTTTAAAAGTTATGGGGTTGAGAGTGGGGAGGGAAATTGATTCAGTGAAGGTATAGTATTGTTTGTATATTATTAGCTATCTTTTTTTTTATGTGTGAGAAGCCTTTGATCACAATCTCACCTGATGTAAAGTGACGATATGGTCTAAGATAGGACATGAAGACCTATCGTTCGTTTCGCAAATGTGATAAGATTATATATTTAAATATACGGCGGCTTTTAACCTGTTTTAACCTAATAAGATCTAGAAATATTTTTTTTGTAGGCGTTCCAAAAATATACTTACCTTTAATATTTATATGGACTTATGCCTACGTCCTACCCTATTAAGGTTCAAGCAGTTTAAGCTTGTTTACAAGGAATTACTATTATTTTATTAACCCCCGACAAAAAAGAGGGGTGTTATAAGTTTGACGTGTCTGTCTGTCTGTCTGTCTGTCTGTCTGTCTGTCTGTCTGTCTGTCTGTGTGTCTGTCAGTCTGTCTGTGTCACCATAGCTCCCGAACGGATGGAGCGATTTCAATTTAGTTTTTTTTGTATGAAAGGTGAGTCTTGCGCGAGTGTTCTTAGACATGTTTCATGAAAATCGGTTGGGCCGTTTAAAAGTTATGGGGGTGAGAGTGGGGAAGCAAAACCGAAAATCTGTAAATATACTAGTGTGGGGTATCAAATGAAAACGCATCGCGTCCACATTACATAATATTATGTTGTTTTACATTTAAGGAAATTAAGGCATTGGAATCGGGGGTTTTTCCTAAATTTTAAATTTAGATTTATCTTTATAAGTGATTAATTTAAAGAAACATCAATTGAATAATTAAGTATTTAATAATTTTGAGGTCTGTGCCAAGTAAATACTACAAAAAACTTAATGCATTAACATAGATTCTTTTTTTGAAGTCAATTTTTATCTGTCTGTTATTTCTATTTAGAAATTTCACAACAGAAGGGCATTGATAAATTTAAAAACAACCGCCCTCCAGCTTTTTTTCTAATTTTTGTAATTGTTTAAATTGTAGTGATGTAATTAAAACAGTATAATTAATCGAAGTCCGCAGGTATGCCAAATAGTTGGAACCCCTTTAGATCTAATCCCTATTTGCAAGGAAGCTGTTAAAATTTCTTCTAAAGTTACGTTACACGAATTGGCGAAGTCCACAGGTGCAATGATTCGAGTCTCAGACAACAGTGAGCCTTCAACACACAGCATCGAGTCCAAAATCCTTTGTTCAGCCAAAAAGAGAAAAAAAATAGACTGATCGTGCATTATACGTTTTAACAATACAAAAAAAAATAATTAAATTATGTTTTTTTTTTTTTTGAGATTACAATATTCTATAATACTTTCGTGTTTTAGTACCCAGATACAGTGAATTTGCATTTCTGGGGATTAATAACTCGTGAAATTTTGACAGGTATAATTTTTGTGTTCTAATTACAAAGGTATTTTCCCTGTAGCCGATGCCAATGGCGAAATTAAGAGATATTTGAATTAAAGTAAATTTTTCCTGCTCCATAAACCTGTTTCGCAGGAAATACCAGTCAAAATTGCACGCCTGCTTCCTCGACCTATCCAAGGCATTTGACCTTGTCTGTTACGACGTGCTTTGGGAGAAGTTGAGGGACAAGGGCGTACCGCCGGACATGCTTAAAATATTTCAGAGGTTAAATTAATAATTGGTATTAATGCTTATTTTAATTATATTTAAAAATAAGACAGCTAGCTAAATTCTGCAAATATACTCGAGTGGGGTATCAAATGAAAGAGCATCGCGTGCCCTAACTACTAAATATTATGGTGTTTTACTTATATGGAAATAAAGGCATTGGAATCGGGGGTTTTTCTTAAATTTTTACCAATAAATTATTCATCTAGATATCAGACAGTTATCTTTATATTCACAGATAAAAAAGTTACAGTCGGCAAAATAAATGATCAAAAAGATTTTAATTAATAAATAACAAAAAGTACATAATATAAGTTCCAACAAAACGAGTTGAGAGGACCTTAAATTCGTCAATTGTTTTAATTCTCTGCACAAAAACTTAAAAGCTGTCTTTGTCTTGTCTTGAAGACACTTATCATCATCATCACCCTATTAACGTTCCCACTGCTGGGACACAGGGACTTCTCTCTTGGAGAGAGAGATTAGGCCTTAATTTTCTATCGTGTGGGAATCGCACACACACCTTTTTTTTTGGACGTCATGAATAATAAACCTTTATTTACATTTTTTGTAAAATATCGATGAGGTTGAATTGAGTCAAGTACCTAGTTGCGATGTGGTTGCGTAGATGCGGGCGCGCACACACTGTCGTTGCGATATGGTTACGATGAGATTCGCTCCGTCGATAACGACTGTGTACGTTTGAATGATTAAAATTTGCGCCTGCCAATGTGGTGCTTGTCGTGTGGATGTGGTACGAGTGGTCTACCATTATTTGTCGAACTAAATGTATTATTAGTGATTCATCATCATCACCCTATTAACGTTCCCACTGCTGGGACACAGGGACTTCTCTCTTGACGAGAGAGATTAGGCCTTAATTCATAAGACTTGATTTAAAGATAATTTCTGTAAAAATTGTATTTGTACTATTTTTGGCAGAAGTCGAAAATGGTCAAATCGTTTGTGTTTACTTTTGACAGACACGTCAAACTTATAACACCCCTCTTTTTTGGTTGGGGGTTAAAAAGTGGTTACTTCAATATTACAAATTGTCACTCTAAATTGGTTTGTAAATAACTTTCTCAGGGCTCTTTAAAAAACAAATAAAAAATAAATGAATAATATTACATTTTGAGAGAAATTAACCTACAAAATGGATGACTTCCAAAATTAAAAATAACTACTCCGTCTTATGGATTCGTCTGTCTGTGAAGAAAAACTTCTTTAGTATTAAGACGCTTATTTAAATATTTATTATAATTTTTATTATATAACGCATTAAGATAAAACCTGTTTTTTTCATAAATTTTAGCGTAACAGCATTTTAGAGATTTCTTATTAAAAGTTGAATACTCAGTGTAATTACTCCCTAAAACATTTATACTGTCCAATAATTTGCTAGTACAACAACGATACAAGACAATGATCTAAACTAGATCATATTCTAGCATAAATCTGATCAGTTAGCCAAAGATGAGATTTGGGGATTTACTCGAGCACAGCAGATTAATAACATATCAGAGTGATAACTTTTGCTCTAATAAGCATTTTTCAAAAGGTCCATAAGGGCAGGTACTTACGCCGTTACAAAAAAAGTTTTTTTTAAAAAAAACGCCTCTAATTAACTTTTATTGGTAAAACCACGGATTATATAAAAGTATTTGGTTTATCGAAAACCTAAAAATCAACTTAGGTTACTGTCATAAAACTTCAGAAACATTTTTTTTTGAGAAGCATGACATTTTAGGGAATAAAATTTTTTAAGGTAAATCCTTCGTAATTGATCCATTAGGGCTGAACATGTTGCTGTAGCAAATTAAACTCAATTTATCAATATAGTTATATGATGGTTCGTTGTCGGTAAATAATGATTGTTTGTCATGAAACAATTCTCGCAAATAAATGAATTATTATTTATACGCGACACAGTTTTGTTAACTAAATGCTTATATTTGCATATTATCTGTACTTTGTTACCCTATGTTTAAGTTTTCCAAATAAATACATACATTTTTATTTTATTTTCAACCATAGAAAATTTTCAATATAATGTCAAGTTCATCTCAGTTAGGCGGTAAATTTTACCATTTCAATGGTTGAAACAAAAAACGTTAAACAAAAAACGTACAGGTAAAAACGTTGAAAAAACGATGCACCTTAATTTATAGCTATGTTTTACATCGACGAACACACATAACAGATTTTGTGGATTTGGTTCTTTATACAAAGCTGATAGTTGAGGTCATTTCATTTATCTCTCTCATCCAGAGGGAAGTCCCTATGTCCCAGCAGTGCAAACGTTAATGCTTGTGCTTTAAAAAAAAACAAAGTCATGTGCGACACAGCACTTATTACTGAAGAATGGCTGAACCGATTTGAATAGTAACGATTTTTTGTATTTGTCTCTGTCCGGAGTTGCAAAATCAGTACCTAATAAAAACATAAAAAAAAATCCCCACAAAGTATTCCCGAAAACGGTAGAATATCTAAGTAGATAGAAGACGTGCCTCTTGTGGAGATCCAAGTAAATCCAAGTCTTCAAATTTCGTCTCAAAATTCTTTAATGTTTTATATAAATATATTAAGACTTGGCTAATTATACATCTAACACTCTTTATCGCTCGTTTTCATAAAAACTCCTATTTCTGGCATAGATAACTGAATAACCTTAAACACACAATAACTCTAATTATGCCTTATTTTGCTTTTTTATATAAAATTATTCTTTACATAGTACTGTCTGTTAAATGCGACCACTATTATTATTAGTATATTATTTATGTTTATGAATAACGTTTTATCAAACGTTCTATCAACTCCTTAAAACCTTAATTAAAGAGTGAAATACATTTATAAATACGGGGATTAATTTTCATTTTATTCAGTAGGTCTAAGAATCGGGTATCTATTTTTTTTTTTGCAAAACAACTTTAGCTGGGGTCAGCTTGTATCATATAAAATTGTTTTCATTACTTTCGCGAAGGGTAGGTTCTTTCATAATACTGTTTCACGCTCTGTTTGGGTATGTCCCGCTGGTCCCCTCTAGGATTGTCCCCTTCGGACCGTGTAGAGGGGACAAGCGGGACATCGTATTAGCGATATCCCGCTGGTCCCCTCTACGGGTCACTCAGAGGGGACAAGTCAGCTGTGGAATTTTCCGATGACCCAGATGTCCCCTCTGGAGAAGTTGCAGATAAATTTTACTTGAAATTGTATATTAAAACTATTTATATTAATAAGTTTATTAAAACATTGTTTATATGTATACTAATTCGTTGTATACTACTTGGTAATATGATTGATTGGCTACCTCAGTATGTAATAAATAAAAATTAAATCTTTTATTTCATATTTTAAGTTAGTGCGATCATAAAATAACATAAACATAGACAGATACTGGCCTGTGCCGAGAGCGATTAATCTAGGAAAAAAGTTCACTCAGTTATCACTCTCTACACAAGAGACCTCCATATAGTGGAGAGTTAATGTCATCTCCGAAGGTCTTTAGGATATTGTTTCAACAAACTCCATATTGCCAAAACGAAGAAATTAGCATTTTCTTATCAGTGCATTTCTAACAATAATTGAAAAAATTGAACCTGACATTGTTAGAAATGCACTGATAAGAAAATGCTAATTTCTTCGTTTTGGGTATACGGTGTTTGTTGAAACAATATCCTAAAGACCTTTGGAGATGACATTAACTCTCCACTATATGGAGGTCTCTTGTGTAGAGAGTGATAATCGAATGAACCTTTTTCCTAGATTAATCGCTCTCTGCACAGGCCAGTATCTGTCTATGTTTATGTTATTTTATGATCGCACTAACTTAAACTATGAAATAAATGATTTAATTTTTATTTATTACATACTGAGGTAGCCAATCAATCATATTACCAAGTAGTATACAACGAATTAGTATACATATAAACAATGTTTTAATAAACTTAATAATATATATAGTTTTAATATACAATTTCAAGTAAAATTTATCTGCAACTTCTCCAGAGGGGACATCTGGGTCATCGGAAAATTCCACAGCTGACTTGTCCCCTCTGAGTGACCCGTAGAGGGGACCAGCGGGATATCGCTAATACGATGTCCCGCTTGTCCCCTCTACACGGTCCGAAGGGGACAATCCTAGAGGGGACCAGCGGGACATACCCCTCTGTTTATCTGTTAATAAGATAAAAGTTCCCAACAACGTGTTTCACTTCTCAAGCAGTGTCTAGTTGGAAAAAAACTGCTTGAATATTTGATAACTTTGTAGGGTCATATTTATAAGTTTTTTGCACTGCTCCTTTGCCCGCCCTTGTGAACATTAATTCATCTATCCTTTGTCTTTCAGCCATATCTTTGGAGATCTTTATATTTGTCCATGAATCTTATGTCAAATTCAACTTATGGATGTTTAATTTAAGTAATGCAATAAGAGAGAAAATTGAACCACCAACTATGTCACATTTATTCTTATTAGATATACAGGGAAGCTTTGTTTAATAATCTTAATTACTAGTTATAAAAAGTATAAAAGTAAAAATAATTAAAAACTTACATTGAGCAACTATTTACAGAAACTTTATAATAATACTATTATACTGTATATTTATACTGTATATAAAGCAATAGCTTATTGCTTCCTTCTTATTGTTTCGTTAATAATAATAAATAATGAAGAAAACACTATCTCACACTTGATCCAGCTTCCTTCTTATAAATCATGAAGAAAACTGATTCCCGTCACGCTTGTCGCATCCGATGACGATCCGGCGCGTCATATTTTACGACAAATTTAATACGGCCCTAATCGGTTCTTGACGACGTACAATAGAAAACAGCTTTGACAAAACATTAGGTTCATCATCGGAGTCTTCGTCTTTGATTCGTTTCCGGATGTTTTTCCTTTTTACAGGCTTGAATTTGATCTCTTCAATGGGTTCCTGATTTACCGGAGATGACATCTTCGATTAAAAGAGAGCGGCGCAAGCCAATAAATAAGAAAACGATTGAACAATTTCAATACAATGAGAGCTCTCAAGCCGCAGAGGTATTTATTTATCCTTCATAAAACATTGTAAAGGGGTTTGTTCCCGTAAATCACAGCTAGTTTAGAGTGCAGTGAGTCGAAGCGATGATGGCTGAGGCGAGTCGGCGTCCCGCAAGCGACAAGCGGCGACTCTAACTTATGCTAAAGTTGACTTAGAGGTAATTGGCAGAAATGTCGATTGCGTTTTTTTATGAATAAAACTAATAAATATATATGTTTAATACCATTTGTAATTTTATTTTATAATATAATTACCGTTAGGAAATACACAATAACATTAAATTCAGTAATTATAGAAAAATCCAGCAATATTTAATGAATCATTTGAACTGCTTTGTAATCCACTTTATCTTAACAAGATTATGTGGAGCGTGCGTCCATAGACTAATTACCTCTAGTCTATTATGCGTCTAACATTTTATAGGAAACAAGATCGGGGAGATAAGATTCAAAATACACATATGTTAATCATAAAATTTAGGTTATATTTTGTAATATATTTTGGTTATAGTTTGTTAAAAATTTTGAAGATGATGATTACCTCGTAATTTTAGCAGAAATTTAATAGTTGTTGCACACAGATTGCGCTCTGGGCATATACCACTAAATAGTTTTAAGTTTTTAATGAAAATTGTTGATAGATATATATACCTTAATAAATACATTTCGAAATGAACTATCTACTTACATTATAATATTATAGTTAAAACTGCTTAAAGTAGTTCTATGTACTTAAAAGATATATCTGCTGTAATTCTGAGTCTATCTAAAGATAAGAAGAAATAAAACCCCACTGTGGTTGTCGAGTCAGTAGTAGTAGTGGGTATTATTTCGGTATCCTGAGGTGGATCTAATCTGTCTGTCTTTATAATTTTATTTAACTTGACACTGGCAAACTGGCGCTTCAAGGGCAGAGTCCGGTTGCGAGTAAGGAATTGAATTGAATTAAGATAAAAAACGTTTATTTTGTTATAACATTAAAACCAAAAAAATATTTATTCGTCCAAGAAATATGACCTATTTACGTCATGTTTAACTGATTTGTTATACGAAGACATCTGTAGAGAATGTTTAAAAACTCACTCATGCTTGACCCCTGTATTTTTTGTGGGACGTCCTAATAACGAAAATGCCGTTAATCTTAATTTCTTTGATTCATTTTAAGTTAAAGCTAGATAATCGAAGACAAGTAGAATTTATAATAAAAACGGGCATTTTTCATTAAAAGGCGTCACACTTACTGAGGGATGAACCTGGGCCATCAACATCATATGTTGCCCCAGTCCTAAGCCCCAGTCAAAGAATTACTGTAACAACCCCAGTTCACAATATTGTCACAATATTGGATTTGTTTTTAGATTTTAGATTTATTTCAAAACATTGGAAGCACTGCAGTCAAAACTAATAACCAATAAAAAGTGGCAATCCTCTAAATTACGTTAGCTTTGCTGAAAATAAAATAAATCTTTGGTATTTTTATATGAGAATTGACGTTGAAATCCATTATTATTATTTTTTACATTTTTATTACAAAAATTATGACGATTATTTTGACAATTTAGTATGTATAAGTAATTTAATTGGAATAGCATTCAGTTTGTAAATACCTACACCAGATTAAATATGAATTTAATGAACTAATTTTATCTTTACTAATCTCGTGATAGTCACAACTAGCACAGACAGTCGGGGGATGAGTCTCGGCTTTGAGACCAACTGTTAGCCATTATTTTAATCGGTATAAAGAAAAAAATCTAATTTAATTGCGCGCATGAAGAGGCTTGAGTGAAACTACTGAGTGTTTCTATATATTTTAACGAAACTTACCCAGGTACAATTTGAATTAATACAAATTATGAAGCTGCGTAGATACAGATTTTTTAACCCCCGACAAAAAAGAGGGGTGTTATAAGTTTGACGTGTCTGTCTGTCTGTCTGTCTGTCTGTCAGTCTGTCTGTAAACTTTTAACAGAAAATTAAAATTGGATAATACATTAGAGATGGATTTTAGTATCACTGGCTATTTTAGCTGAGTTTCTCAGCAAGTTTAGTGTCATTCATAACATAAATTACATTTTGCCTGCAAAATGCCAACAATACTTAGCATGGACTGTAGGGTCAGTTTCTTGGACAGATAATACCTATTTTATATTGTACTCATCATGCCTTTTGTTCTTTTAAAAACACAACACACGGACAAACGCTCGTTACTCTGGATTTTCGCAAACATGTCTGCGATAAATTATCTGATAATTAATTTCCTCTTATAACCAAGGATTATTAAGAAAATGAGAGAAGAAGGGCGCAAGATCTATTATACAGATGAGACATGGATAAACGAAGGTAATTATTCAATTACACTTATTTTTATCTTTCTCAGTAAATAAATACATGATAAATTACAAAAGCAAGGTTCTGAGACAGTATGGTTTATCTTATAAAATAGATCAAACGAATCTTTCCTGCCTGATTCATGGCTGATTTTCACGACTGACAGAAACTTTTCTAAGGATAGGTCTTCTGTTGTATCGGCCAAATTTTGTTTGTACAGGCACATGAAAAAATCTTTATCCTGCATAGATCACTTTGACAGTTAAGAAGAATAATAAAGTGATACACTAATAATTTACTGAAAGCAGTACTTCATTGATGGTAACATTGTACTTTGATACAAAAAGTTACATCTGAAGATAAAAAGACATTCGTCAATAACATTCACCAATTTGTTAATAGAGATACAATTTAAAGTAGTTAATTTTAAATTGATTGGTTGAAATATAACACGATACATAGGGCAAAGACAAAAACAGACTTTACTTCCTGCTTGTGTTCTGTTATTATTTGGCTGTGGGAATTTTAAATGTAAGTTGCTATAATCGATTACGAACGGAGAGTTTAATATGTTAATTAAGAATAAGATACGTTTATTAATGGATTTTCCCTAGCCTATGTTATTTTTCAGGCTCTAGAGATTCTAGAGATTCTGTGTACCAAATTTCATTTAAATCGGTTCAGTAGTTTTCGCGTGAAAGAGTAACAAACATCCATACTTACAAACTTTCGCCTTTATAATAGTATATATATATACAAGTAGGATGATGATTAAAATTGAATGTGTAATTGTAGCAGTAGTTGTTAGTAGGTAGGTACTTAGATAAATTGAGACCATAAGAAACAATTCATAAACAACAGTTTTCAAATGTAAGTGTTTGCTTGGCCCATCTTGAAGGGTTCTATTGTTCGCTGTTGTTTTGTTCTCTCCGAATTGTCCAGATCCTAACGTTATCGGCTTCCTTGACAACTTCATTTGTAAATAAACATAATATAAAAAATGCCAAAATAATTTAAATACTCTCTGATATTCCCTTCCTTAACAAAGAAAATATAAATCTAATCTATTTGGATTAGAGGGCATTTGAGCGAGGAAAAAAAGATCTTCCTACTCTTTGAAGAATATCTAGGTTTCTTTGTAAGAAAAACAGAAAGAAAGGCAATAATTTTTTATAAAAATATATGAATATGCAATAATATGAAAAAGTGTTTCTAATACACATTGAAACATTTTCATTAAAAATGATTTACGAGTGTAGTGCATTTTTTATGTATAAATGTATATCGAATAAAATTTGTAAGAATGTACAGTGATCATATTTTTCTGTCATTATACGGAATTCATTATTTATTTTATTAACATTTAAAAATTTATTTGCAAAACTTCATATACCGTTTTATATTATATAATAAATTAACATCTGAAATGAAAATATCCACGAGAATCAGGATCATTTGAATATTACGTGCTCACCCTGAAGTTTACAATTCATTTGTCCTGTAGCCACAGAATGCGTAAATTTGTTTACATTAAAACATTATAATTATGAACGAATCCATTTACATTCGCAGCATGTCTTACAACAACCCTTATTGTTTATAGACGGAGTATTTCTTAAGTGTAATGCCTAAAAGTTAATCTGGGCAAAGAAAGTTGGTAAGACATCAATATTCGGTTGCTTCATGATTCTCGTAAATCGCCTTGTTTGACTTCGACTTGCATACCATTTACAAGAGATAAACTTATTATAAAAGTTTGGGCGCTGAGGGTATCCGACATTTTGTTAATTTCTCTTATTCCTCAGAGACTTCCTTGAAAGTTCAAGGGCTGCATAATCCATCGTTTCCATTTCCATAGCATTGGAACCGGACGCAACAGGAAGACAAAAAGCTGTAGAAAGCTATAGCCTTTTTATAAAACGTAAGCAAATAATATAATAACTTATTCTGTGCCTATTCCCGAATAATCTATAAATAGAACGCGTAAAATATTACACAAAGGTCTGTTTTTCAGTCTTGAGCTATATCTTAACAAATAATATGGATTACAGAATCATATAAATATGTACATAATTATGTTACCTCAAATACAATTTCTTGTAAAAAGCCAACAGTAGTTTTCAATATTCTGTATTTCTGTAATATTGCTGGACAATAAATGCAGCAAAACTTATGGCAGATAATATATTTTTCCGAAAAATCCACACAACAACAAGGATATTGAAGGTTCGTATATAAAGGTGTTTTGAGCTGATTAATTTGAAATAATGGGGTGATAATTACACCAGAGCATTTCCTCTATGTAATGTACAGTCAACAGCAAAAGTAGGTGATCAAAATCAACGGCACAAAATTATTTAAAATGCACTCACTGTACAGAATATGAACGAAATATTATTACAATTATGATTTTATGCCATCATATTTTATTGTTTTCCTTTCTGACCTGGTTAGCTATATTAAAATGAAATTTTACTTTATAAAACCAATCTTAAGCTTAATAAAAATGACGTTTTATAGACTAAAATTACAGATGATGCTCCAATGTCATTTTAGTCATAGGATGTTACATTGGAGCATCATATCCTTAGATCATATCATACAATTTCATGAATTGCCACCATTATTAAGCTAAAAATAAAATAACTCTTATAATGGCTTTTTACACCTCGGTACGGATTATTGGTTGAAAATCATTGCACAAACGATAAGTACAGCTAGAGACTGTATTTACAATGAACCACGAATAATGATTTTTGTTGACAAAACATAAAATAAATGAAGAATGTCATAATAATTAATAAATGGAGCTGCTGTACAGGGGCATTGTCAAATTATGCTAAAATACAAATAAATTTTAAATTTTAACATTGTTTCTTCCAGTATATTTTTGTATTGGAACTGATCCATGTTACCTTCGATCAACTTTACAGGTCCAACACCATGTCCAGAAAAGCATCCCCAAATTTTCACATTTCCACCACCGTGCTTCAATGTTGGCCGAAATCCGGCCAAGTCGTGCTGGTATTAGCCGACGCGCCAGACACCGGGAACCTCTGGTGCCCGAACTGAAATTAAGGAAAACTCCGATTCCAATGATTTAATTTCCTTAAAAGTAAAACACCATAATATTTTGTATTTTTTTTGCTTTCATTTGATACCCCACTCGAGTTTATTTGCAGATTATCGGTTTTCTTTCACCTCTCTCACCCCTGAAAATTTTCTGCACTTTGTATTATCGAGTGAAGCCCCGAGTAAGTGAGGTTTATCACTTATTAAAAATTAATAAAAATTCAAGTTATGATTATCTTTTCATTCTCAGCGGTTGCCGCGGACGTCACTGCAACAAACACCACAACTTATGGCAGCGGTATGGTGAGGAGGTAAGCGTCTATCTTATTTTATTATTTTATGGTTCTGCGCTAAAACAGCCATTGCTTTAAATTTCTGAAGAAAAATATACGGAATTCAATCTGAGTTGACATTTTATGCAAAATTATGCCAGAGCCATAACATTTCAACAAAAATGGAGTCATAAATGAAATCAAAACTGACTTTTGTAGTTTATTAGAAGTAAAGAAACAAATAACTGGTCATACTTAAATAATTACATCTATTTTGAATGGATGTGTTATTAAATTTGAAATTTAAGAAAAACCCCCGATTCCCATGCCTTAATTTCCTTAAACGTAAAACAACTTAATATTTTGTAATGCTGGCAAAGCTTTCATGATAAAAAGATATCTGAAATGATGTTTATAGGTATACTGAAAAAATTTGATCCATATTGTTTGGGAAGAAAGCTTAAAACAAAACATAGTCTCAGTGAAAGATTAAAGATAAAGTCTCAAATTAAAGACATTCCTCACAATAGAAAGCCTACGTAGTACTTACGTAGTTTTGAGGTCTATGAGACTAGTTATACTAGTACTCATAGCAGGCGTAACTCGTAGTTGCAAGTGTAGAAGAAATTTAAGCGATGACGTTGAACCCCCCGCCGCGAACGCTGTTCCGCCTCACAATAGAAAGCCTACGTAGTACTTACGTAGTTCTGAAGTCTATGCGTTTGATACTACACATCCTAGACGTTCCATTATGGGTTAAAATGAAAGGTGTTGACAAGATCTACATTTTCGATGTCACTCATTCTCATATCAATAAGGTAAAACTACTCAGAAAGAGGACACGAGATAAATGCCCAAATACAATAAGTACCATCTGATATAACTATTTGCGTAACACCACTAGTTTACACACAATTACATACTTATGCCCACGTATTAATATTTTTTATTATATGTACTTATATAGAACACCCTTCGTGTCATCCACCACGATCCAGTCCTTATTTCTTCCACTGACGACCGCGACGCGTACTATGTCTAAATATAAAAAAATAAAAAGATTGTGTATCTTGTCAACCGAACCGGTCTACCCTCTTTCTGACAAACACTAGACTACATCGTCACTTTACATCAGGTGAAATTGTGGTCAAAAGAGAGCTTAATTTGAGCATAAAAAAACACTAGTGTTGTAGCAAGAATGGCACGCAATATGCTCAATTTAACATCCCCGGTTACAGGAAAACATAATATAAACGGATCTAAGAAGATTTCGTAAAAATAACTGTATAATAAATACCCTGTTTTGTGTGAAAAACGCATTGCTCACTGAGAAAAATACAACATCGATATAGACATAATAATATATGTAATTATCTATACTAACTACTTTATAATAGTTTGTTTTGACGTGTCTAAGTTTTGGGTTTGCAAACAAACATTATATAATTATATACAGACCGGACATTGAATGAATAATGTAGCTCATTTGCGGCGAAATGCAATAGCAGATGTCAGGGGACATTGATATTGGATAAGCTAATTTGGCGGCCCGCCTATTATAATAGGGCAATTTGTTTGACCCGAAAAAAATTAATAATTTAAGCATCAATGTCTTTGAACTAGAAAATGATAAAAACACTAAAAGTTTTAGTGTAGTCGGTCCTGTACATTTTACAAAATCAGAAAAATCTGTCGGGATACAGTCGTAGACGGATTACACTTTTTCTTAAATTATAAAATTATGCTTGTTAAGTAGGTAGTCATTATGATGATAATGGTCTTCTTGACGTGTCCGAAGCTTTGACGACATGCTCACGAAAAAACAGTTAGGTTTCATAAGAGGCTGTTTCCATACAAACTGGAAGTGTAAATGTGTACGGTGTGCTTAATATTTTCAACCGTCGAAAGAACTTAGGGGAAGTTCTCAATTCCACGCATAACTTTTTCAATAATTTTATATAACCCCACGACCTTCGGAATGAAAGTCGAGTGTGTTCACAATTTAGCCAACACGGCTATTTTAATTTTTCTATAATAATAATAATAATGTAGTCTTGGCCGATTTCGGCCTCAGCGACTGCGATAATAGGCAAATGTTTTTTATTTCTATAATATCAGTCCATCAAACGTCTTGTTGTTCAAGAAAAGGTAGAGGGCACAAGGCCGCGTGGAAGGTCTCCCATACGATGGACAGACCAAATAAAAACTACTGTAGGGGGACAAAACACGGGCAACGCCGCGGCGTGAAAAGCTAGTTATAAATTTAGAAGTCAAAAATGTGGTTGCTTTCTCTGTTTATTTCTTTAAATAGTATCAATTACTTACAGTTTCCCCGCACCCCTGGTATTCGTTCCGTTCACGCAATAAACTAAATAAATTAAAACTTTATTATGAGACACCTTGTATATTTACTAAACACAAATAGAAAAAAATAATATGACGTATTTTTTTCAGTATTAAACCTTAAAAGAACGGACCTTCGAGTCCTGATAGGAACTATCACAGGACACATGACCCTCAACAAACACCTCTATAACATGGGATCCACGGACAGTTCACTCTGCCCCCCTAACTAACTAACTAGTACATAAATGTCATAATATTTAAGAGAGTAGATTTATCCAAACATCATCATCTTCCTGCCTTTATCCCACATTACGTGAAGAATATTGAATGAATAATAATAAGTAGATACATCGGAATATAAAATTGATTATGTCATGGTCTGGGTGTTTAAATATTGCAAATATCAGATGTCTAGTACCCATAACACAAGCTTAGATCTTTAAACGGGGCTAGATGTTGTTGTGTGGATTGGCAGAAAATATATATTTAATTATTAGACACATTTCACATCCACAGAAGTGAGCATGGACAAGAGACTGGATTGGGGGAGTTTTACCAAAATGTAGAGCTCATCGAGACGAACTCATTGGTGTATCTAACGCAGTGACTTCTTGCGACTAATGACTTCTTGCAGTAAGCCGACGATGTGGTAACAACATTAATAATTGTTATGCGTTTCTATTCCTTCATAAAGTCTAATTTAAGCTAAGTTTAAATCCTACGCGACCACTAATTCAACAAATATTTCAGTGATCAAATCTGAACTATAAAAATAATATCTATTATGGCATTCTCGATGGACACTACGCGCAATTTTGCTACTGAATGTTCATGTGCGGAAATAAAAAAATTGTCGCTTGATAATATTTTGTCGCTTAGTTAGTAGTTAATAATTCGTTAACAGGTAACTAATCCCATTCAAAAAGTTAAGTGAATACAAACATCAATAAAACTTTTACAGGAATAAAATAAGAGATCAATCAATGTTTATTACTAATCAGAACACTTCTTTGTCACTTAAATTAATTATTTCTTTTCAAATACGTCAATATTCGCCGAAAATTAAAATCCTAGTCCTCTACTTGGCCATATAAATATAGCGGGCTTAGAGGCACGCGTGTCTCTCACGTATATTGTGTGTCTCACGTATAAAACGCTCAGTCTAGTTGAAAGAAAGGGAAGAAAGACATACTGGCGTTATGTAACGAATGGTTTACATTGGAGGCTAAAGCTCCTGCAAAAAAAATTATTCAAAAGATGATTATCATTGGTTTTAATCCCGTGATAGACTTTAAAATTACTTCACTGGGAATCAGATAAAAGTCTAACAAAAGACAAACAAACACAAGTCTCTCAACAAAAACGCAAATCCACCGCTTTTATTTGTGTTTATTTCTTTTTTCTTCGTATAATAGTTGTTACCCACCTAACTGCATGTAAATAATAACCTATATCTTATTATTTCGATGGTAGTTTTAGTTAAATCAAATACGTCAAAAAGACGTGACTACGAGATGTCTTTTTTAAGTTATCTTGAAACGTTACTCTAACGTCGAAAATTTCCTAACTTAAGACGTTTGGTGCTTTCACCTACCTCAGTGACGTAAAACGAACACGAAAAACGAATACCTAACAATTATTTAACTTTATGGGAGGCCTATGTCCAGCAGTGGGCGTCCTACGGCTCATGTTCGTATAAGAACTCGGAAACCCATTTTAAGACTTAATAATTTATAACTAACCCATTTTATAATTAACTTAGACTGTAGGATCATTACATGATACAAAAAATATACACAAACAATACAATAATATACGATAGCGTTGTGTTATAAATAAAGAAGTATAAAATAAAATTTTAAATGTCGAATTTTAATTAAAAATTTATATTGTAGACCATTAAGACTGTATTAAAATTAAGAGAAACGAAAAACAAGATATGTTACATAAAACATGTTATAACAAAAAAGAATCAGACTTGGAATAACAAAACGCAAATGATAGCTATGTAATTGACGTATAATGACAGCTATGTAATGTAATGACGTATAGATGACAATTTGATATTTGTAAGATATCAATATTCAAACTATTTCTATTAAATAAATGAATAGGTAACAATTATAATCTATACTAATATTATAAAGCTGAAGAGTTTGTTTGTTTGTTTGTTTAAAAACGCGCTAATTAAGAAGACTTCTCAACCACAAAAATCGTCACAATAAATGCTAATTACTTCTGCTCAGAACTTTCCACGGGACTCGATTCTTTCTCCACGGGACTCGATTCTTGTCTCTTCACAGGCCCCGTGGATCACCAAAGTTTTTCTCTTTGGTAAATTCGGCGTAAAAATAATTCGTAAAGTTCGGTTAGCCGCCCGTAAATCACCTACATTGACTATGCTTTTGGTGAAGGAGCTACATTCGGGAAATTGGTCATACGGGGAGTGGTCATTCGGGAGATAGGACGTTCGAAGCTAGAATTATATTTCCTACTAGTGGCCCGCCCCGGATTTGCACGGGTTTTTATTTTAAAAAAAATCCCGGCAATTGGACGACCCCTGTGGCTCGGTGGGCGAACGTCCGCCTGAGGCGCAGGAGGTTGCGGGTTCGATTCCCGCCGGGGGACCAGATTTTGTACGATCTACAATCTCTGGTTTCGGGTCTGGGTGTTTTCTATTTACCATATGTATGTATTTACAAAAAAAAAATGTATCTATGTAGTATATCAGTCACCTAACACCCATAGTACAAGCTCTGCTTAGTTTGGGGAACCAAACCTTTCCTAAACCATCGTAGACCAGAACCTGGTCCCCCAAAGTGTTGCTGTGCCTATTTTATTGGAATGCAACAGATAGCTTATTTTTACAATAAAAATCTACGGACAATCCACACAACAGCATCTAGCCCAGCGGTAAGGCTCTAAGCGTGTGTTAGGAGTACTAGACATCTAATATTTTTAATATAATAGACAAACATATATAGATATTTTTTATTATACATATTAAACACCCAGACCAAGGAGATCGTGCTTGCCACGTGTATAGAAACGCACGGCCCTACAGGAAGCAGACTAGACACAGGTGAGTCTATATCTATACTATCTATACTGCGTCGTCCGGCTCCAACCGGTCCCTGCACACGGCCGTCAGCCCCGCCTCGTCGCGCGGGACACTGGTCTCGCAAGGTGGACACGTGTATAGAAACGCACGGCCCTACAGGAAGCAGACTAGACACAGGTGAGTCTATATCTATACTATCTATACTGCGTCGTCCGGCTCCAACCGGTCCCTGCACACGGCCGTCTATACAAAGTCTACAAATATTGTAAACTTCATAAAATATCATGAAATCTATGAAGTATTGTTGATTCAGTAACTATAATGGAAGAATGTAAAGTTATTTCAAGATCTATAGTCTAATTAATTTTCAAAGTAAAAAGTACTAGGTATTTTCCCATAGAAGCTTTCATAATGAATTAAAAAAAGACACATTTATATTAAACTCACAAAAACAGAGCTTTAAATATTGAAGATTTATAAAGGTAAATGAGTGCTTTCGATGCAGAATGAGTAACAGTCAAAGTTTTCTTAAACATAATAATAACGTTGAGAATTCACACGATTCGTGCGTGCTGGGTGCGCCCGAGCGTCGTCGTCGTTCAGAATTATGCAACAAAACGATGTGTGATTAGTTACGTATACATAACTTTTAATATGTTCCCGTTCACGGTTTACCCTGCAGCCTGCTGCCGAATGTCGGATGTTGGAGTAAAAAGCACTTTATAATGTTATTCTCGAAGGTTCCCATACATTTCTTTGCTAAAAATAAGAACTTAACAAAGAATATGTAAACAATATAATGAAGTACTTACCGTTAAATTTATATTAAAATCTCTGGAAACAATTTTGAATAATTACCCGTGCAAAGCCGGGGCGTGCCGCTAGTATATTATAATCTATTATCGTCTCAATTTATTTCTTTTTTTTTTCTACACAAATTTCGGGAACAAAGTTATTATGTTGCAAACACATAAACACGGCGCTTTGGACCCGACTTTAGCATTTAGGAGCAAAAAATCAAAGGGAACTAAATAAATTTATGGTATCTGGTCGCTTCGCTTTTTTTACACTAGAGCAAAGAAGCGATTAGAAACTCTAGCTCATTTTTGTATTGAAACTTTACAATCATTATTTGTTTGTTAAAAATCAGCAGTTCGTTTATATTACACTATCTAATGTGATTTCATCACCACTGTACACTTTTGTTTTTATGTGTCCCCATAAATTAAATCTTATTCCATATTGGCGGCAGGCTTCCGACACATTGTCATCACACCTAGCCAGCATCCTCACTATTTCCGTATACTCGATATTGGAGTTCCGATACGCCATGGTAATTAGTAGGTACAATCCGTACGAAACATCGATAATGCGACGAAAAAATAAGGCTTAGTTACACGTAAAAGAGTTTTGTTTATTTTACCTATTTCTTTCTACACTTTGAACTATTCACAGAACAAGAAAAAACAAATAAAGCCTGTAAATATAAAATCATGAGTTAATCAGGTATATGTTCTAAGATGACAATATGGCCTGCCTATTAATATGTCAGTAACTACCACATAAATGTGCTTATGCTACTAAAACTCTAAACACATAAGTTTTTGACGAATTAGGTAAGAGTGTTTGTCGCTCTTTCACGCAAAAACAACTGAATGAATTTTGACGAATCTTCACAATGGGCAAAAATGGACATGGAAAAGGCTACTCTATTCGCAGAACATCTGAGTAAGGTATTTTACCCCAAACCCAGATTCGGGCTCAACAAAGCTAGAGACAGTCAGGTTAAATTGTCTGAGACATAAAAAGTATTAGTTTTAATAATAAATAGGTAGTTAGTTTATTTTTAACCCCGACCAAAAAAGAGGAGTGTTATAAGTTTGACGTGTCTGTCTGTCTGGAAATTTTTAAAAGATAAAGATATTTAGTTGTAAGCTCTATCGGTATCTAATGAAATTAAAGTATTAATTAAAATAATAAGGTAAATAAGTAGATAATAGTTTATGTATATTTTTGGGAAAAAGAAAAGGGCTATTTTTAGGGTTTTTCCAGCAATAATTCTAATTTTTCTCGCCGTAAAAACCATCCTCGAACTTCAACGAACATTTTAAAAAAAGATTTGGCCAAATTGGTCCGGGCGTTGTTGAGTTATGCGCTTACCAACACATTTTGCGTGGGGTCTGCACAACATGTTTTTCCTTCCATTTTCCTCTATCACCCTTCATCTCAATACTAACTCCTATATGACACTTCATCCGTTACTGAGTCCATCCATCTTTTCCACTAAATTATTTACATGGCCTTGGTACAACAAATAAAATTGGCTTTAAAATACAGAATAGTTATTTCTTCTGAAGTCTCAGTTAATATTAGATACATAAATAATCATTTATTTATTATTTACACTCAATCAGTGTCTGACTAAATAAAATGTACAATTCTGTCTACTCGATGACACAATGCGCCATTATAGAACTGTATGATCTGATGTAACGTCAATGCAATCATACTAATAGGCAAATTTTATGAAACCGTCTGAATTCAAGTTACTTCTAAATTTGACTTAATGTAGTCCCACTTTATGCGACTACTTATACATATCCTACTATAATATTATAAACATGAAAGTTTGTGTGAATGTAAGTTTATTTGTTCCTATTTCACGCAAAAACTTACATATCAGAATAACACATGGGATGCAATATCACGTCAAAATATCAGTATTCTTTATCGCTGGAAAATGTATTATTACGGACGCAAAGCCAGCTAGTACCTCTAAAATTCTTCTCTATAATTTAAATAGAAATGAATGCTGAATATTTGGTATATTTTTTTTGTCAAAATAATAGAGAAACACTACAAGTTATTTTGTTGAAAACAAAAGCTTTGCTTATAAAAGGTAAAGGTTCGTTTTTTATATAAACACAAGCAAAATTTATAAATTACAACAGCTGGCTAGCGATTTCAATAGCGATAAATGGAGCGAGATGATTTTATGGAAATTCATAGTTGCTCTAAGATTTCATCATCAAGGGAATTTCCCTATATTTGATTGGCAAAAACAATGATTTGGACGTGCCTACCAAAACTTATAAAATTATGAATATTTTTCGACTTATTGGTCAGGTAGGGGAATCAATTTTGTGTGATATTATTATTGGTATTGTGTGATTTGTCCGGAAATATTTTATTTATAAAATATTATCTATATTGCCGTACAACTCGCACATTATTTTCCCATAGGCTATATTTATAGTTCATAATACTGTGATAATACATACCGTTATAAATTTAAATATGTAGTTATCAGCAATAGCTTAATGTTATTGGTAAAAAATAAGTTTGAAATAAATAAATCAAATATACATTATATATAATATAATGATATCTACATGTCTATTAAAAAAAAATCATTAAATAGGATAAGCGACACCCGAGCAAATAATTACTAGAAAGAATAATCTAAATTGAGCTAAATTTTATTTAATTAGACACTTTAGACCAATATAATGTATAATGATTTATCAATCTTATTCCTATCGAAGCGGACTAATTGATTGTCGAAGGAAAACCAAACAATGGAAATAAATGATTTTGTATCTTGTATCTTCAAGGTATGTTAATAACAAGCAGAAAACTATTTTTCTATTTCAACGCAAATATGACGAAAGTCTGCTTCGTTAAATAATAAGCCTGACGCCATGACCAAATACATGGGCCGATTTTTTTTATCACTAAGATAATATCTTTAGTGACACTCGCCGGTCTAAATGGTATCGATCGTACGTATGAATAAAAAAAAATGGTGTGTGTGCGATTCACACAGCAATAAAGTTCCAGAGTGGGGGCTTTTGATATAGAGGTATTCATTCAGTACATTTTGCTAGAAAGCATTACGCCACGCGAAGCTTCAATGCACAGTATCATCTTGATTTTTCATTTGCAAGAAAAAATAAAATATATCGATACGAATAATGATTGCACTGTTAGAAATAGAGGTGTGTACAGCTGTCCATGTTTCTATCAGATCCAATCTTTTGTCTCCAACATCAATGATCTGTATCTGTTAATTTCCACTGTCACTTGTTAAAAATCAAATACCACTGATTTTATAAGACTTAAGACAGCATAAACAAACAGAAACAAAAACAGCAAAATTGTTCGCTTAGATTAATGAGAATTAAACTGAGCTTAAGTGGTTTATCCAAAATAATAAACTCACCGACAATGACACTCTACACGACGCCATTAAATTAAAGGCGCTAAAAAAAGTTTCTAAAATTTTACAAGGTAATATTTTTGTACAATTATTCACTGAACTGTACTAGTTAAGAGTACAGAATTTTAATTTTTAACAATTTTGAGCTTATTATTAACGGATATGCCTACCCGTTAATTTTGGTCGGCCGCAGGCCTTAGGTTCGATTCTCACGTATTTTATGTGACTTTTTTATACTTTTGGTATTTGTTTATTTTTTGTTATGTTTTTTCCTTAGTTTTTTTTTTAAAGGTGAGTCTGGCGCGAGTGCTATTAGACATGTGACATGAAAATCGGTTGTGCCGTTTAAAAATTGTGGGGGTTAGAGTGGGGAAGGATTATCTTTGTCAATACTTTCATTGGTTTTAATAAATGATTTCTTCTGTTCGGAAGCGCCTATTTCGGCTCACATTGTTTATGTGTTAACCAAATGATTTTATGTTGTATTTTTATTATTAATTCTTATTATTTAAATGGTTGGTAATTTTCAGAATATATATATATCCAATTAATGTAAGAAATACCAATAATTTTGTACCGAATCCCGAAATTATTTTCTTGCTAAGTTCAATCATTTGTTATTGTTTTAAAATAATAATTAATTTGTCGCATAGTGTTATGATTATTTTTGTAACGTTTGTGTTATAATTGTGTGCGCAATAAAGGATTATTGTTTTTATTACGCTAAAGGTTTTTTAATAAATATAACCCACGTTCAGACTATAAATCCTTCCATTTTTTTCAAGAAATATCGTGTTTTTATTTTTATTTTATAGTGTCGATCATTGAAAATTCTTTTATGTTTTTTTACAAAGCTATAAACCCCACTTATAGGTAAAACTAATATTCTAAATTTGTGTAGAAAAAAATAAGACCAAGTACATGCTTATTATTAATACGTTTAATTAGTGAATCCAGAAGTCTCTTTATTTCTGAGAGAAATTGATTGTTGACGTTAAGCTAAGCTTAACTAAGCCGCACTTAAAACTGTACCAAATGTAAGCTTTTGCTCCGAACATCGACTGGATAGCACGCCTGCTTTTATATTTGCTGCTTTTAAGCTTTCAGTAAACTGTAAATTAAATTAACCATAACCTTTAAACAATCAAATCTTGCACTTACCACTTATCCAAAGGGGATCCAACATTTTGGTATACCTACTAATCCGCCATTTTGAATAACGTTATTTTTACGCACTTAAGACCACTAGAATAAAACTTTAAAATATTTCTGTTAGTATATTCTACTTTTAAAAAGATCTTAAGGAAAAAATGTTTTACTAAGTTTAAAAAGTTATGTATAGGGTCTAACCATATATTTATCTATTTATTATTCGACGTCCCCCGCGAATAATCCGGTAATGACCTATTACGGGGTTTTTCATGTTATGCGTTTTTCGGCATCTAGAAGTCAAAATACACCATGTGAATTTTTTTCAGAATGTTTCTATCTTTATTTACGAAGATATGAAAAACTACGCGTATATTCCATAAAAAATAATTAAACATTATTTTAAACGAATAATATGGTTTTAGATCTTTACGAAACAAAATATCAATATGATTTGACAGTATTACATTGTTACGATATTATTCGGGTAAAAAGTTTTCTACGTTAATTAAGTTAGTGCTAGTACAGGTTTATTCGGGGTTTTATTTAGAAAACGATATCCAGCCATATTCATTATCGAGTGGCTCCTTACTTCGGTTATGCCTATTGCAACGGATTCTATGCAAAGATTAAAAATATACAAAAGAGGATTTATGAAGAATTCTCTACAATCCTTTACAACGAAAGATGGAATTCCATCAGGACCATACGACAACTTCGGCTTAAGCACTTTCAGTGCAAATTTGACATCGGAGTGTGTCAAGCGCTCTACTACCACGCGTTGAGCGCTGCTTCCTACCGCCGCGCGCATAGCCTCTGCAACATCAAGTCTAGGAGGTTTATCGTTGTAGACTGAATGGAAATAGCTCGCAAATTTTTGACTACATTCTGACGGAGACAGCTCATTTCCCTCTTTAATGATACAAGAGCGGCGTAATTTAGACTTTTTAGATTTTATAAAAGTCCAAAACGACTTCGGATCTTTAGAAAAACGACTTTGTAACGTATTTATATATGCATCGTAAGCCTCTTTAATCATTGTTTTTACAAGCGCTCTCTTATTTGAGAAATCATGGTAATAAATATTTCCTCTTAGATTTTATCTCGTATTTAATATCACGGGTATACCAATCTGGATAACAGGCACGTTTTTTATGACTATAGTTATCCTTGCGCGGCACCGACCTATCGATAGCATTATTTATTAATGAATAAAAGTATGGTACAGCTCTATTTATATCTTTCATGCTATATAACATCGACCAGTCTATAGTACCGATTTCAGTATAAAGACTTAGCAAGTCCCCCCTCTTATAATCCCATTGACATCTTTGATTCCCAGACTGAACATAAGTATGGCAGGGTTCACCACTCAGCCGGTGACTATCAAAATATCTCAAGTTTACAACAAGTGGAGGATGTTGATTGTCAATTGGTACAATCGGGTTATTACAAACATTTACCTCTATATCAAAATCATCTAAGTTGGACAAAACTAAATCTAAAACTCGATCGTTACAATTCATTATATTATTAGCCTGATGAAATCCACAGTAAGCAACAAAATACTCGTAGTAATTATTTATATCAGTTGAGGCCGAGTATAAATTAAAATCCCCTACAACTAGCATTTTACGATAACGAGAGCATAACTTCTCGATTTCTTTAAACAATGATAAATATTCTTGTTTATTACTACCAGGAGGTATGTATACAACGCAAAATACAAAAAGGTTTTTACTCTTTGCTGTTATCATAGAGCATACAAGTTCAAATACGAAATCATTTACATTAATGGATAGTGCAATATTTCTCAAGTCCAGGCGGGACGGGTCGCGGCTAGTAAAGCGCCTCCTTGTTTCCGTCCATCCGCACGATCACAACGATGAACAGTGAAGCCCGGAGGTATAAGCTCGCCATCGCTGAACGAGTCATTCAAACCCGTTTCAGTAATCGCGAATAGGTCTTCTGACGATGCCAGCATGCCCTGGGTAAACAAGTCTAGTTTTGTCCTTAATCCTCGTACATTCTGGTAGTATATACTCGCATATTGGGGGCGAGGCTTAGAGCGAAGGTGGTTTTTGTGCTTTGACGGCGTTGCGATTTGCTGTGTGTTTTCGAAACCACTGCTATTCAGAGAACGCAGCATTCACAGGCCATACGGAACCATTTGACAACAGCTCGTAAGCGCTTTCAGGAACACCTATTACGAACGATGAGTAATCACGTTTACTCTTCGGCTTTATTTTCTCAACTTTAACCTCAGAGGTTTTGCACGGCGTTTAGTTTCAGGGTGTAAGAACCAGACATGAAGGTGTTTTTTCCTTTCTACAGCCACGATGGTGTTCAACAAGTTATTCTCCCCTTTTTTTATTTCGGAGAGCCTCTTATTTGAAGTCCAACCTCGAACATTCGTAGAAGTAGTCATCTCGGTTTCATCGCCCTTTCCATTATTGTTTGTCACCAACAAAGTATTGTTTGCCGATATAGGAAACTTAGACACCGCAGAGCTCTTTGGTCTTCGTATACTATGGTTATTTGTAAGCGGCTGCATAGTAAGTGGCAACACCGGGAACTCGTCGGACGACAACGGAGTCTCAACTAGTTGTATTGGAGCGACCAACGTTTTGTTACCGTCAGATGACCCAAGCGGAGGTTGAAAATACCGGCTTTCTGATTCTATAACCTTATTATGTAGAAATTGTACATGATCGGCATACTTTTCCAGTTTGGACTCATAAGAGACGATGGTCTTAACGGCCAATGCTAGGTGTTGTTTAAGATCTGCAATTTCCTCTCTCAGAATACGTAAATCACCTGATAAATCCATCTGTTCCACTTTTAACTCCTCATCTCGTTTAGGTTTGGATGCAGGATATTGAATTGGATTACGATGCAGGCAGAAGTAGACAGCGACGGCAGAAACAGGTGTCCAAATCAATTGAAAGTATTGAATTAAAGCCAGCATACGACAAGCCCCTCCCTATTAAGAAAGCTCTGTATAACGATCTCCTAAGCCTGTGTAACTCCCAAGCAATTCCCCACCATTATCAACAATTTTATAGGAACTTAAGCTTTTGTGATACTGAATCAGGTCACGATGAGGATTCTGATTAAGAATTTTAACTGTAATAGGACCTTATTATAATTTTCATGATTGTGTAATCAAGTGTAATAGTCGTGTCTTCAGTGCAGTGTCATTTTTTATAATAATAATAACTATCGTGCTTTCTCAAACTAACCAAAGTTGTTTCGTTTACTAGAATGCCCTTTATTTTTATAGTATATTTCATGAAATTAAGGCTTTATTTCATAAAATATACTAAAAAAATCACCAAATAATACTTTAGTAAACTATTCAAATAAACAGTAAAAGTCATAACAATAAAATGTACGTTACTGTCAAACAATCGAATAACCACATAATTGGCTTTTACAAATGTTCAGTATACAAAACAAATTACACGAATAATAGCGTTACACGATTTTACCATTGCCATCGAAAATATAAATTTACACGAATAATATCGCAAGAAGATTTTACTGTTGCCGTCGAAAATATAAACTTACACGAACAATATCGTAAGTGACATTACTGACCAGACCTTCACGTACACTAATATAGTAAAATGCATCCAGCTAAATTATAAGGAAGCCCATGGGCCTAGTTAAATTTTGTTGAAACAACCAGATAACTGAAAAAATTTGCTTCCTTATGCGATATAAAAAGTCTCTGATACTTGTTGTTAAATGGAGTTATTAAGGAAAAATGGTTTTATATTTTTCCTGAACATTTACACTTTTACGATTACCGGATTATTCGCGGGGGGCGTCGATGTGTAAAGTCAAAATTTTTCAGTCTAGATCACATGATATTGTAATGATTACAAATCTACCAGCTTAAGATAAACAATCGGTATAAGTGAGTGATATAGCCACATGTTGCCGGGACACACGCGTTGATTCATAGTACATATTTATACGAATAACGAGTCGCTAATCGTTAGCAAACAGCCCGCTAACGATCTAACGGCAATGGGTGAATGGTGCCAACCTCGGCAGGTAATCTTTATCAGACTTTTAAACCCAACTTATATAATTATAAAGCAAACAAATTATAAAAGCAACTGCAAGTAAGAAAACAAAATAAATATTGCTGGACAATTCAAAACTGCGAGTATATACTATATAGCCATAGATAGGAAATGAAAGACTTTACGCTCTATTTAGATTTCCTGTAGTAACTTCTCTCGTTTCTCTCACGTCTTCTGTAAATCCTTACCACTGAACATTGACTCGCTCTGTAGTTTAATAAATAAATAAATAATAAATAAATTCTGTAATTCAATTCGAAAGAATAGATGTTGATAGCACGTGTAATTAAAAAAACTTAAGATACCCATTATTTACTTAGCATTTAAAACGAGGGGATGATATAGAGGATTGAGAAACATAAATAAAAAACTATACAAATGGCACAAGTAATATAATTTTGACCACAGATTAGATATTTATAGATACTCCATGCCAAATGATGCCATGGTCCGTACTAATTCTCGAATAGTTTCGGGCGCCCGAGGGTACTATTATGTATTCTGTGCCCGAGCCTCGCACCTTTGGATTTTTCTTCTTGAGAAATTTATGTGCGCTGTAAACACGTGCTTTAACGGTGAAGGCAAACATCGTGAAGAAACCGGCAGGTTCTGAGACCTTTAAAGAGTATGAAATACATGTGACATTCACCAACCCGCATTTGGCTAGCGTGGTGGGCACCGTAGGACTTCTAACAGCTAGATGGGCGAAATACTTGGTTAGAACCGCGGAAACAATTTAAAATACGAGGTTTTCGTTTCTTACTTATTTTAAGCAAGGCGAGCTAACGTACGTGTTTTAAAATAAAATGTACTGAAATAATAACTGAAATAAACCCCGCCACGCACCTCTGTATTTTTTTTCTTGAGAAATTTATGTGCGCTTTAAACACGTGCTTTAACGGTGAAGGCAAACATTGTGAGGAAACCGGCATGTTCTGAGAACTTTAAAAGAGTTTGAAGGGCATGTGACATTCACCAACCCGCACTTGGCCAGCGCCAGTTGTTTTCTGAGAAGTTCACCACGTCCACAGGGCGTCATATCTACAGTGATCCACGATCCTAACCATGTCATCGGACCTATAATGAAAACTTTAATGGGTTGCTGCATTACGGTTTTACACTAAAGAAAGTCCACAGTAAAAAAAACTATTTTCTGTGACAATGTGTCACCTTTTTCAAATAAAAAACAAATTAACCGCAGAGCGTTCCTTTTTCCATTTTATTTAAAACTTGAAAGCGTATTTTCATAACCTCACTTTAAAATGTTTAGAATTTCAATGTTTTTCTATCTATCAGGTTTCCAAAAGGCCACACGAGGTTTTAGCTCTTTTGGTTTTGGATTTATTTATTATCTATTACGCCAAGTTGCTACTGTCAATGTCAGATGTCATTGTCAATAATTATTCTACCAAATTCTAAATAGAAAAACCCATAACTTCAATATACTATTCAAAAATGATATTATGCTTCGTTTCATTAAGCGGCCGCTGCTGGGTGCATAAATTGTTTTAATTGAAAGTTAATGCGGGCGAGAGATAGTCAATTTTAAGATAATTCTGATTTATTTTTATTGAGGTTTTGTTCTTTATTATAATGTTAAAGTAGAACAAAAACAAATAAGTATCAATAGTTTTGCCATCTCCATTTTTTTTTTGAGTTCATTTATAACAGTTTTACGTGAATAGTTAAAGTGAATTAGTTTATTTAATGCCTATTTTAAAAATGAACGTTAAATCAACTTAATTACAAGTCACGCAATCTTTGTAAACTTGTAAATTAGCCGTGTATATTTTTTTGCTTTGCAATGTTTTCAATTCTGCTTTCAATAGGTTTATTTTATTATCATTAATTATAATTTCTTAATTGAATATGGACAATATTCCGAAATGAATTATGTTGATAAATTAAAAAAAAAAACTTTATCTCTTAATATTTATATTCTAAGGAACACCTCCCGAAAACGAGATATTCGAAGACAAATAATAATCTCAGTTCGAATCGGTTCATCCGTTTAAGAGCTACACGCCCTACAATAGACGAACCATCATTGCAAGAAATGAATGAACGCGATACCATCACTTTATTCATTTACAAATTCCATGATTATTTCGACGGACTAATAGGACTTGACTTATTAGAAAAATGGGAGTCTAATATTAATTTAAAAAATAAAACTTTAGTAACCCGACACGCGATAAATCCTTTACTTATGTATGATTCACGGAACTGTAATTTATATGAAGATATTATTCCCGCTAACTCGTCTGAGTTAATTAATTTGCCTATCAACTTTCATAACGGTGAAGTATTCATTCCAGAGCAAATTTTATCTAACTGTGTAATAGGAGACTGCTTTACTACGGTTAAAAATAATCGTGGCATCGTAGAAGTAACTTAAACTCAACGCACAAATAAACCTTTAAAAATCATAAAAAGTTCAGCCATGCGCGTGATGGCGTAACCCATGAAGTGCCCCGTTAATTTTTATATAACAACACATTCAACCTTTTTATTTCAGACGAATATTTCTTTTTCATATAATTACAGGTCATATATACATCCCGCTGGCGCGCCGCGGGGACAAGCAAGGCGTCAACTTCCTGCTGGAGGCTATTGGCAAGTAAGTCCAACATTAGAATGTAAACAAGTGGTAATTATTAAACTACAATTGAACATGAAGAACAGAGAATGGTTTGATGAAATAAAGACTAAGATAGACGATGCCCACTACGTTAAGGCTTCACCGGGCTTCTTGATGTTGTGGTTCGTGTGTTTGTACACTAATACGCCTGATCCGCATCAAAAACCTCTTACACAAGGAGAAATTCTTAAATTAAATTCTAAAACTTCAGATTGTGGTGACAAATAAACTGAATTTACGTGACTCAAACATACTTGGTTGACGTTTCCGTATATTTTTTAAATTATAAAGACCGCATAAAGGTTAATCTTTCTTAAGCTGGATTTGATCATAAAATAGATCAGAAAAGAAGAAAATGTATTTTAAAAAAAGTGTACATAGATGGTAGGTTACATACCTAATTCATTTTTTAAACTTATTGAGTTTGGGCCGTTCCCAAAGAAAGTAGATAATAGTAAAAGACAGCTCTCCGCTTTTTTCCGTTGCAACTTAACAAACAAGTTTGTAAAATTGAAATTTGTGGAAAAAACGTGTTACCAAAATGACGTTAAATGAAAAAGAGGAATGGTGAACGTTGCCAAAATGATTTATTATCTTAATATCAAGTTTAATTGTTCTTAAATTGTGTTTTGTTTAAAATATAATCTGGATCCGGATTGGACATTTTAATGCAATAGACATATTACGGGCTATTATAAATTTTGAAACAATCATGGTTATTAACACTATTTAGATTTATTAACTGTCACAGGGGCCGATGCTTAATGTTGCAAATAAAAAAAAAATATACAAGTATGAGATGGACATCTGGGGTTCCGTGTAATTCAACAGTTTAAACACTTAATGTAAAAAAAAAAAGGTGTGTGTGCGATTCACACACGATAGAAGTGAAACTTCAGTAAATCGACGAAAGAATAAGAAGAATAAAAAAAAAGTGTGTGTGTGTGTCAGCTACGACGCACGATTGGAGTCTACTACTTACGAACTATAATTATGATATATATCGAATAGAAAAAAAGTGTAAATGAACGCATCTGCTAAAATGATAAGGGAAACAAACATAATATCTGTAATTATTCGGATTATTTATATTACTTCAATAAAGCGTATTACATAAAGTATGTTACAAAATAATATAAATAAAATACAGCAATACCTCTTTGCGCGATACTTCGTAGTCTCAACTACGAAGTATCGCGCAAAGAAATTTAAATAAAGTATTGTATTTGTGTCTCTTACCATTTCCGTTTCATCTTTTTGCATCCGGTTTGAAATCACTACGATTCTATAGAAGTTTCACTTCAAAATTATAAAAAAACTTAGTGCAAAAAGTTGCATCACAGCGGTCAACAATCCAAGTATCGCGAAAGGTAAATAGACTATAGTAGAACCATTAAGATCTCGTATAATTAAAACCTTATTCCGTGGAAATAAAGTCCAAATTTCAATGTGAACTTCAGCTGGGTGAATTTTAGCGACGATAGTACTGAGTCAGTCTAGATTCAACTCTAAGTTATTGGTTTAAGGTAGGTTTTGGAATGGTAGGGTTTATGTTCCTAATTTTCATAATATAAAAAAAAATAGACAGACAGAGTTACTTTTGCATTTATATTATTAATATGGATAGTAGGCAAACATTCAGGCTTATATTCTATCATTACTAATTTTAGTTCCATTTTATATAACAACTTAAGAGATAAAAGCTGGGCTGTTCGATAGACTTGAGTAAACGTTTCGCGAAATTAATGTTCCTAACAGAAAAGTGGTGATGCCGAAATGAGATGTGCCAAAGCCGACATTGACTTCTGAAATGGTATTGTGTAGCTTGAAGCCTAAATAAGACTAACTAATGTAATTGTGGCTCATAACGACAAGCAAAGAAAATAAATATGGATATAAAACTTAGGAATAAAATCAACAATTAAATCTACATAAGTACCTAAAATAACTGAGATCAAAATATAAACAAAACATAATTTATATCTATAATAAAATAAAAGCGGCTCAAAACGACATTAACTACTTATTTACCGCGAGAAAAAAATCATACACGCGGGAAATCCCATAAAAAACGGGCAAAGCCGTGGCGTCAAAATATAGTCATCTATATTATTGAGAAGTGAAACATAAGTTTTTTAAACACTGAACAAAGGTAACTGTGAAGGAAAACATCGTCAGGAAACCGAAAGGCTCTGTTAATTTTGAAGTTTTTCAATAGCATGTGTCATTCACCAACCCGCACTTGGCCAGCGTAATGAATTAAGGCCTTATCTCTCTCGACAAGAGAGAAGTACCTGTGTCCCAGCAGCCAAATAGCACAATGGCACATCAAAGACTTAAATTCACAGGATTATAACTCAAACAAAAGCAAAAGGATTAAAATGTTTCATCTCAATTTGAACCGAAGCTTAAATTAAAAACCTGGCAAGTGTCACTCAAACCTAACAAGGCATTGTTGAAAAATTAATCTTCACGCCTGCATCGAACAAATAAAGTATATTTTTCGCAAAAAGGAAACCATCCAACTTAGTGGACAATAATCTTTTGTGCACAAAGTCGCACTTAAAATTAACTTCCCTGGAGTCATCTGGGGTTGTTTTTCGATAAGTAGCCTTGGGTGAGTATGGAGAAGGTTGATTTTAGAGTGGCGATGGTTAATTCAATTGTGAAATTTGTAAACAGCATAATAGTAATTAAATATGAGTGGATTATTTAGGTTATTCCTACTTCGACCTGTAGTAAAGTCGAGTATGCAGTTTCAGTAACATTTATCTTATCAAGCCATATACGCTTTATCATTAGGTTTACATGCAGAGTATACTGTACAGACGTTCAGCTATATCACCGGACACAAAGAGACTCATTTTTTTGCGTACAAACTAACATGCAGGCAATGTTAACGGAGGATTTTTATTTCAAAATTACTTCACCAATTCGTTTCAGTTGATATAAGATAAAAAAAAATCTTTTTAGTTGTTGGTGTTTCAGTAAAGAATATTGTATTGTATGTTGTGCCTACTCCACGTTATGTGGGATAAGGGCAAGAGAATGATGTATAACCAGTGAGTAACTTGTAAATCAATGAGGAAAGTCCTCAATGTGGTAGTATATTGTGGCTCGTCATGATACTAAGCAGGAGACGCAATGTCTGAACACAATCAAAACAGACTTGTAGCCCTGTTGAACAATCAATATAGCAGATACCCAATTGTGCAGAAGGTTTCTCCGGACCACATTACGAAACACGAAAAATCGCTTCACGCACTGGCCCAGCCCGGAGGGTGGTGACAAGCCGCGGCCAAAGCCTACCACCAGAGACTGTTCTTAGCACCACCCGGAGCTCACATGTAAGTATTCAAAGGCTTACTGTTTGATTGTGATGTGGGTGTTTGAGGATTGTTAAAACTGGGACTTTGTTCGAGTGAAAACCGACCGGAGCGCTGCTCTGATAGTGATGAGTGACCTTCCGGCGTACCAGGCATCATGCTGTAAAAATATTAAACAATAAAGCATTTAAAGAAAACATCAAGACAGAAAGAAGACAAGAATAAAGTAGAAAATAAAAGTCATCAAAATTACTATGGTTGTTGAAAATTTAAAATTGTATTCTTATCAAGAGATATTTTATTTCGTTTGTCTTTTATTTAGGGTTAAATAGACTAACTTATAGAGTTATCTTGCTCAGATACAGAATCGTCTGAGTGAGACACCATAATAACATTCTATAAATTAATATGTATAAAGATATTTACTTTTATTTCATAATCCATCAAGTAAATGTAATGTTTATCCCATCATTATAGCAGCCAGACTTTCGTTAGTTTATAAAAAAAGAATATGGAGTTTGAGTTTTAGTAAATCCATATTCGGTAGTTCTCTTACATGTGCTGTGGTCATGCGCCTTGAAAATAACAAAGGTCTGTCTGTCATCGACTTTTCCTCTATAATTTTATCAAACTCTTTTTTAAGTTCTCAGAATATGCTGACATGACAGACATCTGATATACTTAAAATATAATAGACATACTTACCTACATAGATATATTTTAACTATACATATTAAACACCCAGACCAAGGAGAAAGTGCTAGCACACATAATTATAAACACTTGAACCCTCGGCGGGAATACAGGAGCCTGTGTGGGAAGGTTACGGATGTGTCTTAATCTTTTTCTGCATACAATTTAAAAATAACGAATTATTATTTTTTGAGTAATCAATAATAAAATTATTTTATATAAAAATAGATAACCTGAATATGGCAACAGCTACGGCGAAAGGCCACCGGATGCATGGAACTCCTGTGAATTAAATAAATCGAAGTCAATATAGTCATCATCATCCTATTAACGTTCCCACTGCTAGGTTACAGGATACCCAACATTTTTCTGAATGTTTTGCTCTGGAATCTTTTTAGTATGTCTATGTTACTTTAGGCCATAGCCCATAGCCAGCCCCATAGCTCGATTCCGTATGTACATATCGGCTTGATGATACATTTGTATACTGTTCGGTCAGTTAAGTCAGTTGAGTGTTAGTCGTTTCGTACCGCAAGCTGTTCATATCACTGTAAGAATCGCTGAAGGGCTCCATTAGAATGGATCGATTCTAACCGTGGTTCGAAACAACGATACAATAACAAAAAAAATCTTCGTGGCCTTGTCCGTGGTTGTGCTGTGTTACCGCAACGAGGCAGTCAATTAACAGTTATTATCTTAAATTTATAAATAATTATAATGTAAAATATTTTTTTTAAGGTCTATGGTATACCATTCGCCCTGGAGCTCGTGTTCCAATTGTATCAACCTCATGTGACTTCAATAGCTTTAGAAGAAATTTGGGGCCAAGCGGGCGGCAGCTTGTATTATAGTCAATCTAGCAATTTGATTGAGTGGGTCAATCAAATAGCACGCTAGATAGACGTCGATGTCACCAGAGAAAGCTCAGCTCAATCATGTATCAATCATGTTGTGATACAAAGATGAAGGAAGGCGTGTAGTTCCTGATTATCATAAAAGTAACCTATTCACACTAAACATAAACATTCATAAGTCAAAGTAAAAAACGTTTATTTCCTTAGAAGCACACATACATGGACAGGTCAACTTAAAGTTATTTTATTCTTTCTTTCCCCTTTTCTCAGATATGATTCTCAAATCTATAAGCAACCTTATTTCTTTGTTTACTTCATTTTATTTACTATGATTTAAAACGGGTAACATACCATGATTTGACGGTTTTTGAGTTTTCCGATATTTCGACGCTGTTGCAAGCGCCATGATCAGCGTCGAAATATCGGAAAACTCAAAAACCGTCAAATCATGGTATGTTACCCGTTTTAAATCATAGTATTGTTAAAAACCATGATAATTTAAAAAGTCATTTTATTTAGTTGTGCATTTCATAGGTGTGGATAATGTATGTTCAATCTGAAACATTGAATTCATAGAATATACAAATCTCTTTGGGCTTGACACTTACTGTTAAGACACTTAGATAAGTAAATTAACACTTGGGCAGTCGCGCCCTGTTTTGATACGCTAGGAGTCGCTACCGTGTCCACCGGACCCAGTTTAATATTGCTGGATTTTTCTATAATTACTGAATTTAATGTTGTTCAGTATTTCCTAACGGTAATTATATTATAAAATAAAATTACAAATGGTATTAAACATTAATATTTATTACTTTTATTCATAAAAAAACGCAATCTAAAGACATACTAAAATTCAACTAACTTTAACGACACATTTTAACCATTATCATATATCTTAGTAAATAACGAAAATAACATTAAGTTTCTTTATTTTTCTAATACTACTATAATGTACTTATTACAAATCATATTAAGAGATCCATCATTATTTGGTAAAAAAAACTAAAAACTTCTCTAAAAATCAACAGTCTAAAAATACCTTCTTTTGTCAATTTGCAAGTCAAATATTGTTATTGCAGTTCACACACCTATTGCTTTAGTGAATTTTCAATTTTCTGCACAACTTGACTCCTTGAGGAGCTAGTTTTTTCAGGTCCCTCTGCATTTTGCATTTCTTCGTCGCCATCTTGTTCGGAATCTGTTTCATGGTATATATTTCTAAAAAGTCTAATGTTTCTGAGAATTCTTCATTATCTATTCCTTCAATCAATCATTCTTCAATATCCCATAACCACAAGTGCCTATTGGTGTCCATTTCTTTATAATAAACACATATTTTAAATAATTAATAAGGGTTATAAAGTTATGAAAAATCACTTACGTATATAGTCGCTAGCGGGTCCAAAGAACCCATAAGCACCTTTTAAGCCCTTAGCACTCGAGCGCAGCGCGTCAACTGACTGCTGCCACTGTTATTCGCTGTCTCAATCCAACGTCGGAAGGTACTAAGAGTGGCAATGTTGCAATCCTTAAGATTCAATAGTTACCATGCAAACAGTGGGCGACTGAGTCTGATAGACCCTTTAGCGACTGCTTAAGTGTTAAATTAGATTAATGATTTTTACCAACCCCCGACCAAAAAAGAGGAGTGTTATAAGTTTTACGTGTCTGTCTGTCTGTATGTGTGTCTGTCTGTCTGTCTGTGTCACCATAGCTCCCGAACGGATGGAGCCAATTTTTTTTTTGTATGAAAGAAGGTCGTGGATTCAAACCACCGACCGCCGCGAACCACAGAATTTTTCTTACCGATATGTATGTGCGCTTTAAACACGTGCCTTAACGGTGAAGGCAAACATCGTGAGGAAACCGGTATGTCCTGAGAGCTTTGACGAGTACATGAACTACATGTGACATTCACCAACCAGCACAATTATTGTGAATTAAGGCCTAATCTCTCTCGTCAAGAGCGAAGTCCCTGTGACCCAGCAGTGAGAACGTAAAAAAAGGATGCTTCTGATGAACATAATTATATTAGAATTGATTAATAATCCAGATAAATAAATAACTTACGCAGCCTGCCGTCTCTTCGCGGCGAGTTTCATCATCAAACTCATCATTTAAGTAGAGAAAACAGTGAAAGCCATGTGATACGAAATGTGGAATCACTAGGATTTGAATTAAAATGTAGCATTGTGTGTATTGCATAATATACCGTGTATAGCTCCGAGGCAAAGTGTAAACTCTAAAGTATCAAATCACGATCGTTATCAGATGAGCGCCCGGGCGGGGACACGTGGGGAGCAGTCCTACGACGCAGCGTCGTGCGGCGCAACAAATCAACGCACGTCGGATGTAGTCATCACCGGTTACTGCGAAGTCGTTTGATCTCGACAAATTATGTATATTTCTTTCTTTGCTTCAAAATACAAAGTGTTTTTGAAGTGAAACTTCTATAGAATCGTAGTGATTTCAAACCGGATGCAAAAAAATGAAACGGAAATGGTAAGAGACACAAATACAATGCTTTATTTAAATTTCTTTGCGCGATACTTCGTAGTTGAGACTACGAAGTATCGCGCAAAGAGGTATTGCTGTATTTTATTTATATTATTTTGTAACATACTTTATGTAGTACGCTTTATTGAAGTAATATAAATAATCCGAATAATTACAGATATATGTTTGTTTCTCTTAACATTTTAGCAGATGCGTTCATTTACTCTTTTTTTCTATTCGATATATATCATAATTATAGTTCGTAAGTAGTAGACTCCAATCGTGCGTCGTAGCTGACAAACACACACTTTTTTTTATTCTTCTTATTCTTTCGTCGATTAACTGAAGTTTCACTTCTATCGTGTGTGAATCGCACACACACCTTTTTTATTTTGCAACTTTGCTTTTTCAATAAAATACAATACAATACAAGTTTTTGCTGGGTATAAGGCGCCGTTTAGCTACTAAGAGAAAAAAATAGAAATGAATTTACTAGTACAAGATACTTTGTGTGATTAATAAGTAAAATATAGATTATTTTCTTTGACTTCAAAGTACATAACTAATTGTGGAATATAGTCGACATGAAAACCGGATCCAAAAGCTGCATTTTTAATGGAAAACTCAACCAAATGCAAAATAAGACACGCGAAGCAAAAGGTCCGTGCCTGATAAAACCGAGGCTCAATTAGTAACCAGCATCGAACAAGTTGTTATCAACCAGCAAAACTTCCTAAAGGAGGCGTACAAAAACCACAAATTCTACGGAATCCCCGTCGGGACACTGGAGGTGATCGAAGGGCCTGGTGACCCGAAAGTCAGCATATACGCGCCTTACAACTGCACATTTTACACGCACGATCCAAGACTATTGGCGTCCGTGGCTTGCCACGATCCTAATTATGCAATGTAAGTTATCGCGCAGGGTTGCGACGGAGGAAACTTACAAGCAACTTGACGGATATCACTGGAACACAAAAATATCTGGGGAATTTTCTTTCAAGAAAATATTTGAAATTGGCGGAAAATATTCAAGCAACAAGACATTCCGATTACCGCCCAGGGCAACTATGTTTGTAAATAATTGTGATGTGCTAATCTATTATGCACCTATATGTAATAGAAAAATGCTCGAATAAGTTTAAAATAGGTAAAAATGTGCTGTGCGGTGTCATATAAGGGAGAAGAGAGAGAGAGAGAAAACATTTACTGACACAATACACGCACATAAAAAGAAAAAAAAAACAATCTAATATAATCAAATTATATATTTATATTATACTTAATACTATCGAAACATAAATGATTGCATGTGTTGTGCCAAAAGGTCTCGCCAAATCATAGCAGATCCACCTTTAGGTGGAGTTGCGCGTGTTTTCGGACGAGACCTAATGATAACACCTCTTATAAAACAAAAATTCTTAACTTTTACCTTTCTTAAGGTGCAAAACAAAAAGACAGCATACTTTAAAATATTTATTAAAGTTTACATGCGCTTTGTACAGTTAGTACGTAGTGTTTGTCGCAGCTGGAGTACGTCAGTCGCGCATCCCCAGAAGAGCGTGAGCCCACTGCCACCTGTCGACAGAAATAGCGAGATTTCCTTAGACATTATAATTTGTATAATAATAATAATACAATGGAGACAAAGTAATGCAGGGATGAGAGTAACATAATTTTTAATAAGTACCTACCTACCTACAGTTATATCAATGTCTCTGATATTATAGATAACTATACATATATAGATTCATTATCTACCTCTATAATTAAAAAATAAATAAATATTTCCGGACTACTCACACAGCATCACCTAACCCCAAACTAAGCAGAGATTGTACTATGGGTGTTAGGTGACTGATATACTACATAGATACATTTTTTTTTCATTTTCACATATGAAAAAAAATCATGAGAAAAAATAAATAAATAATAAATAAATATTTCCGGACTAATCACACAGCATCACCTAACCCCAAACTAAGCAGAGCTTGTGGCTAAGTGGGGAGCAAACTCCACTTTCATTCCGAAGGTCGTGGGTTTGAACCCCGCCATGCACATCTCTTAATTAATGTTTGTGCGCTTTAAAACCCGTGCTTCAACGGTGAAGGCAAACATCGTTAGGAAGCCGGCATGCTCTGAGAACTTTAAAGAGTTTAAGGATTATATGTCATTCAGCAATCCTAAATAAATACCTGCCATGATAGGATCAATATATTACCATACATAAATAAATTGATTAATTTTATTGACATTGATTTGATACGATAATTAGCCGATTATGCAAATATGCTCGAGTGGGGTATGAATAAAAAAAGCGTATCGCGTGCACATTACAAAATATTACATCTGGGATAAGGGTTTTTTCTTAAATTATAAATTAAAATAATAAAAAAATATTATTTTTTTATTCTTAAAACACGAAAAAATCGTTTAGTTAACACATATACACACTCCGTACATCTCACGCATAGTCTCTTAGAATCCAAACAAACTTACTTTTAGGTAATTGTAAAAAATAACGCTTTTTTGTATGTGAATGTACAAAAAAAGCAATAAGTTATATATATATATATTTATAATTTATTTGACATAGATTAAAATAATCCATTGTTGACATTCGTATCCATTGTTAATAGTAATTTTAAATTGACATTATTTATATTTCTTGTTGTTAATGTATTTGAGATTTTGACATTTAATAATAATTATTGCATTAGTTATTTTTTTGAGTTAATTAAAAGTTACGACATTAAATTTCATGTATTCCAGATGTATGTTACAGCAACTCGTAAATACTTATTCACTGCTTCCCTAACAAGCTCAGGCGTTGAAGTTTTTTATATCTTTAACTAACACTATACGTAACATAAAGTTTCTATTAAGTTTATAAATATTGTCAGACAACAAAAATCCATGTTTGTTTTCAAACACAGTTGGATTTTATAGTAATAACGTATTTTAAGTTTGACTGCCTGAGTGGCGCGGAGGGCAAGTATCCGCTTGCGGTGCAAGAGGAAGCGGGTTCGATTCCCGCCGAGGGGCCAAGTATTTGTATGCTCTGCAAACACTTTCTCCTTGGTCTGGGTGTTTAATATGTACAATAATAAATATCTATTATAATTAATTTTTTTTTATGCTGGATAAGCCTTCATTTGACTACAATCTTACCTAATGTAAAGTGACGATGTGGTCTAAGAGGCCGCCTACAGCATTTTAATAATATGCCTGCCTACTTTAAGTTTATCTAGTTTTTTGATTGGATTTTTTAATGAATCAAATAATGTTCTGTTAAAAGAATAGAATAGGAAGTGTGGAATAAAAATGCCGGTAGTTATTTGATTTACAGATTTCCATGCCTCCACTCCTTCGTCCGAATCATCAAACGCCTGCGTTCGATGATAAGGATAAAGCCGAGACACTGGCCGAAAGCTTAGAATCCCAATGCTCCCCCAGCCTTGAACCCGTCGACCCTGCCCACCTGGAAACGGTGGACAGTGTTCAAAATCCAATAAAATAGGAACAGTTTTTAAATGAGGCACGTGATTTATAAACGGCGCGGCGTAGATGGTCCAATGTGATCGCAATACATTTTATAAAAGTCTGACCAAAAATTACTTGAATTCTCTTTATAGAACATGCGAGTTTCCTCACGACGCTAGCCTTCACCGTTAAAGCACATGTTTAAAGCGCACATAAATTTCTCAAGAAGAAAAATCTAGAGGTGCGTGGCGGGGTTTGAACCCACAAGATAAGAACAATAACAGTACTTGTATGAGTACCGTTTTTTTTTTTGTATCATTTGAATAAACTGTACACGGAAGCCTAATTGTAGTAGGAATACATCTCATACTTATTAAATTAAATTACCTATTGTATTTGTCTTTCTGGTTTGTTTCCGTTTTCTAACAAGATAGTTAAGAACATGTAATAAAAAAGTCATTGCTAAAATTATTTGTACTAAATTTATACTTTGTTTAATTGTTTTTTTTTTTGTAATATATCCTTCTCGTAAAGAGTCCTACTGTATGTTCTATGTGCATCTAAGCGCAGCTAAAGCTTTTGATCCCACGACCTTCGGAATTAAAGTCGAGTGTGCTCCACTAAGCCAACACGGCGATATTGTATATAATTATATTTTAATTTAATTTGCATATATTACGTAGTAAAATAACGTAGTAAAATAGTTAAAAACTCTGACTAATCATAATCTTAATCTTAAGTATTCATGTAGGCGTCGGTCGTCGGCTTCATATCCAAGCTGTTTATATTGAAATGGATAGTACCGACCTTACACAGGTAGTGACAGTTTGAATAAGATCCATTTTTTATATCAACTGCTTGGATATGTAATCGGCAACGATGGCGATGACTTTATAGACTTTATTATTTTGTTCGTTTTTAGCGCTGTACGAATATTTCTTGATAATGAAAATGTTACTTCTGGTACAATGAATAAGATGTTTTATCTGAAAATATATTTATTTATTATAAATCTCAAAATGTTCATGTCATTGGAGGGAGAAGTCATCTACCTTCTAGGTCTTCATGTCCCATCTTAGACCACATCGTCACTTTACATCAGGTGACATTGTGGTCAAATGAAGACTTAACAAGCATAAAAAAAAAAGTTTTATATAGGTATGTAGGAGTAAAACCTGAGTTAGTGTGTCGGTACACGACGCATATCGTAAACCATTATCAGCTGTTGATACGTATGAACTGAGTAGATAAATGGGAATTGTAAATAATCATAATGTTGATATCTAGCCGTTCGAACCATTTACATCTTGTTATCAGTGTATGGCAAACAAGATTTTGACATGTCTAAGAACACTAGTGCGTAACTTACCTTTAATACAAAAAAAAACAAAATTGAAATCACTTCTTCCATTAGGAGCTATGGTGTCAAAGACACAGACAGACACGTCAAACTTATAACACCCCTCTTTTTCGGTCGGGGGTTGCTCATATATCAGGTTTGACCGACTGAACCCGCCATGTATGTTTTACCTCTGTAATGTCCCTAAGTACATAGCTTAGCACTTTAGTGTACTTTCCTATGCATGTTCAAGTAAAATATCCAAGGTTACGGTCTATTTACCTGTGCGGAGCCTTGTCACCAGTGCCTTACCCCCGGCCACAGCGACGAGTTGCCAACCTACGAAGCAGCCGTCAAGCTAAAGGACACCAAGTTATAGATGATGATGATGATGAGCTTTGAACACCAATGTAGCTCATCACCAAGCCTGTTCACGGGCCTGTAGTCTAATGTGAATAGTAGTCCATAATATACCTACATATAGAATACAAGTTTATCATTTCTTTTGTAGGTAATAAAAAAATATTTAGTGCTACATAAATTGTAAAAAAAATATCCTTTAACTAATTCCTTTAACGAAAAATATATCCAACTTGAAGTATTAATGGTCAAATCATACATGTTTACAATGTTGACACAAATGAATGCATTATATCTGGAAATATAAACATTGAATGTATTTCAAACAGCGCCATCTCTGTTTCCATCCTGACATGTTTCCGTGCATTGCAATTATGTGTGCGTTTCTCACGACAATAACCTGCCTTATAAGTACGCTATCTTGCAAATACAGATAGTCAAATTAAAAATAATAATAAGAGGTAAAAATAATCGTGATTTAAGGATTAAGCTCACAGCTGCCTGTAATCTCGTGATTCAAGATAGTCGGTTTTTCAAGTTTAAGGGGATTAAAGCTTTACGGATAGTAGCATAGAGTTTTCTTTCCCTAGATAATGTGGAAAGGCTATCCTAACGATCCAGAAGACAGACAGAATTATGAAACGGTTAGTCTTTAATTTTATTGATATTTTTTTTATATTTATTTATATTTTCTAGTGTCACTAAACTAATATTTCATTCTAGATTCTGTCGCAGTCAATTGTGAAAGTTGTAGATAATTGTGATATTACTTGATTGTACTATACTTATTTGGAGTCTCCAAATAAGTATAGTAAAATAATTTTATATTTTGGAAGATATAGCTAAAAATGCACTTGGACTCTTGAAAAATATGATGTTTTCATTTTACAAAATGAGTCCAAGCGACATTTATGCATATTATTAACGGAAATACCCCTAAGACCCGCTGAGCTAGCTCATAATTTCCATAAGAAACGAATGTTTTTATCTCATTTTAAGTGCATTTTGTTTGTTCTTTGGAGACCTTAATCCAAAATTATTTATATATTTTGAATTTTTCTTCGGTTGTTAATTTGCTAAGGATTGCTACTGAAAAGGTTATATTTCGCACCTGTTCATATGGTTACTGAAAATCCTTGTACTTGAGAAATTGTCCCCCCAAAAGTTTGTTTGAAATATGTATATTTATTTATTAGTAATTAGTATTAAGCCTTGGATTCAAAGAGAAGGCGAATGGAAGAGTAAACTTTCAGTATTCGTAGAAAAGAACCCCAGTCCTGATATAATGAACGCTTTATCACAAGTACCTGATTTAAGTTTCCAGAAAGTCAAAGATTGCATGTGAAACCCGCCATGTGAAAATGGTGACCCGCGTTCTTCTACGTATCTCCTCATTCCTGAATCGATCACGTAGAGAAACTCTGAGTAATTTAATTTCAACAAGAATCTTTGCTCGCTGATGAAGCCGCACCATAAAAGGTAGGCAGCAGTTGATATACTTATTTTGGCAATGTGAAAGTTAACAACTTGGAGTAGTATATAAAAAAATATATAAGTATTAGGTAGACTACACCTAAGATTCCGTGTACAGTTTATACACATTTTGCAATTAAAAAAAGGTGTGTGTGCGATTCACACACGATAGAAGTGAAACTTCAGTAAATCGACAAAAGAATGAGATGAATAAAAAAAAAAAAATACTGTGCAAAAAGATTTTGTTCGGGTCACCCATCCAAGTACTTGGTACAGAGACGAGGTGCTGCCGTCGCAGAAGAAACTGCACAAGACAGTATCGGAAGAATATATGAATGATTTGATGGTAAGCATGCAATCTTTATACTTGCGAGAGAACCACTGAGGAATTAAAATTATACTTAAAAAATTGTAGCTCTAGGGATTTCATGCGCGTAGCTTCTTAATTTAAGACCGTTGAAAAGGCACAGTCTAGAAATTTAACTACAAAATGGAAGGACTAATTGAGACTTCATGCCTCGGGTTTAAAGCGAATGCAGGCCGCGTAATACATAATCGTACAATGTTAACCTGTAAGTTGTTACAAACAAACAAAAAATCAGCAAATAAATTTATATTATTGGGTACCTGTCGGTCATAACATTATGTAATTCGGGACACAGGGGGCTTATAATAATAATTATTATTATCATAAACAACACTCTCTCTCCTTGGACTTTTTTAACGGACTCTGAAGAAAGAAAGGTGGGTCCCAATTCGAAGCTCAGCGTGTGATGAAAGATTTTTCAATTGACTCGAAGCTTGGAACCATTTTGTTTTTATGCAGAAAAAAAATAAATTAATCGTTGGAATCCACGGTTAAAGCGTTCAAGAAGAGACCATTAATTTTAATCCTAATTGCACATCAAAGCATCGTTACTTATTCATTCAGAACATTTTCTTAACTGAACAAACGATCGAGGGTCTCAAACTTTCTGTAAACGTGTAGATGTACATCTGTACAGGGATTTTCCTAACTAAATACTAATCAGCCCCACTCCTTGATGTAGCTGAGTAGGAGTTTAGTAGTATCCGTCCATACGTAGAAAAAAGTAATCTGTCCATAATTAATACCCATATTATGTCCATTCGGTGTAACCTATTATACAGGGTCTACGGTAACGAATGGATAACCTTTTTAAATAAAAGGGACATTAAATAAAAATATAGATACTTATCTAAGTACTTACTGTGGTATATATACTTAATGTGGGTAGGTTAGCTATTATGCAATAATGTGAGGGTAGATACCTATGGAAATAAATTCAGTGTTTAACCAACTACGCGTGTTTCATTACAACATGGTGACAGCGGTGATGTATTTAATTGTCTTGGGACAGTTTATTGCAATCAACCCACTGAAAGTGTGATACAGATTGAGTATTACTTGGTGTTTGATGTTTAGAGCGATAAACAATGGAACACGCGCGTCCTCCGACTGAGTTATCACTCGAAGGCGGCCCGGCCGCACGTTCGGAATCTTGGCGAAAATGGCGGAAGTTATTCGAGGTGTTTCTCAAAGCGTCGGGAGTGAGCAAGGAGCCGAAGGAAGTTCAGGCTAGCTTGTTGGTTAACCTCATCGGGCCCCAGGGGTATGATGTCTATACGACGTTCACATTCAGCGAAGGTGAAAGTGAAGATGATGTCTACTGTGTTTTGAAAAAGTTTGAAGATCACTTTGGAGTCAAACAAAACATAACAGTGCGGCGATTCAAGTTCTTTACACGTGGCCAGGAAGAGACGGAAAATATCGATCAATATGTAACTGCGCTGCGGGTGCTCAGTCAACAGTGTGAGTTTGAAAGTTTGCACGAGGGTTTGCTGCGAGACAAGATAGTATGCGGAATTACCGACAATAAAGTGCGAGATCGGCTACTGCGCACTGACGACCTATCATTAGCCAAGGCTATTCAGATTTGCCAGGCAGCAGAGATGAGTCAGGAGGAAGGTCGATGTCTGGAAGGTGGTTCTGAGGGCGTGCAGGTGAACGCTGTTGGCGGCGCAGGTGGCCGCGGAGTCGGCGCTCGAGGCGATCGCCGCGCGGGCGTGCGCCGTGCGGGTGGCGCGGGCCGGCGTGGCGACGGCGACGCGGTGCGGCGCGGCGACGGCGACACCGTGCGGCGCGGCAACGGCGGCGCCGTCGGCGGTTCTTCGAGGTACGCGCGCGCCCCGTGCTTGGCCTGCGGCAGTACCCGTTGTGCCGGTGGCGAGCGTTGCATGGCTCGTGATGCTCGGTGTTTTGTGTGCGATAAAAGAGGGCATTTTTCGCGTGTGTGTGAGCATAAGAAAATGGTCCGTAAAGTGTTAAATATAAGCGTTGACACCGCGAACAGTGGCGCTGAGGAATCTGACGGTGAGATTTTTTACGTGAATACGATCGGTGAGGACAAAACGTCAAGTAAGTCAAATGAGGAGTGGGTGGAAAATATGGACTGTAACGGACATAATATTTCACTAAAAATAGATACGGGGTCTATGATAAATGTTATTTCTAAAATTCAATATTTAAAATTGGACTTGTTTATCAATGATTTGAAGCCGTTCACAAAGCGAGTACATTCTTTTACAGGAAACCGGTTGCCGGTCGTAGGTACTAATGACATAACTTTGCTATTCAATAATAAACGGTATATTTTGCCATTTATTGTCGCAGATTTTAACTGTCAGAATGTTCTCGGCTTGGAAGGCTGTATTACTCTAGGATTAATTAACAGGGTTGATTCATTAAACATAGATCAATATTCAGATTTGTTTAAAGGACTAGGAAAATTACCAGGTAAATACAGTATTGTAATAGATAAAAATGTTCAGCCTGTTATATGCCCTAGCATTAAGATTCCTATGGGACTAAAAGGTAAATTGTTAGATGAGCTACGAAGAATGGAAAAACTGGGTGTAGTTAGGAAGGTCTCGCATCCCACAGACTGGGTGAATGCAATTGTTTTGGTTGCGAAGAAAGATGGCGGCATCCGGGTTTGCCTGGACCCCAGGCCGTTGAACCGCGCAGTGCGGCGCGCGCAGTACTCGCTGCCGACGGTGCCGGAGCTGGCGGCGCGGCTGCGCGGCGCGCGCGTGTTCAGCGTGCTGGACGCGCGCACCGGTTTCTGGATGGTGCAAATCGACGATGCCAGCGCTGACCTTTGTACATTCTCGACTCCATTTGGTAGGTGGCAATTTTTACGGCTCCCGTATGGAATCAACTGTGCTCCTGAGGTTTTTCACGCGAAGCTTCGGCAACATCTTGAAGATCTTGACGGAGTGGAGTCGTTTATTGATGACGTTATCGTTTGGGGTAGTACTAAGGAGGAGCACGATCGAAGGTTGGAAAGCTTACTAAGTCGCGCACGGGAAATTGGTGTTAGATTCAATCGAGGTAAGTGTAAATTCGGTGTGTCGGAAATTACGTATCTAGGTCATATTTTTGACGCAAACGGAATGCGAGCGGACTGTTCAAAAGTTAAGGCTATAACAGAAATGCCTTATCCTACTGATAAAAAATCTCTGGAGAGATTTTTAGGGATGGTAAATTATCTATCTAAATTCATTCAAAACTATTCAGAATGTGTGAACGTTTTAAGGTCCCTGCTGAAAAAGGATAGCGATTGGTCATGGGAGGCTCAACACAGCGAAGCGGTGGAGGCAGTGAAGAAAGCACTGGTCTTCGCGCCCGTGCTGGCGCTGTACTGCGAGCGCGCGCCCATCGTGCTGTCGGTGGATGCGTCCAGCGTGGCCCTGGGGGCGGTGATGCTGCAGGAGGGTCGCCCGGTCGAGTTTGCTTCACTCACTCTCACTAGTGCGCAGACCAGGTATGCTCAGATAGAGAAGGAGATGCTGGCCATCGTGTTCGCCGTGGAGCGGTTCAGGCAGTACATCTACGGCAGGTCTGACGTCACTGTGCACACTGACCACAAGCCGCTCGAGGCGCTGTTCACCAAACCTCTCAACGCGGTGCCGGCTCGTCTGCAGCGCATGATGTTGAGAGTCCAGGGGTTTGATATTAAAGTTGTATATACTCCCGGTAAATACATGTATATTGCCGACACTTTGTCGCGAGCCCCTCTAACTGAGTTAATGTACGAACGCGTCACGAATGAAGTGGAGGTGCAGGCATGTTTCGTTATAGAAAATGTACCCTTTAGCGAGCAGAAGATGCAGGTCATTCGGGCTGAAACGGATGTCGATGACGAGTGTAAGTGGTTATTGAAATATAATTCGCAGGGTTGGCCTAAAAATAGACGCGATGTTAATCAGAAAGTTAACATATTCTGGCCTTATCGTGAGCAGCTTCACAACGTGGATGGAATAATTTTTGAAGGTGATCGTGTGTTCATTCCCCGCGGTCTTCGTGAAGAAATGTTGTTTCGGGTCCACCAGGGGCACCTCGGTATCGAGCGGTGCCTGCGCCGCGCGCGCGAGGTGATGTTCTGGCCGGGGCTGTCCGAGGCCGTGGAGCGCGCCGTGCGCGGCTGCGCGACGTGCGCGCTGCACGCGCCGCGCCCGCACCGACAGCCGCCGCTACAAAATGAGGACTATCACGGTGCTAGGTACCGGCGCACGCGCGCACAGCCGGTGGCGCGCGGGACTGCCGGCGGGAGTGTGCTGTCACAAAACCTACCCAGAACTACTATGCGGACAGGTCTGCAATCGCCCACTTTCTCGTCGAGGTCAGGTATTCGCAGACGCAGGCAATCTAATGTAAGTCAACAGCAGTCAACGGAGTCAACGCAGTCTCAGGCAGGAACTACAGGGCCTAAGTCAATTCTGGGCACTAGTGACTGCGACCCATCAAGAGTGTCGCCAGTCTGTGAGCCAGCGAGGTCTAAAGAGAGAACGGCTCGAATGTTAAATAATTTTTTTGGAACGATGGACGATGATTAGCGGCACATAACAGGCTGTGAAGCTCTTTATTATACCTGGTTGTAGGTAGGTATATTACACATAATTAATGTTACTTCTTGTCACAAATATTTAAAACTCAAAGAAATTTATAGAAAAGTGTATATAAAGATTATAAGTATTATAATATTAGTTATTGTTGGTGTTTAGTATAAGGCAATTGTATTATTATTTCTTTATTTTTGTTTTGGTGAAGGGAATATAAATGTATTTTATGTTTTGTTTTCTATAAGGGGAAAGATGTGGTATATATACTTAATGTGGGTAGGTTAGCTATTATGCAATAATGTGAGGGTAGATACCTATGGAAATAAATTCAGTGTTTAACCAACTACGCGTGTTTCATTACAACACTTACTTTTGACTACTAGTTCAAACACACTTATTTTTATATTTTTAGTTCTTACAATATTTTATAAACAATTTAATTCGATTAGTGTAGTGATTAGAGTTTTAATCTTTTTCTTTATATAAAAATCCCGGAGATGCAGGTTCGAATCCTGTGTGCGAAGGTTACGGATGTGTCTTAATCTTTTTCGGCATAAAAATTAAAATAGTTTAACCTAAAAAGTGGGATTTATTACTTATTAAAAATCATTTAGATTTTTATAAACTCCTTACATTACACGCGAATGCTCGGAAAGGTTCTACGTACTGCATTGTACCTGCATTGTAATGTAATTCTCAAAGTCGAATATAAATGTTATTACAACTGAATGCTATCGGTGAGGTAACATTATGATTATTATGTTTTCGTAATAATTATTAAGTATTTACTTAAAGGTAGTCCTATATAGAATATAATTTTAAATGAGTTCTGATGGAACGCCTTTATTGAAAGCGCCCTGATGCTCACTGACTGGTATTTTATAATTATAGTGAGATAATAATATTATTTAAGTTGATCTGGGCAAGACATTTTTTATAACTTTCTCTAAACCTATAATATTAAAATGAATCCCAAAATGTGTTAGTAAGCGCATAACTCAACATCACCTGAATTCACGCTGAATTGAATCTTTTGGTGCGGATATTTTTAATTACCTCTCTTGATATTTCAGCTTTTATAACCTCGGTAGGCGGCTTCTAATGTCACCGGAAAATAATACGAATCGTAAATTGACCAATTTCCTAGTAAATTGATCAAGTTACAAAAAGAAAAAAAACGACTTTTGGCTTGGAAAAATGTGTTATTGAATTCATTAATTAATAAACTCGGGCACCAGCATAATAATGTTGACCGTTGCCGTGGGTGCAACGATTTTCGATACAAATTGAGAACAATATTGTGTAGAACTATACAAACATATTTATAAAGCCAAAAAATTAGAATTTGGCGTTTTTATTTGACTATGTTTGTTAATAATTGCCAGAAAAACTTTTTTGGTTTCATTTCCATTCACCTCTTGAATTCTATCCACCCCGTTTTACCCGGTATGTAGGTCGTCTTGTTTATTTTTATTGTTCGTCATATATGCCATGAAAAAAAATACGAGATGATTGTCCGCCTAGCTTATTTTATTAAGGATATTCTATAAAAACTTATGAATATCTAAACATTTTTAAAAAACGTTACTCTATTATTTGTATTTAATACTTTTTAATAACTCGACATGTCTATTTGGTGAACAACAAAATTTCGTTAATTCGTGTGACATTCAGACGCAAAAATACTATTAAATTTAGGTGCGAATGTTTTATCCCTAGAGGATCACAAAAAAAAAAATTTTTTTCTTTTCCAAATTAACACAAATCTGCTTTTAAAAGCCTTCATATAACAAAAATCTTATATTTTAATTCACATTCGGGTGAGATGTAATGTTGAAATAAATAAATATATATTTCCGGACAATCTACAACACACAAATACATTTAACCCCGTTTTAGGAAGTTTCAATAAAGAGTATTTATTGTATTGTATTATGATGATCTATCTATCTTAAAAGATAGAATAATTATGGAATATGAATATATAGATATGTGAATTTTCCTCTCCATCCAAAGGTTGTCTGAAAGAAATTGCTTTAAACAATAAGGCCGCCCATTACGCATTTAAATTAGTAATTTGGATGTTAATTGTCTGTGTTTGTTATTTGTCTGTTTGTTATGTGTGTCCAAAATGTGCTTTTATTATTATTATTATGTATATATATTTTTATTAAACACCAGACCAAGGAGAACATAGGAGGTGCTTGCAGAACATACAAAAACTTGACTGCTTGGCGGGAATCGATTTTTGAAGATCGGCCCAGGCGTTAGGTCTGTATAGTGGGGCAAAGGAACATACATACATACATAGACTGTTAAGCACATTACCACTCCTTTGCGTTGCACATTCGGGAAAAAAATATATTTATAGCATACCAACGATGATTTTGGAGTTCACAAGCGCGGCACGAACACAGTCCACAGAAGTTCCCAGACTGCAGTAGCCGTGCTGGTCCGGAGGGGAAACCTGGAAATAATGATGATACCACCCCCTCACCGCGGAGATGCGTACTTTTTTTTAAAAAAATATTTTTGGTTTCGTGAAATGGAACGTTATTTTTGTATAAAATTTTATTATATGTAATGTTTTTACCTTAAAATTACAATGTAATCATATAAATAGCGTCGACGAGTCGCGGGGAAGGTGAACCAATTCCATCGGGAAGTCAAGAAGGTAAGAATTACAATTAGGTTAGATTGTACCTTTATAAGCTCACTTTAAGTTGCAAATCCGAATCAGTGCACCCCTAATTCCACGTGGTCTTGTCTGTCACACAACTAGAGTGTATTTAAAAAGCCGGAGGCGCGGAGGGAGAGCAGCCCCCGCCCGCCGTAACAAAGCGCAGGCACCCGTTCGAGCCGGAGCGGCTGAGGCTGGTCGCCGAAGGCGACCAATAAGCCGAAGCTGCGGAGGTGAGCATGGGTCACTGCGCTTTGTTACGCAAGGGCAAAGGAGCTGCACTTCCCGCAGCGCCAGAGCAGCTTATTAATACTATTTTTTTTTTATTAGAGCCTTGAGATGATGGTGTGCCTGTAAAGCGCCATTTATGTACTTCGGAAATTGTGGCGATGTTAAATTTGGCTCGTCTGTCTGATACGACAACTTGGCACTCGCCTACTCGAATCGCATTTGCTGAAGAGCATGGGTTGATTTTATCAACAAAAGAGTGTAGAGTGCACCGTAAACCAATAAGGGTTACTTAAATATTGTTTTTTATTTAATATTTGTAACTGAGAAGCTAGGAAATTATTTAAAACCATATTTTTGAGGTTAGATTTTATTGAATTTCAAATTGCTATATCTCCTAAACTACATATTTCCGCGGGGGGGGATTGGTGCAGGGGGCACCTCCCCCTCCTCCCCCCCTCCACCTCCCCCCCCTAAAATCGTGCGGCTGGATTCTAAAGTTTTACCTGTTTACGTAAGCGTGTAGCTGCGGTGCACCTTTATTAAAATTATTATTAATTTGCTTTGTAAGAGTTCGCGAAGTACCTTTACGCGGGCCTGGACCCGGTGCGGGGGCGGGGGCGGAGCTCGTTCGCTCGAACACCTTCGCGCGATTTTTTATGAATGACTCGAGTGTATAAAATGTAGGTATATCGGACCCTAAACTCAACTCAAAGGCGTGAACAGTACTACGATCTAATTTTCTTAAAGCTATGTGAACTAGAATTAACTCATCTAATCTTTCTATCTTTAAGTTATTCAATGCGCGGACTGTGTTGATAAATTGTTCATGAAACAAATCAAAGCTTTCTGTAGATGCGGTGCTTATAGGCGAGAAATCGAACAGCTGATTTAAATAAGAAGTTGCTACCGTTCGCTTATCCTCATATTTGTCAACAAGCGTTTGCCAAATGAGTTCGTAATTTTCTGGACAGTGCGTTATACCTATACACACTGACTCGGCCTTACCCGTCAACCTACCAACTAAATAATATAATTTCTCGGCATCGGTGAGGGATGGATTCTCATGTACAGCGGACTTAAAACAAGAGTAAAATATAGGCCATTTCCTTATATCTCCTGCGAAAGTGATTAACTCAATAGGTGGCAACCTATGCGGCAATTTATTAAAAACAACAGAAGGTGGTGTTGTATTGATAACAGCTGTCGGAACAGAATGCTTATCATACAATCTTTTTATGCGGCTGTATAGTTGCTCAAATGCAACCATACATTTATAATCTGGTACGGCGGTTGGATCGACCTTTAATAACTGTAAATTATAGTCGTCCAGTAATTTTAAGAATTCACTGCGTAAAATATCAATATTAGCACATTCAGAGAGAAAAGATTCCTTATTCGAAGCACTTACGTCTATATTCGAAGAAGAATCATACATGTTTTGAATTAACTCAAAGATAGCTTCCCTTTTAGCTTGCAATATTAACAGCTGGGAATCATCTGTTTCGATAGGGTTTTTTGACCTAGTATTAGCCATTGTAGAAATTATAAAATAACTGCGGTGCGTAAGAAATGAAAGATAGGCCTTATGTTATAATAGTTATATAAAATATAACGAAGTAAATTCGTATTTACAGCGCGTAGATTTTGGCCGATTCTCAGACTCTTAATATGCTCACAAAATTTTATGAGAATCGGTCAAGCCGTTTCGGAGGAGTACGGGAACGAAAACTGTGACACGAGAATTTTATAATATAAGATTACATTTGAAAAAAATATATATTACAATTCCTTCACTAATTAATCGAAAGGAACTTCGTTCAATCATGGTGTCCCTTGACACCTCTCAAGTCTCTCTTTTATTAAAAAGCCATTATGTGCCTTGAAAAAAAATTAAGCTTTTGACCCCGTCCCTTAAGGTGTTTCTGTGATTGTATTAAATGTAGATTTTTGTATCAAAATAAATAAGTAATGTTCCCACTGCTGGGACACAGGGACTTCTCTCTTGACGAAAGAGTTTAGGCCGTAATTCACCACGCTGGCCCAGTGCGGGTTGGTGAATGTCACATGTCCTTCAAACTCTTTTAAAGTTCTCAGAACATGCCGGTTAATAAAGATTTGAATTTGAATTGAATTTACCATTTACATAATCATTTTCTGGTTGGTTCAAGTGGTTACATTTATTATTGCACAAGAATATAAAGAATTGTACAAAATGCATAATTTAGATGTTACATAGTAGTAAGATGTAAGATGACCTCAGCCCGTTGGAGCACTCAACCTAAGAATAGATACTTACATAAAATATATTACGATCACGCAGTTAGAATAACACAGTTTATCTAGGTTCAATAACTCGCCTTGAGCCGTGTGGCGACGTAAACTATGTACCTATTTCTCTTGACTGCACTTTCGCTTGTGGCCTTCTATCACACACACATAGGAAAATTATTGACAGTAGGTATACTTTATACACTATATTATTACTTAATTCTGCATTCATAGATTTTCTAAAAAATACTTGCTTAGTCTGGGAATTGAACCGACTTAAATGTCAAATAAAAAAATCATCCTACTTCTATGATGCCAATCGAAAGAATAGCTAAAAAAAAAGAGGAACAACATGAAATTAATCATTTTAATCAAATTAAAAACATAGGTACATGAAAGTGCCGTAGTCAATTAAGTAAGTATTTTTGTAAATTAATTGATTAAATGCTCATGGTTCCAATTAATAAGATCAGGGACATATAGGTCGAAGTCCGAATTTTGATCTGATTTTTTTAAATTAAGGTCTTTGGGTTATTCTAAACCTATTTTAATGAACAATTTTTTTTGATATAGCTGCTCGTTTTCAAAAAAAAATGTTTCATTTTTTTGAATGGAGAGAAATGCTTTTTTTATTTATTTCGTAAACGGGCAGAGACATTAAAACCAAACCTTGTAGGGTTTATCCTCGTAAGGCCCAAGCCTCAAAAGAGGAAAAATACAGCCCATTGTTGTTACCTGATTACATAGGTATATTTTTTAGTGGTTACAGCCCACCACAGAAAAGGTGAAAAAATAAAGGTGTTCTTGGTCACAGATGATCATAGTGTTTTTTGTCTTATAGATTGACCCTGGGAAATGAGTTTTCTCTATTGGAATCTGGTATTTTTTATGTTTTTGAAATCTGAACTGTCCTCTTAAATTAATTCCATTGTCTTCGTCACTGGGACTAAAATCTTCGGTATCTGATTCGTTCAGCAACAATGTTTTCGTCGCGTACTGAAATAAAAACAATTTATAATTGATCCTTTTATGTCCTAGTCTTATTGATTGATATATTTTACTATAATTAGTGACTAAACAACAAGAAGATAAATAAAAACAATGAAATAAATAAAATGTAGGTAAGTATGAGAATTATTTTAATAATTGAGAAGCGTCCCAATGTAATCAGCTGATTACAAAATCAAAGCAGCGAAAAAAGAAGGTAAGGCCCGGTGTTGTCACTTGATGACATATTATTTGATCGCAACTTTTGGACGTTTCACAGCGTTTTTTAACAAAAATATTCAATACATCGAAACCGTATAATTCAAAGTACCTAAACATACTTAAGTTTATACAATAAACGCAACAGATTAATGAAATAAATTTTGATTTGCTTACCACGTCCTCGCCGCCTCGCCATGTTCGCCATTTTGACACAAATAAATAGGACTTCTGTTATTGGTTCTCTAAGCTGACATCCGGTAAAAAGGGCCATAGACTACAGCCAATCACATCTCCACAAAATATCGTGTCTATTTCCGCATATTTAAAAGTTAGGGGGCAAATTCAAATATGTTTTCGGATGATTACATTGGGCGGTAATTTGTTCAGATAAATTTTATGCTTTTCCGGTACTGGCTGTGTTGATGATGTATTCACACGATATCATTGGGTGTTACGAGATTATATAAGGCATAATACATTACTTTATCTTCCAATACATCTACTTCCTATCAATGCCCGTTTTAAAACAGCAGGGGTCCAAAATAAAAAAATATTACTTGTTTTAATTGTATAGAAATGCTTGATTGCTACGTAAATAAACTTAAAATTACTTAATTTCATCGATAAGAATCGAAATAATAACACAATAGCTCAGGTAAGTACCTGTACATAATTGTCATCTCAATTTATACATGGGTATTGTTTTAGCTAAATCTCTAATTCATTTGTTGAAGTATTACGAATTTTTTACCTGTATACCTGAACCTTAATAATATTGATTCTACCTATATATTGTTTGTTGTTACCTATACATGGTTTGATTCTAAAAGAGGAAAAAACATTCAAAATACTTTACTTACTTACTTTAGATTTTCTTTTTGTGGCAAACTTTGGCTATAAGGAAATGTATAGAATACAATATTACCCACCTGTAGTGAAAATAGTTCATCTACATATTTAATTAGGTCAGATTTCTTTACATTCGTTACATTCATTCATATATCGAAACGTCCCAGAGTTTTCAAATTGTCCACAAGCCTTTTCAAAACTTTACGAGACGGTATTTGTCTATCAGGATATTTTACGCTATACCACCGCAAACTTCTAGAGATATCTTTATCGTTCAAAAAATATGCTTCCATTAGATCAAAACTTACTTCATAATATGCCATGTTCGCAATAAATTGACACAAAACTTGTGTAAGTGAATTATTCAGACTAAACAGATCAATCCAAAAACAAACGCTCGCACACACTGTTCCATTTTAAAATTTCAGAACAACATTTAAAAATATTAGTTCTTTTTAAAAATATTTTAAAAAGTATGCATTCAAACTAACGCTCTCATAAACTGTTCCATTTTCAAATTCTTTCGATTGACATCATAGAAGTAGGATGATTTTATTTTGACATTTATGTCGGTTCGATTCCCAGACGAAGCAAATATTTTTTAGATAAAAATTTTTTGCCAAAAATTAAACCAACTTCAAAACGGAAACTGAAAAGTAAAAAATAAATTATGTTAGGTACCTATATTATATCTAGTTATTGGTTTACTTGGCACCGACATCAAAATTATAAAAAAAAAATACTTTTGAATTGAGAAACCTCCTTTTTTTAGAAGTCGGTTAAAAATCTAGGAATGCAGAATTTATTTTATGAATGAAGAACTTTTTAAAGAAACATAAAGTCTTCTTTCAGCAAAATACCCTATTTACGATATCTAAGGTAATTTTCCCTTTCCTTTCATGTCCCATAAGTTTGGGACGCCCTGTTTACTGGAAAACGACTAATAATTTAAATACTAATTCTAACTACATAATTTTTTTTAAAATACATATAAATGGATACTTAATTTGGATACTGTCCAACATTAAAATTACACGTTCTAGGTTCTTTAAGAAGCCCTAAAGGTTTAAACATAAAAAAAATATCGGTATTTAAAATTATGGACCCGAAGAGGCTATGTTTGTCTAATGTGAATGTGAATTATTATGTTGTTGAATAAATAAACAAATAACAATTCAATTTGAGCTCACAATAATAATATGTCGGCGTCATGTTTGGGTATGTTATGTTTGGGTCAAAATTAGTTTGTTTTAAAGCCATTACCCATTTGTTCCTTAGGTTTTTTTCTTTTGGAAAGCTGAAAAAGAAGATAAAAATATGCCGGTATTTTTTTTAATCTTAGATAAATTATCGATACCTATTCCTTACACCCAACTAACATTAAAAAAAAAATGTGTGTGTGTGATTCACACGCGATAGAAGTGAAACTTCAGTAAATCGACAAAAGAATAAGAATAATAAAAAAAAAATACTATGCAAAAAGATTTTGTTCGGGCGGTCACCCATCCAAGTACTGGCGTCGCGCAAAGTTGCTTAACCTTGTTAGCGTTTAAATTTGGCTTGCCCGACAGGTAAGCCAATCTTATTTCCATTTCCGTTGCATTCGGTTTCAAATCACAACGATTCTAAAGATTTTAGAAAGTTTCACTTCAAAAATTAAAACATCGACTACAATCGATCGCGTCCTGTCACTACACTTAGGACGGACGGCGCGGTGCGCGGGCGGGTGTTTGTGTGCCCGCCTCTTACCGTCTACGTTTTGTTTTGCACAATCGCACAATGTCATTTTGGTGATACGCGCGTGTTAGATTATTGTCATAATATATTTCTTGAAATCAATGGGTTTTCTTAGGACAAGACATACAACATATGATAAAATTATGTATATGCTCTGATTTAATAACGAATTTATAACGATTTACTTTGATGGGATGACTTACCTACATTCATTTGTTAAAGAGGTTATGTTTTTGTTTTGATTCGCAAATAATATGTTTTAGTACTTAAACTTAGCGTATATTACTAAACTACCTGTGTGTAGTGAAAATAAGAAATATTTGAATGATATTTTGTATTGTAACTACTTCAAACAGCGTTTTTTAAACAATTGTAAAAAAGAGGTCATATTTCCTCGCTACTTTATAAGACGGACCGCTTGGGCGTGGGCGGTTTATTCACTTTTTGAACAGCTGTCGACCAGAGCGGAGCTCTGCTACTAGTGCCAGTGAACTAAAGCTAAGTGATTGTAATTAGTTATATTAGAAAAAAAAATAATTTGTCAAATTATATTTGCTTTTCATAAACTATTTTATTGTAAAAAAATGTAATAACTGATAAAGCTGTGTTGTTCTATTCGCTTCTCAACTCAGTATAAAACATTGAAGCGAACTGTCAAGACAACGTTATTTCCTTGATATTTTTTGTTTAAGCAATTTAGTTTTATTAATTTTCAGTTGACCTGTCCATGTAGATTATGTGTGTCTTATAAAATAAACGTTTTGACTTTGAGAGTGCTTACCCGTTCGACCCAAGATTTTTCTACCCAATAGGTATTTTGCTCCGTTCAACCCAAAACAATAGATTCAAGTTATCCGTTCTACCCACACCTACTTATTCCTAATTTCTATTGTTTGAATTCAAATAAATGTCATAGTGAAATACTAAAGAAGCAGGGTCATTCATTACATTAGACAAAAAATCGCCACGGCGTTGCCCGTGTTTTTGGATTATCTCGTGGGATCATATAATATAAAATCAACAACTACTAATAAATTGAAAATTAATTAAAAAAACATTGTCCAGCGGACACAATTGTGAATCTAAACCATTCCCAGATCCCCTTGAACACACACAAAAAATTTCATCAAAATCGGTCCAGTAGTTTGAGAGAAGTTCAGTGACATACACACTCACAGAAGAATTATATATATAAAGATATACAAATTACGGTGTCTGTACTATTTAGAATACACTGTGACTCAGATTTTTGCTTTGGGTAGAACGGGGCATATGTTTTGGGTTGAAGGGGTAAAAATATTATTGGGTAGAAAAATCATGGGTTGAACGGGTAAGCACTCGACTTTGACATTAATGATTTTGGAATACCTTTATAATAAAATGATTATATTGATTTATGTAGGTAGTATTCTTTAAACTCCAAATTATTGGAATTAAAAAAGTGTGTGTAGGTACCTATGTGTCAGCTACGACGCACGATTGGAGTTTACTACTTACGAACGATATTATGATATATGTACGTACATCGAATAGAAAAAAAGGGTACATGAACGCATCTGCTAAAATGATAAGAGAAACAAACATATATCTGTAATTATTCGGATTGTTTATATTACTTCAATAAAGCGTATTACATAAAGTATGTTACAAAATAATAATAATTGTGTTCAATTTATACAAATCCAATTTTTGGATGATTGATTTCTTTCACTTTGAATTATAATATCGTTCTTAAATACTGCAAAGGACAAATTAATTAGGTGTCGAAACTATAGCTTCTTTTTAATATTTTAATTAATAAATAACAGAAGGTACTTATTAGATGTTCCAACGAAACGCGTTGAGAGGACCATAAATTCGTCAATTGTTTTAGTTCCCTGCACAAAAACGTAAAAGCTATCTTTGTAAGACGATATCCAAGTGAAAAAGAAACGTCCGGCCAAAATATTTTTGTAAATATTGATGATTTTACTGAATAACTTTGCACTCTCACCTCTACTCACTGAGAAATTCTAAGTGAATGCTAGACGAATACTTTTTCGAACGCGTATTCGAATGTCAAAAATGGTAACTCGCATTCCATGCAATGCGTTAAGGTTCTTATTTCGAACGTGACGTTTCGACGGTATTCCATCTCATTCTTTTACACGTTGAATCCTACATATATATATGTTTGTCTCTTTCTACGTAACGCCTCAACTTTTGTTAACACTTGATTTTACTCCCCATAAAATTTCCATACCGGGCCTTATAACTCAAATCGTTTCTTAAGGAGTAAACTCCAATAAGGCTCTAAGTAAAAGAGCGCGAAATAGATTAATTCCTAGGCTCCAGTACACAGTGGCCTGTGTTGGGCCACGCTTTTGCAATGCACATTGTAGGCCACGATCACTTGGTGTTCACACATTGGCGCATGGCTCATTGCTGCCTGGCAAACCACTTGCGATGGACGTCGAATAAATTACGACTGCGGCTATTTATTTGTATCCAAGTATTACAGAAGTGTTAGACTTCTTCTTAGTTATTAAAATGAAATGGCGAAAAAGGCAATAGTGGGTGCTGACCAAAACAATGAGCCAAATCTATGACATGAACGAAACATTGGCCGATTGTGTAAACACCACAGGCCACGCTAGGCCACGATTCCTTTTCTTTTTGCCGGTGCAGATTGGATTTATTTATATTTCGCATTGTTATTACTTTAGTACATATTTCGTATATACGTGGCGTTGCGACAGCGCCCTCTATACCGGTATTTTCTAGATTTTTTAGTTTTTCCTTGATTCATGCACCAAACACTACTTATATTCCAAATTTGAAGCTTCTAGGTCTGCAAGAAGTGACTTAGAATTTTGATGATCGGTGAGTCAGTGAGTGACAAAATTAAGAAATTTGACTCGTTATAATTCTTGAAATACTGGTTCAAATTGAATGAAATTTGAAATATACCGTGTCTTTACAATCCTGCATGGTTACTGAAAATTTCAGTCTTCTAGTTTTATCCACAACGAAGTTACAGGGGGTCGAAAATGGCCTGAATTGCTTCGAGAAAAGGATGGTACGGCCGAGCCGCTTTTTTGCTCGACTTGGTGGGGGCACTGCCGTGCCCCCAGATTTGACCCGTTATAATTCTTAAAATACTGGTTCAAATTGAATGAAATTTAAAATATACCGTGTCTTTACAATGCCTGCATGGTTACCTACTGAAAATTTCAGTCTTCTAGTTTTATCCACAATGAAGTTACAGGGGGTCGAAAATGGCCTGAATTGCTTCGAGAAAAGGATGGTACGGCCGTGACGCTTTTTTGCTCGACTTGGTGGGGGCACTGCTGTGCCCCCAGATCTGCACAATAATAAGCTTACATATCAGAATAACAGATAGCCTACTTGTTTGTGTTAAAATGTCGCTTTTCGCAGGAAAATACAAATATTACAGCAAATTCCGATTTCATTCTAATTTGGCATAGACTTAGCTGTTTTCCCAGTTATAGACAAAAGTAGCTTGTTACCTCGGGATAATGTATTATTATACGGGAAAAGCCGCGGGCAAGCAGTTAGTACATCCATAAAGTTAGATTGTTCAAAGTAACACCTTATACAATCAGGAAGGAGTTCAGTATACGAGCTATTTGAGTGCTATATTATGTCATATTGACTCTCCATTAATGAGATGCCAAGTTTTTTTGCTGTACTAAAATAAACCCAAGGACATATGCCATAAGTCATAGAGTTAAGACTGAGATGAGTGATGACCGACGTGCGGCCGATCCATTTTATTCTACTGAGAACCAGTTGTGGCGACCGCGTCGAGCGTTAACCGTGTGATCGTAATTTCAACACGTGCTCCTCTGAACAGAACATAGGACATTCTAAAATATAATTCGCTGATCCAACGTTTATACTCAGAAGTTGCCTAGATCCGCCGCCTTTACATAATTTGAACATAAATTTTAACTTAATTGTGATTTTTGCAAAATTATCCAGTGTTACAAGTTTAATGATGAAGATATCTAACTATTAAATGAAATTAAATCTCAGAATTGTTATATAAATAGAATTTTATGCATATTAAGGAAGTGTAGGTATATTTTCCGAAGCTATATAATCTGCTGATCTCTGAATATTCACTCATTTTATACCTATATTGTGAAGCGAAGTTTTGCAGAACAATGCTCGTATCTCTGATATCGTTCATAATACTCATTGGAATTGGATATGTTATCAACACCATCATTAAACCAAGGAATTTTCCACCTGGTAAGTTGTTTTTATTAAATGTTATGCAATTTCTTAAGTGGATAGGTATTTATACATTTGGTGCTTAGCTTATATGATTTGTTATTAACATTACCTAGTAAATCGTCAAGTGCGTACAGTTAGCGTCAAATTTATATAAGCGTTTTGAGTAGTCAAAATAAACTAAGTATAAAACATTAAAACGATTTTAAATAAGTATTAAAATCATCTTAATACTCTTAGTGTACCTATGAGCAGAAACCGGTCAAAATATCTAATTAGATAAATATACTGATCACATAACCCAAGTGACGAATACTGACGAATCAGCGATTTTCAGGAAATTGACGAATTGCAAAAGTGACCAGTTGACGACAGAGACCAATTTTAGAAACTGTCGAGTAGTGATCTAATTCTTAAATCTATACTAATAGTTTACCGCGCTTATCTCAGGAACTACTTAACTGTTTCGATTGAAAAATCATTTCTGTGTACCATAGCGTTTTTATCGTGCAAGGATATGTAATTACATCTACATTTTACCGGCGGAAAATACAAAGACACCGGCAACGTCGTGGCGTGTAATGATAGTTATAATATATTTATCTAATTTGACAAGGTGTTCAAAATAATACATGCAAACAAAGCTATCAAAGTTCGATGACTTTGGGCCCGTGCAATATGATGATGATTTAGAATCCTAATTATAGCTTATATCAGTTTTGACTACTCAAGACGCTAGTAGGTATCAATTTGACGCTGACTGTACCTACTACTTAGGTACTTATTCTTTGCTACTACCTAAGTACCTACAACAACTGACCTGACCAATATATAAGTTGTCAATTTGCTTTCAACTACAGCTATAAACTGGAATCACTTCATCGCTGGTTTCTGCAGACCATATTTTACAGTTTCCATGGAATAAACTGCTAAGTTTCCAGTCTCTCTAAACCTCTTGTATACTTTGGAGACACAGGACTGGCTCAGATGAAGCTGTCGAGCGATAGTACGCTGAGAGAACCCTTGCTGGATTAGGGTGACGATTTGAGCGGCGTCTATTGGTGTGGTTTCCATTTTCTTGTAATTCCAGTATTTTGAGTGACGTGTTATATTAGACAGATGACAAAATTGCATAAACTCCCAGTTTTTATAGGGATTCAGGAGTTTGAAAAAAATGATGTTTCGTTCCAAAAATTTATGTCTTGTTTTCACGTTCCATGACATAAATGATGAACATTTATTTCGCTAAATGATATCGAAATAGTTTGAAAGCTAATAAAATGATCTCTAAAATATTATACCTACAGTTTATTGCATGGAAACTGTTAAATATGGTCTGCAAAACCAGCGATGAAGTGATTCCAGTTTATATCTCGCAAGTGTATGTTTGTTGTAATATTTGAAAACATAAATCAATTTCATTGATAAATTACTTAAAATCATGTAGAGACTTAAAAAAAAAGAGACTCTCGATACTTTCTGCATTTCACTAATTCAACTTACGTGAAATAGGTTATTTATTACCTCATCATCATTTCAGCTAGGACATTAAGCCTCTGTCAGAGAATTCATTAATAACTGTCGGAAGCGGTTTGCAACCACCGTGAACCCACGGCCTTTACCAATACTTCCAACTATCAAGCTAGTTGGTGGTGGTCATGCTATGATGCGCTTGCTAATCCGTGTTCTCCATTTGATACATTTCCGGCCCCAACAGCCGGAATTCATAGTCGCAAATAAATCTCATTACTTTCAATCCGTGTTGTCTAAGTAAGCCGTGTTGGCTAAGTGGGAGCACACTCGACTTTCCTTCCGAAGGTCGTGGGTTCAAACCTCGCCGCACAACTCTGGATTTTTCTTCTTGAAATTATGTGCGCTTTAAAACACGTGCTTTAACGGTGAAGGCAAACATCGTGAGGAAACCGACATGTTCTGAGAACTTTAAAGAGTTTGAAGGACATGTGACATTCACCAACCCGCACTTGGCCAGCGTGGTGAATTAAGGCCTAATCTCTCTCGTCAAGAGAGAAGTCCCTGTGTCCCAGCAGTAGGAACGTTAATACTAGTTAATAGGGTGATGATGATGAAGGCCCTGTGCCCCAGCAGTGGGAATGTTAGCAGCAGTGCTTATGTGATGCTAATTTTATTTGTTTTTTTCCACAACTTTTTTTTCTTTGTAGGACCACAATGGTATCCCTTTGTCGGATGCAGCACCGCTGTGTACAACGCAGCTAAAACGCATGGGTCCCAATTTAAAGGCCTGTTACAGTTATCTAAAGAATACTCAACAAAAGTATTAGGATTAAAGTTAGGAAATGAGCTCTTAGTAGTTGTTTACGGTGAAAAAAACGTAAGGCATGTATTCACAGAGAAAACTTTTGAAGGGAGACCAAACAGTTTTTTCCTCAGATTGAGATGTCTAGGAAAGAGAAATGGTAAGTCGCTTTTGTGCTTGCTAAATACAATCACAGTTATAGCTTAAAATAGCTTTTGCTCAGCTTTGGGACAAAAATAGCTCATATTAATAAAAAATATAATAACTTACCTAACAATCTTTTTGCCACATGATTCTCATCGCTTATCATTGCATGGTCAACAACTCGCACTTAGCCAGGGTGATAAATACGAGCCTAACCTCACTCTCCAAAAGTCCGGATTGTCCGGATATATTTATTACTAGCTGTGTCCTGCGGTGCTACCCGCGTTAAAATGGATGAAGTACTCTTAACCAACAACATATTTATTTGAATAAAGATTAATATTCTTATGTTGATACAACTTAAACAAATTATTTCGACCAAATTAGGTACCATAAAAACGGTTTTTGTGAGTTAATCTTAAAAGATAGACATATACTATCGTGGACTGTTTTTTAGATCATTAAGAGAGCTATTATTCTTTAATACATATTTTTTGTGTATCTTGAACCGTTTTCACGGCGCACGCAACGGAAGGCTTCAAAGATAAACAATTTCTCCCGTTTTTTACACATTTACCACTATATCTTTGCTCCTATTGGTCATAGCGTGATGTTATATAGCCTATAGCCTTCCTCGATAACTGGACTATCCAACACAAAAAAAATTATTCAGTTCGAACCAGTAGTTTCGGAGATTAGCGCGTTCAAACAAACAAACAAACAAACAAAAAAACAAACAAACAAACAAACTCTTCAGCTTTATATATTAGTATAGATTTATACGAGTATCAATGACCTTATATATTTTATACATTTTTAAAAGTTTTGTATGTAGTTTCACATATCTTCTTCTTTGTCTGTAATCAACTCTAGCAAGTTAAACTTGACATAATTTCCCATATTCTCAGCTGAATTTTTGTAAATGTCTATCGCATGATTAGAAGATATAATATTATGAATACATAAATTATCTATTGAAAATCCTGAGGTATAAAAAAAAACATCCGCGGATTGGTAAGCGCAGCGCCGGACGCCTACCAAAAAGATGGACAGATGACTTGGTAAAACTTGCTTGCTCACGGTGGATGCAAGTGGCGACCGATCGGAATGATTGGTCGTCTTTGAGGGAGGCTTATGTCCAGCAGTGGGCGTCTAATGGCTGAAATGATGATGATGATGAATTATGGTCCAGTTAACGAAGTGCTAACCTTGCCATTTTTGCTGAGTGGCAAGCAACGCGAAAGTGTTCTATGGTGATCCAATATTAATATGTTAAAAATGCAGGGCCGTGAACCACCGGGGTTATGTGCAAAAAACTAAAATTATGAAAGATTTGTCGATCGGATAGGAATTCGATTTCGCCGGTGGCAATAAATGCGATCAGGCTCAAATCAATGTTTCCCCTTAACTGAGGTCAAATTGCCATTTTGCATTGGTGAAATTTGATCCAATAAAACTCATAGCATACGAGTAAAAGTAATAAATTTCCGCTAAAACGTGTTGTTGTTGATGTTACATATTTAAACCTACATACCTTAGCTACCTACTTCTATGTATATTTTTATGGTTCCTGAGCCAAATGGCAAAAAAGGGAACACTTATAGATTCGTCATGTCTGTTTGTCCGTCCGTGTATGTCACAGCCACTTTTTTCAGAAACTATAAGAACTATATTGTTGAAACTTGGTTAATAGATGTATTCTGTGAACCGCATTAAGATTATTACAAAGAAAAAACTAGAAAGAAAATAAAAAATAATTTGCTGAAAAATATTAATACTGATAATTCCTAACAATACAAAGAACTAAAACACTATTTTTTTATCTAAGGATGTATGGATCCATAGGGTATCCATGAATAGGAATTTGTAAAAATAATATTGAGGTTTCTAACATCTTTTTTATCTAAACTGAATAGTTCTAAAAAAAATATGTGACGTACCATCCAAACTTGTAAGATCTAGTAGGTAAGAAGGTTTATTTTAAAAAGTCTTAAAACCTAGGATGGGTGACCGCTCTAACTCTAACTATCATTTGAAAAGTATGAGACATTCTCATACTTTTCAACTTATTATATTACTAGCTGTGCCCTGCGGTGCTACCCGCGTTATAATGGATGAAGTACTCTTAACAAACAACATATTTATTTGAATAAAGATTAATATTTTTATGTTGATACAACTTAAACAAATTATTTCGACCAAATAAGGTACCATAAAAACGGTTTTTGTGAGTTAATCTTAAAAGATAGACATATACTATCGCGGACTGTTTTTTAGATCATTTAAAGAGCTATTATTCTTTAATACATATTTTTTGTGTATCTTGAACCGTTTTCACGGCGCACGCAACGGAAGGCTTCAAAGATGGAACAATTTCTCCCGTTTTTTACACATTTACCACTATATCTTTGCTCCTATTGGTCGTAGCGTGATGTTATATAGCCTATAGCCTTCCTCGATAACTCGACTATCCAACAAAAAAAGAATTATTCAATTCGAACCAGTAGTTTCTGCGATTAGCGCGTTCAAACAAACAAACAAACAAACAATCAAACAAACAAACTCTTCAGCTTTATAATATTAGTATAGATTATTAATTAAAGCCGTGCTGGCTAAGTGGGTGGACACTCGACTTTCATTCCGAAGGTCGTGGGTTCAAACCCCGCCACGCACCTCTGGATTTTTCTTCTTGAGAAATTTATTAATATTAATTATTAATTTATGTGCGCTTTAAACACGTGCTTTAACGGTGAAGGCAAACATCGTGAGGAAACCGGCATGTTCTGAGAACTTTAAAAGAGTTTGAAGAACATGTGACATTTAACAACCCGCGTCAAGAGAGAAGTCCCTGTGTCCCAGCAGTGAGAACGTTAAATGATGATGATGATGATTATTATTAATTTCTTATTTGTAATGTGAATAATGAATATGTAGTTCTTCTGTTATATGATGATGATGATGGTTGAAATGTCCGATAAGGTTATGTAGGTACTTGACCTGTACTTACTTGTTTTTTTGTATTAGGTTTTCCTATAAGTTTTACTGTTAGATGGCATATTTATTAGATTACATGATATTACAAGTTTATTATATTTAAAAAAAATCTAACGTTTTTAAAAAGGTACTGCGTCAGTTATTTTTGTTAAAACTGTAACTATAAATCTAGTTACAAATAACAATATAACTCTTTATTTTCACACCAAGATAAATCAATAAAAAAGGCACTTAAAGCTTAAAACAATATGCGTAATAGGCGGCCTTATTGCTTAAAGCAATTACTTTCAGACAACCTTAGGTTGGAGAGGAAAATGCACAGCAAATAATTGAAACAATTTGTTTCATATTTTAGTAACAGTCAACTATCCTATTATAGACCCGTTCGGCTGCCATTTTGGAGTACCTATGCTCGACATAAGCATGTTCTCGAAAGACAATGTTTTGACTCACAGTGCCAACTAGGTTGCAAATAACTCATTTTGGCTTCGCGAGCCACAGTCGAGCACATAATTATATTAGATAAAAATAAACAAAGGAGGACGATAGGTAGGTAGTCTTGTACTTCTTCAAGAGTTGATGTATATATATTTTATTTGAAGCATGCGAGTAATGAGGTTATTAAATAATCTTTAGTTCCTACCTAAGTACTAATTGTATTATTTGTAAATGACAGTATTCGTTTCTCAACTCAGTATAAAATATTGAAGGATCAAGACAATGTTATTTCCTTGATAATTTTTTAACCCCCGACCAAAAAAGAGGGGTGTTATAAGTTTGACGTGTCTGTCTGTCTGTCTGTGTGTCTGTCAGTCTGTCTGTGTCACCATAGCTCCCGAACGGATGGATCGATTTCAATTTAGTTTTTTTTGTATGAAAGGTGAGTCTGGCGCGAGTGTTTTTAGACATGTTTCATGAAAATCGGTTGTGCCGTTTAAAAGTTATGGGGGTGAGAGTGGGTAAGGAAAACCGAAAATCTGCAAATATACTAGTGTGGGGTATCAAATGAAATCGCATCGCGTCCACATTACATAATATTATGTTGTTTTACGTTTAAGGATATTATGGCATTGGAATCGGGGGTTTTTCTCAAATTTTAAATTTAGATTTGTGTTTACACAATTTAGTTTTATTAAATTAAAGTTGACTTGTCCATTGTCCATTGTTGTGTATGCCCTGTGCTTCTCAGAAAATTAACGTTTTGCCTTTGACTTTGACATGCAATGATTGATAATGTAATCTTAATAGATTTCACTACCACATACATTTGATTTAATACTTCTCTCTTCAGACGTAGAATAACCCTGGAGCGTGCCATCCTATAAAACCCATACAATTACTGACCACGCAATCAAAAAACCATTGTTGCGTAACATTCTAAAGTAAAGGTAAATTAGGGTTTACGATTCATGACGTATCAAAATAAACTATTCACTAGATCTCGTTCAAACCAATTTTAGGTGGAAGTTTGCATAGTTATGTGGATCTTGTGTTTTCAGTTTTATCATTTTAAGTTACAAGGCATTTAACCACTTTGTAATTGTCTCTCGCACAACTATTTAAATAAATTATATTACGAAACCTTAAGGGCTCAAGTATTTGCCATTTGGCTACGCAACCCCAAAAATGGGGTAAAAATACAAATGAGAAATGAACACTAGAGAAAACATATTCGTGTGTTTAACGGTTTACAGTCTCCATAAGTACATTTCATTACAAATTTAAGTCCCTCGTCTGTCTGTCTTCCACTCATTATGTTCGGGAAAGCAGTTTTCAACAATAGGTATTCAAGGGGAAAGTTTTTGCATCAGTGCAAAGTCGGAACGAGCTTGTTATAGTTACCTAATATTTTGCGAATGCCGAAACTAAATTATGGTCACATAAAAAAATGTATTGCATTTTTTTTGTCAAACCTTTCAATAAATATATCTGGAAAGTCTACATAACATTTAGCCCCGTGGTAAGCTCTAAGCTTGTGGTACGGGTACTAGACATCTGATGTACTTAATATAATAGATTTTGACATTTAAATTCATTGTGATATTAGTTATTATTATATTTTGGAAAAGTTGTGGCACTGGGCAACCACGTTAAAACCTATATTGTGGCTTATCCTACTACTATTATAAAGGCGAAAGTTTGTAAGTATGGATGTATGGATGTTTGTTACTCTTTCACGTAAAAACTACTGAACCGATTTAAATGAAATTTGGTACACAGAATCTCTAGAGCCTGAGAAATAACATACTTTTTACCGCGGGAAAACGTCATTCCGCGGGAAAATCCATTATAACGCGGGTAACACCGCGGGGCACAGCTAGTAATCTATATTATCAATAAATGACTATTATTAATATGTGTGTAAATATAATTATATATAAATATTTCATTTTATTATACATAATATACACCCAGACCAAGGAGAAATCGCTTGCAGAATATACAAACACTGGGTCCAGTGTTTGTATTTCTGCAAGCCTCGGGGGGATTCGAACCCGAACTGACAACAAACAAAACTAACTGAAACATAACAGTTATGATATAAGATCTGGTATATTTCAGAATGACTAAAGATCGTTAAATACAAGTCATCCTCCAGCACAACTCTATTAATCCGGCTGTTGTTTAGATGGCCGGCGGACGTCCATGTGAATGGGATGTCGGCGTGCGGTGGGCGTGCGCTGATGGCATGCGGAGATAACATGTTCACAATTAAACGGGCCCGAGCGACCCTTTGTTTCTAAAACTCGGTAATTGCACTAGCCACGGGTTTTGATGGCTCGGAATTGTTCTGAGCGGGATTAAAATTACACAGACTGGGGTTATTGGGAAATGTTTGATGGTAAATAAATATCCCCTGTTCCACATATCCCTACTGCTCTATTTCTACTGGTAGGGAAGAAAGGATTTTTTTCCACATTTAGCTACTAGGGGGGACTACTTTTCCGCTTATCTCTACTGATAAAATAATACAACTCAAGAAACAAAGAGGCAGGAACGAGTAAAATGTTTTACACAGATTTTGAACAGGTGGAGGTGCCATCGAATTATCAGAAATTTCTTTTCGCTGACTATAGATATAATGGTGGTCGTATTTTTATATTTGGTGATGAATGGTCCAAAAATATGTTAATCGATGGGAAAATTTTATTTATAGATGGTACTTTTAACATTTGTCCAAAACCTTTCACTCAGCTAGTTACAATTCATTGCGACATTGGAAGTACCATAGAGTGTACGAATATAATCCCAGTGCTTTACGCACTTCTCCCAGACAAAAAGACTGAAACTTACGTTACATTGTTCCGACTCATTAAATCACAAATAAAACAGAGCGCTCATAAAAAGTGGGATTACATTATGGCTGATTTTGAGGCAGCCATTGCTAAAGCTATGAGAATCGTATTACCAAAAACTGAAAAGGGAGGGTGTTACTATCACTTCCATAAAGCGATATGGAAAAAAGGGAGACAACTGAAGCTAACGAAAAACAGAGACACGAGAAGAATACTAGCATTAATCGCAACGTTACCTTTGTTGCCATTGGATAAAATACAAGAAGGATGGTCATTCATTGAGAGTCAGATTTTAGACGAGTTTAAAATGGATGCATTTAGTAAATATTTTGTAAGAACATGGCTAAAAAATAAACAATTTCAGGAACAGTGGTGCGTGTTTGGAAAGAGGCACAGAACTAACAATTTCGCAGAAGCCTGGCATTTTAAAATTAATAACAAGAGTAACAGAAAAAACAGTTTATATGCTTTATTAAAATTATTATACAACCAATCAACGGTTATGAAAAATCGGATGAAGTCCATCAAGAATCCGCCAAAAAAGAGGGCGCAAATATATGTGATCCGTGACCGCGTCATTCAAAATGCACAACTGCATTTAATCACAGGAGATATAACGGTGGGTCATTTTTTAGATATGCTAAGATAATTATTATTTATTTGTTGATTTCAAAGAAGTTTAATTGTTAAATTTAGTACCGATATAATATAAGAATGTTTTTTTAAGGTACATACCTTACTACCTACAATAAATGAATTTTCCATCTGATTGTACTTTTTCTTAGTAGAAATATGTGGAAGTGAAATATCATTGTATCCCCCCTAGTGGCTAAATGTGGAAAAAAAATCCTTTCTTCCCTACCAGTAGAAATAGAGCAGTAGGGATATGTGGAACAGGGGATAAATATTGGGTTTTGGTGGGAGGATTTAAATAGATAGGCAGCTTTATTGGGGAATTATTGATTTTATATCTTCTACTGGCTTTACAAGCCTAAAACTTGCCCGTATTTTTGGATTTTACCGCGGTAACAACGTATTTTCCGGCGGTAAAAAGTAGCCTTTCTCGATAAATAACTTATCTATTAAGTACTGATTTTTTTTAAATCTGAAATGTTCCTGAAGTTAGCTCGTTTACTTAGTTTTATAGTCGGGCTAAATTAATAGGCCACATTTGACATTTGCTCATAACTAAGGATAGATAGCTTAGCGAATCGAACAACCTGAAGTTATTGAATTTTGAAAAAGTATTCACGATTTTAAGTGTGTTTCATGGAAAATATTAAAAATCAGGGAAATCTATGTTCCATTATTATTTTGTATCGTAGGTAGTATAAATTATTAAAACAATATAATAAAATACGTGCATAATTTGTAAAAAAATAAAACAGTTTAAGCATAACTATCACTGTCTTTTGGTTTGGTTTAATTGTTAAATAATATAAAGAAAAATTTGTTCTGAGGAACCATCGATAGGTACTACATATTTCACCGAACTTAGCAAAATTTAAAACAAACAAACAAAATATTACTACAGAACAATGTGCTTAAATAAACAGCTCTGTTGTCATATCCTGAAATTTATTTTATTAGGTGTTTTATTATTATAACGGCTTTGTTACCTGGAAAAAATTTAGATAATATTTTTTTCCGTTACAAGGTTACGCTTTTGATTTCCGATGAAATGTCAGATGGGGGTCCTGTTAAATTGGCCTTATTTAACTAAGTAGTGTGAGGAAGTTCTGTGCTGTTGCCAACCTTTCGGGGTGCAACCGACGAATGGGTTTTACCCACTGCCACTTGAAATATGTTGCCAAAACTTTTGCGCCTGCAGTATGTTGGTACCTGTAGGTAAGCGAGTGTTACCCGTATTCCGAACTCGATCGATTCCCTTAATTATTACGGCGCTACTACGCTATGTAGCCTTATAACTAATCTTTGTTATAAGGCTACAGAGTTTGGGCTTTTGAAGCTCTTTCAGTGACCATATCGGTAGGATAGAATGGGCAGGATGATTGGGACAAATAAAGACGAGACGATATTATGCAGAAAAGGAATAAGACACATCCGTAGATAAATAACTCTAAGATGTTATATGAATTGTATATTGACTATGCAGAATTACGAATGGAGTAAACTCATTTTGTGTAGAATCACGAATAGGATGAATTCCGATTGCGTCAAAATATAGACTGTGTAGAATTACTAATGTAGTAAATTGCAGTTGTGTAGAATCCATATTGTTTGGAAATGACGAATATGTAGAATGGCGTTTGTGTTGTCCATCGCATTATCCCCCTAAACATTTAAAAGGTGAGTTAATTGATATTAAAAATCTATAAGATTGGATAAAATATGTTTACACAGGCGAGAAGATAAAAGAAGATAAATGGAAACATATGGAAGATCTATTTCGGCAGCGGTCCAAGGCGTTTTCAATGGCAGGTGGACTTCTTAACCAGATACCTTGGTGAAGGTTCATCATTCCCAACATCAGTGGATATAGTCTACTTAAAAAACTTAATAGACAAATATCGGATATCATTGAGGTAAGTAATTTAATTTTTACTGAATTTGGAAGTATACTTAAAAGAATACGCACAATGGACCACCTTTGAGTCTAAGTGCGGAAAAATCAGCGCCCCTCTAACTAACTAACTACTTAAAAGAATATCATCATGAGAATACCAACCAGAACATTAATCAGCGGTAATTCCTGTTAAAGACATTCTTAATACCTAAGTTGATGTTTTTTTTAAGTGAAAGTAGGGCCGTTGTATAATGTGATTTATTTGCAAGTAGTAAGTTAAGAAATTGACCGTACAATTATAAAAAAAAAGATTAATGGAAATGAGCATTTTACTTTTATATAAGGAACTAGCTGACCCCAGCAAACGTTGTTTTGCAGAATGAAAAATAGATAGTAGCCGATTCTCAGACCTACTGAATACGCATATAAAATTTGGTAAAAATCGGTAACGCCGTTTCGGAGGAGTATGGTAACTAACACTGTGACATGGAAATTTTATATCTATACTAGCTGACCCCAGCAAACGTTGTTTTGCAAAATAAAAATTGATGTTGGCCTATTCTCAGACCTAAGCTCACAAAATTTCATGAGAATCGGTCAAGCCGTTTCAGAGGAGTACGGGAACGAAAACTGTGACAAGAGAATTTTATAATAAGATAGATGTTGGCCGATTCTCAGACCTACTCAATATGCTCACAAAATTTTATGAGAATTGGTCAAGCCGTTTCGGAGGAATTTTATATATAAGATAAATAAAAATGAATTGTTGTTCGTTAGTCTGATTAAAACTCGAGAACGGCTGAACGGATTTATCTTATCATAGTCTTGAAAAACCCTAACAATTACAATTTTATTCCAAACCACATGACTGATTATACAAAAATCTAATACATAGTATACTAGCATGCAATCTAACTTAATAGCTACTAAATAAGTAAGTAGTAGTAGTAAGTACCTAATAAATTATATAATTTATTTGTTGTTCATAATAAACCGGTATGAAATTATGCCAAATACATAATTTCCTTTATAATTTATATTCATACTTAAAATATATTTATCATTTATAATAAATAAAATGTCTATATATAAATTATTCTTTTATAAATCATACAGTTGAATTAATTTATCATTTATAAATAAAATGTCTCAGACTAAATTATTTTTTATAAAATCTTACAGTTTAGTTCACTTATCATTTACTATATAATTAATAAATAGGTAAAATATCTTAATCTAAATTACTTTGTTATAAAATCTTACAGTTGAATTAGTAAACGATCAAAGTTGTTATCAGTTAAGTATCACTTATTTACTATGTAAGTGTGCCGCGGCGAGCGTCCACTGCGTAGGTCCACCGATCAAGAGGTATCACTGTCCTGCCAGAACGAGTAGTAAAATGATTAATTAATTGATTAACCAAGGTCTATTTTTGCATTGATAACTCCAGGTTCCCATTTGTATTTATTTCTTACCTTCACTTTTTGACCTATCGTCAGCTGTTTTAATTCACGAGACTGTTTATCATAGTGTAACTTTTGAGACAATTGTCGATCTTTCAACTTGCGTAATACATCAGAGTGAATTCACTTATGTCTTAAAAACCTTAGTGCCCTTGGTAATATACTCCGTAATTTTCCACTATATAATAACTCAGCCGGAGATGGTATATCTGTACTTAAAGGTGTATTTAAATATTCCAAGTAACCCAAAAAAAAATATGAATCTCTGTTTCCAGACTTTCTCAGTAAGTTCTTTATTGTTTGTATTGACCGTTCAACCTGTCCGTTTGACTGGGCATAACCAGGTGAAGAAGTTTTATGCTCAAAATTCCACTGTAACGCAAAATTTCTAAATACATTTGATGAAAATTCTGGACCATTATCACTCATGACTGTCTGTGGAATGCCGTGCCTAACAAATATACGTTTAAGTTTTTCTATAATTTCTTCAGAATGCTGCGATATATTTACTAAAATAATCAACAACTAATATACAATTAGGTTTAAGGATAAACCTTATCACCAAAATGAAATAAATCTGTGACAATTTCTTTCCACGGCAATTTCGGTATTTCGTGACTTATTAGTGGTTCTTTTGAGTTCTGATTTATAAGCGATAAACAAATCTGACAATTACTTATAATAATCATTTAATTGTGTATTAATATTTGGCCAAAATATACTTTCACGTGCTCTCAATCTACACTTTTCTAAACCCATATGCCCAGTTTGAATGACTCCTAACATTTCTAGACGTAAGGATTTCGGAACAACACTTCTAGAACTTTTCCAAACAATACCAAATTCTACAGTTAATTCATCTCTGTAACCTCAATAAGGGCATAAAATATGATCAATTTATTTTTATGGAAAGGCCAACCGGATTTAATAATATTTATCAACAACTGCATTTCATTATCTTTCTTAGTGCATTTCTGTACCTATCTGTATCTGTTAGCTCATTAGCAGCAGATAACGCACACACCTGCGCTTTGAAGTGTAGGTAATCTCGTGACAGTGACTCATTCTCACGGCACTGATTTAAACTACTTGGAGCCACAGCCCGCAACAATGTATCAGCAATAAATTACTATTTTCCTAGCTTGTAAACAAGTTTGAACGTGTAAGGTTGTAGCCTCATTACAATTATTTGTACCTAAACGTGGAGGCGCACTCGCTAAAGTTTTATTAATAATGCTGACCAAAGGCTATCTTATGATCTGTTTCTATTGTTAGATCGGACTGACATATAAAATCTTTCACACGCAAACACACAGGCATACAGTTCTTTTTCTATTTGTGCATTTGCCTGCTCGGTTTTTGTAAGTGACTTTGATGCGTATGATACTTGCAAATTGTTCTGTAATAAACAAGCTCCAAGTCCGTTCTTACTCGCATCTAGGTACAGGTATAGTTATCGGTTTATATAAAGAATAATATTGTAAAACTGTAGGACTAGATAATATATTTTTAATATTCTCAAAACATTTCTGTTGCCTTTCTTCCCAGTACCATTCTACTTCTTTTTTCAGTAGTTCCCGTATAAGCGCGGTTCTATCTGACAAATTAGGTATGAAACTGCTAACATATGTAACTAACCCTAAAAATCTCTCTACATCTTTAACATTTAATGGAACAGGCATGTTTTTTATTGCCATTACATGTGATTCATCAGGTAAAATTCCGTTTTTTGATATTTTATGCCCCAAATATGTAATCTCTGATATCTAAACCAAATTTTCATTTTTGTTTGTTTAATTTAATATTAACTACCTGACCCGGCGAACTTCGTACCTACCGCCTAACAGTCAAAGAATATCGTGTTACTTTTTTAGATATTAGCTCAATGTTTTTAGCTGAACTAATTTAGGCTCTGATGAACGTAAAACAATGATACAAAATAATATATTTATATAGATAGAAACAAAGTATTTTATTATGATTAATGATGATGAAAACATACATACAGATTGAGAATAAAAAAAATAATAATAATTATATTACATTGCTTGTAAATAAAGTTTTTTATTTAGAAGCCATTCACTTCTTGTATGTTCTTAATTCAGAAAATTATTAGAAATTTTAAGACATGGTTAAATGTGTACACCATCAACAACTGTTGCTTACAACGTTGCTCAAATGTGTTATACACAGTAAGCTATTTATCGCAATTAAAAAAAGAATATTTTAACAAACACCTTAAAAACATATGCCTTTTCTAATGCATAATGCCAATTTGTAGCAATATGTAGAAAAGCATCTGTCAAATAAAGGCATAATTATTTATTAGGTAAAATATGAAAGAAGCAACGGGAGTCTGAATAGAGAGTGGCTCACTGTTGACCATGTCACCCTAATTAAAATCCCCTGGCTTCAAAGATCAAACAGAAACAAGAACGTGGATTTTCAATGATGAGATTTAAGATGTGATATAGCTACTAGTAACTATGATTGAAGTCCATTTCTATAGCTACTCGTGTCTTTGCCCAAACGAGCAATCTGTTTATGCAAGCATTATTTTATAGAATACGGAACCCCTAATTACAGAAATACATAAGAAGGAACCACTCATGATATTTGCTATTGTCAACAAAGTCTTGAATCCTTTGTGGTCCATCTAGACACTAAAGTTTATTTGTTCATCTAGACACCAACACTATTTTCTGTTCTCACAGTTAATTAATAAATTAGTTAATTACAGCTTCAAAGACGTTTCTATCTACAACCGAATTAATTTAAATTGTTGCTTGTTAACAGGAAGCAATTAATAAACACAAGAATAATGAAATAGATGGTAAAGATTTCATCTATTCATTTCTACAAGAAATGGACATGAACAAAGAGACATTCACGGGTAAGTTATTTGTTTTTAACTAGTTATGAAAAGTAATGAACACATTTATTTACTTACGGATATCATTGAGGATGATTTCATTGATTATAAATAAATAAATAAATATTTCCGGACTACTCACACAGCATCACCTAATCTCAAACTAAGCAGAGCTTGTACTATGGGTGTTAAGGTGACTGATATACTACATAGATACATTTTTTTTTGTAGATACATACATTACGATACATAGAAAAATTTTATGTAATACTGTGTGCATTGGGACGTATAGGGTAGGGGGTGCTTATGTAATACTGTGGTAGTACTAGGGACTTCGCTCGCACTCGTGAAAATCATACAACTAAACGTTTTGCTTGAATATCTCCAGCTATTGCTAAAAACTGTAATAAAATCGTAGTACTTTAAAAAATCCTTGCTAAAGGTTTTGCAGATTTGACTTTATCTTATACTAGGTATGTAATAAAATATATACTACGTTTAAAAACCGACTTCTACTACTAAAAAGTTTATTTTATTTTATAATGTTTTCATTCGGAGTCGGTGTTATCAAAGGTTTGTAACAACCTTGGCTTCATAATGTAGTTACATAGAGGTACAAACAGTGTATGTTGTTTTAGCATGTTGATAAATGCAAATTGCTAAGTAGATTACTCGTTTCGTTCTATAGTGTAAATATGTAGTTAATATGTAAATATTACAATAACACTTGGTCTATTACAATAACACTCAAATAAACATTTTTTTTAATCAGTTACTTACAATTGGTGGAAAATCTAACCTCCGCAATACATTTTCACCCGTAACTCGTATTAATATTGTTTTTATTGGCTACTTCTAATTCTCTATGTTTATTATCAAAGACATGTGACATTCACCAACCCGCACTTGGCCATCGTGGTGAATTAAGGCCTAATCTCTCTCGTCAAGAGAGAAGTCCCTGTGTCCCAGCAGTGGGAACGTTAATAGGGTGATGATGATGATGATCTATATGAATAAAAATGAATTGTTGTTCGTTAGTCTGATTAAACCCCGAGAACGGCTGGGCCGATTGAGCTGATTTTGGTTTTAAAATGTTTGTCGTAGTCCAGGGTAGGTCTAAACGGTGAGCATATAAGGAAAAATTTTTTTACCCGTGCGACGCCGGGGCGGGCCGCTAGTGAGGAATAAAAACTTAACATTTATACCTACTGAATGATGCGCACCAGAACGGGTGCGCTATGTGGAAGTACTTTGGAGCGCTTCATCTGGGTGCGCTACGAGGAATGCCTCGTAATATTCTTCCACGCGTATTTACAAAATTAAATGTATGCTAGTCGAGTATAGAAAATAATCCTGTTTAAAATTTAAATTTTAAGTGTTTCATGTGGCTATCGCTATTCAAGTATTATTTATTACTAGCGACCCGCCCCGGCGTCGCACGGGTAAAAAAAGTTTCCGGAAATGTTTCCTTATTTGTTCCCGTTTAGACCTACCCTGGACTACGACAAACATTTTAAAAACAAAATCAGCTCAATCGTCCCAGCCGTTCTCGAGTTTTAGTCAGACTAACGAACAACAATTCATTTTTTTTTATATATAGTTAGAATATAGATAATCTCCGCTATTTCGGACGCTTTTAACAAAAAAAATAAAAATTAAAAAAATCTTAACTATGTACTTCAAACTCATGTCAGAAAAAAAATGATTGAAAACTATGTTGAATATTGAACTTTCGAGACATAGACAATAGCTCAAAGAGTATAATTACCACCACGTATGAAAAATCATAGACAACCTATAAAAAGACATTTATTTTACACTTTTGTTAACCTGTAAATAATAACAGACAAATAATTAGCCGTGTTGGCTAAGTGGGAGGACACTCGACTTTCATTCCGAAGGTCGTGGGTTCAAACCCCGCCACGCACCTCTGGATTTTTCTTCTTGAGAAATTTATGTGCGCTTTAAACACGAGCTTTAACGGTGAAGGCAAATATCGTGAGGAAACCGGCATGTTCTGAGAACTTTAAAAGAGTTTGAAGGACATGTGACATTCACCAACCCGCACTTGGCCAGCGTGGTGAATTAAGGCCTAATCTCTCTCGTCAAGGGAGAAGTCCCTGTGTCCCAGCAGTGGGAACGTTGATAGGGTGATGATGATGATGAATAATTAGCAAAAAAATTAAAATTGCGACTATAATTTGAGATTTAAAATATCCTATCTCTCAAGTTGGATCGAACTGCACATGGTGTGCGAATTTTATTATAATCGGTTAAGTGGTTTAGGAGTCCATTGAGGACAAACATTGTGACACGAGATTTATATATATTAAGAAATGCATCGGTTTTAGAAGTTTGGTTCACATATGAGTAATCCCATGTCCCCTGCGTGAGATCCCCTTTAGGTTAAATAAGTATTTCAGATTTTTGTTCACTTGACACCGTCCTATCCTTGACCTCACAGTATTTATTTGGGATTACGGATGTTTCTTTTTTGTATATTCTTTAAATGTACAAATTTAAATATTTACAAAATGCTATAGATCTTTATGCGATTTTATTTTATTCAATGAAATAGGACATCCACTAAGGAAAGCCTAGAACATGGTCAATAGACTTAGTTGGTATTTACTTTAAATTTGCGTGTACTCTTAATTATAGAAATTGAATGTCGATAACATTTGTGTAAATACATGAATTTGAATATTTATATTACCAAAACTGTTTGTATGTTAGTTTGCATATAGGTACGGTTTAGGTAAGTATCAGGCTGCGGATATCCCTTAAAATGGAAAAAATGGCGTTAATTGTATTTAGCTGACTATCAACAGACACCTACTGATACAGACCGACAAAATACGCTGTCTAGCTGTATTAAATGGATTGATAGACCCCTTTATTTAGCTGTATTTTGTTTTTTGTTAACTGGCTTTCCAAAATTTTATTTAAATGGTTTAGAAAAGGAGGTTTATAAATTACTGACAGTTATTGTATAAACTCGAGCACTGGCTTTTTAAATTTGCCTTCCTCCCATCGCTTCTTTTCCGGCCGAGGGAATTGACCTGATGATCGGTAGCAACTTCTTCGTAAAACGCAACATAAAATATTGCCCTCACCGACCTGCCTGCCAAGCGTAGCGACTATGGCAACGCCCTGATAGGCTATCCAGGGTACGATAAAGCTCAAGTCCATTAGTATAGGTCCTAGGCTGAGGAGTAGAGCTGCAGGTACTGAGTGACGGGCACGTGCTGCGTCCAGTACCGAGTAATTCTTTACTCGAATCAAAAGCAACGAGCAACGTACCGATACGATAGTAACGAATACATAGGGGTATTCCATTTATAATGGACATTTACCATGTTTGATTGTACTACATGCATATATGTGGGTATCTACAATGTATATTATATGTATCTATGTATATTTAATATCTCAACAACAACAACAAGTCCATCAACAGTTATCTCTCATACCATAGTCCAAAGCGCTGGGGGTTATCACCCAGCTCCCAACTAAAATGTATTTTCGCTTTCAGACTTAGTTGACAGATCTAGGCTAAATAATATGAGCTCCTGAGGCTGGCTCACTTCACTTATTTGAGAAATAAAAATTCACATTCTGAAAAGCCGGCATTTCCCACATAATACCACTAGGTGGCATAGCGGGGATTTGTTCACAGTATCATAATCCCTAAAAAACCCTAAAAAAAATATTTCCGGCGTCGTACAATTGGCATTGTTCATAATTATTAATTTAAAGTCATAGGCATAGCACCTAGATTTAGTTATGGCGCTCAATGTCTACCTTCGTTACTATGCTATCTAACATCAAAACATTGTCGGTTTTTTTTATTTGTTGAGATCCCGAAATCCCCGCGATGTGGCGATGCTGACTCTTGTGTTCGTGTGGAATGTACCGACACAGAGGTAACCAGCCTTCGTTTATTACAGTATCATAGTACATTCCTGGGGCGAGTAGGCTTATGATTGCTCAACTTTCTTCAGGCTATTATGACAATACAATGTGAAAAATATGTTACTCAGTTAAACGCCACCGAGTAACATTTTTTTCACTTTATAATTTTATTTAACTCGACACTGGCAAATTGTCGCTTCAAGCGCAAAGTTCAATTACAAGAATCTGAACTGAACTGAAACGCCATTTTGATATTAATATTTTGATTCGACGTATCTATAGTGAAACTCGTTTGTCGCTACAAACTCATATTAATTGTGATAGAAGGCATTCCTGTCAATGCATTTTCATTATGGATTTATTCGGTGTATATTAATATTCTGCTAGCGACTGCCTCGGTGGCACGGTGGGCGAATGTCCGCTTGCAGAGCAAGAGGTAGCGGGTTCGATTCCCGCCGAGGGTGATAGTGTTTGTATGTTCTGCAAGCACTTTTCTCCTTGGTCTGCGTGTTTAATATGTATAATAAAAATATCTATATATGTATGTATATTATATTAAGTATATCAGATATCTAGTACCCGTAACACAAGCTTAGAGCTTACCACGGGGCTAGATGTTGTTGGGTAGATTGTCCGGAAATATTTATTTATATTTATTTTTATTCTATTCACGCTGTAAGTAATTATCAACTTAGCGGGAATCCTGGTTCAAAGGAACTTTGAATAGTGGCGAGAAAGTTTATTGAAGTTTTTCTTTTCGTTACTATTTTAGCAATAAAATATCTCCAATTCACGGAAGCTTGTTGCCGATACAAACATTTGGACAAATGGAATATTATTCCTGGACGTAATCAAAGTCAAATCGTTTATTTCCTCAGAAACACACACACACGGGGAAAACAAGAGCCGGTCAACTGAAAGTTGCGGTCGCCGGCGCGGCGGCGGCGACCGCAGATCAGATAAATATTTTATTCAATTGTCCATTTTAAAATAAGTCAAGTGAGCAGGCTCCGGATTTCATACACTTGTTATTTATTATGTAAGTGTTGTTGTTGTTTGTGTTCCCTCCATATTAAGTTATTAACGTTTGTGTCAATCTGGTACTAGTTTTACTCATTTATAATAAAAACTAGCAGACCCCAGCAAACGTTGTTTTGCAAAATAAAAAAATAGATGTTGGCCGATTCTCAGACCTACTGAATACGTATATAAAATTTGGTAAAAATCGGTAAAGCCGTTTCGGAGGAGTATGGCAACGAAAACTGTGACACGAGAATTTTATATATTAGATAACGGTCAGTCACATAAACCCGAATAACTCCCGAACTTCGAATGCTATCACCGTGTGTAGTTTTAGTTAAAATTGCTTGAAATTGGCACTAAGCAAAATAAATAACATTTCACCCTTTGTGAAACTGCGCTGTAAAAAAAAATAAGGTGAATAAGTGCCTATAACAATTTGATCTAAGCTAAATTATTAACTACTAGCGGCCCGCCCCGGCGTCGCACGGGTATAAAATTTTCCGCGAAATTATTCGAATTTTTCTAGCCGTAAAAACCACCCTTGAACTCCAACGATCATCTATATAAATAAAAATGAATTGCTGTTCGTTAGTCTGACTAAAACTCAAGAACTGAACGGATTTATCTTATCTTAGTCTTAAAATGTTCGTGGAGGTCTAGGGAAGGTTTAAAAGGCGAGAAAAAATCGACTAATTGCCGGGGGAAAAAAATTAATAAAAACCCGTGCGAAGCCCCGGCTTAGCACGGGGCGGCCCGCTAGTTTAAAAAAAGTTGAGTTATGCGCTTAGCAACACATTTTGCGATTCATTTTTGAGTGCTTACCCGTTCGACCCAAGATTTTTCTACCCAATAGGTATTTTGCTCCGTTCAACCCAAAACAATAGATTCAAGTTACCCGTTCTACCCACACCTACTTATTCCTAATTTCTATTGTTTGAATTCAAATAAATGTCATAGTGAAATACTAAAGAAGCAGGGTCATTCATTACATTAGACAAAAAATCGCCACGGCGTTGCCCGTGTTTTGTGGATTATCTCATGGGATCATTATATCCAAAATCAACAACTACTAATAAATAGAAAATTAATTAAAAAAACATTGTCCAGCGGACAAAATTGTGAATCTAAACCATTCCCAGATCCCCTTGAACACACACAAAAAAATTCATCAAAATCGGTCCAGTAGTTTGAGAGAAGTTCAGTGACATACACACTCACAGAAGAACTATATATAAAAAGATATACAAATTACGGTGTCTATACTATTTAGAATACACTGTGACTCAGATTTTTGCTTTGGGTAGAACGGGGCATATGTTTTGGGTTGAAGGGGTAAAAATATTATTGGGTAGAAAAATCATGGGTTGAACGGGTAAGCACTCTCATTTTTATGTATAAGATTAATGTTTAAAATTAAAAAAGTTGTTGTAGTGACATAACTACAATAGTTGGACATATGCTGCCGCGGAGTTTTTTGTAGAAATTATGATGTTCTTCAATATTGTTGTAGGTACATTATTTTGTTCTATCGCTAATAGTTTCGGCAGCGCATTCGACGACCACATTTTAAGACTCATTTTTCTACACCTTCGGTTACATTGTTCAAATTTTACCAAGGATCCCTAATTTTATTTAAAATGAAATGTAGCCTATGACAAATTGGAAGAATGTAGCATTCTATTGGTGAAAATTTTTTTTTAAATCGCTCATGTACTTTTTGAGCCTATTCATTACAAACATAGGTACAAATCTTTCCTCTTTATAATATTATTAGTGTAGATGTAGAAAGATGTATGTTGATTTAGTATTAATTTGTGTTATACAAAATGGGAAAAATCGATGGGCAATGTAGGGAAACTACTTTAAATTCTATATCTATATAATTTTACTAAAAGAAAACATTCCTTTATTTTTAGAAGAAACAAAACTGCGTTTACCAGATTTTCGAATTATTTTATGTACTAGCGGACCGCCTTTAATAGAAAAAAAACAGTAGTAACAAGTACCTAGCTGTCACTATGTTCACGATGATCGAAACATTATTTTGTGTTATTTTCAGCAATAAGTACCTTTAGAGTGATTCAACAGGAAGGTTTATTTATGTGGGTATGACACCTATGCAAAGTCTGAGCGGCCCGCATAAAATAAATATACATAAATATGTGTGTTCCACTATCTAACGAAATGACGACAGGTTAAATACTTCGTATATCTCTTTGTGACCTATTTCGAACCACCGTTCTTTATTCTTATTTTCTTAAAATTTAATTATTAAAGTGCCTGTATTTGTTTATTTTTTGACTTTTTGTGTTTGTTTTTTATATTTACTGTGGTGCGATATAAATGTGTCTAATTCTTATTCTTTATATTGACGTGTCAGTTCATCGGCTAAAATATATAATTCGTCATAAATAGCACTAACAAATGCTACACTAATGGTTTTAGATGCAAATAGAATATTTATTATGTAACACTGTTATGACACTCCTATATTGTTTATTGGCTATGAATGGCGCCGCGCGCTCGGGTTCACGGACGGCCAGCGCCAGTTGGCCCAGTTAGACTCGCGTGCCGTGTGCACTATCTCAAGCGCTTCATAAATTATGAGAAATTGACAATGTTTTGATTATAAACTTACTGTCTAATAACTATTCAATTACGTGATATGGCCGATTGCAATAACTATTGCTTCTTTATTTTTTTAAAGTACCGTATATTTCAAATAATTTAAAACCGATAAAGAAAACAGATATTTCTGTTGAAATACCGTTAATTGTTTTTGATTGTAAACTTATTATTGACTAAATAATTGCAGCCGGACAAAATTGTTATTTAATTAAAACACATGAAATAGCCATTTTCAATAATAGATAAATTATCATTTAGATTTTATAAAACAACGTTACTTTTTTAGTTATTTAAATCGGTTATTGAAAACGGCTATTTCCTACCTGGGTCTGGTAATAAGGTATAAAAGAACAGTGCTACGAAGCCTGGGTCTCTTTTGCCCGTTGAAATTCAGTGAAGGAAGGAAGACTACTCAGTATTTACCGAGGTATGATAATTTGTGCTAAATAAAGTGTTCTGTACTATTTAGATTTCTATCGGGATATTTACCATGATTGGTTGTCTTTCGAGTTAAATAGTATTGATAACCTTGATAGTTTCAAAAGTTATAAGTGTTCTGTGTCGTGTTGGGTTTAACATTATCGCATACATACTATAAGAGGCAAGGGCCCTAGATTATAGTGTGATTAAGTGTAATTGCTTTACGAATATTTGGTTGGAATAAAGACTATAAACTTAAACAAGATATTTTATTTATATTATTTACAAACAGCTGTTCTATGGTAGGTTTATACCTAACAAATAGTCAGACCTTGAAATAGGTTACTAATTAATATCAAGTATCTATCACGCTCACTGGTTAGTGCAGCTTAGATCTGCATAACTGATATTTAATTTGAAGGGACAGTCAACGTTAAAAGTAAGTGAAATAATTATATCTACTAGTGTAATGTGGCAGATGCTACTAGTAATATAACAATTGTAACATTACACATACAATTAATATTCAGTAGGTAAGACAACCGTGAGAAGTGACTAAAACATCTCCCATGTCTGCCATGATTTGAAAAAAAAAAACCTTAATACGATTGATTGTGATTTTTGGTAATATTTAGAACCTTCTTTTTATTCAGCTTTCTTTCAGATGTTTCAAATAATTCGCAATTCATATTTCCTTGAAACAATCATTCGTAATTTACTTTATTATTTTGTGACCCTATTCTATCAGTTTATTTGATGTTGACTGTACTATGAACGATACTGTCTCCAACATAGTTTTTTTCCTGTCAAAGATATATTTCAATATCACAGGAATTATGACAAAAAAAAACATTTTAAGAATATTAATCAATTTATACTAAATAAATTTAATTTAATAATTATATTCGTGCGAATTTTAATCTACAGAGTTTTTGGTCCTAAGTAACGAAAAGATAAATAACGGAAATAAGTAAGAGATACTTGTATGTATGCTTAAATGAGTTTCTTTTCATTAAAACACGATTAAATAAAGATTTTGCATAGGAAAAGCACTTGATTCTTAATCCTTGAACCTTAAAAAGGTTTTTAAAACACACATTTTAAGCATTAAGATTATACACGATCTTTTATAAAATCGAAAGGTCCAACTAATTCCGGTTAATTTTATATGACCGGCCAAGTAAGTGTAGTGAATTGACAAACAAACTGGAAGTACCTGCCTAATTACTTTAAAATATATTTCTAATTTATTGAAACAATTAACATAAGCCACTTTGTTGCATGTAAAGATAAACTAGGTACATGCGAACTTTGTTATCTCAATGCAACTCTCAATAATATTATTAATTTTCCTTATTGTGATAAGACTTAAACCCCTATGAACTCAGTGATAGCATAGAATCTAAATGGCGCCACAAAATTAAGGATGTCATCTAATAATCTATATTAAACTTAAGAGTTTGTTAGTTTAATTGCGCGTATCTCAGGAGCTACTTTCTGTGTCAGAGAGATCTTCTTCTAGGCAGGCTTTAGGCTACTTTACCGAGGAAAAATACGTTGTCGCGAGAAATGCCAACACGGGCAATACAAGCTAGTACTTATAGGTAGACATAATTATAATACGCGTAATACCACAGTAAAGTGTGCGAGATAGAGGTTACCTAATCACAAGAGCTGCTGGAATGATTTTGTAAACCAAAAAATCATGTAATATTAAGAACCTACTTCAGAATAAAATACGCTCATAGCAGGTCTAAATATATATCTCACTAGCTGTGCCCTGCGGTGCTACCCGCGTTATAATGGATGAAGTACTCTTAACCAACAACATATTTATTTGAATAAAGATTAATATTATTATGTTGATACAACTTAAACAAATTATTTCGACCAAATTAACTAGACATCATATTAAAGATAGACATGATACTATCGCGGACTGTTTTTTAGATCATTAAAAGAGCTTTTATTCTTTAATACATATTTTTTGTGTATCTTGAACCGTTTTCACGGCGCACGCAACGGAAGGCTTCAAAGATGAAATAATTTCTCCCGTTTTTTACACATTTACCACTATATCTTTGCTCCCATTGGTCGTAGCGTGATGTTATATTATATAGCCTATAGCCTTCCTCGATAACTGGACTATCCAACACAAAAAGAATTATTTAATTCGAACAGTAGTTTCGGAGATTAGCGCGTTCAAACAAACAAACAAACAAACTCTTCAGCTTTATAATATTAGTGTAGATTACCTGCATTCTAAACTTTGAGTGCTATACTTATTTTGTGTTATTTTCTTTAATAGTCTTCCTCCTATAATCTTAATTTTAAAAGCGGATTATAATAACATTATAATCGGTAGTGATAACCTTTTTAGAACATTTTTTTCTTATAAATTGCATCGTCACAAGCAGCAAAAAGTACTCTAGGTAGGCAACACTATCAGATGTTTAAACGTTGTGCGAATTTCTGCTTATACAATACATATATGATATTGTTTTTTTTATTAAAATACTTATAAATGCGGAATATTTAATTGCGCGTGCTCTTTGCAAGAAAAACCTAAAAATATCCATACATGTTAAAATTAAAAACTCTTAGAGTCAACTCAGAAGCATTTCGGTGATTATTCAAATGACTGTGAAGAAATTATCTGAGTTGCAGAATTAACAAAATATTCAGTTATGAAGATATGTACCTAAGCTATGTAAACCTCAAAAATGCTGGACAACCAGCTTTCGTGAATGAGCTTAATGTCTAATACTTAATACTTTTTTAGTACATAAATTACTATATAAAATAATAGGTATGCTGTTTCGTCAAAAATCGCACAAAAGCGTTACGACAATCGAAACTTAATTGCACTATTTTGTCTTAATTTTTCGTTTGAAAAAAAAATAGGTGTATTTTTTTAATATAATCTAAATACAGTCACTTTTTTCGTAATATACTCAATTGCCTGCGAGTTATTGTTTGGCTTCGCAAGTATTGAGTATTGGCTGAGTATTGAGGACCATAGACAGCCTGAAAATATGAAGATTGGTCATATTTCACACAACGCTAAACCAATTAACTCAGATCTAAGTTTACTTGTTAAATTTGCATAGGAATACAAAAACAATTATCGAAGACAACAGCAAAACGTACAAACGAACGTAACTATTAGCATTCAAATATTCCACTTGTAGTGATTTATTGCGAAAAATTATTGCACGTATGTAGATGTCCAACGGAATGAAATAGTTGTGTTAGTTCTGTGAGTTTTCCTTCTTCTTTATATGCCAAGGTAGAGCATAAACCCGACTCGGCACCCATGAAGGTGAGGTCCAATAGCCCAGCCTTTTCTGGAGAGTATTTATAATAAGGTATAGGTTTCTGATTGAGGTAAATAAGATGGTACTTGGCTGCTAGGTTTTGGTGGAGTTAAATAGTATTGATAACCTTGATAGTTTCAAAAGTTATAAGTGTTCTGTGTCGTGTTGGGTTTAACATTATCGCATACATACTATAAGAGGCAAGGGCCCTAGATTATAGTGTGATTAAGTGTAATTGCTTTACGAATATTTGGTTGGAATAAAGACTATAAACTTAAACAAGATATTTTATTTATATTATTTACAAACAGCTGTTCTATGGTAGGTTTATACCTAACAAATAGTCAGACCTTGAAATAGGTTACTAATTAATATCAAGTATCTATCACGCTCACTGGTTAGTGCAGCTTAGATCTGCATAACTGATATTTAATTTGAAGGGACAGTCAACGTTAAAAGTAAGTGAAATAATTATATCTACTAGTGTAATGTGGCAGATGCTACTAGTAATATAACAATTGTAACATTACACATACAATTAATATTCAGTAGGTAAGACAACCGTGAGAAGTGACTAAAACATCTCCCATGTCTGCCATGATTTGAAAAAAAAAAACCTTAATACGATTGATTGTGATTTTTGGTAATATTTAGAACCTTCTTTTTATTCAGCTTTCTTTCAGATGTTTCAAATAATTCGCAATTCATATTTCCTTGAAACAATCATTCGTAATTTACTTTATTATTTTGTGACCCTATTCTATCAGTTTATTTGATGTTGACTGTACTATGAACGATACTGTCTCCAACATAGTTTTTTTCCTGTCAAAGATATATTTCAATATCACAGGAATTATGACAAAAAAAAACATTTTAAGAATATTAATCAATTTATACTAAATAAATTTAATTTAATAATTATATTCGTGCGAATTTTAATCTACAGAGTTTTTGGTCCTAAGTAACGAAAAGATAAATAACGGAAATAAGTAAGAGATATTTTTTCGCCATTACTTATGTATACATGTTCGTTGTATTGTGTGTTTTGGTCTTGCAAGTTAAGCGGGGTATGTTTTTTATCTAGCTTTATTATTAACCTGTGTAAATCAGATGTTTCAGATTTGGAATGAAAATAGGATCTTAGAGTGGTGATTTGTCGATTGTGAAGGTTTGTGATATGTATGATGCCTCTTCCTCCATCAGAACGTGGTAGGGCTTGCCTTTGAACGCATGCACGTGGATGGTGTTTTCTTGTTTTCGTCATCGTTACATTTATAAGACGCTGTAGACTTAATTATTATTACGAGTGTCATCGTGCCAAATTTCGGGTAGGCTATAAAATTATGACCCATTTCCCAAAAAAATTGATACTCATATTGCTACACACCTAATAGGAATATGATTTATAGTTATGTATGTATTCCATTGTTATTTATGTAGTAAAAAAATTTTTTTGTTGGTCGTATTTTTTTTTATTATGTTTATCTGTATAATTAAGTATATTTTATTAGTGTTTGGAATTTATATCTGTGTTATGTTAATATTTTAGATTATAATTAAGTTAATTACATTGTCGTTCTTGGTATGTGCATCTTACTGTTAAGACCATGTAATTACCTATTATACCTTAAATAAATGTTGTTTTTTAATTTCAAATCAATCAAAAAACACATATTTTTTTCATTTTATGCTCGCCAACCGTTATAATGAGTTCAGAAGGCAATTCATTTGTAAGTACTTAAGAAATCAGCTAGTCTGTTTTATCAGTAGGTACTTGCATAAATATAACCACATAACTTTAAACAAACTTACTATTTACATATTATGAACAGTATAAATAATTAGCAATACACATGAGTTATGGTTAATCACATAATATAAATTATATAGAACTTCGACGATCTGTAAACCCGACATCGAAACCGTTTGCGTTCTGAAATGTTTGCCAGAGAACACCACATGAACCTATTACACGAAGACAAAGCATAATGCACAATTTTTGGCCACCCATAATTGTTGGCCACCCGTAATGAATTGTAAAATAAGTGATACAGTGCCGCTTAGAGGTCAGTCGGTATGTTGGCCGTTTGTCCAGGGCCCAGAATCGCGAGTCGATGACCCCTCTCCTTCCTTACGCAGTCCCTAATCTTATCATCTGCATGCTCACTGGCGCGACCTCTCACCGCGACTTGCCAAATATTATTTACCACTTTAAAAAACAATACGTAGATTTTGATAGTGACATAATCTAATCGCGATATTTCGCGACTACAGTATCTGTAAACTAAAGTGCGTTAACCAAAATCGAAAAATCTTAAAATATCGAGATCAATAGTATTTTATATTATGTAAATGTGTTATCTATTTGCAATTACTAGTTGGTAACATCATTGTACGGTTTTTTTGTATGTTTTATCTAATTTAATATTTTTTGGGACTTATGGGTAAGTAGGTAAGTACCTAAGCATGAAATATTTGGCTGTATGTAAAGATAATAAAGATAAAGATAATTTATTTGCTTGAACACAATGTAGGTCACACAGATGTTAACAAAAATATTGTATCTATTATATTTTACTAAAAATCGCATGCAAATATTTTATAAAATTTAATACAAGTCAATAACAAAAAAAAATAATAATAATATATAAATGACATAACAATGTCAAGATTTAATATTATGAAAATTGATTTTAAAGCTAGTTTATCTGTCATAAAATCATTAATATTATAATAGCATTTATTTGTCAGCAATTCTTTAAGTTTAGTCCGGAACTTAGTATCGTAGTAAGTTTTTTAATGAAATTGGAATTTTATTATAGATTTTGCGTGACATACATACCACACCTTTCCGCATGAATGCTGTTTTATTGTTCGGAATTCGAAGTTTGCTGTGTTATGATATTTCGGTAAAATAGCCGACACAGCATTTATAAAGGCCTTCAATTAGGTATTAAATTTTACTTACCACTTTAGAAGAAGTAAGTATAGATATTTAATTTAAAAATGTTTGAGCATAATGTTCTTTGATCATGTATGTGATGTAATGCAAAATTTGTTAAATAAATACAAGAGAAAATTTGTGAAAGCAGTAATTTTTACATACCTTATTAGAACAACGAAAAAAGCAGACGTTCTACGGATGTGCTACGCGTTCGTAGCATTGCCGGCCGGCGGAAAGCACTTGTCGCTTCGGCGGCGCCGCGCCGGGCGCCGCGGCGGGCCGGCGCCGGGCGCTGTGACGGGCCGGCGCCGCGCCTACACCAGCCTGTATTTATACGCGAGGCCGCTTCGCGCCGCGCCAGTTCACGCATTCCAGTCGCAGCTACCGCTTCACGCATCGCGCTCGCGCACTCACCCCGGTTCCCCTGACCGTACCAGCCCCAGGGAATAATATCACTTTGTCGGTGAGTACCTGTGTGTTTACCCGTGCCCCGGGGCCATAACAGCCTCACGCCTACCCAGAGAGCACTGCTTGGAGTTTTATTATAAAACTACCAACGCAGTGTTTCTCACCTTCTCGCACTTTATAAACAAATTGGTCGTGTCGCTGGGCTACTCAGCGGGGCCTTCCGCTAGCGGATCTCACCCTGCTGGTTTCCCGCCCGACCGATTTGTTTATAAACAGTGTGTATAAATTCTTTCTTTTTTTAATAAAAAAGAAGAATTTTATTTTTATTTCTTTTATATTTTCTTGTTTATATTTAACACCCCACCTCCACGATGTCGGACGGAAGTATTCCGCCGATCCGGACCGCCCCCGCCAGGCCCCCCGGTAGCTCGAGCGTTATGGACGCGCCGTCCAAGCGAGGGGGAACCGGGAACAAGGGCAACCGCCCGAAGACGTGCACCCGACGACACCATCGAGGAGCTCCAGGAGGACAAGCGGCAGAAGCCCCCCCTCTGCAGCCTCCACGCCGGAGAGAATGAACAAAAAAAAATAAAAAAAAAAATAAAAAAAAAATAAAAAAAAACAAAAAAAATATATATTATATATAAAAATTAATTAAAAAAAAATAAAAAATAAAAAAAATAAAAAAAAAAACAAAAAAGAATATATATATAAAAAAAATAATAAAAAAAAACAAAAATTAAATATTTATACCTGCCTTAAAGGCATCATTACATGACCCGGGGGTAGTAGCTGGAGGCCCCACCCTGCGCCCTCAACCGAGGGACAGACGGCAACGATGGCCGGCGCCGCGCCAGTGCGCAGGCGTCGCTCGCACGAGACATACGAATCTTCACAACATCCCACTAATACTACATTTCGTATAATTCAAATAAACGAAATATGTATGCGAAGTTATATAATTCACGGCTGTTGTGGAAGCTATGGCAAGTGAACATTTATTGCGGTTGTCATGTTTCGTTGTCGCTGGTGTTGATCGCAGGAGTGTCGACGGTGTCGTGCTGCTGATAGCGATGCGGGAGATGAGGTCTCTGCCACCGGGGCCATGGGGCCCACCCGTTGTTGGCTGCCTGCCCTTCCTCGGCGCGCGGCGCGAGACCTTGCTGGTGCTGGCGCGCAAGTACGGCTCCCTATTCTCCACCAGACTCGACAACCAACTGATCGTCGTGTTCAGTGACTACAAGCTGATCAGGGAAGTCTTCCGGCGCGAACAATTCACCGGCCGCCCCAGCCCCCTCTGATGCACACTTTAGATGGTCTCGGTAAGTTCAAATTTTATTTAGCCTACCTACGCTTTGTGTTGGCGACTGATAAGCGAATAATAAGAAGTAATAGAATAAATTTAACGTAGAAATATTTGAAACCCATATCAATAAGAAATAAATCAAATTCATACATTCTGTAACAAAAATTCCAAATCATATAAAAATAAAGATCATATTTTATATTTTTTGAAATAGGCGTTGACTTTCTGGCCAAGCTGGCTATGTATGTGGGCGGCACGCAGCCGATATCGGCCCTCCGCGCGCGCCGCCCACTAACGACCCCTCGCTATAACGCCTTCCTCTTTGCAGGCATCATCAACAGCCAGGGCCGCCGCTGGAAGTGCCAACGCCGGTTCCTGCTCGACAAACTGCGAGAATTCGGCATGACCTACTGGGGAACGGAAAAAAAGTTTTGGAAGGATTAATTAAGGTTTGTATATGAATCGAATATCAAAATCTTTTTCAAGTTTTAAAATTAACGTGTTTTTTTTCTCCCTTAGACTGAAGTGCACGAGCTTTTTGCAAACATAAACCGGTAAGAGGGATCGCCGGTGGACGTAAGCCCTCTACTCGCAGTGGGCGTGGCTACCGTCATCTGCAACACTACCATGTCGGTGCGGTTTAGCCTTGGCGACACGCGCTTCGAACGCCTCAACCACCTTATCGAGGAAGGGATGAGATTGTTCGGCGAAGTGCACTATGACGAATATATTCCGCTCTATAACGCGAGTTTAATCTTTTAAGTAAAAAAGATAATACAATCTTACAAAGCAATAGTTACTTAGTTTTTTGTGAAAGTCTCACAAATACTAATGTTATTTTTGTTTATAGTATTTGCCGGGAAAAGCTCTGGTGCAAGAAAAGGTTGCGAAGAACCGAGAAGAAATGTTCGCCTACTACCAAACGTTGATAGATGAACATCGTGAGACTCTTAACCTGGATAACGCAAGAGACCTCATCGATGTTTATCTGATCGAGATCGAGAATGCTAAGATTGAAGGCAGAGCGGCCGAACTTTATGAAGGGAGAGATCATGATAAGAAAAAATCACTGATTTCAATTTAAATTTACGATCACAAAATGTATTTCATGTCAATAAATCACTAATGTACCTTTTATTGTCGACAGAACAGCAATTAAAACAGATTTTAGGTGACTTGTTTTCTGCTGGTACGGAGACTATCAAGTCCTCTTTATGGGTGCTGGTCTTTATGCTTAGAAACCCGGACGTGAAACGTCGAGTTCAGTAAGAAATAGATCATGTTATCGGAAGATATCGTTTGCCAACCCGTGAAGATATGTCGAACCTTCCCTACACTGTAGCAACTGTCTTGGAGATGTGGCGGATGTCAAGCATCGTACCACTTGCCACTACACACTCACCTACACAGTAAGTTTGTACATAAATTAACCTTAAAATGTTTAAATTATTTATAATATTATATGGAACTAACAAAATCTTCCAAAAAAAAAAAATTTTTTTGTATGATTAGAATCTTCTGCTACAATTAAAATTGAATACTTTACGCACAGCCTCGACCATCGCGAAAACGACGTCGTCACTTAAATATTAATTAACTTAAATAAACTTTAATAACTTGCCAATATAAGCGCTACAAAAAAAAACAAAGATGCGCTCTTAAACGAGTGTTCTTTGAATACACTGTGGGGTGTGGAAATGCGCCGGGAAACTAGAGGAAGCCGACTTATCTCGTGTGCAAGAGGTCCGGGACGTTGGGAGCCTAGCGGGGGACGAACCGCACATTGAATGCCTTGGGTGCTATTGTGGCTCCCACGATGCCTTCCAAGGACGGCACGGCGTCACCTGCCTCTGACTGAACATCGAACCTATGCATCATACACGGGAAGAACGACTCCATCTCCATCCTTGCTAGATCATCTCCTAGACACATACGCCGGCCGACCACGAAAGGCATAAAGAACTTCGGCCGCCTGACTTGCCTGTGTCGTCTATGAAGCGGCAAGGGTTGAACTTGTTCGGCTCGTCCTAGAGATTTGGATCCATGTGGACGCAGTTGATGAGTGGGACCACTTGTGAACCCGCCGGTATTTTGTAGTAGTCTAAGTAAACTTAAACGGCTACATAATCCCGGCGGGTTCACAAGTGGTCCCACTCATCAACTAAGTCCACATGGATCCAAATCTCTATGACGAGCCGAACAAGTTCAACCCTTGCCGCTTCATAGACGACACAGGCAAGATCAGGCGGCCGAAGTTCTTTATGCCTTTCGTGGTCGGCCAGCGTATGTGTCTAGGAGATGATCTAGCAAGGATGGAGATAGAGTCGTTCTTCCCGTGTATGATGCATCGGTTCGATGTTCAGTCAGTGGCAGGTGACGCCGTGCCGTCCTTGGAAGGCATCGTGGGAGCCACAATAGCACCCAAGGCATTCAATGTGCGATTCGTCCCCCGCTAGGCTCCCAACGTCCCGGACCTCTTGCACACGAGATAAGTCAGCTTCCTGAAGTTTCCCGGCGCATTTCCACACCCCACAGTGTATTCAAAGATCACTCGTTTAAGAGCGCATCTTTGTTTTTTTTCTAGCGCTTATATTGGCAAGTTATTAAAGTTTATTTAAGTTAATTAATATTTAAGTGACGACGTCGTTTTCGTTATGGTCAAGGCTGTGCGTAAAGTGTTCAATTTTAATTGTAGCAGGAGATTCTAATCATACAAAAAAATTTTTTTTTTTTTTTTTTTGTAAGATTGTGTTAGTTCCATATAATATTATAAATAATTTAAACATTTTAAGGTTAATTTATGTACAAACTTACTGTGTAGGTGAGTGTGTAGTGGCAAGTGGTACGATGCTTGACATCCGCCACATCTCCAAGACAGTTGCTACAGTGTAGGGAAGGTTCGACATATCTTCACGGGTTGGCAAACGATATCTTCCGATAACATGATCTATTTCTTACTGAACTCGACGTTTCACGTCCGGGTTTCTAAGCATAAAGACCAGCACCCATAAAGAGGACTTGATAGTCTCCGTACCAGCAGAAAACAAGTCACCTAAAATCTGTTTTAATTGCTGTTCTGTCGACAATAAAAGGTACATTAGTGATTTATTGACATGAAATACATTTTGTGATCGTAAATTTAAATTGAAATCAGTGATTTTTTCTTATCATGATCTCTTCCTTCATAAAGTTCGGCCGCTCTGCCTTCAATCTTAGCATTCTCGATCTCGATCAGATAAACATCGATGAAGTCTCTTGCGTTATCCAGGTTAAGAGTCTCACGATGTTCATCTATCAACGTTTGGTAGTAGGCGAACATTTCTTCTCGGTTCTTCGCAACCTTTTCTTGCACCAGAGCTTTTCCCGGCAAATACTATAAACAAAAATAACATTAGTATTTGTGAGACTTTCACAAAAAACTAAGTAACTATTGCTTTGTAAGATTGTATTATCTTTTTTACTTAAAAGATTAAACTCGCGTTATAGAGCGGAATATATTCGTCATAGTGCACTTCGCCGAACAATCTCATCCCTTCCTCGATAAGGTGGTTGAGGCGTTCGAAGCGCGTGTCGCCAAGGCTAAACCGCACCGACATGGTAGTGTTGCAGATGACGGTAGCCACGCCCACTGCGAGTAGAGGGCTTACGTCCACCGGCGATCCCTCTCACCGGTTTATGTTTGCAAAAAGCTCGTGCACTTCAGTCTAAGGGAGAAAAAAAACACGTTAATTTTAAAACTTGAAAAAGATTTTGATATTCGATTCATATACAAACCTTAATTAATCCTTCCAAAACTTTTTTTCCGTTCCCCGTAAAGTGCGTAAAGTGTTCAATTTTAAGTGTAGCAGATAATTCTAATCTTACAAAAAAAAAAAAAAATTTTTGTTTGGTAAATTCTTACGTAGATTGCTCGTAAGTAATTATAAATGTTAATTTAATTTATCTAGGTAAGTGCATATCAGGAAAAAGTAACATTCCATGGTAAGGTATACCATCAACTATTCTAGTGCGATACTATTGTTACATAGAATTTTATCTATTGTTAGTTTTGGCGTAGTTTACTAAAACTAAACTTATTACCTTATTAAAACAAAGTTGCTATGTACTGAAATTCTGTTTCAAATAAGCTTATATGTTTATATAATAATAATTAAATAAATAAATAAGCGTGTTTAGCTTGCAGCTACACTTTATACCAGTAACCCACTTGTGTATTGTATATAGTATCACACTGTTAAAAATTGTTTACATTTAATAAATACATTCGTTCAAAATAAAACTGTAACTATCATTTTACCCTATATTCCTCTAAAGAAAATGCTGAAAATAATAAACATATAATAGGTATGTATATTATTTAAACTATGGTCAACAAAGTCCCTCAAAATATACCATCAATGAGTAAAAATGATAAGAGGTAATGTCGCTCCTCTCTGTTCAATTACTGACTCATTCTGTTAGAGTTTATCTTCCCCGTTCGACCCAAAATTTATCTACCCAATAGGTATTTTGCTCCGTTCAACCCAAAACGTTATATTCAAGTTACCCGTTCTACCCACACCTACTTATTCATAATTTCTATTGTTTGAATTCAAATAAATGTCATAGTGAAATACTAAAGAAGAAGGGTCATTACATGAGGCAAAAAATGCAGAAATTCATTAAAAATATTTCATTATTAATATTTTCTATTGTTCAGATAATAGTCAGTTAAATATTTGTCTACTAGTCTAACAATAAAAATTTTAAAGAAACAAACATAATCAAATAATCTAATATATAAAATTCTTCTGTCACGGGGTGCGTAATCGAACTCCTCCGAAACGGCTTGACCGATTCTCATGAAATTTTGTGAGCATATTCAGTAGGTCTGAGAATCGGCCGACATCTATTTTTCATCCCCCTAAATGTTAGGGGTAGTCGACCATTAAATTTTTTTTTTATTTTTTTTGACAGAATTTTTAATTTTTTTTTATAATACAACATACATAAATACATACAATCCTCAATTTTCACCCTTCTACGATCAACCCTTATTTTTTAATAGCCATTTTAGTATAGCAAAACAACGTTTGCCGGATCAGCTAGTTATATTATAAAAAATAGTACGTCACTCCTCAGATTCAGGTTTGGTAGGTAAATATAAAGTTACTTTTCCAAGTTATCTAGGTACATAATATCAGTCATGAAAATCAATTTTTTTTCGAGATCACAATATTTAAAACTCTCGGATACAGGTACACATTTTTGATTCAATAAAATATATATTGATTATACGTAACAGTAGGTACAAAATAAATCGATGGTATAATAGATATAAAAATATGTTTTTGATAACCGTAAATAAAAATCATCTAAATTATTCAACCCACACAGATAAAAAAAAACACATTTAAGATACAAAAGTTGACAGTTTTTCTAAACAATGTCCCACTGAAATTTTACGTGTAGCCAAATCCATACACTACCTCAATAGATAAAAAAAACAATGGTTATCCTTACCGTTGTTGATTGGATTATCTAATGTACATACAATAATTTCTCCTTCCTTCATTTTGTCTAGGTGTTGCACGTGCACTCGCTTAAAGAGATCATAAATTATTATTACCTCCATATTGTAGTTACAAAATTTGAAGTTACTGTGAGTAATAATACCATCAAGATTTTTTATAAATACTAGCGGTCCGCCCCCGCTTCGCACCTAGTCTCGTCGAAATCAAAACCATTCTCAAACCAAGTTAAACACACACAAAAAATTTAATAAAATCGGTACAGCCGTTTAGGAGGTGCTCAAAGACTAACCATTCTCAAACTCAGTTAAACACACACAAAAAAATTAATCAAAATCGGTCCAGCCGTTGAGGACGTACTAAGGATTTATATATATACGGATTACGGTGTCTGTACTATTTAGAATACACTGTGACTCAGATTTTTGCTTTGGGTAGAACAAAGCATATGTTTTGGGTTGAACGGGTAAAAATAATATTGGGTAGAAAAATCTTGGTTTGAACGGGTAAGCACTCATTGGTTAATATGAGGAATTTCCTTGTAACTATGATTTTGCGCATCGATAACAAATGCACTCGTTCGACCTGCAATTATCGTGCCGGTCACGATAAACCTTATCAATAAGGATAAGTTTAACTACTGGACAATGTAGGAAAATATTTTACTTGTATGGAAGGGGGAAACTTAGTTTGGATTGTTTCAGGGAATCCAAATAGAACCTATTCTATCAGTCTACATGAAACCTATAGTTGGTAAAATCCGAATTAATCATTTTGACTACATTACATCCACAGGGAGTTACCGAGAATAGATGGCGCTAGCTGTCACGTTAAGATCAGCTCTGTACAAATTAATTTCAAAAAAATATTTAAAGTTTAGTAATTAAATTATAAACTAACTCAAATTAATTAAATAGCATACAAAGTTAATGTGTGAGTGTTATTAAGTTATAAAATTGTGAATTAACTAAAAAAGAAAGTGAACAAAGTTATCTCCTAATAAAAGTGCACAAGGACACAAATAGATACAGTTATGTGAGTACATTATGATTTAAAATAGTGATAAATAATGCAAATTGACTCACAACTAGAAAAAAGAACATAATTTACCGAAATTGGAGCAATTAAAGACATTTAAGAGCAAATAAACTAACAAAGTTAATAAAGACGGTGTGTTGTTAAAGTATAATGACTCATACTACACCAAATTTAACAGTCGCAGTTTAAATCTCTAAAGAAGACTAGTTCTATAGATAATTTCGACCACTCCACCTTTATCCCCGCTAGCCTAGCGGTAGTAGTGCAAAATCAGTACTGACGAGGGCGACGGCGCAAAGGATGCTGGTTCGAACCTTCAACCGTCCAAAAAATTTTGCACGATAATATAATTTTTCCTACTAAATTTCGAAGAAACGACATCTATTAGAACATTTCAAAAGTTCTAACTAAATAACCATGTCCAATACTCCGAATAACAACATCACCTTTAGACGAGCGCTTACGCAGTTGGAAATGAACCCAAACGAATAAGACATGGATATCGATACAACAGATGTCACCGGCGACAGCTTACCGGAACTATCAGGAGAACAGAACCAGGAAATAAAACATCTTAATGAAATTGTCAATAATTTACAAGTGGAGTTACAAAGTGCTCATACGGAGATAGATACTCTTTTGCTTGAAAATAAGCAGTTGAAAAAAAACACAGAAGAATTAATAAAGAAAAATGAATTGTTTAAGAAACTCAGTCGCAGCTCTCCCAAAAATTCACCATCAATCACACCACAAAAATCGACTAAAATTCTACAAAAACCAAAGCCAATGAAAGCTCATAAACACACACAGACAATCGTAAACCAAAAAAATGACAAAAAAACCCAAACGAAAACCATAACTAAGTCTTTGACACCTAGAAAACTTAATATCTGCACTCAAACTGAAACATTGCCTATAGAAAGTAAGCAAAGCTGTAGCTACACTTTAAATCCACTTAATTGTACCACAAATAAAACTGACCACAAACCAAAAATTTGCTTGGTAAGCGGGAATAAACAGAACCCAGTTACAAGTATCGCCGAAGACACTATGAGTCATAAATTCAAAATATGTCACTTCCTAACGCCGCATGTATACAATATGTCACTACCTAACGCCGCATGTATACAATATGTCACTACCTAACGCCGCATGTATACAATATGTCACTACCTAACGCCGCATGTATACAATATGTCACTACCTAACGCCGCATGTATACAATAGGCAACTTTTACGAGGTCTTAAAACAAAACTTAAGGAGCTTCCCTCGGAAGATTATTGCATATTACTCTTAGGAGATGAGGATTTCCAAAATCCGATTAATTATTTAGAACTCTTGAGTGAAATAAAGACAACTCTAAAACAAATCACAGAAACGAATGTTATAATATGTGCGCCTTCTTATAACTATGGTTTCGGAACAGAAAAAATAAATGAAAGGATTAAAATTTTTAACGACCTATTATTATTTTATTTTTATTTTATTTATTTGGGAAACAAAAAGCTTATAACTAAGATAAATTAATATGGATAATGTGATTTCACTAAAGCTAAAAACAGTTTCCACATGTAGATACAAATTTATAAATGTGTAGTAACCATACGTTGATTATCCTAACTTAAGCAATACAAAACTAAAACTAATAATAACTAGACGAAACATTTACTTGTTCCGCTGCCTGTGTACGATTATATTTGTGTTAAGAGAAAGTAGAAATAATAAGAATATATACTTGTGCTGATAAATACTAGGGTATATAAATATATTTATATGCATAGGTACTGATATAATACTATAAGTTGTTTATTTATACAGAATTTATTGTTTTTGTGTTAAAAAAAAAGGTGTTTGTGTGTGTTATTTTATATAACGACATATATGTATATAACGACATTAAAATTTATAAATACGCCTATTTGTTAGACACAAATATACACTTAGAATATGACTACAATACATTCCACAAGCCATCTGGAAAGTTGAATAATTATGGATTTCGTATTGTTATGAAAGATGTATATGACTACATAACCAACTTAGGAATACATAGAGAGAAACAAGGTAGATGTATAATTAAGATAAAAAGCGTGTTACAAAAAGATCAACAAGAGTTTTTTCTTGAGTAATAAACTAAGTTCACCCTAGCATCGATATATTCCCGAAAAAAGGTCAAAAGGGGAGGAGCCTGTATTTTAATAAGAAACGACATTAAATGGACCGACCTGAAGATGATATCAGATCTATCAATAAATGGTATATACGAATGTTGCGCCGCAGAACTGACAGACTATAAGATTGCTATTTTATGTGTGTATAGAGTTCCGAAGCAATCGAACTTGGAAATGTTTATGAAATCTTTTCAGGAAACATTACATAGACTCTCTCTCTGAAACGTTACGAGAACATAATTGTGGCTGGTGATTTTAATATTAATATTTTGCTAAAAAATAATGTATCACTGGATTTTGAATGTCTTCTCTTAAATTATAATCTTAAATTAGCTTTGAGACAGCCGATAAGAATGAAAAGTCAGACTTGTATTGATAACTTTGCTCATAATTTAAAGAGAACTTGCGTATCGGAAGTTTTAGAGTTAGCATTATCCGACCATTCAGCTCAACTAATATCATGTCCGGTTAAAAATATTTCTAATTTAAAATATTGGAAAATAAGTAGACGGGCTTATACAATTGATAATATTAAGATGTTCGCAAAGACATTAGAAAGCCTATCTTTCTCCGAGGTTTATACAGAAAAGGATGGTAATGCTGCATATAACCACTTCATACATATTTTTAAGATGCTCTATGATCTATGTTTTCCTCTTAAACTATTTACAATAAAAACTACGCGCCCCGTTAAATGGATATCACGCGGCATCAAACTTTGTACTAATAAGAAAAGAAAAATGTTATGGACATACAGACAAAACCATACTTACAAAAATAAAATAGACTATAATAAGTATAGCAAACTTCTTAAGAAAATAATTAAACTTACGCAAAAAGCGCAAAATAATAATAAAATAAATGTAAGATGTCGTGGTATATAATAAACAGTAACAAAAGAAAATTACCCAAACAACAGAGGATACAAATTGACAATCAAGTAATTACATGTCCCTATAAAATATCGAATGCTTTTAATGACTATTTCATTGACAAAATTATACCTATATCATGTACTAAAAACCAGATTCCCCCACTTATAAATTGTCAAGAAGATTCATTATTCATTAATCCATGTGTACCAGATGATATAATAAAAATAATTACCTCTTTGAATAGTACAAACAGCGTAGGATATGATGGAGTATCAACAAAAATAATTAAATATGTATCAAAACTTATATGTGAACCTCTTTGTTATATTTTAAACCAATGCATAAGTGAAGGTACTTTCCCTGAAGCATTAAAAGTGTCGATTCTTAAACCTCTACATAAAAAAGACAGCAAGGAAAATGTAGCAAACTATAGGCCTATCTCACTGATCCCAATTATATCGAAAGGTTTCGAAAAATATATATATTCTTCTTTATATCAATACCTTGGAGCCCGGAACATATTGTGTAAAGAACAAGCCGGCTTTCGTAAAAATAAAAGCATTAACCTAGCAATATTTGACTTTCTTAATAGAGTTTCATATAATATGGACAAAAAGAATACCTAATTGTTCGGTTTTCTGTGATATGACACAAGCATTTGACTATATTAGACATGACATACTTTTAAATAAACTTGAGATGTACGGACTACGCGGTAATGTGTTAAAACTCATAAAATCTTACTTAGAAAATAGGGTACAAATGACGGAAATTACAAAAATAAATAGTTACACACTAAAGGAAGAATCACACATTTCTAGAAAAAGAATTATGACATTCGGTGTACCCCAAAATAGCGTTCTAGGTCCGCTGCTATTTATACTCTACATAAATGACATGCCAAAAGTCACTAAGCAACCTATGATACTATTCGCAGATGATAGTACAGTAACCATTGAATGTAAAAATAGAGAAACATACAAAGACGATATTCATAACACCTTGACAGATATAGTCTCATGGATGGATAGAAACAACCTTAAAATTAATTTATTAAAAACTAAAATTATTCACTTTCGACAACGCGACTCTACAGCAACTTTAAATTTCGACATAAAATATAATGACATTAATATAGAACAGGTTGACATAACAAAATTCCTAGGCTTAAATATTGACAAACAACTAAATTGGAAATCGCATATTGAGACATTATGTAAAAAAATTAATAGTTCTGCCTATATTTTATTCAAACTATCAAGACTAGTAAATGATAAGACCCTTATAACTGCCTATCATGGACTCATTGCTTCTCGCTTTAGGTATGGTTTGATATTTTGGGGCAACTCTACCGACGTTGATAAAGTTTTAAAGCACCAAAAACGATGTATACGATCAATGTTTAATCTTAAGATTACAGATACATGCAAACCCTATTTTATACAATATAATATCTTAACCGTTCCTTCCCTGTATATCTTAGAGACGGCTATGCTAGTCAAAAACAATCCTAGCTTATTCGTTCAACTGTCTGACGTTGTTGAAAGAAACAGACGAGACAAAAATAAAATATTCGTGCCTAACACTAAAACTGCTTTTATGCGAGAGCATTTTTCGAATGGCGCCTACTATATACAATAAACTTCCTGAATCTTTGAGAAACCTTCCTTGTCGGGTGTTTCAGAAGATTTTAATGACATTTCTAATTAAAATGTGTTACTATAGTATAAATGATTTCATGACTGACAAAAATGTAACTAAGATAATGACTTTTTAAATTGTATAATAATTATTAGTTTAATGAATTTGAATTTTTGCTTACTATGATGATTACTAATACTTTTATCATTTTAGTTTATTTAATAATGTAATGCTATAATTGCATGCCTGGACAGGTAAAATACATTGATCCATGTAAGACTTAAGCCAAAACATCGCTGTACATGTATTTACGCAATAAATGAACTTTGAACTTTGAGCCACCTTTCCGGAGGCATGTGGCCTCCGGAAAGGTTGGACCGCAAGCACCCACCACGCAGGTCCAACACGGGCTGTTGGGTGTGCCTGGGCATCGCTAGTGTTCGCGATACCACGAGCCGATGGTAGGCTGTAGAGATCACAGCCCACCTCATCTTTTATATTATTCTGTATGTGCTTCAACTTAAAGAAATAACTGATTGATTGTTTGACTGATTATTATATGTTTGATATACCTACTGCTTTATAGCTGAAAATGTATGAAGACCACTAACGAATTGTCCCGTGTTATATGGTGAGACATTATATGTATGTACAGTGCCTTAAACTAGGTTAAAGACAATTGTGCAACTCCTATGTGCTCAATTCAGATACAATGTTGTGTCTGTGGCTATTCTAAGCCGTGCGCCCGTTTCACGTAAACAAGTGACACACGTACTGACAATGTTATAAAATTAGCATATTATGCATGAGATGTATAATTGAGGAGGATCTATAGGAAAAAAATAAGATTTTTTTGTAGTCTGTAACTTGGACACGATTAAATAAACTTTAATTGAATAGAAGCTTTCCAAAAAAAGTGACCAGTGGCCTATCGAAATTAAATAGTTGATAAGGTTTCAAACCCACGCACGCCACGCACCTCTGGATTTTTCTTCTTGAGAAGAAGGCAAACATCGTGAGGAAACCGGTATGTTCTGAGAACTTAAAGAGTTTGAAGGACATTTGACATTCACCAACCCGCACTTGGCCAGCGTGGTAAGGCCTAATCTCTCTCGCCTAGAGAGAAGTCCCACTTAGCCAACACGGCTTGATTCAAATATATCTTAATATATATAAATCTCGTGTCACAATGTTTGTCCTTCTAAACCACTTAACCGATTATAATAAAATTCGCACACCATGTGCAGTTCGATCCAACTTGAGAGATAGGATAGTTTAAATTTCAAATTATAGTCGCAATTTTAATTTATTGCTAATTATTTGTCTCTAATTATCTACAGGTTAACAAAAGTGTAAAATAAATGTCTTTTTAAAGGTTGTCTATGATTTTACTTGATCAGCTATTCATACGTGGTGGTAATATACTCTTTGAACTATTGTCTATGTCTCGAAAGTTCAATATTCATTTTATAGGTTGTCTATGATTTTTCTTGATAACTATATTATAGCTATTTATTGTCTATGTCTCGAAAGTTCAATATTCAACATAGTTTTCAATGCCAGTCACGGACGCCATCTATTAAAAGAAGCAGAAGAATAGTTTTCAATCTTTTTTTTCTGACATGAGTTTGAAGTACTTCATTATTAATTTATTAATTTTTATTTTTTTGTTAAAAGCGTCCGTGAAATAGCGGAGATTATCTATATTCTATATAAATAAAAATGAATCGTAAGTCAGATTAAAACTCTAGAGAACGGCTGGGACGATTGAGCTGATTTTGGTTTTAAAATGTAATAAATATGTACAAATAAGGAAAAATTGCCGGGAACTTTTTTTACCCGTGCGACGCCGGGGCGGGCCGCTAGTATTTTTATATAATTATTACGTTTATTGTTTTGATACATGTAATTAGTGTTATCTTCATAAAATTATAATATAGTAAAATCGCGAAACGGTAAGTTCTGATAAGTTAAAAATGATATTATTTTGAGCTGAAAAGTGAGTTTGAGTTTGAGATTTGGTTTTCATGTTTGTTCGAAAGCATAATAAGATTTGTTGACATATTGTAAATAAAACGTTATCTTAATATATCGCTCATCTGCGACAAGAACGTGACAAGTCAGAAAACGTGATTTTTTAGAAAACGACTTTGAAGTTTTGAAATCTGTATAGTTTCGTTCCTACTGAACTTTCTAAACTTTTTATTGACGATGAAGGTGCGCCAAATATTCTTTTTTCGAAAAAAACGATGCGGAGCTGGTATCTCATTCATTTTCATAATAATATCATGTTTTTTATCGAAAATGGCAGCACTTGTTACGTTTTTGCAGCAATATATATATTTTTTTATTAGATATACTGGCGTATCACGTTTTATATGCTAATATTTTTGTTAAACTAACGAAATATCAAATTTAAAACACGTTTTGCAGTCAAAATATATTAAATTATACAAAAAAAAATTACTTAAACACCGATATATTCGTACTTATTGTACTATTTTAATCAGTCTCGACCATAAATTCAATTACACATAATACTTTTGTACTAATTTTAACAGTCTTGACTATAATTTAAGTCTTGCTTTACCATGGCACACTTCTTACCCAATACGAACAATGATGTCTGTCAATAATTGTAATCATCGTTTACTAAATATTAAATAATCAAAACATCTAAGCAAAAACAATCACAGTTTTTTTCAATTAGTTGTACTATAATATTAACAATGGCACTTAACATTTGCACTTATTAGTTCACTAAACATTATTATAGAAAGTAACAAATCAATGTTTTGACAGCCAGTGTGTTATCAAATAAAATGTAATGTAATAATAAATCTAAATTTAAAATTTAAGTAAATGCCCCGACTCCAATTCCTTAATTTTCTTTACCTTTAAGAAAATTCCTTTAAGAAAACACCATAATATTTAGTAATGTGAATGATGTTCTTTCATTTGATACCCCACTCGAGTATATTTGCAGATATTTATAAATTTTATGCAGAAAAAGAATAAGACACATCCGTAACTTTCGCACGCACAGGATTTTGCAGTTACGGATGTGTCTTATTCTTTTTCTGCATAAAATTTATAAATAGTTTCACCTACAAAGTGAGGTTTATCACTTATTAAAAATATTTAAAAAATATTTGCAGATTTTCAGTTTTCCTTCCCCACTCTCACCCCCATAACTTTTAAACGGCTCAACCGATTTTCATGAAACATATCTAAAAACCACTGGGCCAAGCTCACCTTTCATACAAAAAAAAAACTAAATTGAAATCGGTCCATCCGTTCGGGAGCTATGAGACAGACAGACACGTCAAACTTATAACACCCCTCTTTTTTGGTCGGGGGTTAAAAATACTAATAAACATTCACCAGTTCCATAAGTTCTGCTTAATGCTGTAGTTATTGGCCGATTATTTATTGCCAGCGAGTTTTAAAAAAACATTTAGCATTGTTGCTGGTTCGTTTCGGTTGTATCGTGTTTCCTTCTGAGTCTATCTTTAAGGTTCGTTGTTTAGGAACTATTTCTTCTAAGCAATAAAAGCCCACTGTGGTTGTCGAGTCAGTAGTAGTAGTGGGTATTATTTCGGTATCCTGAGGTGGATCTAATCTGTCTGTAGTTATACTGTCTATTGCATCAACTATTTCTTTTCGGAGTATACCCAAAATCTTTTTCGATCGCGATCGTGACTCCATCTGAAAAAATAAGGTGGTGGTTTAAATATGTTTCATCATCTGTAATGCAACAACTTCAGCTATCACGACAAAATGTATACACACTTTACGACAACAACGAGATACGTGGTAATAATTCATACAAAACTAAACCTCTATGGATTTCATTCATCATCTAAAACGGTACATATCCTTTTATTCCGAATAAGTATAATTTTTTTGCGAGAAAACCGTGACAAGGTAGCCTAAAAATGTTTACAGTAAAATAATACTTTACAGCTAAAGTGGTTCAAACCATGATATCACGCTTTAGTAACAAATGAATAACTACATGAATGCACTTACCTTTCCATTAAAAACGTGACACACTGACTGTGTCACGTTTTTGTTGCAATTGAACAGCACCTCCCTCGTCGCGCGCAGAGATTCCAATGACATGTACCGATGTTGAAACGAACTTCATAGTTGTAAAGGAGGGAGCTAGAACGCATCTTGTCGACTTTTTCCCTCATATCTTTGTCAATTTTGGGGCTAGGAATATCGCGTTTTTGTAGCAAGTAGAGCGCGATACGGCGGATTTTTATATACTGTTATTCCAAAACGATACATAAATGTTATAAACCATTCTTGTCGCAAATGAGCGATATATAAATCTCGTGTCACAATGTTTGTCCTCAATGTACTCCTAAACCACTTAACCGATTATAATAAAATTCGCACACCATGTGCAGTTCGATCCAACTTGAGAGATAGGATATTTTAAATCTCAAATTATAGTCGCAAAAAATATATATTTTGAAGAACAATATGAAATGATAAAACGAAACATTAAAAAATAATCAAGATAAAGAGATACCTTAATAAGCAAAAAAAATAAAATAAAAAAGGTCTCTGACATATGTCAGAGGAAAACATGGAAGACATATTTAAAAAAAAAAACCTAACCTAACCTAACCTAACCATCTGATTTCTCAAACAAGGCGAGCTATTCCAAAGAAACACCTAGCGTTAGGAGGAGCATAGCGGAAATCGAAGCCGGCAAATCTCAAGTTAGAAATAGTATGACTCCTCCAAAGAGCGTGACACCAAACTTACCCAAAACCGGCAATTTATTATTTTATTTATTTATTAAAAAAAAGTTTACATTAACAGAAATTATAAAAATACATTCTGAAAACCCTTAGGGGTTTGTATAGAATGACATTACCATTCCTCGAAAACTTAACTAAAATGAAAGATAAACTACATGATTTAAAAAAATATATAAAAATTACAAATTATGGTACCTTCTAACCCTATTACTACTTAAAATATAATTCGCTATTCAAGCGCATTGATAACACAACATGCCCTGCCGCCGCCGCATACCATTGTCACCTGAGCCGGCCGAGCGGCCGAGCGATAACAAAGCAACCACCTAACCCCGGGGTCGGCAAGTAGTTTTAGGTAGGGTCCGGATATTGCTCGAAAATGTTTAATAGGTCCAGAAAAAAAAACAACTGATAATAATTAAGTACAGCTTTTTATTTCCTAAAATTAGTGAGAAAAATTGCAACGGCGGTCTTGAGCCAGGTTTTTATAGTTTGGTTCTCGTGAAGAACAGCTAATTCGAAGAGTGTCTTTTATTCTGGAACGATATTTGTATTTCAAAAAATTCATTTAAAAAAGATGTTTCGCATTATGTATGTCGAGCCAAACATAGTGGCCAAATTGATAGCAAGTTTTTTGCAATTTTCATATTTTTCTGGGACATGTTTAACCCAAAATTCTTCAGTTGACACCTTTTTATATATTTGCAAAGACACATCTTCTTGCAGATCGATTATTTCCATTTGAAGTGATGGCTCGACGGCGCGGCGGCGCGATGTTCCAAGCCTCAATATATTTATATAAAACATTAAATAATTTTGAGACGAAATTTGAAGACTTGGATTTACTTGGATCTCACAAATTTTTACCGCAGAACAACTGAGTTGCGCGACTTGGTTTTTTTGACAAGTATTGTTTTTGATGGGATCTCATTTCTTTTTGTATTTTGTAGACAGTTCTACTTTTTTCCTTCTACTTATTGTTTATATGTCCATATAATTTTCTTTTTGCCGGTCTAGATTGGATTTATTTATATTTCGCATTGTTATTACTTTAGTACATATTTCGTATGTACGTGGCGTTGCGACAGCGCCCTCTATACCGGTCTTTTCTAGATTTTTTAGTTTTTCCTTGATTCATACACCAAACACTACTTATATTCCAAATTTGAAGCTTCTAGGTCTGCTAGAAGTGCCTTAGAATTTTGATGATCGGTGAGTCCATGAGTGGCAAAATTAAGAAATTTGACCCGTTATAATTCTTAAAATACTGGTTCAAATTGAATGAAATTTAAAATATACCGTGTCTTTACAATGCCTGCATAGTTACTGAAAATTTCAGTCTTCTAGTTTTATCCACAACGAAGTTACAGGGGGTCGAAAATGGCCTGAATGGCTTCGAGAAAAGGCACGACAGCGCCCTCTATACCGGTTTTTTTCTAGATTTTTAGTTTTTCCTTGATTCATACACCAAACACTACTTACATTCCAAATTTGAAGCTTCTAGGTCTGCTAGAAGTGCCTTAGAATTTTGATGATCGGTGAGTCAGTCAGTCAGTCAGTCAGTCAGTGAGTGACAAAATTACAATATTTGACCCGTTATAATTCTTAAAATACTGGTTCAAATTGAATGAAATTTGAAATATACCGTGTCTTTACAATCCTGCATGGTTACTGAAAATTTCAGTCTTCTAGTTTTATCCACAACGAAGTTACAGGAGGTTGAAAATGGCCTGAATTGCTTCGAGAAAAGGATGGTACGGCCGTGCCGCTTTTTTGCTCGACTTGGTGGGGGCACTGCCGTGCCCCCAGATTTGAACCAACTGTTTCAAGTATAAAACAAGTATCGAATGCTGTGGCTACATCTCGCTCGTACTATCACTGATAGCAGTAAGAGAATTGACAGAGTAGCTGAAGCAAAGGCCTGTCTTGTAAGAGGAAAATTACACATCAATAGCTCCCGCAACTTAAAAGCATCAATAAAGGACGGCGTGCTTGAAGCAATGGACCGACTCTACCAACTGGTGAAGGAAGCAGATGCAGTAAAAGGAGGTCGTACCCCAATTTCAAGCAGTAAAACAGGAAATGAAAATAACTTAAATAATGCCAAAGAAGAGAAACAAGCGACACCAAACATACAACACCTGGAAGAAATGATAGCCAAGCACACCGAACTCATACAGGAGAACAACTTAAAGATGGAATTATTAAGAGATACTTTGGAAAAGAAAAGTTACGCAAGTGTTAATGTGGGAGTTTTAAAATCTTCAGAAAATTCCGCCATGCACTCGATTATTGTCTCCTCGAAAGATGATCAAGAAACAGGGGATCAAGTTTTCAAAAGAATAAGAAAAGTAGTTAACGCAAAGGAAGAAGAAGCAAAAATTGATAAAATAAGAAAGGAAGATAATAGTAGGATGTAAAAATGAGGAGGAACTTAAAAAGGTGAAGGAAAGAATAGTGGCGAGAGAGGGCCAGCTGCAAGTGGAGGATGTCAAGAACAAAGACTTTCTTGTCATCCTCTACGGAGTGCTGCAGTCAAACACCGATGACGAAATTATTAAATCCATCCGTACCCAGAACAGACATCTGCATGACAATGTATTATTGTTAGTAGGCAAGCAGGTTTTTGAATTTTGTTACTTTATTATTTTGTACCTACTACAAAATTTCTTATTTAAAATAACTTTATTATTATTATTATTATTCGTTTATTTCAGATAACATTCAATCCATATAAAAATTCAAAATACACAAAACATAAAAATTAAACATTTATCGATTAAATATAGATTATTATTATTAAATAATAATCTATATTTAATCAATGAATTAAATAATTTATATTTAATCATAAAAAATGATTATTATTATGAAGCCTGCCAGTCCTACCTGGAAAAAGTATGAAGGGAAGTTCATTTTATTCGAACTAAATCAACAAAAATAAAACATAAGAAAAAATCCACATCAAAATCTGACCTTTTGTCACGCCACAGGCACTCACACAGATACCTACACACTACACAGATTATGTCTTATATAATTAAACAGTTTATTCTAGTCGTCGTTTACCAACCAATCGGTGAATCGACGTTAATGTCCTAAACGAATAAAGGCATAAATAAACCAGTCGAAAATTAGACTGTTTTATAAACAGTTTATCGTGTACGATAAACTGGTCTCGTTTTGTCGACTGAAAAGAAGTCGACGACTCATCCCTAGCGCTCATCATTACTGGAATTCTCCCTCTGGACTTGCGCATACTGGAGGCAGCTGCCTTGTATGAAGCGAAGAGAGGGAAATTCCGGCCGGCTCTAGGAGACAGAGAGGTGGAACACCTAATCCCGTACGCTCAAGGAGAACATCCATCCCAACATATAAGCCTGGAAGTCGGAAAAATAGCAGAACAAGAACAGCTCGACCGCCAGAATAACGAACTAGTCCAAATATTCACAGACGGCAGCAAAATAGAAGAAAAAGTTGGAGCCCTCTCAGTATGGAAAAATCAGGCCGAAACAAAAAACATCAAATTAAACCTGTCGTCACACTGTACTGTATATCAGGCCGAGCTCCTGGCGATATGGAGAGACACCGAGGAAATCCAAACCCCGCCGAAAGAAGCTTCGGTACTCACATGTGTAGTTCACGAATGAATCCTTCAAAAGATATACTTCAGTTGTGTTCCTTCCTTCTCTCTCTAGTTCACTTACAATTCAACTAGCTCACTAACTCTTTTAGCTCAGTTGTCTTGTCTTCATCGGGACGAATGAAAGATAGCCCATGCGGATAGATTATGATGTCACGCTCTGTTGTGAGTACTGAAGTGATTGTCTTTTTCACTCGGTTACGTTCGTTTATGATCGTGAAAGACTTCGTCGTTCTTCGTTAAGTCGAAGTTTGTTGCAAATACAATGCGTGTTATTCAAGAAAGGAGATTTTAAACTAACCGCGTTAGAAGCAATGTTTTTACGTAAAATTAAGCAACTAGTTTGAACGTCATTATTTGAGCCTTATGTCTTAATGTTAAAGAACACTTTGGCATATTTTTATCAGTTTACACTATTACTATCTCTTTCATTAGAGTAATAATAATAACACTAAAGTATCTGCCTAAATTTTGCAAAATACATATAAACAGTTTGGAAGTAATTACGCGCGAACCTCAGCATTGTTTTCTTCTACGTTTTTGTGAAAAAACTGTATAGGTACCTATCTATACATAACTTTACTAAGTTTTTTCACGTTACTTTTTTTATAAGTCAGTATACGTATGTAAAAAACTCATGAATCTGCAATAGTAAATATTCGATTAATTTAAATATAAATAATGAATTACTATACTACCAACTATATTTAGGTACATATCTATTCATTTTTAAACAAACTCGTGTCTTAACTCATCGCATTAGCTGAGATAAGATGATTGATTGAACTGTTATTTTATATCCTATTCAATATCTCTTGATGAACTAGTGAAAGAAAACCGAACGACAACAACATTTGATACTGTTGAGCAAGTGAACTACTGAGCTAGAAGATAGATATAGTTCACTCTAATGAAAAGATATGTACATAACTTTTCATTTCAGTGACACATTCTGCGCAAGGCTATTCGGTACATACAGTGACTCTAAAATAAAATTTTCATGGAAATTATTCGAATTTTTCTCGCCGTAAAAACCATCCTATCTCTCAAGTTGGATCGAACTGCAGATGGTGTGCGAATTTTATTATAATCGGTTAAGTGGTTTAGGAGTCCATTGAGGACAAACATTGTAACACGAGATTTATATATATTAAGAAGATGATTTACAAATGTCATACAAATTATTCGACTTACACTGAACAAAATGACAGTTTTTATATTTGTCACATTTATGCTTTTAATATTACAATTTAATTCGTCAATGTTTAAATAATTATTTCTAAAAATGTTAAGCACAATTATACTATTATTAATAAATTTATTAAAAAGTTTTCTTAATTGCGATGAGAAAATGTTCATGTCATAATCATTTTCCCCTACACATATTACAAGTTTGTCATTTTTCCCAAATTATAAGTTTTCATAATTTTTCAGGACATCACAACTAAGAGCATGGGGTTTTATTTGCGCTTGAATATCATAATTACAATATTTAGTTTGGTACCTGGACCGTATCAGCGCTGATGATATGTTGGTGCATTGTTGTGTTCCCAGAATAAGAATTCTCGATGAGTCATTTTGTAGACATGTTTCTGCCTTTTTGTCAAAGGCCACGCACTTCGATTCTTTAAACAAGCGTAATTTATTAGTGAGGCTTGATATTTCAGTCTCGGCCTTTTGAAGTTTATGCCCCAACTCTATTAATCGGGATTGAAGAGACAGTAATACCGAGTTGTTGTTAGTTTCTGGTCTATTCTTGGTCAAAGATTGAGGTCTGGGCGGCGTAAATGGTGTTTTACTTGTTTCAGGATAATGTACTGAACATCTCCTTGACTTGCTATTCTTATTTCCAGGTATGTTGTCCGGAAGCGGTGTTTGACATAAGGTCTTTAATAACGTATTTTCCTTTGAAAGCTTATTTAATTGTCGGTGCAGTTCGTTATTGTCGAGTATTGTATTTTCCAGCTCAGCTTGGGTGCTGGCCAGCTGCGAGGATAGCCTGCATATTAGGTGTCTTTCATTTCCTGTGCTGAGATAGATTCGGATAAAGTATTATCTACGCTTCACGAAAGCGCTGTCGGAGAATCGCAAGACGTATCAATAACCGTTAGGATATGCGAATCATCCATCTGAGATATTGTGCTTGTAGGAGTAGAATAGAGAAAGGACTCCCTGCTATCATCCAGATTTGGAGAAGTGGGTTTTTTTCTCAACGTAATATTTGTTTGCTCGGTGTCAGTAAGCAAAATTTTTGGTTTTTGTATACAAAACTTGCATTTCCATTTCAGTTTCGAGTCAGCTTCCATTAATCTGTATACTTTATCTGGTAAGCCACCGCATTCGAATTCATATTTATTATGGCATTCTGAGCATAAAATCGTATTTCTTTCGTCAACAGATTTTTTACATTTATGGCAATCTACCAGTATTGCCATCTTGCGGCTGCTCGGGGTAACTTTAAGCGACCTCCTTGACATTTTAGGTTAGAGCGCTGTCTCTGATACTATTGAACCAGATCGCTTTCGTGGTGATCGGATATCAAGCTAGTTCGTACGGATTACGATAGATGGCGCTAGTAATAATTATTAATTAGTATCGAGCTGGTACATACAGTTCTTGTGAGATGGCGTTAGTGAGTAACTGTATAGAGCCAGCTGATTGGACACCTCATCTATGTTTACATTGTCAAGTTTCAAATGTTGTAGTATTAGTCACCGTGTTAGTTCTTTGTTAACGGTTTATTTAATATTTAACTCGTATTTTTGATGATCTGGAGTTTATATGTGGTACGATATTAACTGATACGAGCTGGTTGTGGTGAGTGATAAAATGTTTTACTCACATTTACTCAGCAAAATTAGTTCTGGTCGTATATTTCTCCTTCTCTGTCGCCAGTATTCACTTGCAATAGTTTGATCGCAGTTCTCGTTAGATTGGGAAGATAACGATTATGCAAGATATTGACCATTGGGCACAACTAGTAATTAAACTTTTTCATTTAGTATCACTGTATTTATATTTTATTCGATAAGTTAATACGAAGCTAGTGTAAACAGTGGCACTGTGGCGCCCTCTCTAGGTCTCTAATATATTTATATAAAACATTAAAGAATTTTGAGACGAAATTTGAAGACTTGGATTTACTTGGATCTCACAACTTTTTACCGCAGAACAACTAAGTTGCGCGACTTGGTTTTTTTGACAGGTATTGTTTTTGATGGGATTTACTTTTACGTGGAAAATATCTTAATTTTATTGAACCACAAAGGTTTGAAACCAAAATTTTGACATTTACAGCGAATTTTTATGAGTAAATTATCAAATTAGAACACAAATTCAGATATATTATTTAATAGAATGTCTGATACGACCAAAATGTTTAATTTCGTTCATAAAAAGAGACGGCGTATGTCTAAAAACTAGCAAAATTGCTACATCGTAAAGGACAAAAACTTCTGAAATATAGTATTTAGAGTCATTTTAATAATATCAAAGAATAGACCTTGGCAAATAAAATAGAGTCCCTTTCTCGTAGAATTTTTTTTTTGTAAAAGTACAATAAATCTTTATATATATAATTCTTCTGTGAGTGTGTATGTCACTGAACTTCTCTCAAACGACTGGACCGATTTTGATGAAATTTTTTGTGTGTGTTCAAGGGGATCTGGGAATGGTTTAGATTCACAATTTTGTCCGCTTGACAATGTTTTTTTAATTAATTTTCAATTTATTAGTAGTTGTTGATTTTGGATATATGATCCCGCGAGATAATCCAAAAACACGGGCGACGCCGCGCCGTGGCGTGTATAGCTTGTTAATATATATAAATCTTGTACGTGTGCTAGTCATTGAAAACCTCCTAAACGGCTGGACCTATTTTGATTAAATTTTTTGTGTGTGTTTAACTGGGTTTGAGAATGGTTTTGATTTCGACGAGACTAGGTGCGAAGCGAGGGCGGACCGCTAGTATTTATAAAAAATCTTGATGGTATTATTACTCACAGTAACTACAAATTTTTTAACTAAAATAAGGAGGTAATAATAGTTTATGATCTCTTTAAACGAGTGCACGTGCAACACCTAGACAAATGAAGGAAGGAGAACTTGTTGTATGTACATTAGATAATGCAATCAACAACGGTAAGGATAACCATTGTTTTTCTTATCTATTGAGGTAGTGTATGGATTTGGCTACACGTAAAATTTCAGTGGGACATTGTTTAGAAAAACTGTCAACTTTTGTATCTTAAATGTGTTTGTTTTATCTATGTGTGTTGAATAATTTAGATGATTTTTATTTATGTTACTCAAGAAAATATTTTTAAATCTATTATACCATCGATAGGTTTCATATAGTTTAATTGTACCTATTGTTACGTATAATCTATACTAATATTATAAAGCTGAAGAGTTTGTTTGTTTGATTGTTTGTTTGTTTGTTTGTTTGAACGCGCTAATCTCGGAAACTACTGGTTCGAATTGAATAATTCTTTTTGTGTTGGATAGTCCAGTTATCGAGGAAGGCTATAGGCTATATAACATCACGCTACGACCAATAGGAGCAAAGATATAGTGGTAAATGTGTAAAAAACGGGAGAAATTATTTCATCTTTGAAGCCTTCCGTTGCGTGCGCCGTGAAAACGGTTCAAGATACACAAAAATATGTATTAAAGAATAATAGCTCTTTTAATGATCTAAAAAACAGTTCGCGATAGTATATGTCTATCTTTTAAGATTAACTCACAAAAACCGTTTTTATGGTACCTAATTTGGTCGAAATAATTTGTTTAAGTTGTATCAACATAATAATATTAATCTTTATTCAAATAAATATGCTGTTAGTTAAGAGTACTTCATTGTGAATAAAATTGTCTTTGACATAACTTAATTTCAACAAAAAACTTAAAAAATTACCGGGATTTTTTTTTACCCGTGCGACGCCGGGGCGGGCTGCTAGTTTATTATATATTTTATTGAATTAAAAATGTGTACCTGACCGTATCCGAGTGTTTAAAATATGTCATCACGAAAAAAATAAGATTTTGCATGACTGATATTATGTACCAAGATAACTTAGAAAAGTAACTTTATATTTACCTACCAAACCTGAATCTGAAGAGTGATGAACTATTTATTATAATATTATTATTTTATTTGTTTCTTTAAACGTTGATTATTTTTATTATTAGACTAGTAGACAAATGTTTAACTGACTATTATCTAAACAATAAAAAAATATTAATAATGAAATATTTTTATTGAATTTCTGCATTTTTTGTCTAATGTAATTAATGATTGTAATGAATGACCCTGCTTCTTTAGTGTTTCACTATGACATTTATTTGAATTCAAACAATAGAAATTAGGAATAAGTAGGTGTGGGTAGAACGGGTAACTTGAATCTATTGTTTTGGGTTGAACGGAGCAAAATACCTATTGGGTAGAAAAATCTTGGGTCGAACGGGTAAGCACTCGTATTACGCATGCCTTCTACATATTTATATATTAGGTACTATATTGTAGATAAACGTAGATTTAAGTGTTTGTTTAAGAAAATTTAAATAATAGGTACCTATAATTGTGAAGGTAATCTAGTTGTTTATCAACGCTCATCTCTTAAAGCTGGGTCCACATTTGTATCATTTAGGTGTATCACGATCAGGCGTATCGTATCGAGTATCTGTATCATAAATATGGACGCTCATTTTATCCATGTCGTATCGTTAAGGCATATCTTGTAAAAACGCGTCCATACTTATGTGATACTGTATCATGTCACCGTATCGACTTTAACTTTACAAATATGGACGCTTCATTTTTTGGAGTTTACACCATTTGAGTTATAAGGCCCGGTACGGAAATTTTATGAGGAGTAAAATCAAAAAGTGTAACACGAAAAGTTGAGGCGTTACGTAGAAAGAGACAAACATATATATCTGTAGGATTGAACGTGTAAAAGAATGAGATGGAAAACATTACACAGTCTCCTCTTTGCGCGTAGTTGAGACTACGAAGTATCGCGCAAAGAGGTATTGCTGTATTTTATTTATATTATTTTGTAACATACATTACTATTACGCTTTATTGAAGTAATATAAATAATCCGAATAATTACAGATATATGTTAGTTTCTCTTATCATTTTAGCAGATGCGTTCATTTACCCTTTTTTTCTATTCGATATTATATCAAATTATAGTTCGTAAGGAGTAAACGCCAATCGTGCATCGTAGGTAGCTGACACACACACACTTTTTTTTCTTCCGATCCTTGTATCAAATATTATTATAATATAATAATATTATTATCAATTGCATTCACGTCCAAACTTGTTCGATGCAACGCGTATCCCCTTTGATGATCGCGGAAAAACCGACACAGGATGGTTCGGGGTGTATCACGATACAGTATCATGATACAGTATTAAAATACGTCCATACCACCGATTGTGATACGCGTATCGGATACGAGGTGTATCAAGATACGCGATCATTGCGGATCGGGCCGTATCGGATACGGCATGTATCATTAACGTGTATCATCTTGCGTCCAAACTAGCGATCATGATACGCGCCGAGGCTACGCGACGGAGATACTATACACCGAAATGATACAAGTGTGGACCCAGCTTAACGAGTTGTCCCGTTTTTGTACACTTGCCTAAATTACATATTAATTTTAAATCTCATACATTCATCCAGTGGTGGTACACTGCGTCCATAAGGTTGAAATTTGTATCGAAAATTGTTCTGCTTAGTACTATGAAATACAGAAGTGTTTGGTTAAACTTAATATTTTAATGAATTCATTTCGATAGAGTTTGGGCATCTCCCATACATTTTTGCACAATGATGATGATAAATTTATGTAGATACTTTTTTTTTCACACAGGCCATTTGTCACAGTCATAATAGTAAGTACGTAAGCTGACCTTGAAAAGGGATCCATAAACTGGTAAAATATGGTCAACGTAAAATTATTAGAACAATTGCTTAGGCCAATTCAAATAATAACAATACAATTTTGGATTGCCATTAGGCAAGTAAGAATCCAAAATTGTATTGTAGTATTAGGTAATCCTAATACTGTGTTTCTAGTCAGCAACTTAGTCAAGTAAAACAAATAACATAATAAAAAATGGATTTACCGAAAATTGAATAGACCACAACACGATCAAAACAAATGTCTATTTTTGCGTTCGGGTCAGCGTGTTACTTACTTTATTTGGTGTAGGCAGACTTGCTATGGATCCCTATATATACATAATACATATGTAAGCAAGTATTTAATTAAGTATTTAAGTAAAATAAAATGTAAGCATATTCAACTGTACGTAGGTAAAATAAGAGTTTACACTGGTTTGCAGTGCATTTTATTCATTATTGACTACAGATATGGTATATTTATTTGTACTACTTGTCATCTGGAGTATCTTGTGTGAAAAAAAAAAAAAAAATCTTTATAAATGTAAGAAGAAAGATGTCGTATATGAATATAAGTTGCTTGCCGGTAGTTTCAGTATTTATCAAATTATTCTGTTGTACTTGTGGCTGGAGGAACATAATCAGTCTTTGGTCAACCTCGTCGTTTCATTCGCAGCATTACCGCACCACGTTCAGCATTGTGTCTATTGTTATCAAAATTAAATTATAAGTTGTTGAGTTGAGCACGACTATGTGCTCCTGTACGCGGCGCCCACGCGGGCCCGCCCTGCCACAAACTTGTCCAATTTGTCGCGAACTTAGGAAACATGTGCCTTCCTCCGCAATGGAAATGTCCAAGTCCAGTTTTCAGATATTGATTGGGATCGTCTTTTTCCCGCCGAGGGGTTAAGTGTTTGTATGTTCTGCAAGGACTTTCTCCTTAGTCTGGGCGTTTAATATTATTAACAAAAATATCTATGTATGAATATGGTATTAAGTACTAGCGACCCGCCCCGGCTTCGCACGGGTGCAATGCTGATACTAAATACACTACAGAAAAACTGTGAACGTTGTTTATAAAAACAGCTCCGGCTTCGCACGGGTATAAAATATATAGCCTATGTGATTAAAATCGATCCAGTAGTTTTGAGTAAACCGCGGCCTCAGACGCGCTATTTATAGGCACGCTGTTGCCGCACCGCAAACGCTACGGCCCGCAATTTTAAAATCTGTAATATTTCGACAATATTCACTTAAATCATACGGTGTAACGGGCCATATAGATCTATATTAAATGAACAATGTATTCAAGGTATTTTATTGGTTAAGGTTTAATGCTGTATTGGTTATAATCGCTTCGAAAATTAGCCATTATTTGTCGTAAAAAGTAAATGACAAAAAGAAGTTATTGTGGGTTATCCATAAAAGATAGACATATACGAGCACCATCACGGACAGACCTTTTCAATGTGTTCAATACTTACTACATTATTTTGATAAAACTCGTAGGGTTCAGCAGCCTGCGTTTGCAATGTAAGCGGAAAAAATGTAATTATTTACGACATCACATTAGAAACCTCAAAAATAACAGTACTTCTCCACTATTTAATGGATGTTATAATACATATAAACCTTTCTTCTTGAATCACTCTATCTATTAAAAACCGCATCAAAATCCGTTGCGTAGTTTTAAAGATTAAAGCATACAAAGGGACATAGGGACAGAGAAAGCGACTTTGTTTTATACTATGTAGTGATATCAGATGTGTAATACCTGTACCACAAGCGGGGAGCCCACGGCGGGGCGGGGCGCGGCTGGCTGCGCTTGTGTGGATTGTCCAGAAATGTTTATTTATTTATTTATCTTTACTATTATGGCAGTGTCATCTGCACACAAGGTGGTTTGATGCTTTGTTACGTTGGGAGCTCATTTATGTAGAGGAGAAATACAAAAGAACCCAAATCTGAAAAATAAGGACATGCACACCTGTAATCTTAGAATAAAGATAAACTACATAAACCTTAAATTAGACTAAGAAAAGTACAAAAACAGGGAGAATATACTAAAATATTAATGTTTAACAAACTGCCTCTAGCTTTATCAAACCTAGAAACTCTATCCAAGTTTAAACAAAAAATCAAATATTTCTTTGAAGTTAATCACTTTTAGAGCCTAAACGAATTCATGAGTGAACCCATGAGTTTTAACCTGACCGAATACTCATTTTTGCAAGATGATCAGGTGAATGTAAACCATCAATTAACCCTTTAAAACGTAAACCTGAATTAATAATGACATTAAAGTAATTATTTTAGTCTAAGTAAATTAAATAAAAATTTTATTGTTAAAATTCTGATAAATACCGATATTACTTTTTCATATGTGTCTATTGATAATTTATCTCATGATTAAGTCTATTTATTAACATTGAACTCATTTATTTGGAAAATATATTTAATTTATTGACATCTGATTTTTTTGTAATTTGTTTATGTATAATATAAATAAGAAAAAAATTATAAAATGACTTACCTAGTATTATAGTATTAGAACAATGGTTGCTATTGTTCTAATAAGGTGAAATAAGTAAATCTGAAATCATTTACTAATTATTACGTAGGTACCTACATACTGTGAGTTTTTATTTGTTTTTAAAGTTCCGTGTGAGCCACCGTCTAGGATTCCCACGATAATTGCGTTTGTTTAAAGACAAATAATTTCCCTATTATTCAAGATTAAAAAAAATATTTTCTACTACCACTTAACTAGCCCCGTGGTAAGCTCTAAGCCTGCGTTACTAGACATCAGATATATGTACTTAATATAATATACATGCATAGATTTTTTGTTATACATAACAAAAACCACGGAGAAAGTGCTAAAAAATCGTGAAGTATGACGTTACGTGTTTATTTTGGTGGTACCTAGTTAAAGCTTGTTTTCAAATAAATATTTTTCTGAGAATGTTATCAGCATCTGCACCTACTCTGGTGACCCGCCGCCTCGTGTCGCGCCGATAGCAGGGTACGCTCGAGAGCCGTCGCCCAACTCGGCATCATATTATGGGTCAGCGTGTGACATCCTACAAAACAACTGTATGAGGCCAGCGGCTCTCAAGCTTAGCGCTACTTGCTACAATAGTGAAGGCGTTTACTAAATACGCAGAATTTAACAAACAAGAACTAGTTAGTCAGTCATGGTTTATTTATTAATAAAAGGTAAAATTGTACACTCCATTTCGTTCAATTCTTATAATAAGTATTATATACTATAATTCACTCGCAGAAAATACAGCAAAAGACACAAACAAGACGATAAGACATCGTCTTGTTTGTGCATATAAAAAAATGTACCCATTTCTAGCACGATACCGGCAAATTTTATTTTACGAATAATAGAAAAAAACACCCTTATATGCATCTAATACGAAACATGAGAATGTTACGGACAAGGAAATTCTTAATAATTTAAACCATCATCTTTCATGTTAAACTACTACCTACAAGCAGGTGGTTGTTGTCTGACTGGATACCTCTCACTGTAGCGTTATAATAATCGAATTATATAAGCCATATATACGTACGGAACGAAATACTAAAGCAAACAAACGTATAGTGAACTTGTTGTTGTATTCAATGCCCGCAGCTCTGCGGAGCGGGTTGAGAGCCGCTGGCCTCTTATCTCACGCCTATGAGGCGAGCTATATACCTATCCGGGATTATGTATATCTAATATTATTGGAACCGGTCTGACCGACTTACTTGGCACTGCCCTTATGCCCCAGAGCTATAAGACCCACTGAAATGTGATTTATCGAAAGGGGGAAAAAAATATCATAAATAAAAATCATAAGTTGTATATTGTTTGGAAGATTTCCATACTGTGATACTGTCAGATGTCAGGACTACTTAACCATTAATTAGCCCGAACCACTTTTTAATGTGTCTCTATTTATTTTGGGGGTGCTAAGGGATAGCTAAAGGCGGAAATAGTACTAAAAAAAACTCTTATCAGTAGTTTTTGAGATAAGGGGTGGGTAGTATCCTGGACATTTCTAAATCCCCTAAGAAGTAAGTGTTTGTTGCATGTACAGTATTATATACTACACATTTTCTGTGTTAAAAATGGTTTCAATGGATATGTTTATATAAAAAAAAACCTTTGTTTTTACTAAAAATATCAAATTAAAAAAAAAGATAGTCCAATTATTAATATTAAATTAAACTAAATCAAACCAAATAAAATCAACATAAAACAAATTAAATTAAATCTAGTCTAATTAAATCAAATCAAACTAAATTAAATAAAATAACGAATTAAACTCAATTAAATAATATAACGAATTAAACTAAATTAAACCGAACCAAATTAAATCAAGTACAAATCAGAATGAACAATAATACAATTTAAGTACATTAATATTTTCTTATTTCATTATCGTTTACAAAGTCATTTACAGAATAATATGCCTTTTCAATCAAACTCTCGCTTAATTTGTCTCTAAATTGATTCAAATTCTAAGTTTCGAACAGAAAGAGGTTTATTAAATATTTTTGGCACCATGCAAAACATACTTGTACGCAAAAGTTTTGTTTTGGTTTTACCATACGCAATCTACCCTGCAGTCGGCTACCACTAGAAAAAGAGTCAAATGAGTTAAGATTGTTCTTGACAAAACAGCCGCTTCGTAAATGTACAATGCTGGAAATGTACAAGAGTCACATGAGAATTACAAGAGTCTCTTCTTTTCAATTCGCAGATTGCTCTTATGCATCGTTTTTCGGCTTAAAAAGCTTTAAAAAGTAGATGGGCGGGATTTGTGAATTCATCTCACGACCGTGAAGCACGTGAGCTGATCTTTTTTTTTTTATTTTTTTTTTCAAAGATGTGGCTAGAGGGCCCCCTGAGCTCAAGGGCCCTTGTGCACTGCACAACCAGGCCCTATGATAGCTACGCCACTGTTGTGTTGGCTTGTCTAAGCACGTTGACGTTGACTTTAACTTTGTAACTAAGTAAATAAACATCACCTATAGGTAGGTTTACAACGTAGTTTGATTGGAAACGTAGGTATAAGCACCCCACCCTTGACGAGGAGGGTTGGGCATTGATTCAGCACGCCGGCGCCGCGCCGAGTGCCGGCGCGTGTCACATGTTCTTCAAACTCTTGAAAGTTCTCAGAACCGATAAAACACGTGTTAAAAGCGCACATAGTCCATTACGCCCATTACGCATTTTGTATTTAGCTCTAAGTCCATTTTTGTTTTGTTTTATCTTGGTGTGTAATAAACAGTTATTATTATTATTATTATTATTATAGTGTTTTCAGGAATAACAATCCAAAGGTGCGTGGCGACTTGAACCCACGACCTTAGGAATGAAAGTTGCGTTTGCAGACCAAATGGCTTCACACGGAAACTTAGGCGACATTATGAAATTAAATTTATAATTATATCTTTCTTAACCTTTATACGAGCATAGTTTAAAATAATTGTAATTCATATTTTACCCAGAGATAGATATGTATTTAGCTTAACAATGATAATATATTTTTCAAATCCGTCTCACAGTTTCGCGGCCGCCTACTCAAAACGTGTTTAATGCATACAAACAAATCTTGCCTCTGTATAGTCGTCAGTGATAAAGTGGCTCCATCTATCCGTACAGCAGCGGCACTGGTTAGTCCCCTGAATCGTGTCCTACACTTCACAGCCCTGAAGTGCGAGAGAACAGTTACAGGATCACGGCGTTCTTGTGGCGTTAAAGTTCTATCGGTCGCGGCGAGATGGCGCTATACATAATTGACTATTTCTGTTTAAGTTCGCACTTCCAAAACAATTTTTTTTATGATCTTAAAAGAAATTGTCGTGGAATTGTCTACTACAGCTCTATGGTAGTTTTTACGGGTTTGTTGTCCCCTCTAGAATTGTACCCTTTGCACCGTGTAGAGGGAAAAAGTGGAACATCGTATTAGCAATACTCCAGATGACCAACATCAAGGGTTTTGTTTTTTACATACATTTATTATATACTAGCGACCCGCCCCGGCTTCGCACGGGTGCAATGCTGATACTAAATACACTACAGAAAGACTGTGAACGTTGTATATAAAAACATAGCGGCCCGCTCCGGATTCGCACGGGTATAAAATATATAGCCTATGTGATTAAAATCGATCCAGTAGTTTTGAGAAAACCAGGGCCTCAGACGCGCTATCTATAGGCACGCTGTTGCCGCACCGGGCGACGGGCCGGTGCCGCCGAAAACGCAATTTTTAAATCTGGAATATCTTCGAAAATATTCACTTAAATCATACGGCGTAAAGGGCCATATAGATCTATATTAAAATCTATAGAAAATATTAAATGATGACAATGTATTCAAGGTATTTAATTGGTTAAGGTTTAATGCTGTATTGGTTAAAATCGCTTCGAACATTAGCCATTATTTGTCCTATAAAGTAAATGACAAAAAAAAGTTATTGTGGGTTATTCATAAGAGATAGACATATACCATCACAGACTTGTAGTGACACAGATTAGCATAAAAGTACGCGGCGCAAACGCGTTTCGTTAATTCAGCTTTTTCGTAGTTATGCGGAGCCTCGCCAGTCACTCTTCAAACCTCAGCCGTGTTTAGACATATCCTAATAAGGATTAAATAAATAATATAATTGTAATAACCTGTAACGTGTTAAATGAATAGATTCAGTATAGTGCAATAACTCTTTTATTTCAACCAACCCACATACATAATCACTAAAGAATAGTAGAAATACTAAAGTGGAAGCCCCGACGTGATTCGTTATTATCGTGATTTATATTGTGGGTTGTGTTTAAGTTATCCGTGTAGGAGTGACTCAATTTTAAGAACGCGGCTGAAGGAAATTATAATAGAACAACATGGATAAACAAGCACATTCAGAAAATGCCACCGCAGCAACGCCACGCGGAATGCGCAGTAAGTGATGTCATCCAATGAAACCGCGATCCAGACAACGAAGTTCACAGTCTTCTATAGAAGCGGCATGATATTTTTAAAGCCAGCTTATATCTGAGGTGCATTCAATCCTGACGAAAATGGAGTTTGGACCTGCAGATTCACTCGAGGTTTTGCCCGGTTGGAAGAAGCGTTTTTGCCGGAGGATTTGCCCGGTTGGAGGAAACATGCTTGCCGGAGGATCAGTGCTGGAATTTGAGATATTGGCTCATTCCCACTGCTTGTGCCGAGTGACTGGAATATGTGTAACCCCGCTGGAGACCGAACTTCCGAAAATAACTACAAAATTCAAGATGTAGTGCAAAGTGATTAGAAATGATAACTAGGTTTCGTTCATTATTCTTATGTGTTGCAAATAATTCAATTATATATAGAACTTGGCGTTATCACGAACTGTAACCTGATACTAGAGCGCACTAACAGTGTAATGTAGCGATCTTGCAACTTAGCGAATTTGCACGTGTGTCTCAGTAATACGAAATTTAATATTTTTTTCAAAATAAGATTTTATTAATTTTTCAGTTCAGTTTCAGTGTATTAGAATTATGTAAAAAAAAATGTGTAGTTTAAAAATGTATATTTTTTTGTTAACATACAAAGTTTATTTCATTGTTTATACAACTTTATTAAAAGATTTCATTGTTAAAAATGTATTTTAAAGTTATAAAAAAAAAACATGTATGTAATTTTACAAGCTGACTGTACTTTGGTCATTTGAACGAACTTTGATTGTGAAATAACTATGTACTTACCTCTGCATAAATGAATGCGAGCTCATATCGCATGTTGTTTTCAAACGTAAGCATATTTGTGTAGCAGGCATGAGCCTTTGAATTTGTAATGTTTATTGTAATGTTTTAACCTTGAATGTACTACTACTTAAGTAAAATAAATTTTTTTTGTAAAAAATTTTGAAAAAGGGAGGATTGATGTAGTGACACAGATTAGCATAAAAGTACGCGGCGCAAACGCGTTTCGTTAATTCAGCTTTTTCATAGTTATGCGGAGCCTCGCCAGTCACTCTTCAAACCTCAGCCGTGTTTAGACATATCCTAATAAGGATTAAATAAATAATATAATTGTAATAACCTGTAACGTGTTAAATGAATAGATTCAGTATAGTGCAATAACTCTTTTATTTCAACCAACCCACATACATAATCACTAAAGACTAGTTTAAATACTAGACTTTGACTTTGACGTTGACTTTTCTGTAGACCTTTTCAATGTGTACAATACTTAGTACATTATTTTGATAAAACTCTTAGGGTTCAGCCTGCGTTTGCAATGTAAGCGGAAAAAATGAAATTATTTACGACATCACATTAGAAACCTCAAAAATAACAGTTTTTTTCCACTATTTAATGGATGTTATTATACATATTATTTTGATTATTTATTAATTATTATACATACAAACCTTCCTTTTGAATCACTCTATCTATTAAAAAACCGCAGCAAAATCCGTTGCGTAGTTTCAAAGATACAAAGGGACCTATAGACAGAGAAAGCGACTTTGTTTTATACTATGTAGTGATAATATAGGTATTATACAGAACCTTTTTTGCATAATATTTGCGTTTTCCCATAGGTGTTCGAATTTCCTGCCCTCAGCTCTTCATTGGAAGAATACAAATTTGTCTTGGTTTGGAAAAATGAAAGATATGAGGAAACGTTTCAAGTACAACTTTCCAATTAACCATAGGATCATCAAAGAACAATTCGGCGTTGGTTCCAGCCACTTACTCGTAGGGAAGACTGCAGCGAGGGCTAGCGCTCCGTTCACTGCACTAAAAGGACATGATCATCCCGTAATGAATTATTATTCAATGATATAATCTGTTTAAATCACTATGTCAAAACCTTTCACCTTCATATATATTAAATGATTATTAAACAATTACACTAATAATGTTTCAATAGAAGTCAAACCAATTAAAAAAAAAGTACATTTGAAAATTGGACCTGCGAAATAGGTGTAAGTTCTTGAAAACATTGGTTATCTGTAATAATTCATTATATGTACATCACAACATGTCCTTGAGTACAATTCTGTTCAGCTTGCCCATGGCGTTGCGAGGCAGCTCGTGGACGAGCCGCACCCCGCCGCTCAGCCGGATGTGGCACGATATCTGAAACATCCAATACGCATGTAAGCGAAACGAGCACTCGAATCGCCTCCGCCGCGGCGCCCCCGGAGCACCCCGGGGACTCACCCTGTCCTCCAGGAAGCGCCTCAGCAGCGCCGCGTCCGCCTCGGCGCCCTCCGCGAGCACCACGAAGGCGGTGGGGTCCTCGCCCGCGCCGCCCCCGCCCCGCGCCAGCACGGCCTCCAGCTCCGCGGGCGCCACCTGCAACGTTACAGCTCCTTAAAAACTACACCTGACAATTGATCGAATCTTCCTATTACATTTTTGGTGCATTGACGTAGAACCGGACATAATAAGCTGGTCAAATTTAAATGCTGCAACGAAACACCTGACTCTTGTTTGATCATCTATTTACAACAAAGGACGATGATGAAAAAAAGCGGTTGTATCTAGAATAGTTTTGATTAAACTAACATGGGCTGCACGAACTTAATAATGTAAATCTGTTTCGGAGAATCTCTGATTGAATGAACCCTTATTCGTATCATGACTGAGACACGTCAGACAGTAAACGTCTTCCTGTGCCTTAGAAATAAGCGATGATTATATTGAAGACCAGTAGCATGATGTTCCCTCACCGTGATGTCGTTATACTTGATGATGTCCTTGATTCGGCCCACGATGTAGAAGTAGTCATCGCCGACGTAGTAGCCGATGTCTCCGCTCCGGAAGAACCCCTCTGAGTCCAGGAACTGCTCGGGCGGCGCGCCGATGTACCCTGGGTATAGCGATTTAAGAACATTACAGAAAATTCTCTATGAGATTTAAGATTGACTCCAGTATTTCAAATATGCATACGGATGCATGAGAATTGGTAGCTATCGCGGAGTCCCTAGGCATACATCGACTCATTAAATATTTAAAAAATTGTAATTTTAACAGACTCTAAAAGTTCACTTCAGCATTGGGCTCTGTGTGCCTATCAAGTGAAAGGCATACCGATTACCTATCGAATATTGGTATCAATCTTAAACTTCAAACTAAAAACGTAAAGGTGATTCTCCAATTCCGTCCCATATAAATAAATAAAAGTAGTGTGTGCGATTCACATACGATAGAAGTGAAACTTCAGTAAATCGACAAAAGAATAAGAAGAATTAAAAAAAAACAAAAAAAAATACCATGCAAAAAGATTTTGTTCGGGCGGTCACCCATCCAAGTACTGGCGTCGCGAAAAGTTGCTTAACCTTGTTAGCGTTTAAGATTGGCTTACCTGTCGGGTAAGCCAATCTTATTTCCATTTCCGTTGCATCCAGTTTCAAATCACAACGACTCTAAAGAAGTTTCACTTCAATAAATATTTCCGGACAATCCACACAACAATATCTAGCCCCGTGGTAAGCTCTAAGCTTGTGTTACGGGTACAGCGGGTACTAGACATCTGATATACTTAATATAATAGAAGTACTTATATAAATATGTTTTATTATATACATACCAATTAAACACACAGACCAAGGAGTAAAATACTCATAATATAAAAATGAATCGCGCAATGTGTTGGTAAACGCATAATTCAACAACGCCTGGACCAATTTGGCCAATTCTTTTTTTTTAATGGTCTTAGAAGTCCAAGGATGGTTTTTACGGCGACAAGAAATCGAATAATTGCCAAGAAAACTCTAAAAATTACTCGTGCGAACCCGGGGCGGGCCAATAGTGCACTTATATTAATACAAATAGTAATAATAATAATAGTAATTTATTGATAATATAGATTATAAGTCATAATATGGGTTTTAACGTGGTTGCCTAATGCCATAACTTTTTCAAAATATAATAATAACTAATATCACAATTAATTTAAATGTCAAAATCTGGATACATAAATACTATTTCGGTCCTATCAAGCTACACTAACCAGGTGTGAAGTAAGGACGTTTGACACATATTTCTCCCCTCTCGCCAGTTCCGAGCGTCTGCCCAGTCTTCAAATCTACCACCTAAAAATAGAAATTCATATTATTTTTTGTTTGTTTTAGTCAGGATTCTTTAGGTATTTTTAATTTTAAATGTACATCTTCTGGAGCTTCAAATGCAACATCTCTCATGGATATAATTGAGAATTCGATTTAATACTAAACATAAAAATATTATTTTTTAACATTGCAAAAAGTAGAACAAATTATGGTTAAAAAACAATAATCTCAGAAGGCGCTAAATTTTTAAATAAGTTACCAAAAGAAATCAAACAGATAGAAAAATTACCCAAGTTGAAAAATAGCTTAATAACTTACGTTAGAACCTTATTAAATGTAGAATATACTTTAGAAAACATAATCGCTCTTTAATGTTTTAATATTAAAATTTTAATTATAAGATTAGCATAAGTACATACACATATTTAAGGATTAGATATAATTTTATAAGTCCACAGGCTAAACTCTATAGAATAAGTAAAAATATGTAATCTCATTATAAATGAACTGTTAATAGTTTTTATGAGAAATAAATATCTTTGAACCTATTTAAAAATTAACTCGCAACGACCAGAGCATTGTTATTAATGTTCGCTTCGGCCTGGAGGAGTCCGTGCGCGACACGACGGCGGCGGGTCGTGTCGTATCAGGTATTGTGATCTAAGGACACGCCCATCTTCCGGTTGGTTGCCCTCGGGCGGGGTTCTACGGGTGGGAGGCAACATTCTCATGCCATAGATAAGTACGAGTAAGTGCAGAAAGTTCACTAGATTTAGTCACCTTTAGCTCGTATCCATGCCCCGCCACGCCGACGCTGCCGTCCCGCGCGCCGCGGACCAGCTCGGAGCACACGAAGCCACCCTCCGTGGAGCCGTACATCTGGTACACCTCCACGAGAGGTGGCAATCTGGTTCGAACATCGAAACTATTCAAAAATAACGCAAAAACAAATAATCATTTACTTATTTAACTTTCAGAAGTTGTGGAGGACCTCGTATGCGACACTAAACGCTTCAGCTTAAGCGTGCACTCCGACAAGCGCTGACAGTGGTCGTTACGCGCACAGTTGGCATCGCCGCTTCCGTGATCCTCTATCTCAGTGCTAATGTTTGCTGTTTAATTGTATGTGTGTAGAAAAAAATGATTTTATCTACTTATTCTATTATGTAAGTTGCAGACCTGTTCCTGAGCGCGGCGACCTGCTGCGCCATGAGCGCGGTGCTGGAGGAGACGATGCCGCGCAGAGAGGACAGGTCGAACTGCGCCAGCCGCGGGCACTGCAGCAGCTCCACCGCGGACGACGGAGTCATCTGGACGAACCTCACCTGGGTGACACAGCACCCAGATTATTGTATGGCAAGAAATTAAGTTGATGTGTTCGGGGTGGGTCGGACCTAGGAAGATTATGCTATCTGCATGGTAAAGCTAGAATGATGTTTGCAACATGCCATTTCTGTTTGGATTACGTTCTGGTCAATACAACTAACTCAGCCCCGATTTCACCAGTTGCTATAAGCCCGGATTAGGCTAAACTCAGTTTGACCCCTAAACTGAGATCAAATTGTCATTTTGCAATGGTTGAACTTGGTTCATAACGAGTAAAAATTTACTATCAAAATAACTACCCTATAAGTCTCTATAGCAGGTAGCCAATCAGCAATGGTGTTCCGGCAGCTGTAGACGAGGGTGGCGCGCGCCGCGAGGCCGCTCATCAAGTAGGTCAACCCGTATGGGAAATACCAGTTGCGAGTAAGCAATAGCGCATGACCTTTAAACCTGGAACAAGAACACATGGCTATTGATAAATGGTGGGCTTGCCTCTGCCTCGCGAGGCAGACGTCTTGAGGCAAATCCTCGGCTACTAAAGACGCTCCGTGTGAAACTAGTCAGAACTATAGAAAATTTACACTTGTACTACATAAGGGAGTTAAATTGAAACTCCAGCATATTTTTCTGTATTTATTGATAGTGAGTACGTCTAGCTGGGGTCGCGGCGTAGATGCCAAGTGCGCGGGGTGGCGTGTGAGTTCATATTTATATGGGCTTGCACCTTACACAATTGTCATAGCAATGGCTTCTCAATGCCGAAATCAGACAAAGCTAAGATGTTATTATTTATATAATATTTGGAGGGCTATGGGCCTGAACAGCATACCAATTTATTATACTCAGCTACGTATCGAGAATTTAATAACTTATTTTTAAGGTAAGTAATATTCCTATCTGATTCTTCGTACCTATGATCAGTACCGGACTGCATAGTGACCAGCATGGCCAGGTGGGTCCAGGGGATGCCCTTGGGCAGGCCGGTGGTGCCCGACGAGAACAGCACCTACAGCCAGTCGCGCCAGCCCTCCACCGGGGGGCAGGCGAACTCTGCCACCGGCGCCGACTCGCTCAGGAAGTCGGAGAACGCGATGACGTTAGGGGCTGAGGGCACTTTCTGAAACAATAGCACCTGTCTACTCCATCTTGTTATGAGCTACATATCGGCTATTTGGTTGTTAGTCGAAATTTTAAGAGTTTGAAAGACATACATACATAATATGACATTTAGCAACCCGCAGTTGGACAACGTAGTGAATTAAGGCTCATATCTCTCGTCAAGGGAGAAGTTTCTGTGACCTAGCAGTGGAAACGTTAAAAGGTGTGCTTAAGCATGTTATTAAGTATTGGGCCTGTTGGGCACTTTTTCACATTTTGTAATCAGCCGAATAATTTTGGTTTGCCGCTAAATCAATTTGGTTCAAAGATTTAATTAATGTTTTTCTTAATTAACAAAACCCAGGACAACTTAAGTAAGATTAAAAAAGTCGCTTTGGATGACCTTACATAGATACGGTATAAGAGTTTTACTGCGTGCGTATGCGAAAAACGTTCTTTTTCTATGCTCTCTAACTGTGTGGTCTTACAATTTTTAATACTTATAATTTACTTTGAACGATATTTATTGAATGACTGATTTTTATTTGCTTGGGTTAAAGTTGTACTTGCGTGCATGTAACCGTTTATTTTTATTGGTGTATGTCAAGTACTGCTACAACGATACTGCAATTTTGGCAGTACTGGACATGGACACCCTTGACTCTATACTGCTTCTACAACTAACATTCCTTATGATTCCATTGTAAATGTATACTCTTTTAAAGATACAGAAATGAATAAAATGAATGAAACAAATGTTTTTTTTATGTTATATAAGCTTTCCAAATCGGTTTTGTACTTTTTGCGGGAAAGCCGTATTAGGTATTAGCACAGAAGGTATTAGTAATAATGATTTATGGAGACAGAATGTTTTAGTTAATAATTTATTTACAAAACAATACAATTTTTATTTATGATGTAAAGTAATTGATTCACAATTTATTTTGTTCCATATAAAACTGTGAGTATCTTTGTCTGTATGCTCGCCTCACGTTTATGAACCAAACCTTTCCTAAACCATCGTTGACCAGAACCTGGTCCCCCAAAGTGTTGCTGTGCCTATTTTATTGGAATGCAAGTCACTGTTAACAGGTCCGAAGTTGCCGCGCCAACCTGGCTCAAGCAAACCCACACTTACCTTAACTCGAAACATGGGGAAGTCTCTCCCAAGATTCAGCATTGACCAAAGATCATTTGAAGTGAAAAAAAGGAGACTTAAAAAGGAAGCGTTAGACAGGATATGATAAATAATAGTTCCATACTGTTTCAGGTCACTTTGGAAGACGCCTTCAAACTTCTAGAATGACCTTCGATTTCTCATTAAGAGTAAATGCATACCTCACATTCGATTTGCCGACAATAGTTCATTGTATATGAATCTCAAAGTGACAGTACGATTCGGTAAGTCCAAATTCCAGAATAAAGACAAAAGTCGTATCCTCTTGTCCAAAATACCTCGAGACAAACATTTAGAAACGGTACATGCTGTCAGCGTTGACTTTTAAATTTAAGGTTAATGTACGTAGTCTTGTAACGCCGTAGAACAATAAAATAACAAAATAACAGTTTCTCAGTATCGCAATAAACTCAAGTGGCAATAGGCAACCTATTCGTCTTCGCCGGGATACACACATTCTATCTTTTCTGTATAATATTCTCTTCAACCCTCTTGCTCCGTCCTATCTCAAGGGGCGTTTTTGCTTTCTTCATCAATCTCAGTTTCATGGTCTTCAGTCATCGGAAAATAATGCACTTGCGGTTCCCATACATATTTCCACTTTTTATACGAAATCGTTTACAGTGCAGGCTATTCGATCGTGGAACTCACTGCCCGCGGAAACAAGACGCACTCCTAGTCTGTTGTACACTTTCAAACGTTAAGTAATAAAATGTTTTCTTGATTTTTAGCATAATATGGTATTATATTTATACATTGTTTGTTATATATATCTATATATATTATAATAGGTATTTATGTGTTAGTATCTATATATTTATTTACATGTAAAGTAAAACGTAAGTCTATATTATAAAATATTTGGATAATAATTTATTGTTCTTGTATTACTATTATTATAACTAATTATTGTTATTATTTTCATGTCACCGCACTGTCCAGTTATTTGCTATGCATTTTCCTCTTCATCCAAAGGTTGTCTGGAATTTCTTAAAGCAATAACGCCGCCCATTATGCATTTTAAACTTTAAGTCCGTTTTTGTATTGTTTTCTATACTAGTATTATAAGGCTGAAGAGTTTGTTTGTTTGTTTGTTTGTTTGAACGCGCTAATCTCCGAAACTACTGGTTCGAATTGAATAATTCTTTTTGTGTTGGATAGTCCAGTTATCGAGGAAGGCTATAGGCTATATAACATCACGCTACGACCAATAGGAGCAAAGATATAGTGGTAAATGTGTAAAAAACGGGAGAAATTGTTCATCTTTGAAGCCTTCCGTTGCGTGCGCCGTGAAAACGGTTCAAGATACACAAAAAATATGTATTACAGAATAATAGCTCTTTTAATGATCTAAAAAAAAGTCCGCTATAGTATATGTCTATCTTTTAAGATTAACTTACAAAAACCGTTTTTATGGTACCTAATTTGGTCGAAATAATTTGTTTAAGTTGTATCAACATAATAATATTAATCTTTATTCAAATAAATATGTTGTTGGTTAAGAGTACTTCATCCATTATAATGCGGGTAGCACCGCAGGGCACAGCTAGTATCTTGATATGTATAAATAGTTATATTATTATTAACTTACAATCCTCGCTATTGAGGCGGCTTCCTGTCTAGTCCTGTAGCGCGTGACGCCGCGAGGGTAATACAGCCTATGTTAAACCATATCAAGTTTTGTAGAAAAGAACCTCAAGTCCCTATTTGCAATGAAGACTCCCATTCAGCTCCCGTGGACGACGTCTGTTTTGAACTATTAAATACAAAACTCACAGGTTTGTCTCCTTCGCTGTCTTCATAGATGATGTACCAGTGGATGCAGCCCACGGCGTCCATCAGCGCGCGGTGCTGGAGGAACGCGCTCGCAGAACAGAACATTACTTTGGGGCGTGCGATCCTCACTCGGTGGACGAAACTCTCTGGAATATTATAAAGCCCTTTTATAACCATCAGCCGTAGTTCTGAAACGTAGAAGGATGAAATACTGCGGCGCGCCTCGCGCTGTCGACGCGCGCCGCCGGCCGCTCGCTCCGGCTCAGATAATTTACTGACGAAGAGGTATACGGTATTGTCAATAAGCGCCTACCTCCGAAAGCATCTAAAAACGCTTATGTAATTTCTCTGAGGACCCTTTGTTTGGCTATACTTTCACTCGCTCCCATCTTAGCGCACGCATTTAATTGCTGCATTAGAGATGGTAAATACCCAGATTCCCTCAAGATCGGCAAGACGTCTCCCATGTTCAAAGTTAAAGGGAAACGGAGCAGTATGGCTGGCTACCGACCCGTATCAATCATCCCGGCGATAGCAAAAGTCTTGGAGAACGAATTTTCTAACTAAAACTAATGCGATATCAGATAAACATCCTTGACGCGAGAGGTTATAAGAAATGTCGTCGCTGCTCGAGAGAGAAAGCACCAGTCAGAGGGGGTAGAATTATATCTGATCCCATATCTCTCATTCTTAATCTTGTTGAACGACTTGCCGGACGTCTGTCGCTGTGGCGGGGTTATTTATGTATGTATGTACGCCGACAACGTTGCTGCCATAGAGAATTCACAATCCTTAGATCAATTAGAAATTAACTTGAACATCGCTCCTACACCTAGCTGGCTGGTTTAGAGTGAACGGTCTTGCTTTAAATCTCACTAAAACACACTTCATTCACTTCCGCTTGTCGGGGCGTAATGTACGTACATTATAAACATTATATATGTCGAGGAGTGGTTCTCTTGTAACTAGACTTTGATTTGTTTTGTGAACAAAATGTGTCACTTTTCAACATGTAAAACAATAATCCCATCAAAAACAATACTTGTCAAAAAAACCAAGTCGCGCAACTCAGTTGTTCTGCGGTAAAAAGTTGTGAGATCCAAGTAAATCCAAGTCTTCAAATTTCGTCTCAAAATTCTTTAATGTTTTATATAAATATATTAAGACTTGGCCACGTCCTATTGGCTGACCTCCTCTGGAGGTGACGTCGGTCGGCGACAGCACCGCGGCCGCGCAGACTGCCCCCAGCATGGAGGGCACCACCTGCATGGTGTACGCCTGCTCCGCGCACACGCCGACCACGTCCCCCCGGCGCACGCCCAGCCGCGCCAGCGAGAGCGCCGTGTCCACACCCCTCTGGACTAGCTCGCCGTACGTCATGCTGGCCCCCGTGTCGCCATTTATCTGGAAACATCAGTGAGGTTTCTTCTCATTGTGAGACCTGAAGCTTAACGTAACTCTGTTCTGGCTTTACAACGAGCACGGGCAAGAACGAAACTCCTTTGAAACGAATAGTTGAAAGATTCGTTGTTCCGTGATAAGTAAATAATGCAACGCTTACAATAGCCATCTGTTCGGTGTGGTCCGCCATCTTGTCCATCAGGTGTTGCCCGAAGTGCGCGTGCGCGGGGACCTGCGCCGGCGCGCCGCAGCGGTGCCGCGTGCTCCTCAGCATGCTCGATGTCGATGGTGACGGGAGTTCACGCCGCGCCGACCCGCACTCACTATGCCAACATTATTACATTTTCGACACTCTTTTATATTTAATAAGCTGAATACATGTATTACACGGATGGTTAAACAATACATAATTGTTCAGGACACGCAGCATTATAATCAATAACTAATAGCCTAAGAGCCGAACAGAGATCTTCAATATTTTATGAAGGCACCAAGTTTATGAGCGCATGTTCCCAACACTGATAAGAACCACCACCGAATATGGAGTTTGGGCAGTGGTTACTTTTAGAGATATACGTCAGTATGTATACTCTAAAGAACGTAAGGTTTTTTAGGACACCTTCGCTGTCTCATATCTAGTAACTTCGGCCTTAACTCCATTAATATAATTATTTATTATTATATCTAAAGTATTATAATAACGACTAAATTTATATATTCCTAGAAATATACAAACATCTCAACAGCAATCACACTCACTGTTATTATATGGTTATTAAATAAATAAATTAAGTTTTAGGAAGTATTTACATATTCAACTTAAAACCTATTGTTAGAAATTTTATTATTCCATTGAAGACTGTTTTATGGCTAAGCTCAAATAATATAGGTAGTATAAATAATACAATTATATAAAAGGTAATTATATTATATCACTTATCAAGTGTATAATGTAACCTAATAAAATTAAAGAAATATCTATTGGTTACCTAAAATTAAATAAATCTCAAAATTATTTTAATATGTATAAATAAAAGAAGTATTAATAGTAGTCCTAGTATAAAATTAAAATACTAGGTCTTCATTTCAAGAAGCTCAGCTAAGTAAGAGTAATAATATTTAAATTATATATTAATTACTAAATGTATACTTATTTAAACTGTTATGAACAGACTTGTCTGCCCAGTCTCCCACTGAGGCTGGTGTGTGCAGTTGGAACATTAGTTCCTATTAAATTTAAGATTGTTCTGACAAAAATACATTAGTATTGATGACTTAAAATTGTTATGCTTTATACTACTCTAATGTATTCTTAGTTTAAATGAGTATGTAAGTAAATTTTTCTATACCCTGTACCCTGTACCCTATACAAAGGGTCCTTAAATGTTTGTAATGTGTATTGCAATATAGAAACTGGTACTGAAATGCTTAGCTTCTAAGAAATAACGTATATCTGCTGTTCTCAGCTTTAAGTCACATTGGATTGCTGTCTTGACAACTGAAAGCTGATCTGATGAAGGAACTAAACGGCGTCAAAGTCAAAGTTAAAACATTGAATTCCGTTGAAGCACAGGACAAACATGGACAGGTAACTTAACATTAATAAAACTAAATTGTTTAAACAAAAAATATCAAGGAAATAACATTATCTTGGTAGTTCGGTTCAATGTTTTATACTGAGTTGAGAAGCGAATAGAACACAGAGTTTTTTCAGTTTAGCTGAGCTAGATTTTTAAGTCAGTAAGTAGGAATTAGTAACTTTTTCCTTATTTCTCGTGTTAATACTATGTACCTACGTCACTTTAAAAAAAAATCATAATATGGAGGCCCTAGCCTTTCCGTCATGAGTAAATGTCTTAGCTCATCGACTTTGGGCTTTTGTATGAAAATAATAGTATAAAAATAAATTTATTTCGACACACAGTAGTACAAAGCCATCAAGATTACGAGTCAGAGATAGGTACAGACGATACCATTGTCGGATATTGTACTATATTTCTTATTCAATTGTACCCGTTTCAGTAATATGTGTTATTAAACTTCAGTCAGTCTGTAGAAAAACATTCTTACGGGATAGAATATTACAATAAAGAGAAAATTCTTACGGAAAGTCTGAAGAAAGGAAAGTACCTTTAATAATTATAAACAATGAAACCTGTTTTGGAGACTTCTGGAGATTTCTGTCAGTTTCTTTAGTTAGAATTCGAATAGCTATTGTATTTGTCTTTATCGTTTTAGGGTTTGACTCATGTTTGAGTGAAATCTAATTACAACAAAGAAGACATTATTTAAAGAAAAAAAAAGTTAACAAGAAGAATTGCAAAGCACAGAAACAAGGTTGGGGGCAGATTCATTTAAAATGTAATTTATAGATTCTGGCGCTACTGTGCGGAAATTCATTTCAACAGGAAAACGGTTCCGTATAATTATTACAGTAAAAACTATATCATATCTAAAATAAAACATACAAAACGTATTATTTTACTATATTAACATGTTGCACAATGCAAACTTGACAAAAGGCATTAAACAAGTTTATAATAACAAACCTCCATTCATGAATTTATAAAATAGCTGTTTACGCGCACGCGCTCAGACTGTGATCGAGCAGCATGCGGCTCGCTGTGCTGGTGGTGGTGGTGGTGGTGGTGGTGGTGGTGGCGTGCTGCGCCGAGGACGAGGTGGTCGCGTGCGCGGGGTACAGCTCGCCGTGCGGCGCGGGCTGCGCGCTGCAGTGCGGCATGCCGCTGCGCTGCGACCCCGCGCTCCACGCCACCGCCCAGTTCAAATGTCTCTGCAATTTTAAGTACGCGGTTCGTGACTAAATCGTGCTCAATTATTATTACTTTTTGTTACCGTTCCTGAGGTCCAGTAGGCGAGATGACTGTTAACGAGAAAGGTATTCCGTTCAGTCCGGCTGTTAGCCCCTCCACAAATACCGGACCGCTATTTCTCTTAAGGGCTTCACACACATTATTTTGTGTTAATGTATGTGCGCTTTAAAACACGTGCTTGAAGGGTGAAGTCAAACATCTCCCCAGCAGCATCCTCCAGCATTCCCTTGGGCAGGTGTTCCGGCGGCCGCGGGGGGCGAGGAGGCCGACATGCAGCCGCTGCTGCGCGCCGCCTTACGAGACAATAAATTGATTTACCTCATCATTATAGTTGGCTTAGATTCCCGTAAACTCCTTCTGTGACGACCAGTTCAGTTTTCAAAGGTCTTTATTTTTAAAATAAAAATACATAAACATTTAATATCTAGTGTACATTATTCCTAGAATATAAATTTAATTAATTCGTTTGCTGAATATTGCCTATACAATTTTTTTAATAATAAAATATAGTTTAGACATACATGAGTCAATTAACCATTAATATAGGCACAATGTTAAATGAAATGCATGTATTAGGGTATGCTATACATTAAATAAAATAATGTTTCAATCAAAAAGTAACAATTTCCAACTGAAAAAAAAAAACAAGGTTATGCCTTATACGCAAAATTTCGGTTTGGTAATTAACCTGAGCAGCAAGAACAAAGGAATAGCCTTGGCTAGTTAGCAATGGTAGCTATTCGAGTTTGTCAAAGGTATTTAAAATGACGTCGATTGATGGTGCAACTTTTTTAAAATGACGGACTAAAATGTAAGTTTACTGTTCAAAATTTACATTATTATTATTCTAACTAAATATAAAAAAACATTTTAACACATACACACACACACACATACATACATTCTAAAGCGAAATAGGCTACTTTATACCAGAGGAAAATATGTGATTCGCGGGAAAAGCTTTTATAAAGTGGGACTCTGCTAGAGCAGGACACAGCACAGAGACAACTTGTTACCACGGATCAAACGCTTGCGAACAAGCAGCGAACGATTGAGAATTTTAGGAAACTTAGCTTTAGATGTATTCAGATTACGAAAACGCCCTTAAATTAGTCTAACTTAAAATGACTAGTTGGCTTTAGCTGTGAGCAATCTGTGAATCGCCACCAATACGAGCAAGTACGCCGACACACGCCCGCTCGGCTCGCGCTCCTGCTGTGCAAATAGAAGGGTGAGAGTAAATAAATAAATAGAATGTGGTTGGTTCGGAAAAATATTTATTTACAAATACCCCGAAGGAACGACCACAAAGATATGACTTTATTAATTTAACTAGTGGACTATGGATGTTAGCTTGGATTCATCTGCGGATTAAATGTCGAATGCCTTTTCAATATCGATTAGGAACATACCAGTTGATTCGCTGTTGTTGAGATCGAGATAATCGGCTTTAGCAACCCTAGAGTTGTAGAATGAGCTTGTCGAAAATCAAATTTCTCATCAATCAGGATAGTTGCTGTCGCGTCATTTAGCCTAGCAGCTATTACTTTTTAACCCCCGACCAAAAAAGAGGGGTGTTATAAGTTTGCCGTGTCTGTCTGTCTGTCTGTGTGTCTGTCTGTCTGTGGCACCATAGCTCCCGAACGGATGGAGCGATTTCAATTTAGCTTTTTTTGTATGAAAGGTGAGTCTGGCGCGAGTGTTCTTAGACATGTTTCATGAAAATTGGTTGTGCCGTTTAAAAATTATGGGGGTAAGAGTGGGTAAGGAAAACCGAAAATCTGCAAATATACTAGTGTGGGGTATCAAATGAAATCGCATCGCGTCCACATTACATAATATTATGTTGTTTTACGTTTAAGGAAATTATGGCATTGGAATCGGGGGTTCTTCTTAAATTTTAAATTTAGATTTATTCCAAAAGCTCTCCTGAACGTGGCGGCAGGCTCATGGGCCGGTCACTGACTAGATCAGTGGGATCTTTGCCTGGCTTATGAATTCGATAACTTTTGCATTTTCAACGAAGCCGGGTAGTAACCGATATGCAAGCATGCATTAAACATTCTTGAGAGAAGAACAATACATTTTTGAGGTAATCTTTTATTAAGGTCTTATTTAGTTAAATATCTCTCCCAAACTCATATATATGAATAAAGAATCCTTACATGTGCAAGTCTCCTGTTGCCCAGTCTCTTTAGAGACTGGTGTCTTCAGGAAACTATCCCAAGGTCACACACACAACCACACATACACAAACACTCACACATAAAACCACGCATACACAAAACCACACATACACAACCATACACACACACCCACACAATTGCACGCACACACACACACACACACACACACATACACACATCGTACATAATAATTTGTGAAGTTTAACGAGTTACAGCATTTATCTTTTTTATCTTCTTTACCCTTTTTATGGGAATTAAGTATTTCTATTTTTTACTATAGATTCTGCATTTGTTCCAATTTTTTTGTTTCATACCTATGTTTGTTCCCATCCTAATACTATACCTACCTATTGTTTTTACTTATTTTATAAAATTATTTAACTTACAATTAATATTATCTTATGGAGGTGGGCGATGAGGTCGCTACGCAGTTTTTAACTTTTGCGCCCTCATCGTTTCTTTTTTGTAACTTGTATATTTGTGTACCTTAATGTAAATAAATGATTTTTGATTTTGATTTTTTGAAGGTAATCTTTTAAAAATAATAAACAATCATTAATACATTTCATCACTGAGTACGGCTAATGTAAGCCTAAGCGACAACATACTTAAAGTAGCAGTAGCATTGGTATCTGTTATCGGCATTGATCTTGCAGTCCTGGTATCTGGCTCCAGGCAGGCCTCCCCGCAGGCGAGCAGGTCGCTGTGGGCGCGGCCGCGCGGCGCGCACAGCGCCACCCTGTCCGCGGCGCAGCAGGCCAGCGCCGCGCTCGCCAGCACGCCCAGCACGCCCAGCACGCCCAGCACGCGTGCGACTCCGACCATTGTGTGCTTGCTCTGCGCCCGCCATGCTTATATACCTGTGTCAATAGCTCGGGGAGACAGGGGAGCTTGTACTGACACACGCCCGCTGTTAGTTCATTTATTGGTTGGTTAAACTTTAATTAATAGTAGTATCACAGACGACTAACTGATTCATTACTTATTAGTGAATAGTTGTAATCTAGGAATAAGTAGCTAATAAGACCAAAATATGTATGTTTTTTGACATTCAATTATAATCTCTACCCTCCGTTACTGATGTGCCCACTGTCCCCTGAAACTTGAATTAATAAACACGATTTATTATAATAATATGATAAAGAGCTTGTGTTGTTCTAAATGAGGTGCAATGTAACAGAAGGTCGGCGCCAGGTTGCCAGCTACAGCTGTCCAAACAACACACCAAACTAACAATGGTTTATGTATAATGCACAAATCTGAAGGTGCTTTTGTATTATTTAGTTCACAAAAGGTGCGGAGGCGCCTGGCGACGAACAAAACATGTTTCATTATTGTTATTGCCGTCGATGTACTGCCAGCTTCATCGTGTGGTACCATTTCACACGGCTTCCCATTCCAACGCACGCGGGCACTAACCTTATATGTAATTTATAAATTGATTGTCTAAAGTCTTTAAAAACTTTTTGTTAATCAAGGTTGTAATATCATAAAAGTATAAGCAAACAGCGCCTAAATTGATATATCTAAATTTAAAATTTAAGAAAAATCCCCGATTCCAGTCCTTTTATTTCCTTAAAAGTAAAACAACATAATATTTAGTAATGTGCACGCGATGCTCTTTCATTTGAACACTCGAGTATGTATGCAGATTTTCGGTTTTCTTTCCCCACTCTCACCCCCATAACTTTTAAACGGCTCAACCAATTTTCATAAAACATGTCTAAGAACACCCGGGCCAAACTCACCTTTAAGACAAAAAAAAAATAAAATTGAAATCGCTCCATCCGTTCGGGAGCTATGATGTCCCAGACAGACAGACAAACTTATAACACCCCTCTGTTTTGGTCGGGGGTTAGAAATAGGACGGTGCAATGGTGCAGTGGTATTTGGGAGAGATGATGTTCGCTAATGCACGTTGACACCCGTGATCGAATCCTTGTGCGGATACATTTTTTGATTATACAAGGTAAGCATTTTTTTTATTATATTTGTAAATACGTGAAAGGTCTTATTTCAGATGGTAAATAAAATATAATTATTATTTATAACTGCATAAGATTTGTCTACGGTCTCCGAAAGTACGATCACGTATCCGAATTTCGAGCTAAACTCAAATGGTTACGGATACGCGAGCGCCGCGACCTTAGAATTTTATGTACTATTTTCTCCATCTTAAACGATCCGAACGCTCCAGAATACCTTATGAAAGACTTCAAATTTCTAGCAGAGGCCCACTCAAAGAATCTTCGGTCGTCTAATCCACTGGCTCTTGCAACTCCGAGTCACCGCACTTCCTTTGTAGGCAATTCTTTCGCAGTAGTAGCTGTAAGACTATGGAACTCTCTGCCGCTGGACATTAGAAAAAATAATAACAAGCAGAGTTTTAAGCTGGCGGCTCGCAAACATCTAGCTCACCGTAATTAGCTACTAAAATGTTCACAAGGCTTGTAATTAGGTATTGCATGTACTACAATTCTATTCTCAGTGTCATATTTATGTATTGTTTATGGAAGGTATATCTGTATAAATTGATATATAAATATTGCTTATGCATATATATATATATTTATTTATTAATACTATATCATTTTATATGTATATATAAATATATTTAAATAAGGTTTATACTGATATTGCCTAATTTATTTTCTTGCACGCCCAGGATGACTGGTAGAGAATGCTTTCAGCATGTAGTCCTCCTCTGTACATTGTGTTTTGTGCACAAAGTATAAATAAATAAATTTATTACCTTATTTTATTTTTCGATTCAATATAAAGATTACACAGCAGCATAAAATAAATAAGAATATTAATGATATTATATTGTATGATTTAAATAAGGAGACATAATTTAATCACTTGCCTGAATATACCGACGCTGGAAATTTGAAATGTCGTAGGGGACACTTTGTCGTAAGGGACAAATACTTACGCTGCTCATATTCGCTTATAAGTTGCCTTAATTTAATTTACGTTTTAGATATTTAAACTGAGCTTTATCTATAGATTTAGAAGCGCTCAATTTCCTTGCTACGTCCGGTTTCATGGGCAACCTAACTTTATCACGTATGCAGTCTACACGCGTTGTGATTACATGGCTATTACCCTGCTCATAGTTATTAATATCCTGATTAATATTTTGCCGAGATAATGATGGTGATAAATTTGTAAAAAAGTGTGTGTGTGTGTCAGCTACGACGCACGATTGGAGTTTACTACTTACGAACGATATTATGATATATGTACATCGAATAGAAATAAATCTAAATTTAAAATTTAAGAAAAACCCCCGATTCCAATTCCATAATTTCCTTAAACGTAAAACAACATAATATTATGTAATGTGGACGCGATGCGATTTCATTTGATACCCCACACTAGTATATTTGCAGATTTTCGGTTTTCCTTACCCACTCTCACCCCCATAACTTTTAAACGGCACAACCGATTCTCATGAAACATGAAAATCGGTGGTGCCATCTAAGAACACTCGCGCCAGACTCACCTTTCATACAAAAAAAACTAAATTGAAATCGCTCCATCAGTTCGGGAGCTATGGTGCCACAGACAGACAGACAGACACACAGACAGACAGACTGACTGACAGACAGACAGACAGACACGTCAAACTTATAACACCCCTCTTTTTTGGTCGGGGGTTAAAAAAGGGTACATGAACGTGTTAGATTATTGTCATATATTTCTTGAAATTAATGGGGGTTACATATGACAAGACACACAAAATATTTTAAAATTATGTATATGCTCTGATTAAATAACGAATATAACAATTAACCTTGATTTGGATGAGTTTAGAAAACATTAAGTTGATAAAGAGGTTATGTTTTTGTTTTGATTCACAAATAATATGTTTTAGTACGTAAAACTTAACGTATTTTACGAAACTACATGTGTATAGTGATAATAAGAAATATTTTAATGATATTTTGTAAAGAAAACTACTTATAACAACGTTTTTTAAAAAAACACCTTTTTGCTAAAAACACGTTCCTTGCTATAAAAGAGCGACCGCTCGGGTCGTTATTTCACTGGCATTCCGCTCTGAGCGCTCCTACTGTGCACACGTGCGACTAATCTCTGACTCTGTTACAGGCCCCGCCCTGTACCTCCGCCCGCTCGCCTCAGCCCCCGCGCTGAGCCCGCCAAAAGCTTCGCTTCGTTCGCGCGCTATTGTTATCGGTGTATGCTGATAACAATAGCGAACCTTTTAACGCGAGTTTGTCTATTTCTAGACAAACTCGTTATTACTGTTTCTTGGCGTACGCTGTCATTTAGAAAAGCCACCTTCAGTGGTCGACCAGTGGATACCAAACGGTGTAAACGAAACTGGTCGGGTGTAGCCCCGGTACACCCGCCTTGTCTCCTGACAAAGCGACAACCGGACGGGCCTGGGACCAACGGCCTTGGGGGCTTCCCTAGTCGTTACCCAGGTAGCGTTAGGCACACACCCCTTTTGCCCCGTAAGAGAGGCCTAAGGGACACACCTATTAGGTAGGACACGCAGGCACTCACCCCCCTCTGCCTTCACCCGGCAGAGAGGGACTTAGGGTCTCCTGCGTGCACCCCGCAGGAGTAGGGACAACCCCCCCTCCCCCCCTTGCGTCCATCATGGACATAACCAATTTATCGCCGGAGAATCTCCGTGACCTCCTCCGCGCGATAAAGACTACTTACCCGGAGCTCATCGAGGAGCTCCTGCGCCCCGCGACTCCCCTCGTGACCCGACTCCCGCCCGGCTATGAAAATAGCCCCCTGTCCCCCGCCACGCCGCCCGTAGCGGCGGAGTCCTCCCCGATGGAGGTTAACGAGCCCTCCTCTGACGCCGACTCCGAGTCATCGGAGGGCTCTGATCCCCCGGCCCCCTCTTCTTCGTCGACCTCTGACGACGACGGCTTCACCCCCGTCCTCGGAGGTAAGCGTAAGAAGATTTCCTCTAAAAAGAGGAAATCCGTACCTCCGGCAAAGATTGCCGCGGGCACGGATAAGCGCGCCGCGTCCCCCGCCGCCCCTGTTGCGGTCCCCGTACCCGCCGGCCCCGCTCCGGCCTCCTCTCCCCCCGCGGCCCCGCCCCGCAAAGAACGTCCGCCACCGCCTGTCTTCCTTCGGGAAAAGGGCAAGTGGCCCAACATTGAGAAATTGATCTCAATGAAGAAAATAAACTTTACCAAGGCCCAGTCGGTAAAGGAGTCAATCAAGCTGACTCTTGCAACCTCCGACGACCATCGTCTCCTCACCTCCGTACTGCGCGCCGAGAACATAGGTTTCCACACCTATGCACTCGAAAGCGAGAAACTCCTCCGCGTTATTATACGTGGACTCCCCGCCGAACTCAGTACTGAGTTAATAAAAGCCGACCTAGAGGCTCAAAAATTCCCCGTCCGTGAGGTACATCGCATGTACCGCGGACGAGACAAAATGCCATATGACCTAGTCCTGGTCATACTTGACCTGTCCCCTGAAGGTAAGGCCATCTTTGGCCTTAAAACCGTCTGCAGACTGTCCGGTCTAGCAGTAGAGGCCCCTTTCCGAAAGGGGCCCCCGGGTCAATGCCATAGATGCCAACTCTATGGCCACTCCGCCCGCAACTGTAACGCGCGCCCCCGTTGCGTCAAGTGTCTCGGCGACCACGGCACCGCTGACTGTAAGCGCTCCCGGGACGACCCCGAACCGCCCAGCTGCGTCCTCTGCGGTGTCGTAGGTCATACCGCGAATTACCGCGGTTGCCCTAGCGCACCTAAGATCGACAAAAAGGTGCGCTCTCGCGCTCCGGAGCGATCCCCCCCGAACGCCCCTCGCCCGAGGGTACTCCCGAACAAGGTCGCCTCGACCGTTGCACCTCCCCCTCCGCCCCCCGCACAATCGGCCTGGTCTAAGCCTTTGGCTTACACCGGCAAGGCGCGCATTGACCCGCGCACAGGCGCACCCCCGTCAATTACCCCCGCCCCCGCCCCTGCCCCCGCTGCCGCCGCTAGCCGCGCGACGCCTGCTCCAGAGCAGGGTAAGCGAGCGAGCGTCGACTTCGGAAAAATAAATTCCCTTTTAAATAAATTAAAAAAGGCCGCGACGCCTCTTGAAAAACTTGTTCTCCTCTCGGAGAACATGGACACCGTCAACTCCCTTGACGCCCTCCCCTTCTCTCTCTAATATGGTTGTACAACCTAGAGAGAGAATAAAACCTCGCTCAATCTCGTTAGCGTTCTTCAACGCTAACGGACTCACTTCCCAGAGAGAACTCGTCCGCGAATTTCTAGTAAATCACCAAATCGACATTATGCTAGTACAAGAGACCTTTTTATCGGCGGCCGTCAGCACGCCTAGGATCGCTAACTACATAGCGATCCGAAATGACAGAACGTACGCTCCCAAAGGCGGTACTGTCATCTACTACAAAAGGTCTCTTCACTGCATACCCCTCGACCCCCCGCCCCTTCAACAATTAGAAGTCTCAGTGTGTAGACTTGCAATGACCGATCATCAATCGGTCATTATTGCATCTTGCTACCTCAGTCCCAATAAGACGCTCCTACAAAGCGACCTCGAATCCCTCCTTAGCCTAGGAAGCTCAGTCATTCTGGCTGGTGACTTCAACTGTAAAAATCCGATGTGGAATTGTCACTCGTTAAATTCGAATGGCGCTATTCTAGAGGGATGCCTAGATACCCTTAATTTAGACCTCCTAGTCCCCCACTGCCCGACTCGATATCCCAGTCAACTTGGTCATAGGAGTGAGTACCTGGACCTGGCACTTCTATCGAACGTATCCCTCCGGATGCGATCCATAGAAGTGATGCAGGAACTGGACTCGGACCACAGACCCGTCATACTCAGACTCGGCCCTCAGCCTGATCAGTCCCCCTCCTTCAAGACCGTGGTGCAGTGGCATAAACTCGGGAAAGTTCTCGACAACATCCACTCACCCGACTTGGAGAAAATTCCAGACGATATAGTCACCCCCGACGACATCGCGTTAGCGGTCGATTCCCTGACAAGACACGTCCAGTCCGCTATTAGCGACTCATCGAAACAGGTCCCAGCGACGAGCGATCGTCAATGGGGGCTGCCAGATGACATAAGACGCTTGATCACGGAAAAGAACGCGGCGACTCGTCGCTTTAGTTCCTGGCCCACTGATCAAAACCGAACTCGTATGAACTCTCAACGCCGCAAGGTGAAGAGAGCCATACAAGACCACTTAAACGTCTCTTGGGATGATAAGCTTTCCAAGATCGAACCACGCCACCAGGCTTACTGGGACCTGGCTAGATCTATGAAATCTGACATGGCCACAACCATGCCTCCACTCATTCGTCCGAATCATCAAACGCCCGCGTTCGATGATAAGGATAAAGCCGATACACTGGCGGAGAGCTTAGAATCCCAATGTTCCCCCAGCCTTGAGCCCGTCGACCCTCCCCACCTCGAATCGGTGGACAGTGAAGTCGAAAGACTTACCTCCCTCCCCCCCTCGGCCCCTGCCCTTGAGCCGGTCAAGGCAGCAGAGGTCGAATCCATCATTAAAGAACTCCGACTTAAGAAGTCGCCCGGCTCGGATGGCATCAGCAACAGAGTACTGAAACAGTTCTCAGCCTCCCTTATCTACCTCCTGGTGAGCATCTTCAATGCAGCCATGATCACATGTTCGTTTCCTGATGTCTGGAAGGAAGCCACTGTTATTGGCATCCACAAACCGGGCAAGAAGGCAAACGAACCCACCTCCTACCGACCCATCAGCCTCCTCAGTTCTCTGGGGAAAATCTACGAGCGCCTCCTTCTGAGCCGTCTCTGGTCACACGTAAATAAAAATCACCTCCTCCCGGACGAGCAGTTCGGCTTTCGAGCCTACCACTCGTGCCCCCAGCAAGTGCTCCGCATCACGGAGCACATCATGTCCAAATGGCACCACACCTGGCCCGCCGACACGGGAGCGGTCTTCCTCGATGTAGCGAAAGCCTTTGACAAAGTCTGGCACAACGGCTTGATTTTCAAGCTGTTTAAACTTGGATTGCCAGACCGTCTTGTACTCATCTTACGAGACTACTTGTCAAACCGCAGCTTCCGCTACCGCGTGGAGGGCACTCTCTCTGAACCCAAACCCATTCGAGCCGGGGTCCCCCAAGGATCGGTCCTCGCCCCCCTCCTTTTTACGCTGTACACCAGCGACATACCCACTACCCATCAGGTAGAACTCGCCCTATTCGCAGACGACACAGCCTTGTACGCGTCCGACACCAACTCAACGCGAGTCTGTATAAGGCTGCAGTCTGCGCTAGACTCCCTAGCAGACTGGTTTAGGAAATGGCGCATTGAGGTGAACCCAACGAAGAGTGCAGCAGTGTACTTCTCGCGGGGCTATCCCAAACCCAAGCCCATTCGTCTCTTTGGTCAACCCATCCCATGGGTAAAGTCGGCCCGCTATCTAGGCGTCTACCTAGACAAACGTCTTAACTTCAAGACCCACATAAAAACTGTTTGCAATCGAGCTAAGTTCGTACTTAGTCGGCTCAACAATCTCCTTAAATCGTCAAGTAAAATGTCCCTTAGAAATAAGGTGACACTTTACAAAGCGGTTATTCGCCCCATCATGACCTACTCATCTGTAGCGTTCGGGCACTCGCCCAACGTAAAATCCATCCAGATAGTACAAAATAGATTCCTGCGCAAAGCCACTGGTTGTCCGTGGTACGTCCGCAACAAAGATCTCCACAGAGATCTTAAGCTCGAATCGATTGCCTATATCATAAAAGAGGCCGCTGAGCGTCACTATGAAACGGCAATCGAGCACCCGAACCCACTCATACATAACATACCTCAGTATGACATCGACCCTCCTCCCACGAGTTCTCTCCTCCGTCGACCGAGACACGTTCTCGGTGACCCGCTAGACCCCATCTCAGCCGCTAACCCGGAGTTAGCATCCCCCAGTCCCGATTTAGAAAATAACATACAAACTAAAAACCGGACCCGCCGGCGGGGCCGAAGAATCCCTATTTCCGCCCGCAGGTGTAATTTTACACCCGGGCGTAATAATCCATAGTCCTCTTATATACTGGCAACAGCCCAAGCCGAGGTCCGTTCCTAAGTGGAGCCCTTGTGCGTGTTGCCCCAACCTAACTTTTGGGGCGCCGCCCTAACGGAACACCGATGCTAACGCGTCGGGTTCGGTTAGGACGCCGCCTTGGTTGAGACGCCCTCTGCGTCCGCCACAGTCCGGTAACGCTGTCATGGCCATCTGCGGTCAACAGCATAAAAATGTCCATTCGAAAAAAAAAAAAAACGTTATTTCACTTTTTGAATAGCTGTCGACCAGAGCGGAGCTCCTGCTACTAGTGCCAGTGAACTAAAGCTAAGTGGTTTTAATTATAGTTACGGTAGAAATTATTTTTAATTTGTCAAAATATATTTGCTTTTGTTAAACTATTTAATTGTAAGAAAAATTGTAATAACTGATGAAACTGTGTTGTTCTATTCGCTTCTCAACTCAGTAAAAAAAATTGAAGCGAACTGTCGAGACAATGTTATTTCCTTGATATTCTTGTTCAAGCAATTTAGTTTTATTAATTTTCAGTTGACCTGTCCAAGTAGATTATGTGTTTAGAAGGAAATAAACGTTTTGACTTTGACTTTGACTTTAATTATTTTGGAATACCTTTATAATATTTATGTAGGTAGTATTTTTTAAACTCCAATTAATAGGGAAAATCTATTAAACGCATCTGCTAAAATGATAAGAGAAACAAACATATATCTGTAATTATTCGGATTGTTTATTTTACTTCAATAAAGCGTATTACATAAAGTATGTTACAAAATAATAATAATAGTGTTCATAAGGGTCTCAAAAAAAATCCTTATCTTGAAAAAGTACCTTAAAAATTCATAATTTTTTTCTGGAATGGATATCATAGGTTTTAATTGTAGTTCTTCCTAAAAATGCATATATATTATTACACTAGCAACGAACAAATCTAAAATACTCGGTCGTTTCATTATATTTTGATCGTGGGAGTTGATTGAAATATGTTTTATTACCTTTGTCTCCATTAGAAGTAATTATTTCTTGAGAATTCACTGAATCACTTCAAAAACATGATTATATACCCGGCATGCAACAATACCATTGTCATTGATATCGAAAAAAATGTTTTCGTAATTATTATTTTATCGGACAAAGTTTAATCGTAAACATTCTTATAGAATGATTCTTGAGGATTACTTTGATATATTACACTATGTAAATAGGGCAAATACAACAATAATAATTGCATTCTAAAACACACGCGCGTGACTCACAATGTCAACAAACAAGTCCAAAGATAACAAATTTTTTTTTCAAAGTTTTTGTTGCCAGGTATGGTTTTATTGGATCGGAATAGTTGCAGAATTTATTTAAGCTCTATCTGGCAACAATTTCGGGCAACTCTAACGTATTTCAACGGAGAAATAGACGAAAAAGTCTAGTAGGTGAACTGGGCCACTCTGGTTGCCTGGACGTTTGACGCCATATTTTTTTACCCCACTTTAGTAGCCCGGACGTTTCAGTGGGTACCTAGGGCTTCTACTTTTGTACGGTAACAATTGTTCGTGGTTATGGCTATACTCTCTCCAATACGAATCTAGAAGGGTTAACTTCTTGACACCGTATTCCATCGTTTTACGCTCGCTACTATCTTTTTTAAATTTAACAAGGATTTTCCTAGTACTCTCTGCTAACTCGGTTTGTTGAAAGTATAGAGTTTCCATTTCGTCCTCAATTAAAGTACGTTAAGTGAAATCGGAACGCTCTAACTTGACTGCTGCTTGGCCTACGGCTGCTGCTGGATACGCCTTGGCTGCTGCTCGCTGCTGCTGTGTTTGCGGCGCTAGCCCACTGCTACTGCTGCTGGAGTCGCGAGCGGCTCGCTCACTGCTGCTGCTGTCCTGGGCGGGTAGCTCGCCGCGTCAGGTGATGCTGCGTGGCTGTTCAACTAGCTCGCTGCTAAGCTAGTATCACTGTTTTCCACAGGATGCTGGTACGCCCGAGAAGTTACCGACACGAAATTGATGGTTACGTTACGATTATCGCGTCATAAATTCTCAAACGGTCGCAGGATTCGCTCGGTACAAGGTAATAACCGTGCGACCTACATAAGGCAAATCGATGGTGCTGCTGAGGTGTTCGAAATGAATCGAACACCAATTATGAGGTCCGACTGACAATTGTTGAACCTTCCCTCGCCAGTCGACCACGCGACGACTGGAAATTTGATGACCCATCCGTCACCACTGGCGACAAATGATTGGTGAGGTTGTTACAACTGGGAATAAGCCTGTATCACTTAATCCTGTCTGCATTAAAAGCCTGCCTAAAAAATTAGCAAAGGCTGGAGAGCGGGAATGCGATTGACGGAAGTAGTAGCAGACCTAAAACAGCCATACAGCTACAGCCATACAGATACAGCCGCATTAACAGATAATCCACGATACGGACACTATAGTAAATAAGATTTAGATTAGTCTGTAAGGTATATGTTGGTATGGGCCTGAGATGCCTGAATTAAATGATTATTATTATTATTTACAACTATGCTACTATTCCAAAAAGAAAAAATTACAACTGCTGTAAGATCTTTCAGGAAAAAAAAACGAATTAAAAACGTGAGTACAGCTTTGTTTTCTATTTCGTAATATTAAATATTATACTTACGTAAAAAAACAAATATCAAAAAAAAAAGTGTGTGTGTGTCAGCTACGACGCGCGATTGGAGTTTACTCCTTACGAACAATAATTATGATATATATCGAATAGAAAAAAAGGGTAAATGAACGCATCTGCTAAAATGATAAGAGAAACAAACATGTATCTATAATTATTCGGATTATTTATATTACTTCGATAAAGCGTATTACATAAAGTATGTTACAAAATAATATAAATAAAATACAGTGAGACTACAAAGTATCGCGCAAAGAGGAGACCCCGAGAATGAGATACGCTGCGTAATGTATTCCATCTCATTCTTTTACACGTTCAATCCTACAGATATATATGCTTGTCTCTTTCTACGTAACGCCTCAACTTTTCGTGTTACACTTCATTTTACATCTCATAAAATTTCCGTACCGGGTCTTATAACTCAAATCGTTTCTTAAGGAGTAAACTCCAAAAATATGAAATATAAAAACTATTGCTTCTAATATAGGTAATAAAAATAATAAACAAAAATGAAACAAAAAACTTTGAAGTTAAAAAGTTGTCTTATTAGAATCGGTATTGAATCAAACTAGTTGTTACATGAGCACTTAAATTTACTGGGTTCGGAGGTCGGCTGGCAGGCGCGGTAGCCGCCGCAGCCGGGCTGCTGGCAGGCCGTGCGGCAGCCGACGCCGCAGGTCCTGCGCCCGTTGAAGACCACCCCGGACCCCAAGCACCAGCTCGCCTGCGCCGGCGCCAGGCCCGCCAGCAGCGCCACCAGCGCCAGCACCAACAGCGTAGCCTTCATCTCTACCGTGTTCCTTGGACGAGTGATACTTCAAGTCGAGCTCGGAGCGTCTGATGGGGAACCTCGGAACTCGGAACTTTTATACATAACCGACCTTCGCGCGGCCTTGCTTGCTTATGATAACATTTATCTGCGTGTTTTTATTCGTTTATTCGTATCTAACCTATTTCTAATGCCAAGAGTTTAAAACAAGGCCGCTGTACCGATGTATAACGACCTACTTAAAAAAGTGGGAATTCTGATAGCCCGTCCGAAGGAGTAGGAGTATCCATTTAATAATAAAGTGCCAAGAAGGTTCCGGAGTAGTGGCCTGGCATGTATCCATTCAGTTCATTTTGCTGGACAGCAATTTGCGTAGCCTTTGATTTGTTTGCAGCCTGTTTAATGAAGAATTCAATTTGTGACTTTTGAGCAATTGACTCAAAAGTCACAAAATGAATTCTTCATTAAACAGGCTTCAAACAAATCAAAGGCTACGTGGCAGATAATAAATCATAAAAAGGGGCAATCAGATGATGATATAGAGTTAGAGAAAATAGCTGCAATGTTGACCAGTTTTCTTACGCACGTACCAGCCAGGTGTCATTCTATTTATGTGTGGGTGTCAAACCCATCATAACGCAGGACACTATAAAAAATATTGACACATTAAAGAATACGAATAGTGTAGGTTTTGACAACATAGTGACAAAAATTATCAAAGATGTAGCACCTATTTTGAGTTATATTATTAGCCCCCGACCAAAAAAGAGGGGTGTCATAAGTTTGACGTGTCTGTCTGTCTGTCTGGGATATCATTACTCCCGAACGAATAGAGCGAGTTCAATCTAGTTATTTTTTGAATGAAAGGTGAGTTTGTCCCGGGTGTTCTTAGACATGTTTCGAAAATCTGCAAATATACTAGTGTGGGGTATCAAATGAAAGCGTATCGCGTCCACATTACATAATATTTGTTGTTTTACATTTAAGGAAATTATTGGCATTGAAATCGGGGGTTTTTCTTAAATTTTAAATTTAGATTTATTATCTAATAATTGTCTTTTTCCAAGTAATCGTAAAGTAACTATTATTAAACCTCTACACAAAAAGTGATCTAAAAATGACATGAATAATTAAATTATTTTCAAATTATTTTTATATTTCAAAAATGTTTGAAAAAGCCATAATATGAAACTATATAATTATTTTGAAGCTAATAACATTTTTAGTAACCCTCAATATTACTTTCGTCGAGGACGATCTATAAATAAACACATGCACATAACTTAAATATTAATTTGACTAAAACCTATCTAATGAATTTTCAACAACGAAATAATAATAATCTTGACATTGGTATAAACTATTTAGGCACATTGCAGAAATTGAATTAACATAATTTTAAGGTTTAACAATTGATAATAAACTGAACTGGAAACTTCATGTAGACAATGTTAGCTAAAGAGTTATACAGTTTTCTTACGCTGTATATAAACTTAGCAGTGTAGCAAATCTTGCCACCTTACTCACGGCTTATCATAGTTATATGACGTCCGTACTTCGTTATGCAATTATTTTAAAGCAACTCAACAGATTACCTTAATGAAGTTTTAATTCGCTCTTGCCTTGTTCTTATTTATGATATTTCCGGCAATGTTTTCAACTATCTTGGATCTGGAACGTACTGTTTGTTTGTTGCTGACTGTTGTTATTCGTAATTCCCACAGAACTAGATCGAGAGTAATTCCCTACTAACAGCCTTATTTTATCAAGTGTCACCACAACTAATGATATGATTTCTATTATGCACATCCATCCATCTGGCACGAAAGTATGGTAAAACTCATTTTCGCAAAAAAAAATGAAGCAAGTTTAAATTGACAGACGAGCTAAGTACTATAGAAACTTTATATTAACTCATAAGAAGATATAATTGATTCTTATGAGTTAATATTGATTTTACGGCATCATTACCAAACAAGCTTTTTTATAGTTATTTTCTGTTGAGCTTCCTGTTTAAAGAAAAATCTCAGTAAGTACTCCGAATTTCAAAAATTTCGATGGCTACCAATTGAAAATTATGGAAAGAAAAAAGGAACGTACCGGAGCCGCAAAGCGGAAATAACGTCAAGAAAGTAAAAAATAATTGCGAAAGCTAGATCCGGTTCGAATTATCAATTTTTCTAACGATTTTATCTCCGTAAATATGAATAATTTGCACGTTTTTTTAAATAAAATTAAAATTCATAATTTTTTTTAATACGCTATTTTTTGTTAAAGATAAAATTAAAAAAAATATAAATCTGCACGGTAATAAAATGTGTTAAAGATGACATTAAATTGATTTTTAAACCAACTTTACTGAGGTTTCAACTTCAAAACATATGAATGTTATATCAAAAGAAAGAGTTCGTCATTTACTTAGTAAATGAGTTACTAGTACTAAGCAAAAATTTATTATATGGATTTTATTAATGCCTGTGAAAGAATACTTACAAAATGCACGAAAATTCGTTTCGTAAAACCGATCAGTCGCTCTCCGCTCTCAGGCGCTCACGGAGGACGGACCATTTCACGGATCATGTTTCCCGCGACAATCACGTCACGACCTTACGGTCATACCATAGTATAAATAATTTCAGTATATATTGATCACACAGAGACTGTAAGCAAGAACCCTTTAAAGCAGAAATTAATAAATGATTTCTGTTCAGAGATGGATGGATATTCCTGTTTTCAGTTTAAAAATCATATTCCAATGAGGGCCAGCCCACACGTACCTCAAGCATAAAACATCGCGGGGTTACGTGAATGGTGTCGCGCCAGCTTTGGTGGTGCTTGGAAACATTTTGGTTGCGTATTTTTTTTTAAATGTTGATGAGATCTAGATTTTCTGTGACAGGCTGTCAAAACAAAAACAGTAAATATATGTCTGAAACAACACATCCTAGACGTTCCATTATGGGTTAAAATGAAAGGTGTTGACAAGATCTACATTTTCGATGTCACTCATTCTCATATCAATAAGGTAAAACTACTCGGAAAGAGGGGGAGGGCCCGATTCTCTCACTATGCACAAGGGCCCTTTCCCCCCTAGCTACGCCACTGCAACACAAATCTTTATGTATATAATTCTTCTGTGAGTGTGTATGTCACTGAACTTCTCTCAAACGACTGGACCGATTTTGATGAAATTTTTGTGTGTGTTCAAGGGGATTTGGGAATGGTTTAGATTCACAATACGGTCAACTGGATATTGTTTTTTGAGACGTGGGACAGGACACCGTCTAATCAAAAATTGATTGATTGGTGCGGAAAATAGGTACTCGTGGGTATTTTCCACCAATCAATACATTTTTGAGGAAGTTTCAAATAACGCAAGCGTAAAAAGTCGTGTACAGCCATAAAAATAATAAATAGTGCATTATTTTGCACTCCAAAGATAATTAATTAAGTAAATGTTTCATTTATTGTGTTATTGTATAATGATATTTTGGTCTTTGATGTTAGATGTCATTTTACTTCAATCTCTGACTGTTCATAGCAACATAGTATAAGAAGATCAGTACCTAGGTATAACTACTGAATATCGCTATGTACGATTTTTGGGCTTATTCCATTCTTCCTCGTTCAAAATCCCCGTTAACGGGGAAAAGTGAACTTTTTGTTCACTTATTTGTGGTGTATATTAATTTGTTAGCTTGCAACGTCAGAACTAAAATACCTAACATTAATAGAATATTGTTTTTATTAAGTTATAAGGTAAAGATCACTTATCCAGTAGTATGTAGATACATCGCGGTATGAAGTATCCATAATTCTTATTTCGCTAGAAATCCAAATTTTAAACTAAATCTTTTGCAATGCATACAATCACTGATAACATTCTCTGGATACTCCTTCCAAATTAACTGTTGTAAATTATAATCTGGTTTTAGTTATAAGGACACTTTGCCAATGTCCACAAACACAATATTCTATAACTAGCATTTTAATATCGTCTGCGTGTATTTTCTCGTAAATCCAACGGGTATAGGTACATAGGTTTTTCGGGATAAAAAAATAATTTATTTAATTTGATTTAGTATTGAAATGGGAATTTATGGTGGGAATCGCCTTAAAGTTCAATGTTTTCACTAAAACGCCAACTTATTTAAAAGAACTTGAAATAAATTATGGCACTTTATCAGTGAAACTAATGCTGAAAGAACAGTCAGAAGTGTAAGTTATTATTAATTATTGTAAAGACAATTGCGGGCTTTCCTAGAAGGATAAGGAATTTATTTAGAATGGGGGCTGTATTTATGTTTCTGGTGATTTTGTGATGATTTTATTATGATTCATAAAAAAAAATATTGCCTCAATTCTACAATTCCACAAATATGTTCACCTGATGGTGTCGATGTGGACGAGTATCGATCACAAAGATCTAGAAGGTACCTTCACTCATGACTTGAACATACTCAGGTCGGTAGGTATCAGGAAAAACAGCAGCATAGAACGAATTCCAACTCCTTGCAGCTCTGCTCACTTATCATAAAATAATTGTCGATATTATGAAGGTCCATAGTACTGCTGGGACACAGGGACTTCTCTTCAATTCACCACGCTGGCCAAGTACGGGTTGGTGAATGTCACATGTCCTTCAAACTTTTCCAAGTTATCTGAACATGCCGGTTTCCTCACGATGTTTACCTTCACCGTTAAAGCGCGTATTTAAAAAGCACATATTTTTTTCAAGAAGAAAAATCCAGGGGTTTTTAGCTGGGTTTTTTTTTAACAATAAATAGTCAATGTATTTTAATACTTAATCATAAAATAACACTTATCGAACTCAGACAGCAGTGGGCGTCTAATGGCTGAAATGATGATGATGATGTTTCTTATCTTCATGTTAACTTTAATCTTATTAATTACTTCCTATAGCTCAGCAATAATACCTACGTGATGTTTATTGTTAAAAGTGATTTATAGGTTCCGTATTTTCTGGCCTTTTTAACTAAGTGAAAGGGACTTATGGAAGTAAAAGAGGAAAGTTAATTGTATGAGAGCCATTAAACAAAATATTTATTAAGTAGGTTTATGTTTTTAGTATTTAGATAATGCATCAATCGTCATCAATAATAACTTAAAAGGACAAGCTGAATGAGACTACGAAAACAATTTTCAGCAAGTTACTTAGATAAAGTTAGAATAAAATGTTTAGATTAGGTTACTGAAAACTATATGCATACATGTTATTTAAGTTTAGTCAGCAATAAAGGCTTATTTTAATTATTTTTTTATTAACCTAGTATCCACAGCTTCAAGAAAGTAGTTGTTCCAATAAGCTATTATCCCGACAAATAATAAATTTAAATTGTTGGTAGTCGAGTGGGCGCCTTAAACACTGCAAGAGTCCATAAAGCGACAAGTATGGTAATGTTGAAACCATCTACTCAATATTATCTGCTCAAATCTCTAGAAGAAATTAATTTAAAGGTAAATGTAATAATAATAGTCATAATAATAATAATAGTCATAATAGTATTTATTAATAACAATTGTTACATGTCATGTCTTATATTATGTATTAAATTATAATACATAATCACAATAAAATAACATTATATTATCTCAATCAATGAAATAATACAATTTAAAATGTCAAACCTTAACAATGTAAAACAATAAATTAAATCATTTAACAAATGTCAATTAAAATTATAAAAATGTCAATAAAATAATACAAAACTCATTATGACTATAGAAATGTCATTAAGAAATAAATAATTACCGATTCGCGAATTCCTCATAGGAATAAAAGGTTTGCTCAATAAGCCAGTGCTTCAGTTTGTGTTTAAATGAAGGAAGACTTGTTGATTCAGTCACAGTTTTCGGGAGCTTGTTATAAACAGTTGTACCCATTATATGTGTCAACTTGGAAGACTTCCTAAGAGTGCGCGTCAACGTGGCCAACTGGTCGCGTTTACGCGTGTGATAATTGTGTAAATCACCCAGCGTTGCGTACGTTTCAAGATTTAGTCTCACGTAAATTGCTACCTGATATACTAGAAGGCTAGGAAGTGTTAGTATTCCTAACCTTCTAAAGTGCGGTCTTGCCGACTGATCGCTGGGGATCCTTACAATCGCGCGTACGGCCCGTTTCTGCATTCTGAACGCACGCTGCCAGTCGGCTGCGCGCGCCCAAAGCTCGGCGCCGTACTGAAGTAGTGACTGCACGGTTGCAAAAAAGCATGCGCGTACCGTGTCTGTTGTCACTACTCGTGACATTCGGCTTAGCGCAAAGCAGGCACCCCCAAGCTTACCACATAGCCTCTGTATGTGACCGTCCCATTTTAGCCCTCTATCCAGCTCGAAGCCTAAAAATATTGTTTTATCGACTTGTTCGACAGCGTTACCTTCTACTAGTACCGTTAGTGACCTCGGTGCTCGGCCGGAGAAGTAGAAATGGATGAAGTGAGTCTTGTCTAGGTTCAGAGCAAGCCCATTCATTGCAAACCATTGGGCTAGCAATGAGGCCGTGCGATTTAATTTGGTCTCTAGCTCATCCACAGAGTGCGCTGTGACGATTGCGGCTACGTCATCTGCGTACATGTAGACCTCCGCGGAGTCGATGTATTGTGGCAGATCGTTAAGCAAAAGCGAGAACAATATATTCGATACGGAGGATCCTTGAGCTACTCCCATCCTCAACGTAAGTGGATCGGAAATAGTGGCCCCACCCCCACCCAAAACGATCTGTGTTCGGTCTCGCATTAGGTCCATTAGCAGTTCATGCGCTCTATTGACGATTCCATAGTGGCGCAGTTTCACAGCTAGCACTCTATGGTCAGCAACGTCAAAAGCTTTTGACAGGTCGCAGCATATAACTGCAACCTGCCGTTTAGATTCGCGAGCCGCGACGATTTTTTCGACCACATCTCTCGTGAGAGAAGTGGTTGAGCGACCTTCGCGGTAGGCATATTGTCTATCGGACAAAGCTTTGGTTTCAGAAAGAAATGCGACAAGACGGGAGCTTAGGCCATTCTCGAAAACCTTTGCAATTGCTGGTATTATGGAGACTGGCCGGTACCCGTCTATATTGCTTCTCTTTCCTTTACCTTTGAATAAGGGTGAGACCTTACTTACTTTCATGGGTCTTGGGAAGGTACCATCTCTAATACACAGGTTGTATACATAATTAAATATAGGGGCTAACGGCAATATTGCTGATTTTATTAACTCCATTGAAATGCCATAGGCATCCTTTGAAACTTTAGGTGGGATGCGGGTCATCACCAAACGAATAATTTCTTCGGTAGTGAAAGGCTGGATCCGGAACGAGCGGTCAGCGAGTTCTCGCGCTAAGCATAAGGCCTGGCGCACACCGGCCTCGCAGGCGGGCGGGGCTCCGCAGGCTGCAGCTGCACCTACCATCCTAGAATTCATGCAGTTAACTAAATCTTTCTTATTACTAAATTTAGACCCATCTGGTTGTAATACAACATCCGTAAAGTCTACTCTAGGAGAGTAGTTTTTACCCCGTTCCCGGTTTATTACACTCCACATTGCTTTAGAAGTGTTTGAGCTGGACCCTAATATATTATCATAGTAGGCACGTTTCTGACTATTCAAGATACATTCATAATTATTTTTCATGTCAGCAATTAAAGATTGAATAATGTCATTGTTAGGATATGATTCACTTAATTTAATTATGTCAAACAGGAGTAATTTGTAATTTTTTACATCTGGTGTAATCCAAGATGAGTCAAAGTTTTTATTGCACCTTTTTTTGAGTGGAAAACATATTTCGAATTTATTTTTAATCACATTAATTATTGAAGATAGCATATCCGTAGTGGATTTGTTTTTAGTTACCAGTAACTCATTCCAATCTACGCTATCCAAAGATGCGGCAAAATTACATTTGTTTGACAAACTAAAACTCCTACCGTACGAAATATTGTTTCGTGAGCTTGTTTTGGATCGGAATATTTCAGCCCTTATGGCAAAATGGTCGCTTATATTAGTTACGACAGGAACCACCGTTACTGTTTCTGCAGGTAGGTTAGTGTACAAATGATCTAAGCTAGTACAAGTAGACGTCGTAATGCGCGTAGGAAAATCCACCAAGTTGAACAGACCGTGGGTAGAAACTAGGTCCGTTAATTTCTTAAAATCACTGTAAAGATCTCCTAAAATATTAATATTGAAGTCACCTACAATAATGCATTCTCTATTTAAGTCACTAACCTTATTGAGCAAAACCTCAAAAGTTAATAAAAATTCGTTTGATGAAATCAAATTCGTTCGATATAAACAAATAATCGTTACATTAAAATCCAGCAAATCAATGGCCGATATTTCACACTTTCTTTCCACGGATAAGTTAGTCAGGTCAACATTCGCAACACATCTACAAGTATCTTTAACAAATAAACACGAACCGCCGTGAATCGTTTGTTGTCTGCAGTAGAAGGACGCTAATTTATAGTTTTGCAAGTTTACGCATTTGAGTTTTGATTCTGTTAACCAATGCTCAGTTATAGCTAATATGTCACATTCCAATTCACTAGTTAGTAACACTTCGAGCCTATGCGATTTTTTGTCTAACGACGCGATGTTTTGATGGCATATGACAATTTTTTCGCTGTTACTTAGCTGGCATACACTTTCATACGACCGTCCTTTACTGCTGTCACTGGTTACTGCGGACGCCGCTCGCTGCACTGAGCCCGCGCTCGCCGGCTGCCTGCGCTGTAACAAAAACAAACTTTATTAGATTTCAAAATTACTAAATACCAAAAATAAGCTTAAAAATTTAATATAAAAATATTGGTATAGAAGAAATAACAAATATAAACTTAAGGTATAAATATAGATTCTCCAGACCTACTGTATACGCATATAAAATTTGGTAAAAATCGGTAAAGCAGTTTCGGAGGAGTACGGTAACTAACATTGTGACATGATAATTTTATAGATATGATAGCCACCAAAACACGTAAAATAAGTTGAGAATACAGTTTTTTTTAGTTTTTTCTGTTCTTTCGAATGGCATAATAATAGAATAATAGAAAGAAATAAAAAAATACAGTTACGCTACACATTTTACCTGTGAATTTTGCAGACATCCGGCGAAATTATATTGTAACTGAGTAGGTATGTGATCCATTTACATTTAAGTCGAATTGTTAAATTCCTATGACCGAAGATGGTTATATTTTGGTTTACCCGTGCAAAGCCGGGGCGTGCCGCTAGTATAGAATAATAACAATATTACTTACTAGGGATGGCGAAGTCTTTTCTGCGTTGCTAATGTTTGACCGAAAACTTTAGCTAGTTATAGTTGATGTTGTATCATATCTGTACCAGTAGCCAATATTCATCATCATCATTTCAGCCTTTGGCCATCCACTGACTTACGTTTGAGAGAAAATCTGTACACGTAATTAATTAAACCCTCTAACCGCATCTGTCTGTCTTGAAGAGGAAAAGTACTGAACTCATTGAATAATTTATTAAATGAGGTTTTCAATAGGTAGAGTGATTCAAAAGGAAGGGTTTTGTTTCTTGCAAAGCTGGAACGACTCAGCTAGTGATTCATATTTTTTTTATGCTAGATAGGCCTTCTTCTGATCACAATCTTACCTGATATAAAGTGACGGAGTATTTTCAAACAAGATGAAAGCTCGGCTTGATTGCAATATACGAGGATAAATATTTTTTTCGCAGTGAAAGACTGGAAGTTACTTTGGTTTGGTTTCTTAAATACAAAGTATTTGCAAACTATTTTAAAATTTGGTACCAACAACATTATGTTTTTTTTCTTTTTTTAGTTTTGGATATTGCCGTACAGTCCACACAACAACATTTAGCCCCGTGGTAAGCTTTTTGCTTGTGTTACGGGTACTTCATCTGATATACTTAATATAATAGATAGGTATACATAATATAGACACATAGAGTGCATAATAATTTGTGGAAAAAGACTCACCGGAACCCCGGCTGGAGCGTTCGTACCGAACCTTGTCGATCTCCAACTTTCTAAGAGCAAAAGGCCCGCGTATACCTTCCCCACTGTCAGCTTTCCTGCATTTAAAACATAAAATATATTATCACATTTGTCCAATGCCTCTAATAATCATCATATTAAGTAACAGCACGTCTAGGTCTCAAAGACGACTCACAAATATCTTAATCTGACTCGATTCTACATTATGAGTACCTTCTTAATACGAAAATATTTTTACACATTCAAGTTATTTGCTCGTACGCCCTCTCCACTGAATTATCGCCTCTATTATAAAGCTATAAGGTTGAAAATGAATCATGGTTAGAAAGTAAATTAAATATTCTATAGATGTTACATAGAGATTCCTAATGACATAAATGGTCACCAATCAGCATGTGCTATGACAGAACTAGGTCCTGTCATAGCGCTGGTCTTCCGCTAGGAACAGTCTCTGGTGGGAGACTTCGGCCGCGGCTTGTCACCACCCTCCGGGCTGATCCAGTGCGTGAAACGATTTTTTGTGTTTCGTAATGTGGTTTCGAAGCCATCTATCTACCTTCTAGGTCTTCATGCCCCATCTTAGACCACATCGTAACTTTACATCAGGTGAGATTGTGGTCAGATAAAGGTTTATCTATATTAAATATGATTTTATTAAAGCCTCATAGCTGGTCTACCACCCCCTAACGGATTATAAATGATCAACGACACACCCTGTATATAATCCGTAAAAATAAAATCCCACAATTCTTCACGTTCCCATTGACGTTCCGATGCAAGAGTCACTGTCAATTGTTCTCGAGTCACTGTCAAGTGTGTTCTATTTATCCATCTACTTACATATTTATTACAATAACGTAGGTATATAAAATGGCTTTTTTTATATATATTTTTTCTGTATATTATTTTAAGGCTATTAGATTAAGGTAAGATTAACTAGGTATTGCTGTGGTTCGAATCAAATGTTTATGGGCCCTATTTTTGATGGGAATAACAATGGATCGCAAAATAAAAATTACACTAGAAAATGTATAATTTTGGAATTTTCGCCATACCTGACACAAGTTCCATAACGATCATGATAGGTTGTTTCTGCACGGCGATGCCGATCAGTCTCACGATATTGGGGTGCTGGTACTGCTTCAAGATGCGACCTTCTTGGAGGAAGGTCCTTTTCTGTTCCTCCGGTAAGGTTTAGTTTTAATAGTTATTTTAATGGTCTAGGGTTATTGATAAATGCTAAGTAATTTTTTTTCTCAAAGTAAAAAATATTTTTTCATGTTTTGTCATTTTATATTTGTAGTATTTTATTTTGAACCCACGACTTTCGGAATGAAAGTCTAGTGTGCTCCTATTTATTATTTGGTGACGCAAACGTGTCTGACCGGTCCATACGAAGAACATGTCCAAGCCATTGTACCCATATACATAGTCTTCTCTTTAAGAAACGAAACCGCAAAATGTGTTGGTAAGCGCATAACTCAACAACGCCTGGACCAATTTGGCCAAATCTTTTTTTAAAATGTTCGTTGAAGTTCAAGGATGGTTTTTACGGCGAGAAAAATTAGAATTATTGCTGAAAAAACCCTAAAAATAGCCCTTTTCTTTTTCCCATACAAATGATTTGATTTCTTGGCGTCATTTTCCGAATTTCTATATCGGGAACTAAAAGTAATATTTATGAATTTAATTTGATTATAGGTATACTGTCCTATTTCTTTTTTGTTGTTTTTTTTTTTACATGATTGAGTTAGTTAAAAGTTGTAATTGTGACGCAGCTAGCTTACCTTGTGCAATTAACTTGCTAATCTCAGCATAGGTACGTAAAACTATATTTTCGGAATTAATGAGTGCTTGATTTATTTACGTACCTAATTTAATAATAAACATCAAAATTATTTTATTATTAGAGCTCGAAATAAGAACCCAGAGGTTTTGTTAGTTATGCAAAATAATTTTATTTTATTTATTTAATATGGCACCACCAGCAACACATTATCACAACCATTTTAAATACTATAAACTATGAAATATTATGTCTATAATAGGCGAGCACAATAATTATCATTGACAAGCAAAGTTTTAATTTTTAACCCCCGACCAAAAAAGAGGGGTGTTATAAGTTTGACGTGTCTGTCTGTCTGGGACATCATAGCTCCCGAACGGATGAAGCGATTTCTATTTAGTTTTTTTTGTATGAAAGGTGAGTTTGGCCCGTGCGTTCACAAGTACCTATATTTAATTTGTTAAGTAAATTTTCATAGGGAGTGGTTATGGTTTAATAGCAGTTATTAATCTTCTCAATGAATGTATCTGCATCAATAAAATTTGAGTGTTCCTTTTGCTGCAAGTAAGTGGCAGTATCAAATAAGTCCTCTCCCCTCGGCCACCAGCCTTGCCACAGCCACACCATAACGCCGTCGTCCATTAGGAAAAGAGCTGCAAAAAATTAATTAATATTTAATTATGTTATTGTTATAACTAGTTACTACTGTAAAGGCCTGTTTCACCATCTCCAAGTTTGTCATTGTTTACATTCAAGCAAGGCCCAAAATTCAAAGCATTAAGCACGACCCCAGCTGAGTTTAAGAAAACTATTCACCAATGGCCCTTATCCCTAAGTTCCGCTTGACTGATGACGTCAATCCATCAGTTACCCGCCACAGAATAACGAACAGTCACTTGCCCTTATTATATTTCGATATTGGACGAATGGTCCACATGAATTATAGGGACGTATCGGATTGTATTCCCGATATTACGGGATGACAAGATGGTTTCATTTTTCATGAATGGTTTGCTTTCTTGCAGAAACCCTACAAATTACAATTGAAAATGTATCTTATTCATTCAAGTAAATATATTATAATTGGAGATTAAACGAACTTACTTAAGTGACGTTCTATCCAAATTGTATGAGTTCCTTCGTCCGAAGATATTAGTAAACATATGTAGTATGCGTACTAGCTACTGCCTTTCTACCACTAAGTTATAAGCATATACTCTCACATTTTTATTTTTTATTTATTGCGGGTACATCTACCTCTTACGCCAGGTCTCCTGTACGGATTCTCATTTAGTTGAAAGCCTGAAAATCTATAATATTTCACATAAATAAACATGGGGAAGGGCTGGGAGGGATCTAATATCTTCGGACGAAGGAACTCATACAATTTGGATAGAACGTCACTTAAGTAAGTTCGTTTAATCTCCAATTGTATTTCGTTCCTTCGTCCTTCTATATTAGTAAACATATGTAGATTTTGAAAGCCTGTGAAATATTAAAATACGTAGATTTTCATCATAAAAATCACAAGTAACGAAATAAAACTTAATAATATTATACATTATTATTCAAATTAATTGCATAGTACAGAAACTATATATTAATATTATTTAATGTTGATAAAGCAAACTGATCAGGTTGATTACCAATATCGATATTCATTTATTGCCAGACAATTTCACACAACAACATATAGCCCCGTGGTAAGCTCTGATCTTGTGTTACGGGTACTAGATATCTGATATACTTAATATAATTTATATTATAAATTCCAGCAAACACGCTTTAATTAACCAGCAGTTTTTCGTATTGTATATGGATACACCCTGGGGTGACACCAGCTCTGTGTGCGGCCGAGATGGCGGTGAATCTGGAGTGAGCTGAGATTATAGAAGTGTCAACTCCATTTATTGACAGTGTTTATTTATTTATTTTTGTAATCCAGTGATTAATGTTGTAAACAGCGACAATTATTGAGGTTTTTGAAACTAACAAACAAATTGTTTTCAGTGCTTCTTGTAAACTACCTTCCTCGCGATTTATATTTTTAGAGTGTCTGCATGACAGGAATATTTAGATACGGCTGTGGTACTCTCGGACGTGATGTTTTTATTAAATCATAATTATTATTATTATTTTTTGTGGTTGACTATTTATTGAAATATTATTTTATTTAATTATGCTAATAGATTGAACCCTGTGTATGGTCACCAACAAAGGCAACGTAACTATTTTTTTAGGCAAATAATCGAGACTTTAATTAATATTCTGGTGCCATTTTGAAAGAAATTCTAGAACTACTGAAGGATCCCAATTATTTCTATATTTTATCGAGGCTATAGGACCTTACTCTCGATCCTAAGATCAATATAGAGCAGACCGATGACTGTTAGGAGAACCATATTGTAATACGGATTTAATTAATTCTGTAAGAAAATAAATCACCATTGAAGTTGACGCTTTAAACATATCAACCTTTTTCTTTTGACAGAAGCTACCATGGCTACCCAGCGCCATACTTCATATTATTTCGATGAATTTTCAGACACTGAAACTCTCATTACATCTATGGAAGACGGTGGCACGCTTCTTTTTAGTAGAGCCATCCTGCTTCTTCCCTACGTTCAACATCAGCTCGGGGTGACTGTTAGTTAGAATAATAAAATATATAATAAAACGTCATCCTGGGAACTAATTGTACTATTTCACAGCATAAAAGTTTGTTGTTTTTTTTTTTTTTTTTTTTTAATTGGAGAATTCAAGGCTCAGTAGGCCAGGTAGTACTGGTGCTACCTGGCATTCTCCTGAGCTTTATCAGTTATTATTTTTCTTAAAACCCTTAAAACTATTGCATAAAGAGGAAAAAACTTAAAAAATAATTATGGTTTTCTATAATTGTTTTTATTTGATTTCTATAAATATTTATTCAATGCATTTACTGGATCCTGGATCCCTATTCCCTGAGACATATTTTTCAAACCTATTGTGAATTCGGAAAGCAAATATGTCTATTTTTGGGAGATAATTATTGATGTAAAATTTTTGGAAATAATGTTTTTTAAGTTCCCTTTCAAGCATCTGCTAGCTCTTTTTCTTCTGAACTTATAATAGATGCGAATACGTATAATTTCTAAGGATCCACAAATTCGACTGATATACGAAATAGCATTTGTATTTTAAGCAATATTCGTCAATTTCTCATTTACATATATATTTATATTTATATATATCATTGCAAATACTTGTAACCTATAAAAGCTGCTAAAGGTTGCAGGTGATTAATATGTTTCTCAAATTCTAAGATACTTCATTGAGCAATGGCAGTCTCCCCGTCACATGGTCACTCCCCCACCCTTTTTTGGCTTCAGAAAAAAAAATCTAATCTGTATCTTCCCTGATAGGAATTATTAACTTATTATGAATTATTACCACAATTAACACAATTAACCACCAACAAAATTCGTCTTGTAAATATTGAGGTATTGGCATGTAACTATCGTAGTTGTTAGTTACATAAGGCACGGTATTTACATATTACCATCTTCTTTGTGTACATCCAACCATACTGTATTGCAGGACAGGATGAGGTAAGAAGACCTACCAAATTGTATTGATACAATGTCAATTTAAATTAAAATAAGATTTTTGATTCGTTAAGCTAACGTGTTTTATTATTATTATTCTTTTTTTTTTCAAAATTGGTTATGAAACCTAACGTTTTGAATATACTTCTCGTGTAAGTTATATTATGTAAACAATTATGATAATTTTTAGCTACAAATGCCATCTTAGTTTATTGATGATAGATAACGTAAAGTTCTTAATAAACACATTGCAGGCTTTAAAATTTATTAAACACAGACGGCGATGTGTTAAGGCCAATAGTAAAACATTAAACTTAAAAAGTACATTCCGGAACTAAAACCGTAGAAATGTTTCAACTTTTTTATCTATACCTACAAGAAAATACGCATCTTTCAAGTCCAATAAAGCCCTGTAATAATTTGAAGTAACTAATTTTAGTGTCGTTCTCAAATCTACGATTTTGAAGTGTTCTGTTGCAATAAATTTCAAGTTTAAATAATCCTGTTTTTTCCATTAGGTTTCACATTAGGTAACAAGAATTTATGGGGATAAGCTGCCCCTCACAGAGTGCACATAAGTTAGATGGATCTACTTTGAATGAGATCAGATATAGCTTCATTGTATTGAACAGATTCTGCCCCTGTAAATAATAGACAACTGGGCTCATCAGGTTGAGAAACGCGATATGTAAAGGGTATCTTGTATCCTTTGATCTAGGATATTACCAAAGGATTGTTATTAATCAATTTGCATTGATCGTAAAAATAGGCCAATCGTTACCGGGTCCAGCGTCGCGGGGCCGGCGGAGGCTGCCCGCGTGGCGTCTCGGCCCCTCGGCTGCTGCGCCTGCGGCTGCCGCGGCGGCGGGCGGGCTGTCGCAGTCGTCGGCTCCTACCTCGTCGAAGCTCCGGCCAGTCTGGCAGCGTGGAGCGGAGGCTTCTGGTTTAAATGGACGACGAATTGCTTCTGTTGATTAGTTGTTATATTTTTCTTGGGAAGCGGTATTTTTATTTCAGCTTCTGATTTTGAAATTGCTTTTGCAGATCTTACGAAGTCCGCAAAGCGTGGAACATATGAAATGTTTCCTTGTTGTCGATTACCTCTATTGAGAATCTCACCTGAGACGTCCTGTAACAGTTGAGTAACAATTTTATTGTTGTCGGATCTTGGTTTTTCAGCGTAAGCTGTTGAGTAAGAGCATCGCTTATGCATGAAATGCTAGCCGCGAACTGAATTTGCTTATTTTCGGATGCTTTATATTTTCTCTGTTTTTATCTTTTATTTCTAGGTTAGCGTCAATCTTTGGAGCGTCAACCAATTTTAAAGTTTTTGAAACTTAATGTTTCACTATAACATATATTGTAGTTCTTTTTTGTCATCTTTAGAGAAACCTGTGGTCAACAGGTGTTCCCAGCGCACTGCTAATTTGCCTCGAATATCAGGTTCAATACTTTTTATTATTTTGTTGGTATTTCCCACAAAAGGTTCAATATGTCTTCGCTTAATTCAAGAATGTTAGTTACCGTCTCATCTCATGCAGTGTATGTACTTGTTTGCGGTACTTCTGGTGCTACAGAAGGCTGGATAACTAGAACACTAGTACTTGCAGCAAATGTATATTTCACCCTGTTTACCTCTGAAATTATCTGAAGTATTTCTTCTGAAATTACAAAACAATGTATCGTCATATACAATGTATAGTCTAAATGCATATTATTATAGAAGATTGATACAGTACTGTAGCGAATATTTTAAATGAAAGCAACATCCCGATTCAGATGTGCATAACATTTATAAAGCAAATTATAATTTGCGCGGCAGTGGTTCAAGAAACCATGTGGCATGGCTTAAAAAATCATTAACATAATTAACATAGTCATGTTAACAAAGGTAGCAACAACGGTAACATTCCTTGTAAATGTACACAGTTGCGGTTTTTTGAGCAAAATATTTGCCCATCCTCAATATCGTGAAGGAATCATTCCCAAGAAATGAACACAACACGTAAAGGGAAACAACAAGAAATATTGTTTTAGGACATTATCTAGAATATCGTAGATATATAAATTCTCTCGATTATAGTTGAACAAACCTTAATTTTTTGAAAGTATTGGTGAAATAATCGCGGGTGAGCTGCTTTCTGATCAATTCCTTTGTCTTTTTGTGTCTATGTATTTTACGAGCTTTTTCTCGTATTTTTCATTTTTCGACGCAAATGATCACTATTATCACTGTCTTCGTCATAATAACGGCGTTTTGGCATTGTTAAACACTATTTTACGAAGTTTTTAAAGTAAAAGCGGTGATCGGCAAGGCACTAAAACGCTAATGAGAATCCGTACAGGAGACCTGGCGTAAGAGGTAGATGTACCCGCAATAAATAAAAAATAAAAATGTGAGAGTATATGCTTATAACTTAGTGGTAGAAAGGCAGTAGCTAGTACGCATACTACATATGTTTACTAATATAGAAGGACGAAGGAACGAAATACAATGTATACCTCTATATGTATACTAACGATATTTTTTTAAGAGAAATACATTAACTTTCATTTTAAGTACGCACCTCTGGATTTTTCTTCTTGAGAAATTGATGTGCGCTTTAAACATGTGCTTTAACGGCGAAGCCAAACATCGTGAGAAAACCGGCATATTCTGAGATCTTTAAAAGAGTTTCTAGGACATGTGACATTCACCAGCCCGCACTTGGCCAGCGTGTTGAATCGAGGCCTAATCTCTCTCGCCAAGAGAGAAGTCCCTGGGACTCAGGGACTTCTTGCGCAGTGGGAATGTTAATAGGGTGATGATGATTTACACCCATCATGCCTATTGGTTTTGTATTATATAACTTAATTCACATGTGGTTTTTAAATTATCTACAGATTCACGCGTTCGGACGAGCTCCAAAGACACCGGCGGACGCATACCGGCGCGGCGAGAAACGCTTCGAGTGCCCGGAATGCAGCAAACGGTTCATGCGCTCGGACCTATTTAGTTGTGCTTCTAATAATATATTATTTAAACTGGTTTGTAAGGGTAGTTGGTAGACAAATGGGATGGGATTACTCTTCACCGGCTCTGAAGTTTGCTGTACAGCATGCTTTATCGCCAGAAGGAAGCTGTCAGAAGAACTCGTGTATGTTTGATAATATTGTCGTGTTAGCAAGAAGATCTATTGGTAATTCTATCTCGTCTTTAGCATTATCATTAGAGTAAGTTAAAAAGAGAAGAACACTTTTAAAATGTACTTCCTAAATTTGACGGATTACATCGAGCAAGTACTTCAGTCAAATACGATACTAATAAGAATTTTCAATGATTCACCAGCCTAAATAATAAATCGCACTTTACTAAAATATACTTTGAAAAAATCATAAATATTATTTATTTTTTTATCTTACCTTTAGCCAGATGAATGACGTCATGGTTGTTTTCATGATATCCGACACATTATGCTTCATCATTCTGCTTTGACTACATTGTAGGCGAATATTCGTGCTAACGTGTGAGGGTAGATCGTCGCAAAGCGAAGTATCCACCTTAAATTACGTCAATAATAATCTCGACCATGCCACGCTACACCATGCTCAAAGTGAAATTGTAATTGGCCAGTCAAGTAGAGAAGACCTAATAGGTAGTTTGTGGCGCGCACGCAATTTACATTAAAATAAAAACACTTTAATGCTAAACATATCACGAGCCAAATTATCCTTTAAATGATATGCAATGACAAAGTAATATACAATTCTACTAACATACGGTTATTGTTATGGACTAAACGTATTTCTAAGTGAATAGTGGTAAATGTATAAATGGAAGACGTGGGCTCATCAACTTAAAAGTGCGGATTATCACTTTGTAAAAAACAGACACAATTATTTCGGACCACAGTTATAATATACTAAACATAATAAAATATTCATTTGAATTAAAAAACTTTGAAGAAAACAGTGGTTCAAAAGGTTGCGTAGAAGTTTCTTGAGGTCAAGCTGGCTTCTTGCTTTTGCTTCGTGCTACCGCGCACATATTATGTGCGAAACACATTTCTCTATGCGTGTCAGCGATATGCCAACGAAAAAGGGATCTAAAATATTTTTTTTGCCTTTAACTATCTAAATTTTTGTATATTATTAGGTAACTTCTTTAGTTACCTAAATTATTTTTACTGTATAGAAGATATTTTGATTTTCTATGTACAAATATGAGTTTTGTGGTGTTTGTTATAACATTTTTGGCTATTCTCATGCACCATGCTATGAGTGTAGTATATTGTATCCGAACACAAATAATGGTACTAATGATAGTAAACGTTTCCGAACGTAACAGGCTATATAAGCAATGTCAAATCATGCTTCACTCTCTTTTTCCGGCACTCGTAAGCACGAAGCTACTAATAATATTATCAACCATTGTAACGTGTTACCACATAAGAAACAAGAAGAATAAAAGGCGTGTATCCCCATTATCATCTTTTATTTAAAACAATACATGGCGCAGCCGTCGTTGAAGAACAAGAAACGCTCATTGAAATAAGCAGAATCGACGTAATAAAATATTGTCTAAAATGGCCGCCGTTGAATTCCGCATGCCGGCGCCATTGAACATGGAAGCCCTTGACGACTTATACCCGGCGTGGTTAAGATTTAAAAAGTCGTTTCTGGTATATTTATCAGCTGCGGGCCTGAGCAAAGTCACCGAAACCAGAAAAGCCTCCATCCTTCTAAATTGCATAGGACAGTCGGCAGAAGAGCTATACTTTAACACGCTTCAAGAAGATGCTATGAAGGAAAATAACAAGAATGAAGATGATAAAAAAGAAGACGATGAACCCAAATTATCCGAGGTAATCCGGTTGTTTGACGAATATTTCAAACCCAAATGCAACGAGGTTATTTGCACGCTGCAATTCAATAAAAGAACACAAGAAGATGGCGAAAGCTTTGATGCTTATTATACCAACCTAAGAAAACTTATAAAAAATTGTAACTACACGGAGCAAGACAGAATGATAAGAGACAGAATAGTCATGGGCATCAGGGATCAACGCGTCCAGCAGCGGCTACTAGAAATCAAGAACCTCACCTTGGAGCGAGCAGTTGAAGTTTGCAGAGCAGCGGAGCTGTCCCGAGAATACACCAAGTTGCTGACCAGGTCACCGGTTCCAGAAGTCGATGCCATCCAGCGAAGAGGTCCAATTAACCCCAAAAAGCCTTCACAGCAGTCATCATTTTATAAAGCTAAGTATAACAATAATTATAACAATGCCCCTCCCACACCACAGCCTCCTCGCAAAACATTCACATATAAATGTAAAAAATGTAACACTGAGCATGGGCCCCGTCGCTGCCCTGCCTATGGGAAACAATGTGAACTTTGTAAGCTGTACAATCATTATAAGGTGGGCTGTAAATTTATTAACCAAATTGATTGTGTAGAAAATAATGAAAACACCGAGACCATCTGACTAGTCAAGCGCTGCCATTCAATTAATGAGTGTATCCAGGATTGGACTGAATCTCTCCTAGTAAATAATAAAACAATACATGGCTACATACTTGCGTAAATTCATTCCTAACTTGGCTAAAATTGCATCACCCCTACAACTACTCTTAAAGAAAAATGTTGATTGGCTATGGACTGTTATCCATGAAGAGTCGTTTAATTAAATAAAACAGGTAATCACTAATGCCCCTGTTCTTCAAAATTTCAATGTAAAAGACCCAGTAGTAATTCAATGTGATGCTAGTAAAGATGGCCTTGGTTGTTGCTTACTGCAAAATGGTAAACCAGTGAGCTTTGCCTCTCGAAGCCTAACTCCTGCAGAACAAAATTTCTCTCAAATAGAAAAAGAACTGCTTAGTGTTGTATGGGCTACTAGGAAATTCCATTACTATATATATGGCCAAAAATGTACCATATTAAATGATCATAAACCCCTCGAATCATTACTTAAAAAACATATTCATGAAGTGCCCTCTCCTAGGCTTCAAAGACTAAAATTGAAATTACTTAAATATGACATTGAATTTTAATATCTTAAAGGAAAGTTAATGTTTATAGCAGATTTGTTATATCGGGCATTCATAAAATGTAATGATGTTGATGACTCTTATATGTATGATGTTATTCATTGTATCGGCCTGGCCAACTATATTCAATGTACAGATGAGCAGAAACAGGTAATAATTTCAGAAACTAGTAAAGATAATGAGCTAGCTAAATTAATTGAGTACACTAAATATGGCTGGCCAGAAGATTTAAAACAAGTATGTGATGATGTGCGGTATTACTACAAGTTTAGATCAGATATCTCACTAGATGATAACCTATTGTTTTTAAATCACAGGCTCATCTATACTAATATATAAAGCTGAAGAGTTTGTTTGTTTGTTTGTTTGAACGCGCTAATCTCCGAAACTACTGGTTCGAATTGAATAATTCTTTTTGTGTTGGATAGTCCAGTTATCGAGGAAGGCTATAGGCTATATAACATCACGCTACGACCAATAGGAGCAAAGATATAGTGGTAAATGTGTAAAAAACGGGAGAAATTGTTCATCTTTGAATCCTTCCGTTGCGTGCGCCGTGAAAACGGTTCAAGATACACAAAAAATATGTACTAAAGAATAATAGCTCTTTTAATGATCTAAAAAACAGTCCGCGATAGTATATGTCTATCTTTTAAGATTAACTCAGAAAAACCGTTTTTATGGTACCTAATTTGGTCGAAATAATTTGTTTAAGTTGTATCAACATAATAATATTAATCTTTTTTAAAATAAATATGTTGTTGGTTAAGAGTACTTCATCCATTATAACGCGGGTAGCACCGCAGGGCACAGCTAGTCATACCTAAAACACTAAGACTAGATATTATTAAAAAACTACATGAAGGGCATTTAGGTATGACTAAAATGAAACAAAATGCTAGAGACCTGTACTACTGGCCCCACATAGATGATCATATAGAAAAATATGTAAGACAATGTACTGTGTGTCAAATGTATCAAAATAATAACATCAAAGAACCATTATTGCCACATAATATTCCAGACTTACCCTTTTCAAAATTAGGTATTGACATAATGGATTTTAAAAGTAAAAGCTATCTGGTTGTATACGACTACTTTTCAAAATGGTTAGATTTTAAACCCATAAGTAATAAAAGTTCGAAAAGTATAATAAACTGTCTTATAGATATCTTTTCTATATTTGGGGTACCTAAGGAAATTGTCTCGGATCACGTACCATTTGACTCGAGAGAATGTAGGAAATTTGCCACTAACTGGGATTTCAAATTTACCTATACAAGCCCAAGGTATGCTCAGTCAAATGGTATGGCCGAACGTGCTGTACAAATATGTAAAAAGATTCTAATTAAATGTCATGAAGACAAATCTGATTATAGAGTGGCTTTATTACAATATAGAGCCTCTCCTGTCTGTGGCACTAATATCTCTCCTGCTGAATTGTTAATGAACAGGAAACTTAAGACTAAATTACCTGTAATGTATGAATATCTTAAACCAAAACTTAATGCCAATGTAAAGACTGAGTTGAATAAGAATGTACTTAGAAATATTAGAAACTATAATTATAATACTAAAGTTAAAAAAGATTTTACTATTGGGCAAAGTATTTGGTTTAAGAAAGATGTTAATGTTAATAAATGGTTACAGGGTAAAATTGATAAATATAATGGTCTAAGATCTTATGATGTAATAGATAGTAATAATGTTAGATATACTAGGACATCCTATCATATTCGACCCTGGTGACTTGGCGGTCCTGCAACAACTGATAACTGGATGAGTGTGTAGTCTCAGCTGTTGTATGTATAAATATTGTGTATTTTGAAAATAGTATATACAGTACAAAGTATCTAATTGTAGTTACTACTAATTAAACATGACATAGTTCTAAGTTTCTCAATAACTTTAAGTGTTACTTAATTATTTGTTTTTCATTTTTTTTCATTGTTTAGAAAAAAAATGAAGGATGTAAAGGTATGTACATCTGTGTACACTGTTTGTAAAGTTTTAAAGCTTGTTATAGTATTGTGTAAGTTAGTACAAAGGAAACAAATAGTTTTTTTTTTATTATTTTTTTTTTGTAAAAGGGATAGATGTAGTATATTGTATCCGAACACAAATAATGGTACTAATGATAGTAAACGTTTCCGAACGTAACAGGCTATATAAGCAATGTCAAATCATGCTTCACTCTCTTTTTCCGGCACTCGTGAGCACGAAGCTACTAATAATATTATCAACCATTGTAACGTGTTACCACATAAGAAACAAGAAGAATAAAAGGCGTGTATCCCCATTATCATCTTTTATTTAAAACAATACAATGAGTGTTCACACCAATATTCTCTTCAACCCTCTTGCTCCGTCCTATCTCAAGGAGCGTTTTTTCTTTCTTCATCAATCTCATTCTCATGGTCTTCGGTCATCGGAAAATAATGCACTTGCGGTTCCCATACCTACATGTTTCCACTTTTTATAATAAATCGTTTACGGTGCAGGCTATTCGATTGTGGAACTTACTGCCCGCGGAAATAAGACGCGCTCCTAGTCTGTACACTTTCAAACGTCAAGTAAAAAATTTTTTTCTTGGTTCTTTATAATATTGTATTAAATTTATACTTTGTTTGATATGTATTTATAATAATAGGTATTCATATGTTATATTTATAGGTATCTGTATATATATTTATGATAACATATTTGGATATTATTTGTTGTTCTTGTATTATTATTATTACTAATTTTATAATATATATATATAATATATATTTTATGTCACCGCACCGTCCAGAGCAATATTATATTATTAAATCTTAAATTCATTTATCTATAACAGGTTCTTGTAAATTTCAAACATAATGTTTGAAATTTACAAGAACCTGTTATAGATATAATTGCTGTTATCTCAAAAGCTATTTTCAATTTCCAATCACACAAACTAATATAAAACATGACTTTAATATATTTATAATAACTTCCTCAAATTAATACCTATAAATAAACCACGACTAACCGTTCCAACTTCATCGTTATCAAAATGATGAATGCCCTTCATTATTCCAATTCGAAACTTCATGGAAAGGAAAAGTTTTTAAAACAATTTATCTAATGGAGAGAAAATTTGTCTCCGAGAAACAAAAGGACTTTAGCTTGCGCCATATTAAGCCATTCGCGGATATGGTACGCATTTCTATTTGGGTCCTAAATGCTGTTAATTATAATGTTAGTATTAACTTGGCACCGACCTCAAAATTATTAAATACATGTTAAATACTTAATTATTTAATTGTTTATGTTTCTTTTAATTATCACTTATAGTGTCGAAATGATTTGTAAAGTTAATTTATTTTTATTAGAACAGGAGGGGAATATTATAAAAATGAAAGGAAAAATAATTTACGGGCGATCTGAGGTCGGGAAGGGGATGGGGGTGAGTTTTTAAGGGTAAAAAATGTTTTTTCTCGATTTCCGGCAAAACTAAAAGTCGTAGAACATACAAAAACTTGACCCCTCAGCGGGAATCGAGCTCGCTAACTCTCGTAAAAAGTTGCATACATTAGCATGTTAGAATATGTATCTCTAATTTATCTCTGTACAAACTTTGTAGAAAACATCATAAAATAAAATAGTTCATCTGTAAAAATAAAAAACATAAAATAAACATGGTAAAAATAATTAGAGTTCAGTTTTAATTATGAAGACTCCCAAATATTTCTAGATTTATGTAAAATTTTTAAAACGGTTTACAGAACACAGAAACTTATGCCTCAATAGCCTGCAAATTATATACAAACTTACAAATCTATATCTATATAGAGCATACTATAAATTATAGACCCCGCCGCGTCTGTCTTTCTCAGTTCCTCTCTCTCTTTATGTTTGGGATACACTCAAAAACTACTGAACGGATTTTTATGCAACAACCTTCTTCATTCAAACAACTGTCATACATCTCTATACCTTCAATTATTTTTTCTAGTCTCCTCTTTACCGTCCATAATTGGAATCAAGGTACAAGCCGTTTTTAAATTAAATTTATCCATTTTGCAATATAAAGTATTTTTTTCAATTTCGTCGGACGAACTTTCTGAAGTAGTTTTAACCTCTTTATAACCCAAGATATTACTATAAATTTTCTCAATTTCACTTATTATAGATGGTTCAATTTTTAATTCCTTTCTGCTTAAACGTCCATGTTCGATTAACAAAGAAAACTCATTTTATAAATTTTCAGCCTTCATACCTTCTAAATAGTCAAGGCCATGTTACGCAGCTTAAAAGTATGTATCTAAAAGTATCAGATATCTGGCCTTAATTCCATACTTTGACAGTAAGACGAACGAAGAAAAGCATTGTCCGAAAAATGAAACCAAAGTGGGCCAAAATTTCTTTAACATTGCCTTCTATATTCAGGCCCTTATAAATATCTGCTTATATACTATGATGTTATATTTATGATTTCAAAAATCTTGCAAAATAAAAAAAATCACAAACAGGTATATAAATAAAGTCTGTTAAATAAATCAACTGTTCTACACATTGTGGTTCGCACACGTGATTGTAGATGCGATGTTTATTTAATATATAATTATTTGAACGACTTGTATTTTGTTTGATATCAATTATTTTGTACAAAAATAACGTATTTAAAGATAAATAAATAAATATGTCCATGTAAGCATAGGCTTCTAAGGAAATAAACGTTTTGTGTCATTTTTCCCTTTGAAAATTGAGACAAAACTGTCGAATCATTTTGTGTCATTTTTCCCTTGAAAAATTGAGCCAGTACTTTCGAATACTATCTACTCGCCCCATTGTATAAATTTTCTTTTATATGTAAAGTTATTATATTTTATATTTATTAGCACTCTACATTATTAGTATTGGCAGTAGTAGTCATAGGATTAATATTAGTTAGAGTAAGTTTTTGTTTTTTTCTTGTAAATTTAGTATGATTTATTTTGTTTACCACCGACGTCCATAACCTTCCTGAATTAAATTATTTCCATGCAAAGGTTGTCTGGAAAAAATATATGATTACGCGTATTTTATATAACTTTAAATTGCCAGTGACAAAAAGAGACCGTAATTGAATTACTGAATGTGACTCACTCAAATTTTTTTTTTAGTATTTTTTTATGTTATTGACAGCGAATTTTGTATATAAAAATACAGTAGATATTAATGCTCAGCGCAAATTATAAACAATTATGGTTAACACTAGTCGTTTAATTAACAATAACAACAAAAATAAATATATCCGGACAAGCCACACAACAAATAATTAATGATCTACTATGTTTTTGACCAAACAGGCAGGCACATATATGGATATATATATTTTTATTAAACATCCCAGACCAAAACGATTGCTAGGCATGATTGAAAGGTATAAGAAATTATAACAGTTTTGCATAAGTGATATCGAAACTAGTTTTAGTTCAAATACGGAATTGGTTTATTCTCTTCAAATTTATACACAATTATTTTTTTTCACTTTATTTTATTACGAACAAACAACAAAGAGTCACCTCGATAGATGGCGGTATAACAGAAAATCATAAATTAGTTAACAAAATAGCCAAGAGATGTCTCTAGCTGTATAAAATCATTTCCCGGTGTTTTCCCTCCACTTGTTTAAAATAAAATTAAACATTTACGTACAATTAATTATAAAAGATTTTAAAATCAAACTCTGGAAAGTATAAATTGAATCTATCTGGTATGTATTTAAAAATACTGATTAAAAAATATAACTTATGCTTAATTAATAACTCTCAGCCGTAAGCACTCGATAAAACGAGAATTGATTATTATGACTCGATTAAAAATTTAAATAGTCAAAATGGAATATAATTATATTGCGCTTGCAGAATATTAAATAGATTCATTCAAGATGCCTCTGTTTCAAATAAGTGAGATCAAATGGAATGAAAGGTATAACGTTATCAGAGAGGTTATATTTAAATTAAAAAGTGTGTGTGTGTCAGCTACGACGCACGATTGGAGTTTACTCCTTACGAACTATAATTATGATATATATCGAATAGAAAAAAAGGGTAAATGAACGCATCTGCTAAAATGATAAGAGAAACAAACATATCTGTAATTATTCGGATTATTTATATTACTTCAATAAAGCGTATTACATAAAGTATGTTACAAAATAATATAAATAAAATACAGCAATACCTGCGCGATACTTCGTAGTCTCAACTACGAAGTATCGCGTTCAGCCGTTCTCTAGCTTTATTGAGACTAACGAACAACAATTCATTTTTATTTATATAGACTAGTGGCCCGCCCCGACTTCTCACAGGTTTTTATAAAAAAAAAATCCCGGCAATTATTCGATTTTTCTCGCCTTTTAAACCTCCACGAACACTTCAAGACTATGATAAGATAAATCCGTTCAGCCGTTCCCAAAGTTTTAATCAGTCTAACGAACAACAATTCATTTTTATTTACATAGTAGATATAGATTATTTATTTATTTACTTCGTCGTCTGTATGTCCGTCTGATAATAAAACAATGAATCGATATGTAGATATGTAATGTAGGTAACCTTATAGGCTGGATAACGAGATAATTGTAGCTGTACCTTATTTTCTATACAATCCTTCCAATTACATACAATAACTATCGAACTGTATCTTGTAAGCAGATTAACAGGATAACTTTCAGGAATCTAAATACAATGAGAATAATTTATCGTACTCAATATAAGATCATCGATAAACCTCAAGTCTACTCATAACATTGTACCTTCATGGTGCAATCTCTGATGGAACCAATATGGTACCTCTATGGTACTCAGCGTACTGATGTAAGTAGTATTATTTTATCTGTAGTAGTATTGTTAACTTCGGTCAGTAGCAGCCTTTACCTAACCACCGCGAGCCCGCTACCTTCACCAAGTTGTCCGTCCATCTAGTTGGTGGTCTTGGTGGTGATAAGAGGTCTCCATTCTAGAACTTGACCATTTCCACTTAAGTGAGCTATTCTGCTAATTATTTGTTTACGAATATAATCTTGAGGTCATTTTGGCATATATGCTTTCTGAGAGCCTTGTGTCTTGTTCAAGTATTTCTGTGCAAAAAAATATAGTTTAAATAAAAATGTTCGACGTTTTGTCAAGTAAAAACTAAGTGTAACAGAATCGTACTTAGGGCTTTCTCCCCATTAAGAATATGATGAATAATTATAGTCTCAGGACGCCTTAATATCATCATTAATGTTTATTGGCATCGTCTTAACCGCTTTCTACTTGTGAAATGAAAGACTGGATAACTCTTACTGCAGACATTTTCGTTTTTAATAATTCAAGAAAACAAATAAATAAATCTTAGGTAATTATCACACATAGTAAACAACAAACCAAACAAATTCAAACCAGATTCAATCAAACAAGGATGATGACAGTTTAGAACGTTCCGTTTCATCATTTTCCTTTTGTAATTTCAAATGAGCATTGTGTCGCCATCTATCAATGTTTTTTAAATACTCTGCAACTTTACAAAGAGTTGGCCTTCTATCCTATTTATTTTTCTATGGTGGTATTAAGTTACATGAAGTGTTGCTAGGAGGTTATGCATAAAATATAAATCTAAATTTAAAATTTAAGAAAAACCCCCGATTCCAATTCCTTAATTTCCTTAAATGTAAAACAACATAATATTATGTAATGTGGACGCGATGCGTTTTCATTTGATACCCCACACTAGTATATTTGCAGATTTTCGGTTTTGCTTCCCCACTCTCACCCCCATAACTTTTAAACGGCCCAACCGATTTTCATGAAACATGTCTAAGAACACTCGCGCAAAACTCGCATTTCATACAAAAAAAACTAAATTGAAATCGCTCCATCCGTTCGGGAGCTATGGTGACACAGACAGACAGACAGACAGACAGACAGACAGACAGACAGACAGACAGACAGACAGACAGACAGACACGTCAAACTTATAACACCCCTCTTTTTTGGTCGGGGGTTAAAAAAAGCTTTGGAAACGTATCGCGTATACCTTTAATTAATTACTTTTAATTTTGTATTTTAATATAATTGTCTTTCTCTATAAAATGTAAACGTATATTATTTTATTAGTACTTTATATGTAGGATTGGATTCATTTGGAAGGAGGTTTCCAAGATACAGGCTGTGCCTAGTTTGGAAACCATTATATTAAGATTTGTTATATCACTGTGTTGTTCATTATGCCAGTTCCTGGTATAGGTATCAAATAAGACCAAAGCCGGCAGACATTTCTATCAAAATATTCTTGTCACAGAAATATGACAAACTGATTTCCACATGCCACACACTTCTAAAACCCGTAAAGCTCTTTTTTCGGTAATGTGCTGGAAAAAGGTAAAAATAATCTTAATGTTTATTAAGAGTATTTGTCCGATTCCAAAGAAATAAAATAAATAAGAACATTAATCATAAATTTAATTAAACTTGTCCCTGTCCTTTACATTACACAATGGTCTTAAATCTTAGAGGTCGCTTGTTGTTGACTATCGAGGTGTTGTGCACTCGAAATTCATGCCGGAAGGTGAAACGGTAAATAAAGAATATTATTTTAGCGTTATGCGACGTTTAAGAGAGCAAATTCGGCGAAAAAGATAAAGATAATGTGATAAATAAGCGTACGAAGCCATCTTTGCTTAAATAAGGTCGAATTTCAATAATATTAAACCAATTTACTGACTTCTGAATTTAGATTGCATAAAACATTTTGCGTAAAAATGCATATCCTTAATGTTGTTTTCGAAAATTAAAGATGGTAAAACTGGGAATAGCATGAAATATGGTATAATTTAGGTTTTACTAACAAACCTAGGCACATTTATAATTTGATTTGATGATGAATGAATGAGCGATGAAATTAACACAATATGAGCTTGGCTAACTTAATTAAAAATACGATTTCGTGGTTCCATGTTATTGGTAATACTATAAATTAAAATATAAGTTAATTTATTGTACCTCTTGTGTTACTTAGTTGATACCTACACTAAGTAACATCTTCCAAAAGGCAGCCTGCTGTTCTAACCCCCTTATATTTTGAGGGAGGTCTATTTATCACATAGCCGAAATTACGATAAGAATAGCAATGGATTCAAAATATTCAAAGTACTTGAACATCATGAAATCACTACCTTATTGCTAAACGCAACAAATGGCCGATAACAATTTAATCGATTCCGCCAATCAGCTAATTGTGAAGTTCGGAAGTCGTCGACCTTCCAAAGGCCTCCAGCGAGATGTAGCGGCTGTCCACCACGTAGATGTGAGCGTGACTTACTTGGTGAAGTCGTACATGTACTGCGCCAGCTGCTGCACGGAGCCCTCCAGCGAGATGTAGCGGCGGTCCACCACGTAGATGTGAGCGCCACTTACTTGGTGAAGTCGTACATGTACTGCGCCAGCTGTTGCACGGAGCCCTCCAGCGAGATGTAGCGGCGGTCCACCACGTAGATGTGAGCGCCACTTACTTGGTGAAGTCGTACATGTACTGCGCCAGCTGCTGCACGGAGCCCTCCAGCGAGATGTAGCGGCGGTCCACCACGTAGATGTGAGCGCGACTTACTTGGTGAAGTCGTACATGTACTGCGCCAGCTGCTGCACGGAGCCCTCCAGCGAGATGTAGCGGCGGTCCACCACGTAGATGTGAGCGCGACTTACTTGGTGAAGTCGTACATGTACTGCGCCAGCTGCTGCACGGAGCCCTCCAGCGAGATGTAGCGGCGGTCCACCACGTAGATGTGAGCGCGACTTACTTGGTGAAGTCGTACATGTACTGCGCCAGCTGCTGCACGGAGCCCTCCAGCGAGATGTAGCGGCGGTCCACCACGTAGATGTGAGCGCGACTTACTTGGTGAAGTCGTACCTGTACTGCGCCAGCTGCTGCACGGAGCCCTCCAGCGAGATGTAGCGGCGGTCCACCACGTAGATGTGAGCGCGACTTACTTGGTGAAGTCGTACATGTACTGCGCCAGCTGCTGCACGGAGCCCTCCAGCGAGATGTAGTGGCGGTCCACCACGTAGATGTGAGCGCGACTTACTTGGTGAAGTCGTACATGTACTGCGCCAGCTGCTGCACGGAGCCCTCCAGCGAGATGTAGCGGCGGTCCACCACGTAGATGTGAGCGCGACTTACTTGGTGAAGTCGTACATGTACTGCGCCAGCTGCTGCACGGAGCCCTCCAGCGAGATGTAGCGGCGGTCCACCACGTAGATGTGAGCGCGACTTACTTGGTGAAGTCGTACATGTACTGCGCCAGCTGCTGCACGGAGCCCTCCAGCGAGATGTAGCGGCGGTCCACCACTTAGATGTGAGCGCGACTTACTTGGTGAAGTCGTACATGTACTGCGCCAGCTGCTGCACGGAGCCCTCCAGCGAGATGTAGCGGCGGTCCACCACGTAGATGTGAGCGCGACTTACTTGGTGAAGTCGTACATGTACTGCGCCAGCTGCTGCACGGAGCCCTCCAGCGAGATGTAGCGGCGGTCCACCACGTAGATGTGAGCGCCACTTACTTGGTGAAGTCGTACATGTACTGCGCCAGCTGCTGCACGGAGCCCTCCAGCGAGATGTAGCGGCGGTCCACCACGTAGATGTGAGCGCCACTTACTTGGTGAAGTCGTACATGTACTGCGCCAGCTGCTGCACGGAGCCCTCCAGCGAGATGTAGCGGCGGTCCACCACGTAGATGTGAGCGCCACTTACTTGGTGAAGTCGTACATGTACTGCGCCAGCTGCTGCACGGAGCCCTCCAGCGAGATGTAGCGGCGGTCCACCACGTAGATGTGAGCGCGACTTACTTGGTGAAGTCGTACATGTACTGCGCCAGCTGCTGCACGGAGCCCTCCAGCGAGATGTAGCGGCGGTCCACCACGTAGATGTGAGCGCGACTTACTTGGTGAAGTCGTACATGTACTGCGCCAGCTGCTGCACGGAGCCCTCCAGCGAGATGTAGCGGCGGTCCACCACGTAGATGTGAGCGCGACTTACTTGGTGAAGTCGTACATGTACTGCGCCAGCTGCTGCACGGAGCCCTCCAGCGAGATGTAGCGGCGGTCCACCACGTAGATGTGAGCGCCACTTACTTGGTGAAGTCGTACATGTACTGCGCCAGCTGCTGCACGGAGCCCTCCAGCGAGATGTAGCGGCGGTCCACCACGTAGATGTGAGCGCGACTTACTTGGTGAAGTCGTACATGTACTGCGCCAGCTGCTGCACGGAGCCCTCCAGCGAGATGTAGCGGCGGTCCACCACGTAGATGTGAGCGCCACTTACTTGGTGAAGTCGTACATGTACTGCGCCAGCTGCTGCACGGAGCGTACTTGCCGAAGGGTCAGGTTCCGTTCTACTAACGTGAATAACAAATGGTCCTTTGTCAACATTCGTGTATTCTTTTATACCAAGAACCATTATAGGATGGTGATAAATGGATTGCAATGAAGCTGAAGTGTTTCTAAAATAAAGATGCTACAACAATATTACAATCTAGCCATTTTAAAGGCTAATTAATAATTTTACATATGACTTAAATTGCTACGTCGAGTAAAATAAAGAATGTGTCCATTAACACAGCCCAAATATATATAAATTTTAGAAAAAGGCCTTTGTGACTCTTAATATAGTTACTAAGCTACTTCTGCAGTACAGCTTGGCAAAATTCTACCCGCTTTTGCTACTCTAACTCACAATGAAATCAACTCACAATGATACAACATACTGCTTTTATAACAACAGACGCACTTTATGTGCATGGAGAGGTTGTAAGTGACAACTGACTTAAACCTTCCTCCCTGTTTTACACGTGTATTTTCACACCTTATCTTGACCTGATTGGCCTGTAGGTATACGGTAGATATACGACACATTGTGTTACATAAAGGAGTCATAAAAATCAATGCTGAAAACGTCGTGCCGCTATAACCGAGCTTTATAATAGCTCATAAACCTTATTAAGTGCAATGAGCTTACCGGTCTTCACACAAAAACATTACTAAAACTTTAACAGTTGTTTAAAAAATATTTATAGATAACTTTTTTATTATTTTTGAAGTGAAACTTCTATAGAATCGTAGTGATTTCAAACCGGATGCAAAAAGATGAAACGGAAATGGTAAGAGACACAAATACAATGCTTTATTTAAATTTATATTAATATTATTGAGGTATTGCTGTATTTTATTTATATTATTTTGTAACATACTTTATGTAATACGCTTTATTGAAGTAATATAAACAATCCGAATAATTACAGATATAATGTTTGTTTCTCTTATCATTTTAGCAGATGCGTTCATTTACCCTTTTTTTCTATTCGATATAGGTATATCATATAATAATAGTTCGTAAGTAGTAGACTCCAATCGTGCGTCTTAGCTGACACACACACACTTTTTTTTCATTCTTCTTATTCTTTCGTCGATTTACTGAAGTTTCACTTCTAACGTGTGTGAATCGCACACACACCTTTTTTTTTTCATAGACTACTATTGAACGCGTGTTTAAGCCGTGTTTTGTGGTAAGTCAGAATGTGTTTATAAACTTAAATATTAACGTCACAACTCCAGACCAAGAGGTAAGTTACATTTAAAAGAGGTGTTAAATATATTTTTCTGCAGTGTTAAATTAATAACATATTATATGACCTCTCGATTGATAGATGAATTTCCCAAACGCAGTAAATCTCTGCAGCTAATTTTCTTTTCACATTTTTTCCCGGAAGCGATTATTATAGTTACATTTTAAGATTATACAGTCGCTTTGCTTCTGTTCGTGATATAAATATAATTCTAAATTAACTTGCAGTTCTTATGTAAATTATTTATGTTCTTGGCCGTATTTTTTTTTAGTAAAGTAGATATTATGCGAGTCGCATATCAAGCTTTATTCCTGTGAATCTCGCTGGCAGATTATCATTTACATCACGTACTTCCTACGGGATGTGGGGGAGGACTGAGTTACTGTGACAAAAACCTGGCGTACAAAAAAAATGTGACGAAAAAAAAACGTCTAATTTACCTCAAACTTAAACGGACAATATTTTGGTAACTCTCACATTATTATTAGCAAGCTTTAATTTTCAAACAAACTTGCACATTTAATTTATGTTTACCTACCTATTAATACTTTTTAAATATATATTAGAATTTCCGCATAAACTCTTTACATAAGTGATGTAAATTGACACCTTAACAATCTATAATTATAATGGGATTTGAGTACTGCCGTACGGTTGTGTCAGATTATGTATGAAAATGTAGTTCTAAACCCGTAAATTAATTCCATTGCATAAACTCGTAATAGGTTTTGAACTTCTCAGGAGCTGAATAAATGGAGAGCTTATGTCTGTGTACAATTTATTGTTCAGAACGATTCATTCCTTTTTTCTAGAAGTCCATAAAGTGGAGAAGTCGAATCTCTACTTATATACATATATATGTATACATATAGGCTTGAAGAGTTAAATTGGTTTTACCCGTTTATTTCAGAAATTACTTTACCGATTAATCGGTTAGTCGGTAGTATAATAGATTTTTCTAGCTCGTTAAAAATACTTGTGATACCTGAAAAGTTGTACTTTCGAGATAAAAATAAATGTTTCACGTGATGAATTTACAAACTAAATACATCTATAAAAAAGAGTGAAACATAATATGACTGGACTCATTATGGTTAAAACCGCTATAACTAAATCGCATTCTGGCGTTAAGTTACCAACCTTAAGAATCCCTTTAGAATCGCGTTTTTAGCTGATCCTAAATTAAAACTAATTTTTTGGGTTTCTTTAATTTCTTTTTTTGTCATTGGAAAATTATTAGCAAGACTGTGCTATCTCGAACTCACCAACTTAGGTAAGTAATTGTACTTTTGATATTGTTTAATTTTTATTATCTCGCTGGTGTGCGCGAATATGGCTTGCAAGCCCAAATTTGTCGATAAACTTTGTCCGTCGAGGTTTAAAAAATATATGATAAGTTGTAAGTTGCATGTTAACAATGAGGGTGATATGATCAATCTGATCCAACCCTCTTTAATCAATAAAGAAAAAAAAAATAGTAAAAAAATAGACGGTCGGAAGCGATCATGGATGCGATGACGTCGTTTTGAGCTGTCAGTGGGTGGTCGGAATGGATCGTGTTGCTAGCCTTCACAGGTCAATGAAAAGCACACCCAAAAAAAAAACAAGTAGAACTCCACGTGAACGTCATTTTTTATCTGTCAATGTCGTTTTTCCTGAGGAATCTTTGTATTTTCCATCAGTAAAACTACATTATCTTTTTAGTACCTACTTTAGGTTATTTATCGCCATAATATTGTAGGTCAAAAAGGGCACACTATTATAATAAATGGGGGTGCATATGTGTGCCCAGCATGCCTAGATATTGAAAGTATACACGGAATTGAAGATACATTGGAAAATATATTGTGCTAATGTAAATTGTGATCCAAGTGCATTTCTTGCAAACAAGAGCAAGTATAATAAGCAACCTTTCAAACCAAAACTAACATTCTTCTGGTTGTCCTTAACTTAAATATATCCTTTAGATCTTTTTAATGGCCGGTCCACACACAGCGACTTTGATCGATAGCGACTCGCCAGCGACTTATCTACAATATCTATAGCAACTTTTCAACGATTTAGGTTATCCAAATAATGAACAATTAAAAACGACGGCGCGGAGATTAAAAGAGATGAGAAGATTGACAGCCATTAAAGAACTGTTAACCGGTTTGCATACTTACTATTATTACCTACCAATTGTTTACTTGAATAATCATCGTAATATTGTAAATTTAAGCATAGAAATAGACAAACAACATGCACAAATTTTAAAAAAAATATATCTATGTAGTATTGTCAGTCAACTAGCACCCTTAGTACAAGCTCTGCTTAGTTTGGGGTTAGGTGATGCTGTGTGAAGTCCGAAAATATTCATATTTATTTAATTTGATGCTGTGTGAGTAGTCCGGAAAATTACAAAAAAAATGTATCTATGTAGTATATCAGTCACCTAACACCCATAGTACAAGCTCTACTTAGTTTGGGGTTAGGTGATGCTGTGTGAGTAGTCCGGAACATTATTTATCTATAATATAAAAATCTCTGATGTGCGTTGACTTCCGGCGTCCGCAGCAATATACCCGCGAATATTATACTGTATAGCACCCCTGGAATACAATTATTATTACAATTTAGGCTTTTACATAACTTATTAAATATCTACGTACATTTATAGCTAGGTTATTTTGAAAAGCATCGTCTAACTTCAAACTATGCAGCAGTTGTACTATTGAGTGTGTAAGATATAAGATTTTTTATAAAACAAAATAATACGTGTGACACATTAAAATAGTAGCTAAGAAAGCTAACAGCTTTTCTTGCGGTTAACAGTGTGTGAGCGGTGCGTTGCATGATAATTTTGTAGAATCTTGCCAGGCAGAAGAGGGTGCGGAGTTGGTGCTAAATATTTGGATTCCTATACGTTATAAGTATATGAATGGTCAATAATACCTCATGAAATTTTGTGAGCACATTGAGTAGGTCTGAAAATCGGCCAACATCTATTTTTCATTTTGCAAAACAACCTTTGCTGGGGTCAGCTAGTCTTATATATAAAATTCTCGTGTCACAGTTTTCGTTTCCGTACTCCTCCGAAACGGCTTGACCGATTCTCATGAAATATTGTGAGCATATTGAGTAGGTCTGAGAATCGGCTAACATCTGTTTTTTATTTTGCAAAACAACGTTTGCTGGGGTCAGCTAGTTAATTTATAAATTTCAAATCATCAAATCGTAAACAATACGTCTTTGCTTGTAGTTGACAGTACGTCCGCTACGCTACGCTAAGGATCGTGAAGGATCTCCGGCTTAAAGCGAAGTGCCGAAGTACTCGCGAATATTCGCTTCCATTAAAGACTATGATTTACTGTTGGTAGACTTAAGCTATAAATTACTCACTACTACTTAGTATTAACTTAGTATTCAGTATTAACTTTACTGATTAGTATTAACATTACTATTACCTTAATAATGAGTAAGTGTTATGAAAAGTTATTCACAATTAACAGCACTGATTTAAAATCTTTTGTAAATATTTTAGAGATTTATTAATACCATCAGACTAATATTAGTCATAACAGCTGTCGTAAGTTAGTAAAATCACTTATACATTTAAGGAAAATGATTATCCCATTTTATAGAGCTCAAATTATGCTGTGGTAATGAGCAAAGTCTATTTTGCTATAACAGTGTTAATGCAACTTTCATGGATGGCACACTGTCCCAAGAATGGAAGAATAGCTATATGTATAATCAATCATATTTGCATACCATAGTAAAATTGTATCACATTTTGTATGATAACATTTTATATTGACTTGTTTATGTTTATTCTGTCAGTGTACACTGTTCTACTGTTTCAGAGACACTGAAGAGACAGAAAATTTCCATATCATAGAAAATGAACTCAAAGAAATGAATTAAAACCTGTTTCGGGACGGAGAATTATTGATATAAATTACGTTTCACAGGAGTTACAAGAAAAAGTACTTCACAGGGCTATGACAGATCTGTCCCTGAAGATCTTTCCCGGCGAGGCTCATCTCGTGGTCCAGTGGTTCATTTTCTATGAACTCAAAGAACTGCGGCATTTACATTTTGCTGTGATTTTTGGCGGTATTAGTTCTTTATCTTCGTGGTGTTGCTTCTCTAGCTCGTCTGGGTTCATTTGATGGTAGAGTGTATTAATCACCTCAAGGGGGTTCTCGTCTACTGAACACTCCGGCCAGTCTATGATTAGTTCATACATAATCTTTATTTCTTGTTTATTACAACTCCATTATTTATGCTCGTTGTTAAAGATAAATGCTCTATTTAGCCACCACTTTAAATTATATGTCAACTTATTTTAAATGCTAGCGATTTGATGAAGTACGTCATTTGAACTTCCGTTTTGCCATAAGTTGTTTTGATATTAAAGACAGATGAATAAAAAATACTTGATTGTTTTCTAATAACAACAAAAACCAAAATATTTGACACCTAACACCCAAAGTAGAAGTTCGGCAAAGATTATAGAATATTATGACTAATAATCTAGGAGGTTATTTCTGTGCACGTCCGTAAGTGTTAACCTTCTGAATCCTTGAACGTGACCTCCGGGTGGTTCTAAGAACAGTCTCTGGTGGTAGGCTTCGGCCGCGGCTTGTCACCACCCTCCGCGCTGGGCCAGTGCGTGAAGCGATTTTTTCGTGTTTCGTAATGTGGTCCGGAGAAGCCATCTACCTTCTAGGTCTTCATGCTCCATCTTAGCCAACATCGTCACTTTACATCTGGTAGGATTGTGGTTAAATAAAGGCTTATCTAGTATAAAAATTAAAAAAACTAAGTTTACCACATAATTTCCCAATATTGATAAATCACTCGGCTATTTCCACACAACCCATGTCATAATATAATATAATATTATATTCAAAGTCTCTCTCTCTCTGTGGGATTGTGACGGATAAAAATGATAAAAACTAAACTTAAATGCACTGTATATAGTCTTTTTTCCGTTTGCAAGAAAAAAACATACGTGTACAATGTTTTTATTATAATCTAAATGAGTATCCTTCCAGAGCTTCAAGTGAAATATTCGTATATGAAACAACTGCATTTTGTGGGCCTTTACGTTTCTCAGTTAATCGCTGCTGAAACTTACAGATTGTTCCAACAGCGACAAGATGCTAACTGAAGGAACGCAAATGTTCACCAGTGTTCACGATCCAGTAATGTTACGTCCTATCGATCAAATAGACGTCACAATACAAAAGTGCAAAGTTTTGTAAAAAACATCATATACCCCAGGAATTTAAGCCATGTACCATCACTTAAACATGGCATAGAAAATGAAGCTACTGACCAGCTAGCATCCCAACTCAATATAAAAATAGAGCATACATCGTGTATATGGAAAGGCAGGCAAATAATAATATCTTTAGGACGACTTAGCAAATAGAAATCGATCATAACTCGATTTTCCACTCGATACATCAAATATTGCTGTGAATATTGACAGTCGGTAGTGCGAAATATTGAAACAGGAAAGGATGTGATTAGACTGATGCAACAAAAAAAATATATTTATAACTAGCGGCCCGCCCCGGATTCGCACGGGTAATTTATGTATCATATTCTATTTTTATCGCTGTAAAAACCATCCTTGGACTATTACAAACATTTGAATAAAATAATTAAGACAGCGCAAAAAGTTACATTTTAATGAGAAAAGAAAATGAAACGCATGTCAATCAGCAGTTTACAGAGTAAAAATTATCTACTAATCAATATTATTAGGACTTAAATCTCTACTATAAAAATCTATCACCTAATCTATACGCCTCTTTTGAAAAAAAAACGTTATTCTATAGAGAGTGATGAAACTCATACCAATCGACAGAGTCAATGTCCTAAAAAAGGACTCTGTTGATTGAGATGTTTTCATAATATGTGTGCAAAATCACGCTTATGTAATTAAGAAAACATCTCAAAGCAAAAAGCAAGCACATTCATACGCTGATGACATGGTCAAAGCTTTCAGCAGTGAGTTTAAAGTTATGATTAAGGATGCAATTAGTTCCCTTGACTACGAAGGAGTCCTATGTGGGCCAGTATTGGGCAACCTGCGGCTACAGCAATTATCAGGTATACATATTTGAATCAAACTATAGTCTGTTTACTAATAATTATCAATGATGATAAACATGTTCATTAGGTATTATAACTAAAGCATTTGCAACTAATTATGTGTGTCGGTGAACATACTTATTTATCTCTGTTACTAAAAACGAATACGTTTTAACAAACAGGTTTAAATGTATTGCATCGAACATTTTAAATATGAATATTCAAATATTAGCAACGGTTCGCCCGTTTCTCATAAGAATTTATAGTTCTGTACGTGGCTTTAAACTTTAACAAAGTTTAATCCTCTAAATTAATGCAACATGTGAATTCACAAATATTAAAGTTCATTTAATATGCTGATGAATGGTAGCAACAATCACGTATTTTAAGGACGCCTAGCGATAACAAGGTAAAGTCATGTAATGTAAAAATATTTCACTGGCGTAATTAATCTGGGGGCACGGCAGTGCCCCCACCAAGTCGAGCAAAAAAGCGGCACGGCCGTACCATCCTTTTCTCGAAGCAATTCAGGCCATTTTCGACCCCCTGTAACTTCGTTGTGGATAAAACTAGAAGACTGAAATTTTCAGTAACCATGCAGGATTGTAAAGACACGGTATATTTCAAATTTCATTCAATTTGAACCAGTATTTTAAGAATTATAACGGGTCAAATTTCGTAATTTTGTCACTCACTGACTGACTCACCGATCATCAAAATTCTAAGGCACTTCTAGCAGACCTAGAAGCTTCAAATATGGAATATAAGTAGTGTTTGGTGTATGAATCAAGGAAAAACTAAAAAATCTAGAAAAAAACCGGTATAGAGGGCGCTGTCGTACCTTTTCTCGAAGCAATTCAGGCCATTTTCGACCCCCTGTAACTTCGTTGTGGATAGAACTAGAAGACTGAAATTTTCAGTAACCATGCAGGATTGTAAAGACACGGTATATTTCAAATTTCATTCAATTTGAACCAGTTTTTTAAGAATTATAACGGGTCAAATTTCTTAATTTTGTCACTCATTGACTAACCGAACATCAAAATTCTAAGGCACTTCTAGCAGACCTAGAAGCTTCAAATTTGGAATATAAGTAGTGTTTGGTGTATGAATCAAGGAAAAACTAAAAAATCTAGAAAAGACCGGTATAGAGGGCGCTGTCGCAAACCCACGTATATACGAAATATGTACTATCGTAATAACAATGCGAAATATAAATAAATCCAATCTAGACCAGCAAAAAGAAAATTATATGGACATATATACAATAAGTAGAAGGTACCGAAAAGGAAAGAAGTAGAACTGTCTACAAAATACAAAAAGAAATGAGATCCCATCAAAAACAATACTTGTCAAAAAAACCAAGTCGCGCAACTCAGTTGTTCTGCGGTAAAAAGTTGTGAGATCCAAGTAAATCCAAGTCTTCAAATTTCGTCTCAAAATTCTTTAATGTTTTATATAAATATATTGAGACTTGGCCATCGCACTAAATAATTGAATTTACACGTGTTTTCAGGCGATTGAATTAACACGTGTTTTCAGGCGATGGCCAAGTCTTAATATATTTATATAAAACATTAAAGAATTTTGAGACGAAATTTGAAGACTTGGATTTACTTGGATCTCACAACTTTTTACCGCAGAACAACTGAGTTGCGCGACTTGGTTTTTTTGACAAGTATTGTTTTTGATGGGATAATAGTTTTACCACTAAAGAAATAATTTAATGAATAAATATTACCGGACGAACCAGAAGTTATAAAACACAACTCTGTACAAAACATTTATCACATATCTCAAACGTACAAACGCACCTTAATCGTACAGTCTTCTAACAATGTCCTCGCACCATTCTTAGGCAACGTCACCCATTTATTCAGATAGTTGATAGGAATTCATTTGACCGGAAGTGTTCCTAACATCTGGGACAAAAAAAAGTTGAATCAAAAGTATACACTAAAATATCCTTGTTCCCTAGACTTTGTTGAGTAGTGTATTTACGAAAAAAAAATGTATCTAAGTAGTATATTCAGTCACCTAACACCACAATCTCACCTGATGTAAAGTGACGATGTGGTCTAAGATGGAGCATGAAGGCCTAGAAGATGGCTTCTCCGGACCACATTACGACACGAAAAACTATTTATTTCCATTCGCAAATTTCCCTATTCTTATTTTTTGTCAACTCAGTTAAACTTGGGTTATTTACCTTGAGTTGAGGTTTGCCTGCTTAATTTCATTAAGGGCTTGCTCGGCTTCATCATATCTCTTTTTTGTTGTATTATTGTAAGTCTTAGTGTGTCTTCCTTGCAGATACACATCTGCAGGTTATATTCTCTGGTGTTGTCCTTTTTTGAAGGGTTCTTTTACTTAGTACAGTCACTACATAATAAACGGAACAAAATAAAAATAACAAACAATATCCTGAATACACATGTTTTTTGGCAAATAAATTATTCTATTCTATTCCCTCGGTTGGTTCAAGGGGGCAAGCTTGAAGCTTGAGTTAAAGAACGGATATTAATTTTATTGTTTAGGTACTTAGGTATACTTAAGTAAATTTGAAATAATATTAAAAAAATCGCTACTTCATTAAGTGCAAAGTTATAAATTGAATATTTCCGGAATATTCACATAGCATCTGTCCTTGGCACCGACTTTAAAATTATTAAAAATTTAATTATTTAATTGGTTGTTTAATTTAATTATTTAATTATTTAAATGTTTCTTTTAATTATCTGAGTAGATATGCAGCATGTACGTACGAAACATTTAGCACAGCAACATAATAGCAGTAGGGTAGTAATAATGAACTTCTGAAGAGGCTCATGGATGCGAATCGAATATTATGCGACGTACAACATTCGAATTCTGTCGCAAGGAGGATGTTTAGTACATCTGACCTCAAAAATAATAATTAAACTCTTATGTGGGGAAAAATTATCAGATCTCAAAACTGCAAAGGAGTAAACAAATAAAGTTCTGAAATAAATACCTATAACAACAGTTATGAGAAACCACAGCCCTCAAAGTTTAAAACGATTCTTAAACTTAAAAACTCCGGCGGGTCCAGGAAGGAAACCACCGGCGCCGATAACATCACAGAAAACGCGACCGCCTGCCCATCATCGGAATCAGCACAACAGATCATGAAGGAGGTCATCACAGCAGTTGAAACACACCAGCCATCGCCGAGCCTAATGGAGGTAAACTATGCAGGTCGCTTGTCCAATAATCAATGGACACGATATTACAAACGACAATATTATCCTATCATGGATGTAATATCTGACCATAATCTTATATCATAATCATAATCTATTTAATCAACCTTTTCAAAATTGCCTCCAACTCCTAAGTATTCTTGTAAAGAGTTCTTACAAATGAATGCAGCTGTTGAGGATCTCGGAAAATCGGAGCGATTTCGAATTGCATGCCTTGCAAAGATTAATTAATTTCGGATATGCTCTTAAGACCTAAGTCAAACGGAAAGATGCGTTTTATAATGATTATATATATATATATATATATTATTATTAATCCTACTTATCTCAAACTTGAAGACGCCTACTGTTTTATCAAAATGAATGAAAATGACTATATAAACCCTAGATTTATATTTAACAAACATATAAATGAATTTAACGCATTTCCGATCGGCTTAACCGTTATTATTTACGAAGATTATGAAACTGATTGTATAGCTCCTAAGAGCTGAAGCCTACATGTCATCAATATATTTAGATGACCTGTTCCTAATTTTGGATATGTATAACTCCTGCCAAAATAACGTAGCAATCACAACAATATTTCCCACAAGCCTTGGGTTCATTTTGAATGTTAAAACGAGCGTCTTCACTTAGTCTACAGAATGCAAATCCCTAGGATTTGTAATAGATATACACAACTTGTACGTTCAGTTACCATGCGACAAAAAAGATTGCATTATCAAAGAAATAAACACTTCATGAAGTTTCAAAAAAGTAAAATCCGACTCCGAGTTTGCCTAACTCGAAGGTTTTTTCGAAGGCATCTATCGAGTATATTCCTTGAGTATATTATTAGGTTTTCATTAAGCAGCAGAGTGAATTCAGTATTTAAATACCATCCTCTATACGGCCGGACTTAGAGTGGTGGCTCCAGGCTATATACCTAATTCTGTCAAAACAATTCCAAACGATAATTATAGCCTTGAGTTGTATTCTGTCGCCTCAACAACGGGGTGGGGATCAGCCTGTGCAGAAGATACCGCTAGTGGTTAGGGATGAGAAAAATCTACACATTATTCAACTAAAGCTAGCTGAATTTTTCACACTCAAATTATTTGCCAAAAATTTCGAAGACTTCACTTTACACATCAATAACACGACCGTTATTAGTTATATTATAGAATGGAATTTCCTATTACGCCGGCCGTAACAATTTTCAAAAAGAATATGGCAGTGTGCATTGTAAATAATCTGTCTTTTGCTACTTATATAGTCATCAGAAAACTGAATTGCTGATTGGAGTCACTGCGTTCACATCCCGATATAGAATGGAAGCTTAAATCAGTTTTTAATAAATTATGTAATACATTTGGCTTTGCCCAAATAGATCGATTAACGAGTCTTATAAATTAAATTGCGACCTTTATATGTACTGGAAAAAATACTCAGACGCATCTGAAGTCGATATTTTTATTTTCTTTGTCTTGGAGTGAAAACTCATGCGCATTACTCGTACCTCCGTTTTCTATTATCCTGAAAACCCTCAGAAAAAATATTGTTGACTAAACAAAAGGTCAAATAATAGTCGTTCTCAGTTGGCCTACACAACCGTGGTTCCTGTTATTTCATAAACTCCTTGTTTACGGAATAGTAATATTTAAACCTAACGAAGACGTTATAATTTCCCATTGCGGCGAAGGGAAAATAAACAAAAACCTTACGCTGGCTGCCGGAATCGGAATCGGCCCTGCTGAGACGAAGGGTGGGGTATACTTCGTCCGTAGGCTGATGCCTGCCTGCTGGCATCATTAAACTTAAATTCTTTTAAACATTACGATAGTTGTCTGTGGAAATGGTATATTTTTTACGTGGAAAATAACTGAAACGTTTTTGAAAGTTAACAAAAATATCAAATTAGGGCGTACAATATGGAACGCTTAACATTTGCAGAGGAGCAATGTCTCTGTTTATTGGTTCTCATATTTAGTCAGACCACAAGGTAATCAGATTTTTAAGGGACTCTACAGACTATGCCCCTGAATGCCAACGTTTCACACCACATGGTACATTTTAAAAGTTCTAGATTTTCTAAGCTCTTGCTTTCATAATGACACCATTAACTTAAACAGCTTAACAAAAAAATATTTATTAGCTCTTGCAACTACTAGAGTGCATACATTTTGAAAGAAAATATAGGTCAAGATATTGATATAAATTTAACTCAAGAATCACATATAAAATAAAAAAACCTTAGATATGTCCGGCTGCCACCCTACTCTTAAATATTAAACATCAACCAAAAGAGTTTAAATTAAATCTAGTTTTAATGTGATATGGATTGACATTATCTGAGATAAATGAATATAATAAGAATAATAAGAAATGGTGAACAGCTATTTATAGTTTTCTAAAAACTACATTAACCCGTAACATCACAAAGCCATTTGACAAAGCTACTCTAAAAGAGTGTGTTATAGACATGACCACACCTTCACGGCGCACAGCACTCGCCACGCTTCTGCGTCGAGAGCTCATCGCTCAGGTGCAGTGTTGCTGCTATTCGTAACACTGCAGGGTGGTTACAGCACGGCACGTTAAAAATTTTTGATAAATTTATTTAAATAAAAAAAAAAAAAACACCTTTCTGGAAATAGCTGTATTTCAACATTTATAAAATGTCATCAATTGTACATCATAAAATTCATATATTTTAATGGTTCATTGATTATGAACTGATAACATCGAGATTTTTACAAAAAATTATAAATATTCAATCTAAGATCTCAAAATCAACCAGTGATTTGATTTATCCTACTAATAATACATATAATTATAATTAAGAGTGAAGTAACTTATGTATGATACTTAGTTATGTGTTTAAATTTTAAATCAAACATGATTTTATTTCCTCAATCAGCTCTGAACGTCTACATGTTGCAAATAATTCTTATTTTCAGGATACTTATTTCGAGAACGAGATGCAAGTATAATTGATGATTAAACGAACGTACTACGTGACGTTCTATCATAATTATACGTAGCATCTCGTTCGAAGAAATAAGTATCATTTACCCACCCAACCCAAAAAACCCACAGATTTCGTCAAAAAAATCATGGAAATGATATACATAAGAGGTATTTCAGATACCTTTTATCTCTAAACGAAATGACAAGCCGGAGTGAGCGGGCCGACAGGGACGAGCGGGATGGAGTATTCGTCATAGTAAAAAGTTTATTTTATCTACTCTAAACATAAGTGCATGAACGGTGGCCCTTTATGCGTACTACATGTTGCAAATAATTCTTATTTTCAGGATACTTATTTCTTCGAACGAGATGCTACGTATAATTATGATAGAACGTCACGTAGTACGTTCGTTTAATCATCAATTATAATTCAATTTATTCGTTTTACCTTGTTATCATGTGTTTGTTTGATATTATTAATTCGGTAACTTTAATTATTTATTTAAAGGGATCAATCAAATGAGGCAACTTAAGAACAAATCTTTCTATACTCTTTTGTTATAAATCTAAATAGTAATGATAACCATGATAGTATCTAAAGTTTTTTTTCTACTTTATGTCATACATAATTATCTTCTCAGACCTTCCCAAGCGGACCCGAAATTTTTAGCGTATTCAGGAATCGATATGAGAATAAACTGAGGTACTAATCACCAATTTAAATTGGTGTGTTTTTTTTTTTATTGTGAAGGTGGGTCACAACCTCGTTCAACAGTGTTAACGCTGGGAATAAAAAAACCTCGTTCAACAGTGTTAACGTTGGGAATAACAAAAAGCAGACTAAAACATTTCTTCGTTACCAACAATGTGTTATTTTATATGTATAATTCGTAACATGCGTAGGGAACAAATATTGAACTCTGAGATGGATTCAGGAGGTAAATTCCAACCATGTTGCTATACGTTGTATATGTGTGTAACTAAAAAACCCTGTCTATCAAAATTAAGTACTCCTTTGTAAGTACATACTAATTCTTACAATGTGAACTTATGTTTATGTTATTGTAATTCGAATAGAATTTCGACGATCGAATTCGACTTCTTCATTACGCATGCTAGGTTAAATTTTACTATTAATAATTTTGTGTCAACTACTTTTTAAATGGTCCGATTGAATAATTATTTCACTAATTTCACATTTAGGTAGCCTATTAATCTATAGGTAGGAAGGAAGGCTACTTTTTACCGCTGGAAAATAAGTCGTTTTCGCAGGGAAATCTATAAAACACGGACCTTTGTACATATTTGTAGACTTTGTTTGTGGGTTTTTTTTTATTTCATATGGAAAGCAAACAGTTTTATATAACTTAATACTAATGAGCACTTATCATACTACTACTACAGTTGTGTATAATAAAATAAAAAATGAGAAAAAAGATACTGAAAATTAAAAACTTTAAAAAATTACTCGAACTGTGCATAATTATCAAGAAAATGATGATATTCATATTTACGTTTATATGTATGTTGTATAAGGGATATCATTGAATTGAAAAGGATTTAATCAGCGCACTAACAAGACAAGGACCATAAACACAAAAAAAAAACAAATTCCACTTTCATATTTTGTATGTTAGGTGAGTTTTGCGTTAGTGTTCTTAGACATGTTCGATAAAAGTCGGTTGACCTGTTTTAAAGTTATGAATTGTGAAAGTAGGGATGAAAAACCGAATATCTGCAAATATACTCTCAAATGAAATCCATCGTATAGATTTAAAAGCTTTATTATGTGAAAGACTTTAAAAGGTTTGTCTTATGAATTCATTAAAAGTTTTGTCACTCATTTTGAGATTACTTTCTCCATCAGAATTCAAATAACCCAAGTTTAATCTTTTTTATTTATAACAAATTTCACACTAGTCCATAGTATAATGTTGTTCGAGACGCCTCACTATCTTTTTAGCAAATTTGATCTATATCCATGTATGTATCACCTTTAAAGTATTTTATGTAGGTAACTTACTTACCTGTCTAGATATTCACTTGGAAACTACAGGATCTTCAGAGTTTCCACCAGATAAGATAATGTTTAGCCCAGTGCGTGGAAGAAACAGAGTAAAACCGTACAAACTTATTAAGCAAGGATCTGGTGTATTTGTACAATATTGAATATATTATGTTTTGTAATAGTTCATGTATAAATAATTCAAAGTATCAACAATACTGTAAGTTTAGTTTTATATAATATTTATAGTTGTATCAGTAAATGTTTTAGCAAAATAAAGCAAATTTTGGAATTAAGAACATTTTATTGATAGTTTTGACGCCCACCACGTGTTGTTGACTCAAAACGTATATAACTCCTTAGTATGCCAAAAGTATATTAAGGTGAGTAGGTGAGTAAGAGTAAGAGTAAGGTGAGTAGCGGCATAACCCAGCCGTTGTAAGCGCGCACTTTATTACCACCTGACAAAAGGCTGTTGAGCACTTTTGAGAGGCGGCAAAAGAAACGCTCCTTCACCGACTGTTTTACATCGCCATCCACAATACCTAACGCTTCTGACATACCAAGGTATTTATAGGTTTCACCTTCAGAGAGATTTTTGAGGGACATACTCTCGGAAAGTTGTAAATTATTAGAATTCACAACTTTCCCTCGGACAAGCCACCGACTAATAAAACATACGCGACGAATTGATAACCACCTTTTTTTGCTGAAAGTCGGTTAAAAAAATGTGTGTGTGTGTGTCAGCTACGACGCACGATTGGAGTTTACTCCTTACGAACGATAATTATGATATTATATCGAATAGAAAAAAAAGGTAAATGAACGCATCTGCTAAAATGATAAGAGAAACAAACATATATCTGTAATTATTCGGATTACTTATATTACTTCAATAAAGCGTATTACATAAAGTATGTTACAAAATAATATAAAGGCACAAGAAGGAGGTGGAACATTTTTGGGTGTGGTTCTCCATCATTTCAATGGAGGTTTTGCCTGTTCACGTCCGAAAGTGGTAACCCTCTGAATCCTTACACGTGACCTCCGGGTGGTGCTAAGAACAGTCTCTGGTGGGAGGCTTCGGCCGCGGCTTGTCACCACCCTCCGGGCTGGGCCAGTGCGTGAAGCGATTTTTTCGTGTTTCGTAATGTGGTCCGGAGAAGCCATCTACCTTCTAGGTCTTCATGCTCTATCTTAGACCACATCGTCACTTTACATCAGGTGAGATTGTGGTCAAATGAAGGCTTATCTATCATAAAAAAAAACATGAGATATAAAATAAACACGGATAACGCCGAGCCGTGAAAAGCTAGTATTTCAATAAAACTCGGGAACTACTTTACCGATTATTATACAAGTTGAATGGGACCAACTTGCAAGCAACAGCAACAGGAGATTAAAATTCTATGATATCAAACATAAATAAAAAACAAAACATACGCGCCGAATTGAGAGCCTCCATTTTTCGTTGATAGTCGGCTAAAAAATTAAACCATCTATTAGTCAATGAAACTATTTGCTAAATAAGAATAAGAATCATTTATTTGCAAACTTATATAACTTGAATAAAACATGAGTGTATACAAAGTGGTAAGTTTAAAAAAAAGTGTTCTCATTTTGGAAGGCTATGCAAACTTCAAACAATATAAATAGGATTAAAAAAAACTTGAATTCTGAGTTATACATTTCGATCTTATAAGAACCACTGAAGCCTTTTCTTATCTAATTTAAATGGAATAATTTGGAACGAACCTAAATAGGCTAGATTATAATAGATAAGTATTTACGTCATTTAGGTAACCTATTTCTTCTTTTATTTGCTGCATTCTTATGTTCACGATACTATTGGCGATGCAAAGATTCTAACTAGCGCCTCTAGTGTCAAATTGTGAAGCTGTCTAAGAACGAAACTTTGACAGTTTTCGTTACAATTAACGTCAGGGAAAAACATAAATAATTTTTGATTTTGATGGAACTTAACAGTAATATAGCTGAAATATCGCCAGAAATACTTACCAGAGTTAAACACACAGAAAATGCCTAAAACTAGACACAACACTCCATCCATGTTTAAAATTAATATTCTTATTCAAATATTTATGAACGACAATTACCGTCTAATACTCTGTCTCAAAATGTATTCTCTAAATACTTTTAATGAATCTGTAAAATAAACAACCGACACTTCAAATAATAAATCTAAATTTAAAATTTAAGAAAAACCCCCGATTCCGATGCCATAATTTCCTTAAACGTAAAACAACATAATATTATGTAACCCGAAGACTTTGGCTTTTAATTTTGACCTAGAAGCTATCCCCTAAGGCAGCATCTGGGCCATTCTTTTATGTTCGAAAACTAGCTGTATACAATTTGACCTTTTATCTATGTATAATATATGTATGTATTTAACTCTCGCCAGATGCTAGTGTTCAACTTAATTAGAGCCTCTACATTGGAGCAGGGCATCAGTAAGCAGGATATGTTGGCATCTTTGAAAGATAGACTACACACACTACAATTCGTTTTCTTCGCAGCTATAAAAATATTGATATAAGGAAACTTAAAGCTGATGCTTGTAATGTTGATTGGTCTCCTGTTACTAATGTTAACTGTACCAATGAGATGGTGACTAATTTTAATAAAATAATAATTGATCTATATAATATACACGCCCCTTTAAAGCGCGTTATACTTAAACATCCTCCTGCTCCTTGGTTAACAGAAAATATTAAGAAGATGATGGCTAAGCGTGATAAGGCAAAACGTATTTATAAAAAACTTAACTCTGACTCAAACCTATTAGCATATAAAATACTACGTAATCGTTGTACAAAGATGTGTAGAGATGCTAAAAGACTCCATATTCACAAAAATCTAACTGGTGCAAATCCTTCTCAAATGTGGAAGTTTCTAAAATCTCTAGGAGTGGGCGATAAACACAATGAGCCGTTGGGTTCCATCAACATCGATGCTATTAACAATCATTTCTCAAAATCTCCCCTTTCGATTGATAGCAACGTGAAAAAAACTACCTTACAGAGATTATTATTGAAACCCAGACCTATATGCGAACCCTTCACATTTACGGCCGTGGCTGAAATGGACATAAAAAAAATTATTGCGTCTATCTCTACGAAGGCAGTAGGTACTGATGATATAAACATTCAGATGCTACTTCTTCTTTCTGACGAACTCGTGCCTGTTATCTCATTCATCATAAACCACTCGCTGGAAACGAATTCTTTCCCTGCTGCCTGGAAAACTGCTTACGTAATTCCTCTCCCCAAAACTTCAAATCCAACATTAGTTTCTCAATTTCGCCCTATTTCCATACTACCAGTCCTTTCTAAAATCTTGGAGAAAGTAGTTAACAAACAACTCTCTGATTTTCTTTATAAAAATAACCTTCTTTGTTCTTTACAATCAGGTTTTCGGCCGGGCCATAGTACAGTTGGCGCTTTAACTAAAATCTCAGAAGACATCCGCTGGGCGATGGATAACAGTCGTTTTACGTGTTTAGTACTATTAGACTTCAGCAGTGCATTTAATTCAGTTGACTATGACATTCTTCTTTCTATTCTGTCCTCTCTTAACATCTCTGACTCAGCAGTGGCCTGGTTTGACTCCTACCTGTCTGAACGCTCGCAGTGTGTACGTTATAATGAGTTATGCTCAGAATGGCGTGATATCACTGCTGGTGTTCCTCAGGGTGGTGTACTCTCGCCTTTATTATTTTCAGTTTTTATAAACGCTATTACTGAGTACATCTCATCCAATTTACATATCTATGCAGATGATCTGCAGATATATACGCATTTTAAGGGTGATGAGATCTCAGTAGGTATTGCTCAAATTAATAGCGACCTTACAAAAATAAATGAATGGGCTAACAGTTTTGGACTTTCAGTAAACCCCTCAAAGTCGCAAGCTATAATATGTGGTAATCATTACATGCTTAATAATTTCCCATTGGCGCTTTTCCCTCCCGTCATGTTTGCTGGTAATGTTATCCCTTACTCAGATAAGGCTAAGAACTTGGGGGTTTATTTTGATAGCCGTTTGTCTTGGAGTTATCACATTAATGAAATAAGCAGAAAAGTCAACTACACATTTCATTCTCTGAAACGTCTCCAAAACGTTCTTCCCCCTGAGACCAGGATTCAACTTGCACAATCAATGCTCTTGCCTATAATTGACTATGCTGACGTATCCTTCTTGGACCTCTCAGAAGAGCTCCTCAATAAATTAGAGCGCCTACAAAATCTGGCAATTCGCTTTGTGTTTGGATTGCGCAAATTTGATCACGTGTCACAGTTCCGGTCCCAGTTAAAATGGCTTCCCATTCGCCGGCGTCGCGATCTCCATGTTTTGTGTTACCTCTACTATACCCTTTACAATCCTTTATCACCTTCGTATCTTCGTGAACGTTTAGAGTTCCTTGTTCCGCGAGGCTCGCCTTGTAGAACCAGTAAATCTCTTCTTCTGAAAACTGCTGATCGTAGAACTCGTCGCTATCGCGAATCCTTCACCATGGCCGCTCCCCGACTTTGGAATGCCCTGCCCCATTCAATATTAGCCAGCCCTTCACTTAACGTTTTCAAAGCAAAAGTAAAAGATCATTATCTCTCTGAAAACACTTAGTATTATTTTAAGTTAGGTATTTCTCTATATGGAAAATATTCTAGGTTATGTATAATGTAATGATATATTATGTGTATGTGTTATTTTATAATATGTATATTTTAACATAAATATTTATAGGTACATGTATAGGTATTTTATATTTTAGGTATATGTATTTTAGTGTTTAAATATAAATATATATTTATATATAGTATATATAGTATTTTGTACTTAAAAATTGTTTTTGTAATTTAAGCCTTTTTTTTTTCTATTTACTTCTCTCTTTCTAACTTGTATGTACACTGCATCTCTACCTACTCTTATTTGTTTCAAATTTCTTCATCACCACAGGTTTGCTGTAAGAAAACTCTTATAGGGTTAAGCTCGCCTTTGTACATGACCATTGTTAATAAACCTTGATGTATCCTTTTTGTGTACAGTAAAGAATTTATGAATTTATGAATGAATAGAATGCCACAGGCAGAATTTGAGTGAGTACTAGGTGCACTATTAACTTAAAATATTTTTCAAAAATTGTCTATTATTTATGTTATACTAGATAGTACCTACCTACATACATTTTGATAACTGTCAATTTTATTGTAACAATTGACTTTGATATGCCATTACTGTGCCATCAGCTCAACTCGAGTGTTTACCTTGTAATCTAATCGTAATGTTGCAATTTGTTGTTTGGACACCGATAAAACCGTTTAACTTGTCTGCACTCGGTAGGCAATGTATCATAATAGAATAGTACTTCCTACGGTAAAAGAAGTTCATAATCAAAGTCAAAACGTTTATTTCCTTAGACGTACAGGGCATACATAGACAGGACAACTTAAATCTAATTTAAATAAAAACTAAGAATAATCAAGGTAATAACATTGTCTTGACAGTTCGCTTTATTTTTTTACACTGAGTTGAGAAGCGAACAGAACATAGCCTTCCTCATAGTTGCTTATTCATAAAACAATTTTACAATAATATTTGAAATATTAGGCTAGCTGACCCCAGCAAACGTTGTTTTGCAAAATGAAAAATAGATAGTAGCGGATTCTCAGACCTACTGAATAATTATTCTTATAAAATTTCATAATAATAGGTTAAGCTGTTTCGGAGGAGTACGGGTAACTAACATTTTGACATGGAAATTTTATATAATAGATATAAATTTAATTAAACACTTAACTTGAATTGATATTGAATTAAAATTGATTACATTATAGGAAAAATTACAAATTTCAAAGGAAATAATGTCATGCTAGTCAAGAAAGTTGCGCGGCTTGTCACCACCCTCCGGGCTGGGCTAGTGCGTGAAGCGATTTTTTCGTGTTTCGTAATGTGGCCCGGAGAAGTCATCTACCTTCTAGGTCTTCATGTCCCATCTTAGACCACATCGTCACTTTACATCAGGTGAGATTGTGGTCAAATGAAGGCTTATCCAGCATTAAAAAAAAAAAAAAAAAATCTATAAAATAAAATCAATAATTTAATATCCAGATACATTATAAGGGCTGTTGATTTTGTTACATAAATAAAATAAAAAAAAAAATAAAAAAAGTAGCCTATGTTATTTTTCAGGCTCTAGAGATTCTGTGTACCAAATTTCATTTAAATCGGTTCAGTAGTTTTCGCGTGAAAGAGTAACAAACATCCATACATACAAACTTTCGCCTTTATAATAGTAGTAGGATCTTGTCTTACAGGCATATTTTGGAGTGGATGTGTGGTGAGGGACATATCTATTCCACTATTGATGAGGACCATTTCCGTGCGACAGATGCTTTCTAAGGAGAAAAAATAATGTTTTGGCAATCATGACGCGCAGGTTTTCGTCCACTCTGTTGGAAGAACAGCACAATATGAGTTTAAGCTATAAATTTATAAGAGGTTTGGCAATAATGCACGGTTTCAACAGAGCAAAACGGAAAGTCCTCCTTGAACGGTTAATATTCTACGACGATGAGTCACTATTAGTTGGTCAAAACGACCCGAGGATGGATCGTTGACTACACAGGGCAATAATGTTAAAAAAATAAAAATGTATATCTAAATTATTTGGAATATCTGCAACTTAACATTAATTATTAATATGCATATGAATTGTTAACTTACATGCAATTCCTTGCAGCTACATCCTTGTGCATAAAATGTTGTGATTTAGACTTTGAGCTGCCGACGGGGCAAGTCGTCGTACGCGGCCATCCACTGGCGCGCGTCGTGTCCCCGGGAACAGAGGACGGTCTCCACCAGGAACAGGTCGGATATGGCGTCGCCGACAGTTTCGTTCGTCATGTCGATGAAGTCTAGGAGTTGGCTGGCCGCTTTGCGTTGCTCGGGTTCACTGGAAATAAAATACAAAGTTTTATGAATAATAATTAGTTGTGTGGTTTTATTATTTACTAGCGGCACGCCCCGGCTTTGCACGGGTAATTATTCAAAATTGTTTCAAAATTATAAGAATTTTTCTCGCCGTAAAAACCATCCTTATACTCCAACGAACATTTAAAAAAATAAATTGGCTAAATTGGTATAGGCGTTGTTGAGTTATGCGCTTAGCAACACATTTTGCGATTCATTTTAAACCCCCGACAAAAAAGAGGGATGTCATTGTTTGACGTGTCTATCTGTCTGGGACATCATAGCTCCCGAACGGATGAAGCGATTTCAACTTAGTTTTTTTTTGTTTAAAAGGTGAGTCTGGCGCAAGTGCTCTTAGACATGTTTCATGAAAATCGGTTGTGCCGTTTAAAAATTGTGGGGGTTAGAGTGGGGAAGGCAAACCGAAAATCTGCAAAACTCTCGAGTGGGGTATCAAATGAAAGCGCATTGCGTGCACATTACACATTATTATGGTGTTTTACTTTTAAGGAAATTGAAGGATTCGCATCGGGGGTTTTTCTTATATTTTAAATTTAGATTATAAGAAGATTAAGGTAAGAGAAAAACATACTATTGATTGCAATGCTCAAATTGGTGTAACCGACAACAAACATAAACTTGGTTCGGGTCAATTGGTGTAACGTTAGTTTTTTGAAGAAAGTTGGTTTTATATTGGTGTATGTGTGGTTATAATTTTGCGTTCAAGCTAAGAATTAGTGTAAGAGAAATGCTGGTTTGCCAAGATACATAAACCAACTTAACCTTCTTCGGTCATAGGAATACAACAATTCGACTTATGTAAATGGTCACATACCTACTCAGTTACAACATAATTTCGACGGAAGTCTGCAAAATTCACAGTTAAAATGTGTAGCGTAACTGTATTTTTTTAAAGCTAGAATTCTATTATTATGCTATTCGTAAGAGCAGAAAAAAACTAAAAAAAACTGTATACTCAACTTATTTTACGTGTTTTGGTGGTTAACCCAATTGAACCTGCAACCGACGATATGTACAATATCTATGCTATATGCTAGGGTTTAGTTCTGAAAATAACTTTTTGAATGGGATTAGACAATTTTTTTATTTCCGCACACGACCATTCAGTAGGGAGCCGACGACGCGACGCGGCAGATTATTTCGTGATCTTAACCCCGCTTATTGTCATAAAACTATAACAGTTAGAGATATGATGTAAGGACGTTTTTTGTAGATAATGATAAGTTCTACAAAGTTGTAATTCATCACTTTGTTATATATTCAATAGTTTTCGCAGCATTCGCGATTAAAGAAAGATTTAAGGTTTAATTTAAAAAAAATCGCTTATTGTCACAAAACTATAATAGTTAGAGATATGATGTGACAACGTTTTTTGTAGATAATGATAAGTTCTACAAAGTTGTAATATATCATTTTGTTATATATTCAATAGTTTTCGCAGCATTCGCGATTAAAGAAAGATTTTAGGTTCTTTTTTTTCACCATGGGTTACATTATCTGAGTTTGGTAAGGAACTATATTATTTTTGAAAACTAAATATAGCCTATGTCACTCAGGGATAGTGTAGCTTTCGAATGGTGAAAGATTTTTTTAAATCGGTGCAGTAGTTTCAGAGCCTATTCGAGACAAACAAACAAACAAAAAATCAAACCTTTCCTCTTTATAATATTATTATATATATAGTATATAGTATATATAGTATAGTATTATAGTATAGACAAGTAGATGATATATATTAATAAAATTAATAACTATAGCTTGACATATTTAATTTTTTTTCTATAAAGTGAGTTTTTTCGTGAGTTACACTAAAAATTTAATGTAGAAATTTACTCAAGAAGAAGGCTAGAGTTGATAAACTTTTAACGTTGCAGACTTTTGAAGCCAAGAGAAGGCATCCATCTGGAATGTTGATGATGATGATGTACTATGTATTAAATGCTTTAGGTCTCTCAATCACTTAATCACGAAATTTCAAAAGCTACTTTGCTTATGTAAAGATACACTTACAGGTCACAGGTCAAAATGACGCAAGTATGGAAACTTCCTCGTGAATGTAGCCTACACTATTTACACGAAATATTACAAAATTTGGACCCACCCGAGTATATTCCTCACTAGTTGTAAAGTGCCACCGAGCGCGCCTCAGCTGAGCAAGCTTTCTTCGATGAGAGGGACTTTGGCTACTTCGAAGAATATCGTGAAATTAAAGACATTAAATTGTCTATGCTTTGATGATTACCCGATTTTGTGAAAAAAAAACATATTTAAAAATAAGCGTTAATTAAAAATTGTTAATAATTTTACTTATTTATCCCCCGATAAAATAATGTCAAAGATAATTTAATAAAAAAATAATATCAAGTCTACGCTTAATTTACGTACATATCAAAAACAGATCCAATCTCCCCGCCCCGATTTCGTTCAATCAAAACAAATATACATCAAATACTTTTCATATACGATTATATAACCGTCAACATATAAATCTTAATGAGTTTTATTATATAAGCCTCACTTATTTAAAATTATACGCAGAAAGAAGAAATATTAAGACGCATCCGTAACCTTAGCGCGCAGGATTCGAACCTGCACCTCCGGGAAAGCGCGGCTAACGAGCTATGCCCGCATAATAACCACAGGTCGTTATTTAGCACCTAATAACTCTTTGTAATGGATTATCGACGTAGTTTCATAAACAAAGCTGACTAACGTATCGATAGATAGATAGGTGGAAAACAGTTTGATGTACATCATATAAATAAAAATAAAGTTTACGATGACAGCTAACAAACGCAACAACAAACAAAAACTCAACTTTCATAAAAAAAAATCGCTTCATCCGTTTAGGATTCTGAGCACAATAATATGTATTATGTATGTATTATAATTTTTAAATTTATATAACAAGAATGGTAAAGATATGCCCTAAATAAAGAATTATTTGAATTCGTTAGGGAAAATCCAACATTACGTAGGTATTTTGCGTCATTATTTTGTATTTATGCAATTCATTAATCAACAAGGATAAATTACTCGTGCTTGGGCGACTGTTTATAACAATAACACGACCTATATTAGTTATATTATAGAATGGAATTTCCTTTTACGCCGTAACAATTTTCCAAAAGAATATTATTGTGTAATATTAGTGTGCATTGTTAATAATCTGTCTTTTGCTACTTATATAGTCATCAGAAAACTGAATTGCTGATTTGAGTCACTGCGTTCACATCCCGATATAGAATGGAAGCTTAAATCAGTTTTTAATAAATTATGTAATACATTTGGCCTTGCCCAAATAGATCGATTAACGAGTCTTATAAATTAAATTGCGACCTTTATATGTACTGGAAAAAATACTCAGACGCTTTTGAAGTCAATGTTTTTATTTTCTTTGTATTGGAGTGAAAACTCCTGCGCATTACTCGTACCTCCGTTTTCTATTATCCTGAAAACCCTCAGAAAAAATATTGTTGACAAAACAAAAGGCCAAATAATAGTCGTTCTCAGTTGGCCTACACAACCGTGGTTCCTGTTATTTCATAAAATCCTTATTTACGGAATAGTAATATTTAAACCTAACGAAGACGTTATCATTTCCCATTGCGGCGAAGGGAAAATAAACAAAAACCTTACGCTGGCTGCCGGAATCGGAATCGGCCCTGCTGAGACGAAGGGTGGGGCATACTTCGTCCGTAGGCTGATGCCTGCCTGCTGGTATCATTCAACTTAAATTCTTTTAAACATTACGATAGTTGTCTGTGGAAATGGTATATTTTGTTACGTGGAAAATAACTGAAACGCTTTTGAAAGTTCGGTTCCAACGGTTATATAGTTTTTAACAAAAATATCAAATTAGGGCGTACAATATGGAACGCTTAACATTTGCAGAGGAGCAATGTCTCTGTTTATTGGTTCTCATATTTAGTCAGACCACAAGGTAATCAGATTTTTAAGGGACTCTACAGACTATGCCCCTGACTGCCAAAGTTTCACACCACATGGTACATTTTAAAAGTTCTAGATTTTCTAAGCTCTTGCTTTCATAATGACACCATTAACTTAAACAGCTTAACAAAAAAAAAAATATTTATTAGCTCTTGCAACTGCTAGAGTGCATACATTTTGAAAGAAAATATAGGTCAAGATATTGATATAAATTTAACTCAAGAATCACAATTAAAATATATTGAAAAAAAAAAAAACTTAGATATGTCCAGCTGCCACCCTACTCTTAAATATTAAACATCAACCAAAAGAGTTTAAATTAAATCTAGTTTTAATGTGATATGGATTGACATTATCTGAGATAAATGAATATAATAAGAAAAAATAATAAGAAATGGTGAACAGCTATTTATAGTTTTCTAAAAACTACACTAACCCGTAACATCACAAAGCCATTTGACAAAACTACTCTAAAAGAGTGTGGTATAGACATGACCACACCTTCACGGCGCATAGCACTCGCCACGTTACTGCGTCGAGAGCTCATCGCTCAGGTGCAGTGTTGCTGCTATTCGTAACACTGCAGGGTGGTTACAGCACGGCACGTTACAAATTTTTGATAAATTTATTTAAATAAAAAAAAAAAAAAAACCTTTCTGGAAAGAGCTGTATTTCAACATTTATAAAATGTCATCAATTGTACATCATAAAATTCATATATTTTAATGGTTCATTGATTATTTATTTATTTATTTATTTATTTACAAAATTTTGGGAAAACTAACAGCTAGTATAAATTTTAAGACACTTGTATAAAAGCTTGCAACTGTAACAGTCAGTTACAAGCACAGAGACGGCCAATTATAAGTTTACACTTATAGAAAAAGTATAAAAAAATATATATTGCTTAACCTATCGAGACTAAATACTACTTACATAATGTTAAAAAAGAAATGTTATTAATTAAAAAAGACCAAAAGAAAATTATTATTAAGAACTTGCGAAAAACTGCTCATTAACTAAACGCCTTAGGCTGCACGTTGATGAGTTAAACAGATCAATATCAAGGCCATCCTTGACCAAGGAATTGAAAGAGTTACTGGCTCTAATTATGAACGCATTGCTTCTATAGTTGGTTTTAACTATGGGAGTGTAAAGAGTGCTAGGTTTTCTCAAAAAGGCTGAGTTCGCACGCAACCCAACCTGACTAAGTAATTCAGGACAGTCTACGGAGCTATTACAAATATTAAACAGAAAAACTAAGTCTGCGATTTTTCTACGATAAGATAGTGGAAGGAAATGAAATTTACGACATCTAGAGTAGTAATCTGGTAGGAAAATTTTTGCCCTATACTGCAGATACCGTAAGAATTTCTTCTGTACCGATTCGAGGCGTTCTGAATATGTACTATAACACGGATTCCATACCTGACAAGCATATTCCAGATGACTTCTTACATAGGCACAATATAATATTTTAACGGTTTTTAAATTTTCAAACTCGGATGACATTCTCAGAACAAATCCTAAGGCACGGTAAGCCTTCTTAGCAATATCTTCAATGTGAATGTCGAATAATAATTTGTAGTCAAAAGTAACACCCAAGTCCTTAATTTTATTCACCCGCACAATAGGAGTGTTAAAAAATGTGTATGGAAATAAGATTTTATTAGGCTTGCGAGTAAAGGAGCATATGTAACATTTGGATACATTAAGATCCAATCTATTATTAACACAATATGATTGAAATCGAATGAGGTCAGATTGAAGTAAATGTGAATCATGAATATTTTTTATGGGAAATAGGATTTTCATGTCGTCTGCGTAGAGTAGAATTTTAGAGTGAACAAAACAAGAAGAGATATCATTTACAAAAATATTAAATAAAAGGGGTCCTAATAAAGAACCCTGGGGAACACCTGAAGGCACACTCAATGGCACTGAGGAGTAGCCTCCCAAGACAACGGTTTATGAACTGATAACATCGAGATTTTTACAAAAAATTATAAATATTCAATCTAAGATCTCAAAATCAACCAGTGATTTGATTTATCCTACTAATAATATAATTATAATTAAGAGTGAAGTAACTTATGTATGATACTTAGTTATGTGTTTAAATTTTAAATCAAACATGATTTTATTTCCTCAATCAGCTCTGAACGTCTACATGTTGCAAATAATTCTTATTTTCAGGATACTTATTTCGAGAACGAGATGCAAGTATAATTGATGATTAAACGAACGTACTACGTGACGTTCTATCATAATTATACGTAGCATCTCGTTCGAAGAAATAAGTATCATTTACCCACCCAACCCAAAAAACCCACAGATTTCGTCAACAAAATCATGGAAATGATATACATAAGAGGTATTTGAGATACCTATTATCTCTAAACGAAATGACAAGCCGGAGTGAGCGCACCGACAGGGACGAGCGGGATGGAGTATTCGTCATAGTAAAAAGTTTATTTTATCTACTCTAAACATAAGTGCATGAACGGTGGCCCTTTATGCGTACTACATGTTGCAAATAATTCTTATTTTCAGGATACTTATTTCTTCGAACTTCGAACTTTCTGTCGAACCTGTTAGGTTAGACAGAAATCAAATTAAAAAAACATTGTGACTAGAAAACTGCACAGAATTCCGAGCAGATGACAAATTTAAGAAAACAGTAAAGGTTAACAACGTAACGTTAAAAGGTTATATTGATTTTGGAAGTCAGTGTACTCTGATAAAAGAAACTGTCATAAATAAAATAATACCTTGTGAAAAATGGAATAAGGATAATTTACCGTCACTTAAGGGTTTTGGGAATGTTTTTGTAAATGCATTAGGTAAAATTAGAATATCCTTAACCATTGATAATATTAAACTAGAAGTAGATGTTGTTGTTGTCCCCGATAATTTTCTTAATTACGATATCTTAATTGGACAAACAGCAACAGAACAATCTCAGGTATGGGTTTTTAAATCAAACACGGACTTGACTCTAACAGACAAACGTTTAAATTACAATAAAAAACTGGCTTTAAGAACATGTTCATCTGTTACTATTGCAGGTAGTGTCTCTGTAAAAGTAACTACGGATTCACAATTTAGCGGAATTGTTGTTGTTGAAAATGGGCACCGACAAAATTATAAAATAGATATAGGTACTTACAATATCCTTCGAGGTGTCACCTATTTAAGAGTTATAAATAACAGTAATATATCTGTCGGCGCGAAGACGTTATTTCTACACTACGACTTAATTTTAAGAGTTGATTTGAGTGTGTAAATCTAAATAAGTTCGCTCGTTTTACTATCGTGCAAACGCGGGACGACGATTTACTATAAATAAAGCCGCAGGCCGAGTAAAATATTCAGTCTTGCTCGAGCCGTCGGAGTGAACGGACCTCTCTGGAATAAATAACGTTCTTGTCTCTCATTCTTGTTTCATTGAGACTACCTTCTATGGAGAATTACCAGGTCGGCGACAATAGTGACGTCAGCACTGATGACGTCACCCTTTTTAAAAAGAGCCCTGGGACACCTCCTCCGTCATCAGGTCCCGTCAGCGCTCCTGATCCAGACCATGTTTTTCGGGCAGCTACGCAGCATCAACCAGGTGCACCAACATCTGCTGCGCCAACATCGGCTGCGCCAACATCGGTTGCGCCAACATCGCCTGCGCCAACAGTGGCTGCGCCAACAGCGGCTGCGCCAACATCGGCTGCACCACGGACAACGAACAGGGACACATTTAACGTGACCACGCAGCCAATGGAATCGCCAACACAAGGTGCATTAGGCGAAGGCGTACCAAACCTGTCCATGGCAGGCATGCCACCTTATTTCATCATGAAGATGATGGAAATGATGCACCAAATGTCTGGACGTTTCTGTAGTTCATCGTCCGATCCTAAGATACGTATCAAGGATGTCTATTTACCTTCATTTGATCCAGATGCTAATGTAGGGGTCAGGGAATGGTGTACACTCATTGATAGTGCCATAGGATCCTACAAGTTTAACGATTTCGATGTGCATATGAAGGTAGGTACTCTGATGAAAGGACGGGCAAGAATGTGGGCTGACGATTGGTTGGTTACCACGTCATCGTTGGAAGAGCTGCGAAATAACCTCATCACTACGTTTGAACCAGAGAATAGGTATTCTCGCGACATCGTTCGTTATCGAGAGCAGTTATGACTCCTCTAAGGACATTGCCGAGTTTTTATCACATGCCTGGGTCCTATGGAAAAGGGTCACGAAAGATAAACTCGGATATGATGACGCTGTGGAAGCAGTAATAGGATGCGTTGATGATGAACGTTTACGGATTGAGTTGTTCAATGCGAGAGCTACTACAGTACCTGAACTTATTTCGATTGCTTCGACTATTCGAAAACGGCGTTTTAGATTAGATTCGTCGTCTGCCGCACCAAACAAACGTCCGCGCTTGATGGATGATGGCCAAAACTTAAATCAGTTGTCGTATCTGCAAAAAGACGAATCACAAAACCGAACAATATAAATTCAAACCACAAGATGCCAAGCAACGTCAAAACACCAAGGATCCCCAACCTACAGCATCCAACACTCCAACCACTAGTGCCACTTCGTGTTCCTTCTGTAAAAGAAACCAGGGCATACCTACGAGACATGTTTCAAGAGACAACGAGAACTTACTTCAAACGTTATGGCATAAACATTCACACCATTGTACCAGGAGCTAGCCGAGCGTATGAACAAGTAGAGCGTGTTATGGCTACGCTTAAAATGCTTTGGTGTTTATCAAAAACTATGACTGACCTATGGCGCTCTAACCTCGGAGAACTTTAGCTAGCCATGAATTGTACGCCCCCGGAAGGTCCCCACGACCAACTACGTCGCGCCCCACAACCAGGTGAACAGCAAACCGTGTCGGCGGAAGAAGATGACCCACCAGGAGCGAGCTCGTACCATCTACTTCCTATGCTGGAGTGTCTGGATAGACTCGGTGAGTCCATTGCAATACCTTACCTAGACAAAGCTTACACAAAAACCAGTTACACTCCCAAAAACCATTAGCTTACAACATCCGTGCTCGAGCACGCCTTAACTTACATTAACCTCTTGTAAAACAAAAAAAAAAACTACTGATAAATGCTCAAAGGCTTAGCAGTCAAGTAAAGTTATTAATATCCTGATATACAAACACATATCTGCCCTGATTGCACCTACATTCATAACACATTGCTCTTCTATAAATCTACGAGAACCTATTAACCTAAACTGACCTTCTACGAGAACCTCCGAGAACTTTCTTCGAGAACCTCCGAGAACCTCCTTCGAGAACCTCCGAGAACCTTCTTCGAGAACCTTCTTCGAGAACCTTCGAGAACCTCCGAGAACCTTCTACGAGAACCGCCGAGAACCTTCTAACCCAACATAACCAAACCTACACTAACATTCTACGAGAACCTCGTTTGCAACTCGATGGAGTTGTAAACAGATACCAAACTCAAAAGCAAAACCTTTGTTACAGTAAAACCGCAGACCAGGCAGGTGCTGAGCGCGCACCGCCTTGCAGAAGAGAACATTCTATGATAACCTCCGAGAACCTTCCAACCTAACATAACCAAACCTACACTAACATTCTACGAGAACCTCGTTTGCAACTCGATGGAGTTGTAAACAGATACCAAACTCAAAAGCAAAACCTTTGTTACAGTAAACCGCAGATCAGGCAGGTGCTGAGCGCGCACCGCCTTGCAGAATGGCCGTGTCGGCGCGAAGACGTTATTTCTACACTACGACTTAATTTTAAGAGTTGATTTGAGTGTGTAAATCTAAATAAGTTCGCTCGTTTTACTATCGTGCAAACGCGGGACGACGATTTACTATAAATAAAGCCGCAGGCCGAGTAAAATATTCAGTCTTGCTCGAGCCGTCGGAGTGAACGGACCTCTCTGGAATAAATAACGTTCTTGTCTCTCATTCTTGTTTCATTGAGACTACCTTCTATGGAGAAATACCAGGTCGGCGACAATAGTGACGTCAGCACTGATGACGTCACCCTTTTTAAAAAGAGCCCTGGGACACCTCCTCCGTCATATCTATAACATTCAAACAGGGTCAGGCGTTAGCTCGTGTATCTGAGTTACAACGAACATTTACAGCTAATAATATTATGAGTGTTAATAAAATACAACATCATAACTCTAATGTTAAGCCGTTGCTAACCTTTAATGATATTAATATTGATGAATCATTAGATCTCAACCATAAAACTAAATTGCTAAATCTTTTAAATAAATATCGTGATTGTTTTGCTAAAGATTTATCAGAGTTAGGTCAAACCACGGTTACAGAAATGGACATACAGTTGACTGATACCGAGCCAGTAGTCTACAGACCTTATAAATTGAGTCATACGGAAAGAGCAGAAGTTAGGATTATGATAGAAGAACTCTTAAAGCATGATATCATTAGGGAATCTAAGTCCCCATACGCTAGTCCGATTTTGTTAGTCAAAAAAAAAACTGGAGATAAGCGACTTTGCGTTGACTACCGTGCTTTAAATAAAAAAACAGTTAAACAACATTACCCTTTACCTCGTATTGAAGATCAAATTGACCGATTGGCTGGGAATAAGTTTTTTAGTGCTTTAGATTTAGCTTCGGGGTATTACCAAATACCTCTAGCAGAAAATAGTAAAGACAAGAGTGCGTTTGTCACGCCCGATGGTCAATTTGAGTTTAACCGATTACCATTTGGTCTGGCAAATGCACCAGCGGTTTTCCAGAGAACAATTAACTTGGTCTTAGGTAACATGCGCTTTCATGGAGCTCTGGCTTACATGGATGATATTTTGGTGCCCAGCAAAACTTTTGAAGAGGGGCTTGATAAGTTGGAAAAAGTTTTAATAAAATTTAGACAAACTGGCTTAACGCTAAAACCGCAAAAATGACATTTTTTTCAAAATCGTGTAGAGTATTTAGGTTTTGAAGTATCTAGTGACGGGGTTTGTCCTGGTGCTAGGAAAATTGATGCTGTCAAAAATTTTCCAATCCCTAAAGATGTACACAATGTTAGGCAATTTATAGGTCTAGCTAGTTTTTTTAAGACGCTTTGTGAAAGGTTTCGGTGAAATAGCACGACCCCTTACAAAACTTCTAAAAAAGAATTCGACATGGGTCTGGTCGCAACCTCAGGAAAAAGCATTTGAAAAACTGAAAAATGCGCTTATTGTAAGACCTGTTCTAGCACTATACCATCCAAAGCTAGAAACCCAAATACATACGGACGCTAGTAAACATGGGGTAGGGGGCGTATTACTACAAAAACAATTGTTAGATGAACAGTGGAAACCTGTCGCCTATTACAGTAGACAAACGTCACCTGAAGAGTCACATTTTTCAGCGTATGAGCTAGAAACTCTAGCTGTCATAGCTGCGCTGGTAAATTTTAGATCGTATGTTCTGGGATTGAACTTCACCATTGTCACAGATTGTAACTCATTAAGAGCTACCTTTTTAAAGCGTGACATGTTGCCAAGAGTAGCGAGATGGTGGAGTTTGATTCAGGAATATGACTGTAACATTATCTATAAATCCGGTAAGGGCATGACTCACGTAGACGCATTAAGTTGAAATCCTACAGAAAGTAAAGAAGGTATCATTCAATCCATTGAAACTTTTGAGATTATGACAATAACTAACGACTGGTTGAGCACTGTTCAGTCTCAGGATACTGAAATACAACGTATCAAGAAAATATTATCTGATAAAGAATTCGATAATTTAGTAGAGATAAAAAAAAATTTTGCTCTCAAACGTGACCGCGTTTTTAGAATCACGGAAGAAGGGCTAAGGTGGGTTGTGCCAAAGGGATGTAGATGGCAAATATTAAAAAAAACCATGACGAAATAGGTCATTTCGCTTTCGATAAGACATTTGATAAAATAAAACAACATTATTGGTTCCCTCGCATGCGTAAATTTGTCAAAAAGTATGTGGATGCGTGTTTGGAATGCGCACATAATAAATTACCATCAGGCAAAAAACAAGGTTACTTACATCCTATACCAAAAGACGTCACTCCTTTCCACACCATTCACATTGATCATGTTGGCCCTTTTATCAAATCAAAAAAAAAAAAATTGTTACATATTAGTCATAGTAGAATCTTTTACTAAATTCATTGTCCTAAAAGCTGTAAGAAATACAAAGTCGACATCCACCAAAGCAATTTTACGAGATTATTTCGGGACGTTTGGAGTGCCACAAAGGCTTATAAGTGATAGAGGTACTTCATTTACTAGCTCAAAATTTAGGAATTTTATTACTGATATAGGAATACGACACATTAAAAACGCTGTTTCAACTCCAAGGGCTAACGGACAGGTAGAAAGGTACAATCGAACTATTTTAGATTCTTTGGCCTCTCAAAATTATGGTAAAGACGAAAGACTTTGTGACGATCGATTATTACAAGTACAATGGGGACTAAATAATACTACCAATAAAGGTACCGGTAAAACTCCTTGTGAAGTTTTATTTGGCTTAAGACTTACAGGAATATGCGAAAGTAATTTGGTCTCTGAAATAAGCTCTGATATAGTTAAAGATGTGTCGGAAGGAGAAGTGAGTAACTGTTCAGATAACCTAGTTAAAATTCGTGACGAAGTAAATGAACATACCCAAGACTCGCAAGAAAAGCAAAAAACTAGGTTTGATAAAAAAAGAAAACAACCTTTAGTATTCAAGCTCGGTGATTTAGTTAGAGTAGAAAGAACATCACATACAGTAGGTACAAGTAGGAAGTTGTTACCTAAATGTTCAGGACCCTACCGAATTACTAAAATTCTTGAGAATGACCGTTATGAGGTCATTGACACGCCGATTACAAAAAAAGGGAAAACCAATTATAAAGGTATATTTTCCATTGACAAAATACATCCTTGGCTTTGTTTCACAAATCAAGACAGTGAATCATCTGGTAGTGAAAACGTTGATTATTTTGAAAATAATACTTTAACATAATGTGTGAAGATAACGTTCAGATTTCTAATTAAAAATATAATATAATTATGTTTAATTTTGTGTATGATATGTGTGTATAAGTGTTAGATTAATGTGTGAAGATGACGTTCAAATTTCTAATAAAAATTATAATATATATTTTTTTATTATTTTGTGTGAATAATAATAATAATAAAAATATTTATTTACAAAAAGGTTAACAATAAGGTTTTTTTTTTTATAAAGTAAATATACAATTTAAATAATCAATATAATAATATGAACATGTCCAATTGAAACCTATTTTGGTCAAAGAAAATGACTCCTCGCTCTAACTAAGTTAAAATAACTTGTAATGAGACACGAGGGCTCTTCCCTCCGGCTACAAATAAGTACCTACAAACAGCACTAGGTGTTTTGCGTAGGTAATTACTTTATAGGATACAACTAAACAAAAATAAACTTCTTAGAATTTATAAACAAAAACAAAATAGATAAATATGTACATAATGTCAAGAATTTTGAAGTGCAAAGTGCACGTAACTTTTGCTGTGCAAAGTGCACGTGAATTACTTCACAAAGACACAATAAAGTGCAAAGTGCACGTGACTTTTGTAGTGCAAAGTGCACGTGAATAACTTCACAAAGTCACATTCATTGAAATGCAAAGTGCACGTAACTTTTGCTGTGCAAAGTGCACTTGAATTACTTCACAAAGTCAGATTAAAGTGCAAAGTGCACGTGACTTTTGTAGTGCAAAGTGCACTTGAATTACTTCACAAATTCACATTAAAATGCAAAGTGCATGTGACTTTTGTAGTGCAGAGTGTTCACTTATCAATCTTAGATTACTATAGGATTGATAAGTGAACATATGTTTTGCGACACTGTGAATTACAAATTAAAATGAACATCCTAAATGTAATTAAATTATTAAATAGTTTGGTAACGATTTATGCTAACAATTCTTGTTCGTGAGGACACGAACATGATATCAGGATGGACGAACTGTTAGCTTGTCAAAAACATATTCTGTAATTTTAGAAATCCATAGAATATTATTTACCCGCTTTTCTGTCAAGCAGGAAATAAACGTATTGAAATGGTTAATAATTATACAAATAGTTCTCGAAAAACTTATATACTTAGTATATAATCATATGTAAAAATAATATAATTTAAAGACTATATTTTATCATACTTTGTTGTATTTTTATGAGTAACTTTGTATAAATTAAATCGATTGTCATACAATAACTTTAACGGAAGTTATAGAAAACATTAAGTACTAGCGGCACGCCCCGGCTTTGCACGGGTAATTATTCAAAATTGTTTCAAAATTATTCGATTTTTTCTCGCCGTAAAAACCATCCTTAAACTCCAACGAACATTTAAAAAAATAAATTGGCTAAATTGGTATAGGCGTTGTTGAGTTATGCGCTTAGCAACACATTTTGCGATTCATTTTTAACCCCCGACAAAAAAGAGGGGTGTCATATGTTTGACGTGTCTACGTGACGTGACACTAAATGGATGAAGCGATTTCAACTTAGTTTTTTTTGTTTAAAAGGTGAGTCTGGCGCGAGTACTCTTAGACATGTTTCACGAAAATCGGTTGTGCCGTTTAAAAATTGTGGGGGTTAGAGTGGGGAAGGAAAACCGAAAATCTGCAAAAACTCGAGTATCAAATGAAAGCGAATTGCGTGCACATTACACATTATTATGGTGTTTTACTTTTAAGGAAATTGAAGGATTCGAATCGGGGGTTTTTCTTATATTTTAAATTTAGATTTATTATTTATAAGAAGATTAAGGTAAGAGAAAACATACTATTGATTGCAATCTTCAATTTGGTGTTACCGACAACAAACATAAACTTGGTTCGGGTCAATTTGTGTAACGTTAGTTTTATGAAGAAAGTTGGTTTTATATTGGTGTATAATTTTTCGTTCAAGCTAAGAATTAGTGTAAGAGCAATGCTGGTTTGCCAAGATACATACACCAACTTAACCTTCTTCGGTTATAGGAATACAACAATTCGACTTATGTAAATGGATCACATACCTACTCAGTTACAACATAATTTCGACGGAAGTCTGCAAAATTTACAGTTAAAATGTGTAGCGTAACTGTATTTTTTTAAAGTTAGAATTATATTATTATGCTATTCGTAAGAGCAGAAAAAAACTAAAAAAACTGTATACTCAACTTATTTTACGTGTTTTGGTTGAACTGCCAACCGACGATATGTACAATATCTATGCTATAATGGTAGGGTTTAGTTCTGAAAATAACTTTTTGAATGGGATTAGTTACGCTGTTATCATAAAACAGCAGAATATTTGCTTCAAATAAGATAGTAAGGTAACAGTCGACAGTACTGTTACGGGCAATTATTAGAAAGAAAGAAAAAAATGTTTATTTGCCACATAATCAAAACCAAATATACCTTAAGGTAAACAAAAACCAATAATAAATGTGACAAAAAGGTGATCATTCAGCATTATACATGTCCTTCAAACTCTTTTATAGTTCTCAGAACATGCCGGTTTCCTCACGATGTTTGCCTTCACCGTTGAAGCACGTGTTTAAAGCGCACATAAATTTCTCAAGAAGAAAAATCCAGAGGTGCGTGGGGGGAACTGACAAATAATTAGCAATAAATTAAAATTGCGACTATAATTTGAGATTTAAACTATCCTATCTCTCAAGTTGGATCGAACTGCACATGGTGTGCGAATTTTATTATAATCGGTTAAGTGGTTTAGGAGTCCATTGAGGACAAACATTGGCCGTGGTAAGCTCTAAGCTTGTGCTAAGCGTACTTGACATCCGCTATACTTATATAAATATGTTTTTAACCCCCGACCAAAAAAGAGGGGTGTTATAAGTTTGACGTGTCTGTCTGTCTGGGACATCATAGCTCCACGGATGGATCGATTTCAATTTTGTTTTTTTGTATGAAAGGTGTAGGTACAATATTACAGATATTTTTGTGTAAAAAATGAAGGTAGTTCTAAAATAGAAAACATTTATTTACTTTAAAAATATTCTTACATAACACAATATATTCAATTAACTACATAATGAACTGTTTCACCAATTCCGAGAAAAATAAGACAATGATTAAAATAAAGAGCTATTTACAAACCATTGTTTATATTTTTAAGATTTATATCAAGCTAAGTCGAAACATTACATACTCATTTTTCCTTTCTCTTATAAATAATTTTGTTGATTCGTAAAACACCATATTCATATTCGACCCGCAAGTTTAATTGAACACAAGTAACAATGTAAAATAGCGGCGCGGCTCGCTTTTATTAATAATATTATGTGTACAATAAAGAGTTATATATCTATCTATCCCGTTATCTTCTGTTGATGGCGCACTAATGGGCCGCTCTCTCTAAGCTCATTACTCCGGCTTCTACAGGTAGTAATAAGCTCTAGTTAATGGTGTAGACAACACTTTTTATGTATAATTCTTCTTAAATATACAAATAACAGTAACTATGTCACTTTTACCCACATTGCGCCTTTTGGCATTACATCAAAGAATATAAATCCCATTCGATAAAAAACTACAATTGCTTTCAAATAATTAAACAGTATCTGTCTACGTCAATGATAATTTTATTAAATATTATTAACGCCATGGGGTTGAAAATGCTACTTCTCCAGGTGAATAATAGTGTTACGCCACAATACATTCAGTCAAAAAAGTATCGGGAATAGATAATTTGTCTATGGTTCCCAATTACATTTTTAGTTTTTTTTTGCTGTTTGATTGCATTTATCAATGCACTTATATAAAATCCGAAAGTATTGAGACTTTTCCAAAAAATCTGGCGGAGAGATTTGATAGACGGAAAGTGAGAAAAATTTGGTAAGTATTATCCCGTTCACAATCAACGCATTCATTCTCACTCGGACTATTAGTCTGTAAATATCGACATGAAAGATGTGACAGTCTATTAAACCTATTACCTGTATAAATGTATGTAGGTAATAGGTTAAATAAATAGATAAATAAAAATAATACATAATTCTTATTTATTAGCCCCGACCAAAAAAGAGAAGGTACAAATAGATATGCGGGTTTGCATTGAATTCATTTATAAGCTTCTCTCTTTCTAACGCGTGAGTTGATCCGTCCAAACCTGAAATAGCATATAATTATTAAATAAATTGTTTGCATTTAGTGCATACAATCGTCATTTCGTGTTAAAAACTATAGTAAAAATCTGCCCCCTGAGCTATGTACTACTTTACTTTATTTTTCTTTTTACTGATCCTAATAACTTAATAACTAAGAATTACATTAGAGATAAACTTATTAATGAGATTGCTAATAATTATTTTGGGCATAGGTTAAAATTTAAGACATTCTACAAAACATGGCGTAGCGAAACTATTCATATTTCATACAATATACAATTATGATTGAATAATATATTAAATTAAATTAATGAAAATATCTATAGTTTCACGCCAATTAGCATAGACTTATACTTCCTGCGCGAGGCTTATTTTCATACATCATAAAGCAAATTCGCATTGATTGGCTGAAACTGAATCATACTTCCTATTCATTATAAGTCAAAGCAACCATGTACTGAACCGGAAAATAATTAATTGACAAAGTAGATGACCAAAGTTGTTCAATAAAGTTGTTTTAGTGTCTAAAAAGGACTGTAGTTTTTAGGAGCCCTTTTTCTGTGGCCTTCTTAAATTATGTGTTCATTTGTCTAAAAACAAATCTTGCAAGTAAATTCGATACACTTCTCGATTTCCGATTGAGCTGAAATGTTAGATTTAGTAATTACCTCGCTGAGGTGAGATGAAAAATTACGTGTTGCCATCGAGTGCAAAAAATTTACAACTTATACTCAAGGATTCTTCTTAAATCCTATTTGTCCGATAATGGAATATAATAATGCCAATCGATAGATAGTTTACATTGATACTTAGACCATTTCAGACTATTTCAAACATATAATTTTTTAGCTACACCAATGTCCCATGCTTTGATCACAGAACCTGGAAAACACAGAAAAAAATATTAACTATGGCACAGCTAATCAGACATGTAATCCATGTATATTTGGTCTTCATGTCAATTGTAATAAAATTCTAGAACACACTTGACTCAAGGAAAGGGTCCGCTAATGTAAAATATTCGATAGATCATACACCAATTACGATTACCTAACCGACAATTTCCAATATCCCTTCAACTTTCGCTTGAATAGAAGACCTCTCGGAAGGTTAAAAACGAGTGGCCACAAAGCACTTTACACACAAACAAACTTCCTGATGGCTCAAGTACGTGGAACACCATAATATTTAGTAATGTGCACGCGATGCTCTTTCGTTCGATACTCGAGTATATTTGCAGATTTTCGGTTTTCATTCCCCACTCTATAACTTTTAAACGGCTCAACCGATTTTCATGAAACATGTCTAAGAACACCCGGGCCAAACACACCTTACAAAAAAAAAACTAAATTGAAATCGCTCCATCCGTTTGGGAGCTATGATGTCCCAGACAGACAGACAAACAGACAGGTCAAACTTATAACACCCCTCTTTTTTGGTCGGGGGTTAATGATTCATCACAATAACAAATACAAGCACTTGGTGTAGGTGTTTAATATGTATAATGAAAAAAATATCTATTTGTCTAATTAAAACATTATGTATAACAGATTCTAGTATCCGTTACACAAGCTAGACCTTAGAAGCTTACCACGGGGCTAGATGTTGTTCTGTAGATAGTCCGAGATAGCAATAATAAACTCTCCGGTACGTTCTCGAACGAATCGAATGGATAAAAAGAGATAGCAAATGTTTGACAAGGACGGATATAGCTCTCTAGAATATTCGACTTGGTATAAAAGGCGCGGACAGTTCAGTTGGTAAGTCAGTTTGTATACAACAAAGAAAGTGAATAGTTAAGTAAGTTTTGTATACAACAAAGAAAGAGTGTGCACTTTTAAGGAATACAGTGAGCATATTATTTTGAAGGAAAGGGTGGATTTTAAGATTGAAATGAAATAAAGAGTTTTTATTTAAGAACGGAAGTAAACAGTTTAAAGTTAAAGTCGGGAATAGTGAAAAGTGATTATTGTGAAACAGTATAAGTGTTCAAGTGATATTAGGGAAAGTGTTAAAGTGAAAACGGCAAGATATTTAATTAATTTGAGACTTACTAATGTCTAATTAAAAGTCAAATTGACTTTGGTTTGCAAGTATCGATAATATATTATCTTTTTTTCTTATCACCATCGTTTATCTATCATCATTTCAGCCGTTGGACGTCTATTGAGTTTTTTTTTATCTGTTTCATATTATATATTCTATATTACAAGTTATGTTTTGTTGTTTGTTTGTGGTTATTGATCAATCAATGTAAATTTTCATAATTTTCTCAGTTATTTTAATTTTATAACATGAAATAAAAAAACAATAGACTGGGACTTAAATGCATTATTTGACTAGGAAGGGTACTTTGTACATATACCTACCGACGACATTATTACCTATGTCTTTCTCAAATGTATTAATACATAATAATATTAAAAATTCTATGAAGAAGACTAAAACGAACAACAAATAATTATTGTTAAATCTGGGTCTGGGTGTTTAATATGTATAAAAAAATATCTACTATTATGTATGTCTATTGTATTAGATATACGCGTAACAGAAGCTTTGAGCTTACCGGATATATTTAAATCCACAACTACACGTAGCTGTTAAGGCGTAAAAGCCAACACAAACTTAATATTGTGTTTTGATTTTGTCGGTTATTATGAAAATCTGCTTAAAGATAGGTACATAACATTTTTCTCTTGTTTTTTCCAGATCTTATTATGCCTTTTATCAGCAATATTATCATCATATCACAGGTATTTATGAAATACATAATATTGCCTCGTCTGCGGTTGTTTATAATATTTTCATGAGGCAGTTTATTTTTCCCGAATGCGCAGTGGGGTAACGGATTACGGATAATGTGATTCTAATTAGAATGATTGTTAGCTCGTTAGATTGTTGTTATCCAGTGCAGTAGACTAATCGTAAAATGCCAGTTTTCTACAGCGGCGTAATGCGAAAATTCACGTCTTATTTCCGTACTAATAAGTATTAAGCTATGGTTAGCTATGGTCAAAGTCGTTAATTTTAACTTGATTAAGTATTTTAACTTTACCGAGCGAGCTACATGAAATGAGTAAATCTGAATTCCTGATTTTTTTAATATTTTTCGAATTGTATCGGATTTTTTTTAATGTGCATAATCTTGCTGGCAAGTTATTCCATCTACATTTATAAAAATCCGCTCCAAATAATGTGCGATCTTACTGAATTAGATAATCTCACAATCAGTATAGCGTACAACGAAACAACTTGTAAGTGTACAGTAATTTAAATTATGACATATTACAGGTTAGGTGATCAAAGTTCGCTATGGCTGCACTGAAAAACACTAGAACCTTTAGAGCTCTAGCCGTATTATCTCCAAAATACTGCCCTCAAATATGTTCTAGAAGAAGCCTAAATTTGCAAGAATATCACAGCAAAGACTTGCTAAGAAAACATCAATATAAAAATTAAAATACACAAAACTTAAAAATAAACATAAAAAATTATAGATTATTAAAATTATACAATATAAATCACAATAAAAATATCACAAAAATGTCAAAATACATTTAAAATTGAATAATAATAATGAAATTATAAGATTAAATATTAACATCAGATGATACTTAATATTTTTTTTATAAGTTCACTACAGAGATGTAACTACTTACAGCGTCAGCCTTGAGGTAGATAGAAGACGAAATCTATGACGAACATCATAAACTAATAATTTGTACAAAATAAATCTTAATTTACTACGTTAGTCATTTCGGAACAAAATATAAAATGAGCACGTAGTTTTGAAATGAGGATTGTATTGTTAAAAAGATGCAGCACCACACACGCAAACCAGCTTACGACTTCGCCAAATGTGAACAAATGCAAAAATGCTACTTTTATGATTTTTAGCTCAGATCCAGAACCGTAAGTAACATAAAATTAAAAAGTAAAAAAAAAAAATCTTAGTATAACACATTTTGCGATTCATTTTTATATATAAGATTAATGCTTAAAATGAAAAAAGTTGTTCTAGTGACATAACTACAATAGTTGGACATATGCTACCGCGGAGTTTTTTGTAGACATTATGATGTTCTTCAATATTGTTGTAAATTATTTAGTTAAGTTCGACGCGTATGTTTTTTTTGTTTTATGTTTTGTTGCCTCAGAACGAATTTCGATGATCCTTTTGTGATGTATTTTTGTGAGCATTTTTTATTTTATCTGACCTGAAAGTTGCTTAACCTTGTAAGCGTTTATGATTGGCTTACCTGACGTATTTCCGTTGCATCCAGTCTGAAATCACAACGATTCTAAAGAAGTTTCACTTCAAAAAAAAAGTGTGTGTGTGTGTCAGCTACGACGCACGATTGGAGTTTACTCCTTACCTTACGAACGGTAATATAATGTACTGAATAGAGTTTCTGCCGGTAACTAGATTTGGATAATACGGCCATGGAATTAGGTCAGACATTATACATTAAAGAGCTAGTTCCCGCAGAGTAAGGGAGTAATTAGCCAATTTAAGCGCGGCCAGACTATAGTATTCCGTACAGTAAATAAATACTTCGTACTAATATAATAAAACCTAGTCTTGATTCAATGATTTATATAATTATTTTATTCAGTAAAATGACGCTCCTGTCTTTGCGAATGACGTTAACAATTCTATGAAACTGAATAATTAATGTCGGCTGGTTCAAATAATACATAATTTTAATATGAAGCTTAAATTTGACGTAATAATGGACCTTGTATTTTGTGGAATTGGTATTAACAATCAATATAAAGTTCATTCTACATTAATTTATATATATTAAACAAGCTTTGTTCATGTTGTATTTTGTTGTGCCGCGAATGGAATTTACGTAAGGTAAAATGTAAATTTTGTTATTTCTAGGGGATCAAGGCATTTTTGTGCCAAATTTCATCGCATGACGGACACAGAAGCCGTCAACCAAGAAATATGTTATTATAAACATGTTTACAGGGACCATCTCAGGATAGCATGTTAGGGGTTTTGAGGTTGGCTAGTTTTTATTGTTTTTGCTAATAGAAAAAAAAAGAAAAAGTAAATAGTAAAATGATAAGAGATATAATAGAAATGCTTATAGAATAGGTGAAACGAAGCTGTAATTCTTCTATTTTCATAAAAAGTAGTGAATAGGAGATTATCTAACAACTTCGTTAACTTCGTCTTTGCCAAAATCTTTTAATTATGGGTATTCAAAAACTTACCTAACAGATATTGCAGATTTTTTACTGACAAGTCTCTAAAAATTTTAATGTTATTCAGAACTGGTATTGCTTTTTTGTTAGCAAACACAAAAGTAAGCACTTAAAGTGAGTCATTAGTTGATTTTTATTTCGTTCATGTTTTAAATCCGTTATCTTATTAAAACTCAAAAGGGCGATGGACCTAAAAAGCAGGAATTGGGAGCCACTGCTTTAGAAGTTGCCATATTATATCTGAGTATAATATTTTTTATAATATTTGAGCCAAAATGAGAAATTTGATCAAAATGCAATGGTGGTTGTTATAACTATTAAAAAAATATATATATTAAAATATTAAAAATTCTTTAACTATATTCATAAATTTGTTTATACAAATACACTATACACAAATATATTTATATAAATATTATATATATATATATATCTCACACAAATACTAGTACATAAATTTAATATTATTTGTTTGTTTACAATAATGGTTAAGATAATTTTTATTTAGCTTATCATATCATAAGTTCTTCGGTAGCAGTATAATCTAATTTAAGTAGATATTCCGTTATTTTATTGTTACAATCTTTATAGCTTAATAATTTCAGTGATGTTAATGTTTTACTTATCTTATTATACAGATGAGGGCCTAAATACGAGGGTGATTTTCGACTAAATTTAGTTTTACATGAAGGCTTTGGATCACATAGATCTAGAAGGTACCTATTCACTCTTGTCTTGAAGACAATCAGGTTGTAGTTATTAGGAAATACAAAGGATTTAGGGTCCTCGGAGGGGTTGTTCCTAATAGCTAAACTATTTTACCTCACAATTAAAATTCACGCGATCTAACAAGAAGTCGTGGTCAATATACTTATTTTAACATGCAAAAGTCTTGATTATATCTATTTATTCAGCGGAAATAAAAAACTCTTATTTTTAATCGATACAGGCGCTTCTATTTCATTAATTAACAGTAAATTGGTAACTAGATACTCAAACATATACAGCGACAAAACATGCATAAAAGCTAGCCCATATCAATTAAATGAATTTAAGTCGGAAATGTAATTTCATTTCATTTCAAAAATAAGGTAAATGCCTAAGGATACGATAAAACACTATAATTCCGTTATTATGATATAACTTTCAATTAAAATTCGAGTCGTTGAAATAAGCTTTTTGTCCTCACTTGTCTGCTGTATGAGTTTCTTGCAAATTTCGCATCGAATAGAATTTTTATGAATTGTTTTGTTCTTCATAATTTTCACAAATTTGCAATCTTAAATGTCAATTAAAAATCAAGTACTAGACTGATAGGTGACAAATTGACAATGATCCATGAAGAATAAAACCTATTTAACAAGAAGAAGAAGAATAATAATACCACTTATCTCAGAAGTAGCAGTTACAAAAAGATTTGCGAACCAATAAAGCGTATTTAATATTTGGAAGTATTATAGTCGCGATTGTGTACCGAGCAGTGTAGGCAACCGATGAACCGTCGAAGTTTCACTCCTTACGGGCAAAACTGCTCACTCAGGAATATCGTGAGAAATTGAATTGGAATCCGCATTACAAATGAACCGAAGCTTGACATGACTTTGGTGGAAATGATGATGATGGCAAACTCGAGCCGTCCCACAACTCTACTGTGTCGTGCGCCTCGACGGTAGCTCGGAGGTTGCTTTGATTCTGAGATAAATATGAAATAGTAATTGATATCATTATATCAGAAAGAAAAGAAAAGAAGATATTGAAGCCAATATCAATAGATTCTATACATAGCATTTTCATTGTGAAGTATCCATGCTGTCTTTTAAAAGATATCGCACTCCACGTTGATGGCTTATTTTATTTATTACATCGTAACTAAGAGAATTCAATGTGTAATCTCGTTAGCAATCACGTGTAGTTTATTATAAAAATGCAAGTATTCACAATCTCTTAAATTTTTAGTTAAGAGGCAGTTACTAAACTAAAAAAGATAAAAAGCTTTTAACTTACTTCCTTGGACAACATAACAGGTGAAAAAAAATACAAAACCCTTCATAGGCACGTGGCACGGAGCGTGAGATGTTTGTTGATTGTCGGAATCAGAGGATTAAACTTGTCAGAAGAAAACTCTTTGTATCAAAGAAGCAAGAGAAAACGAACCGGAGAACATTCAGAACGTTAGATTCAGGGGTGATGACATACAATTTATTAAAAATCATTATTCAAAAGACTACTGAAAAGCCGTGTTGGCAAAGTGGGAGGACACTCGACTTTCATTCCGAAGGTCGTGGGTTCAAACCCCGCCACGCACCTCTGGATTTTTCTTCTTGAGAAATTTATGTGCGCTTTAAAAAAACACGTGCTTTAACGGTGAAGGCAAACATCGTGAGGAAACCGGCATGTTCTGAGAACTTTAAAAAAAGAGTTTGAATAGACATGTGACATTCACCAACCCGCACTTGGCCAGCGTGGTGAATTAAGGCCTAATCTCTCTCGTCAAGAGAGAAGTCCCTGTGTCCCAGCAGTGGGAACGTTAATAGGGTGATGATGATGAAATCGAAAAATCGTAAAACATAATATGTTTGCCTGGTGCTTGCCAATCACACCCTTTTCGATCGGCAGCTATTAAATACATAATCGATAAGTGTGCGTAACTTGTTGGGCATAACGCATTAAAATGAGTTGACGCGATGAAATAACTTATGAGATAAGAGTTATGGTTATTTAATTTTCATCTAAAATTTTATATGATTTCTCGGATTTAAATGTTGCAAGCTGCAAGCTGGTCCACATTCCTTATCCGTTGGTTCCAGTTGGCTCCGTAGCATCACAAATCTTTCGTCCAATCCATTCTGTTTCCTTTCAGAGCAATCTAAACTTCTCCAATTATTGTAACGACCCATTTTTAGATCACAATTATTTTTATGGGCCATCCCTCGCGCCGTTTGTCCGTGTACAAAGAAGTACGAGGTCGGGGAAAACGGCCATAATGAATGGAAGGAAGCAATCTGAGAGTAGGAACCGGCCAGATTCGGCCGCTTAGAGCCGGGGACAAACATGGCCAGATTTGGTCGCTTTGGGCAGTGGACAATTGGAGCCTTTTTGATTGTTTTGGCTTATCTAGTTTCGCAAACCAAACACCTAGATCTCGATAAGATTGTTACATACTGGTATGACGTGCTGGTGACTTCATAATTTTCCATGAATTGTTTTTTACCCGGCTTGTCTACGTACGTCCTATTGTAAACAACGTACGTATGAAATGTACGGTATTGGAAATATTGCGACATAAATAGTGTCGCAATTTTCATTTACGTTGAAGATCTATTGAAGATTCCCAATATCTATCAATTTCCTGTATTTACCTCGACTCAGTGTTTGAGGAAATCACTATTCCATCTCTTTCCCAAACGAACCTCGGATGTGCGCCGCTTACACTGCACTGGAGACTCATCTACAAACAAAAATCAGTTTTATTACCTTGCACTTAGAGTTTATTTTAAACCATTATTATTATTTTTAACATCAAAGGGACTATCTGGAATTGCGAAGGCCTGCTAAAATTGATGTGGCAGCTGGAATTAGCCTCATATACATTAAATATTATGTATACAGATATAAGCAAGTTAACAGCATTTGAATGATTCCCCATTAATTATTCAACCAAACCTCTCGCAATAATCATATTCCATTTCAGTCTGTAATACCACATACAATTATTATACCTATAGTTTAGAAGTCTCTTTTAAAAAATATGAGTCAACTTCGTCACGGTTGTCAAAACGTTTTTTTTCTTAGAAGCACAGGGCATATAAGGACAGGTCAATTTAATGTCAGTGAAAAAAAATAAAAAAAAAGATTAAGGACATTTGTCTACGAGTAATAATTGTTTGTATCATCATCATCAACATTCTCAATTTACCACATTATTATATGGGGTCGGTCCAACATTAATTCTCAGTCTATAGCTCTATTTAAAAAAAATATATGTTAATCTTGATGAACGAATTGCCGCCTCTGGCCTTGTAGTAAGCAGACGTGTGTTTGAATTTTCTTAAAAATAATAAAATTACGACACAGTAAAGTGATTCTTGCAGTAATAGTGTTAAAAATCAATTCCCTAAGACAACAAACGAGTTCCGTAAGCCCAAATAGTTCCGCGCATAACTCGCAACCAACCAGCTGCGTTGAGCCACCTCCCCGCGCTCACCCCCGTGACGAAAAAAGACAACATCTGATTTTTGGCTCGCCTGCACTCAGCGCGTAAACGGTCGGGCGCGTGACGCATACTGCAACACAATGAGCATGCAGCGAACTCCACCTCGGACCCAATCCATAAGCGAAAGCGAGGATGCAAGCGGGTCGGTTCCGAATCTGCCAACTTTTGTGGAAGACTCCTACAATATTAATATTGAATATTAATATTAGAAAACGCAAGGAAAGGACTGAGGAATATGACTATAAAAGACAGTTTGAACATTTTCGTAACGAAATTATGGATTTTCTAAAAGATTTTGGTAAAACCCAGACTGAAAATATAACGCAGATAAAACAGGAAGTTACAGAAATTAAAAATGAATTAAAAACAATCCAGACAGTTTCAGAAAAATTTTCTCAAAAAATTGATTTCATAACAAACGAAATTCAACATATAAAATTATCAAATAGCGAAACTCAAGATAAAATAAAAAAAACTGGAAAATGAAATATGTACAATAAAATGCCAAAATGTGGAACGCTCATCACTTGGACCACAACCCTCTACTACGAACGAATATATTATTGCCGAAGTTAGAGATCGCAACGAAAGGGAAAAGAATGTTATTATTGCGGGTATTTCTGAAATAAACGACAAAAATATAAAACAAAGACGTATTTATGACACTGACCAAGTTAAAAAGGTGATTATTTCATTGGGCGAAAACTGTCCGAATCCAACAAAATGTATGCGTTTGGGAAAATATGTGCCAAACAAAAACCGGCTTATGAAAGTTTGTTTTCTAGATTCTACCACCCCAAAATTCCTTCTACGAAACAAAATGAAACTGCCTGAACATATGAAATTATTCGCCGACTATACACCGACACAAAAACAGCAGTGGCAAGCATTAAAAAATGAATTAAAAGATAGAACAGAGAGCGGAGAAAAAGATCTTATTATAAAATACATTAAAGGTGTGCCAAGAATTATTATAAATACTCAACAAGCTGATACAAAAAACTAACAGCAATACATACATACCCATTAGAGAGGAACAGTATGCTAAGTCATCGAACAATAAGCAGTTACACTGAAATACCACTACATCCACAATCACTACGTTTTTACTACGCAAATTTAAGAAGCATTTGCACCGACACTAAGTTTGATGAAATTAAATGTATAGTAAAGTCGATACCTAAGACAACTCATGTACTCATTTTCACGGAGACTTGGATAAAATCGGAAACCGAAGCAAACCAATACAGAATACCGAACTACACACATGCTTATAACTACCGGAAGTCGGATGGAGGTACCAAGAAAGATACTACTAAGTTAGAGAAAACAAGAGGCGGCGGCGTATCAATATATATACACAAAAGTATCAATTTCGACATCACTGAAAATCTAGTAGAAGACAATAACCATTATTTGTGGATAAAAATAGATAAGTTATCACTGAATATAGGAGCTATTTACAAACCAGGCGAAACTAACATCAAACAATTTTTAAATAGATTTTCCCCACAATTAGAGTTAAGAAAAAGAGCAATTATTTTTGGTGATTTTAATATTGACCTCCTCAGTTCAGATAGAATAGTAAAGCAATATAGATATGTAATTAAAGAAACAGGTTATGAAATTATTAATAAAATAAAAGAAAAGTTCAGCACTCGTGTGACAGATAAAACTAAAACTATAATTGATCACGTGTATTCTAATATTATTAATAACTCAATCAGTATGTCTATAATTAATTCATCAATCTCTGATCACAAACATATTTATTTGGAATTGGGGAAAATTGTACTTGAACCGCCAAAGAAGATAAAATACAAAGCTTTAGACTACGATAAACTTTACAATAGTGTACTACAAACAAAACATACAAACGAAATCAATATTTACCAAAACTTAGAACTATTCTTATTAGATCATATTAGAGAAAACAGAGTGGAAAAAGTAAAAATACAAAACCAACCACAAGACGATTGGATAAATAAGAAAATAATAAACGCTATTAACATTAGAAATACTCTATGGCAGGAAACAAAAATTAAACCAAAAGACACAAATGTTATGGATGATTTTATTAAGGAACAAAAACATGTAAGAAAACTAATTACAAATGAAAAACAACAATATTACTATTCTAAATTTCTTAAAACTTATAACGATCCAAAAAAAATGTGGGAAACTATAATTAGCTTAGCTTTAAATAAAACAAAAGAAAATATCACTCTTCCTAAATTAAAAATAAATGATAAGCTTATTACTAATGGACATGATATATGTAATAATTTTAATATATTTTTCACTTCAATAGGAGCCAATCTTGCAAATAAGATACCTATCAAATATCATATTAGTAACAATAACATATTGATGTATGAACCAAATTTCATTCATGAGGAAACTCTGAGTACATTCCAACCGTGCACCAACGATGAAGTTTCTAAAATAATTGATCAATTAGACAGCAATACTAGCACTGGTTTAGACGGAATCAGTACAAAAGCGGTGAAATGTCTAAAGAATTTAATTCAAGGTAATTTGGTGGATTCTTTTAATTTATGTTTGTCAAGTGGCACTTTTCCAGATTCTCTAAAAATAGCTAAAATCACTCCATTGTACAAATCTGGTGATAAAACCAACACAAATAATTACAGGCCAGTGTCTGTTCTACCAGTGCTCTCTAAAATTTTGTAACGAATTCTTTACAACCGCCTAAATAAGTACTTAATTAAGAAAGAATTTCTTGTCGAACAACAATATGGTTTTCGTCAAAAATCAAGTACCTTAACTGCAGCTATAGACCTTATCACTAAAATTAAGACAAACATTGATCAAAAGAACTACGCTCTCGGAATTTTTGTAGACCTAAAGAAAGCTTTTGATACAGTTTGCCACCAGAAACTTTTGCAAAAATTGAATAACATAGGTGTAACGGGTGTAGCTCTGGAAATGTTTAAATCTTATTTAACGAATCGTCGACAGGTTGTGAAAATAGAAAATCTTACTAGCTCTTTAGAAGACATATCTTACGGTATACCACAGGGCTCCATATTGGGACCGTTGTTATTTTTAATATACATTAATAATATCACTAAAATTGGCTTAATCGGACAATTAACTCTGTATGCGGATGATACATGTCTATTTTATTTTGATCAAAATTTACAAAAAATTGTCGAAGATGCTCAAAAAGATTTAAACATCCTAAATGAATGGTTGAAATATAATTTGCTAACAGTAAACACATCTAAAACATCTTTTATGATTTTCAAGGCTAAGAACAAAAAACTGACAGATATTCCATATCTTATGATCGATAATGATCGTCTTACACAGTCTCACACTGAAAGGTATTTAGGGTTGTGGATCGATGACAAACTTACTTGGACACCACATATAGAACATTTGCAAAATAAACTCACATCAATTCTAGGAGCTGTCCGTAAAGTTGCAAACTGTATCCCAGACAAAGTCCGCACTATTATTTATAACTCACTTGTGAAATCACAACTAGAATACCTCATTGAGGTTTGGGGTTCGGCAGCAACAACTAATCTGAACACTCTCCAAAGAACGCAAAATAAAATTATCAAAACTATATACCGCTATAACTATCTGGCACCTACAAAAGACATATATTTAAAAACGAAATATTTAAACATTAGACAACTATATATTTATAAAACTTGCATCTTATTAAAAAAATTATCAAAAAACGAAATTCAATCAAATATTCAAATAAAACTTAAAGAAAATATGTATAACTTGAGGAATAACATTAAAATTAACATTGCAAAAAGTAGAACAAATTATGGTAAAAAAACAATAATCTCAGAAGGCGCTAAATTTTTTAATAAGTTACCAAAAGAAATCAAACAGATAGAAAAAATACCCAAGTTTAAAAATAGCTTAATAACGTACGTTAGAACCTTATAAAATGTAGAATATACTTTAGAAAACATAATCGCTCTTTAAAGTTTTAATATTAAAATTTTAATTATAAGATTAGCATAAGTACATACACATATTTAAGGATTAGATATAATTTTATAAGTCCAGAGGCTAAACTCTATAGAATAAGTAAAAATATGTAATCTCATTATAAATGAACTGTTAATAGTTTTTATGAGAAATAAATATCTTTGAACCTAACGTATCGAAAAATATTGAATTTTTTCAGAAATTACCCTTAACATAAATGCCTAGAAACAATGCCTAGGTATTTCTTTTGCAACGGTAATAAAAAACATTTAAACTAAAACGAGAAAGAAAGGGTCAAATATGCACACTTACCTAAATCTGGAATGGAGCTCGAGGGTTCTTCGAACATGGAGACCTCACGCACCAGTCGTGATAAGGCGCGGTATATAAGCTGGAGTGGGCGATGAAGAAATTCTCTTGACTTCGTAAGTCAAAAGTGTGCATTACGTGAGTATTTTTTTTTATTTTTTATTATTGATAAGCCTTCATTTGACCACAATCTCACCTGATGTAAAGTGAAGATGTGGTCTAAGATGGAGCATGAAGGCCTAGAAGATGGCTTTTCCGGACCACAACAACTCCCTGGCCTAGCTAACTCTAGCTTGACACGCTTTATAATGCCGACTAGCTGTTGCTTGGGAAAGGCGATCATTACACGAATAGATCAATTATTAAATCCAGGCTCTATTTCTGTTCAACTGACATTCTGACTGCTTAAATCCTGTAGATATAAATAATATAACTTCTTCGCAAATTACCTATGAAATTTTACTGGATAGCGTGTTAATTACAAATTGTCGAGGCAGTCGGATTTAATTAAGCCGTACGATATGTATTGCAGCCATTGGGGCTCAATCAGCAGGCTACAAAATTAATTTATTTGTGTCTGTATATTTTTCTGTTCTTTTGTCAATGCCTATTTACAGCAGCTCCTATTTATAATTGACAAAGCCCTTATCAAACAGCAGCAACAATTAGTATAATTTAAACATTTAGCAATATTTAATTTGACTTATATATACAAATAAATATTAGCTTTTCCTTCACAAACCTATTTTCAATATGAATGAAACATCATATTATTTTAGTACTATAACATTAAAATATAATCGGCCAATTGTGAATCATGTACTTATTTATAAAGAAGTAAAAAAAAAACTTAACTAGTGAATTGGTGCTCAAATTGGAATACCTCCTTGCGCTGCAATAGTGACGTGCCGCGATCCAAACACACGTATTGGAGCGCGCGCTCCCTGATCCGCGATCTAAGATCCGTGATCCTGAATCGCTGATTGTGGGATCGTCCATTCAAAACGGATACATTACATGTTGTATAATTTCCATCGTACTTATGTCGTGGTAAAATTTGAATGTTTATCTTAGGTTAGTACAATGTCCAACTGTGAGGACTAGTCAAGAAAGAATGTTTTTTATATTTACTCCTTCCCCACTCTCACCCCCATAACTTTTAAACGGCACAACCGATTTTCATGAAACATATCTAAGAACACTCGCGCCAGACTCACCTTTCATACAAAAAAAAACTAAATTGAAATCGCTCCATCCGTTCGGGAGCTATGGTGTTTTTAATATGTAGATATATTAAGAAATATGTATGTATGTCTATATTAAGAAGCAGATAATATGTCTAGTACCCGTAAAACAAGCTTACCACGGGGCTAGATGTCGTCGTAGGATTATCCGGAAATATTTATTTACATTTATTTTTCCTGGATGAATATTAATCAAGATTACCTAAGGGAATTTTACTAGTATGTCCCATATTAGAAGAGAAACATAATTATTACATTATGGCAGTAGACCGAATATAACACACATACTAACATTGTTTTTTCAGTGTCAACGAACGCAGGAGAAGGCTTGGATAAAATAAAATAATATCAAATAGAAGATTTTTGTTATCATTGGATTTTATGAATCCTGATGAAGTCATCTTATTTTATGAATTCTTCCAGTTATCCTACTCCCATTAAAAGGCAATTTGACTTAGTATCAGATAATTATTTGTGCTGCCATTTTGAGCCCAATAGCGGCTATGTACCATAAGTTTTTATTTATATTCCCTCGGAATCTTTCTATACCATTTCTGCAGTGTGAAATCATGTGAAATAGAACATAAATCAGTAAGATGCTGTCGTAAACCCACCTTCAATTGAATGGAAAAGAACGGTTTAATACAGTTTTGCTTGATTGATTGCTAGGATAAGGATAACTCAGCCAAAAAAATAAAAGAATTTGGCTGGATGGAATCAAAATAAAATAACGAAAGAGTAAAATAAAAAGCAGAGTAATCTCTGCAGCCATTGCAGTTTCAGTAAATGGAAATTACTTCATCGGATAAAACTTTATGAATTGTAACTTTGACTAATTTAATTGCTTGCGTTTTATGGTACACCGCAACGCGTCCTTTATGCTAGAGATAAGATAATTTTATATCTGTGATATTGATCTTTAGGTACTTGATTTATTAAAATCCATTATGTTTTGATCCCTTTTACTATTCTATCTTTTACATAATTATTTATTTTTTTAGGAGACTCTGGATACCCTCAGCACCCAGGCTAAAGGCTTTAGATGCAAATACGAGGCCAATTAGTAAGAGGGGTTGATGATGATTTTCCGCACTTAGACTCAAGGGGTGCTCACATATTATGTAAAAAACATTTAAAAACATCAATACGTACATTATTTTTTACTATACTATGACACATAATCAAATAAAAGGTATTATGCTTGTTCTGGTCCGTGCCCGCGTTATGCTCAATTCATACTAATATTATAAATGGGACACTTTCCTATGTCTGTTGTTTTGTCCGTCTGTTACTTCAAAAACGGCTGAACCCATTAAATATAAATAAATATATTTCTAATTAATATATTTCCTTATGGTTGTTTTATATTTAAATTTAAAAAATATAAAACAACCATAATATTATGCTACAACTTTTAAGCTATAGCAGGAAGTCTCACTGAGACTACTGTTTAATTGAGCAAGACAGCGCTAAATATAACCACTGATTAGACTTGGACTTTTCTCGAAGATGTTCCTCACTTTTTAGGTTAAACTATTAAAGCAATATTATACAGAAAAAGGTTAAGATACATCCGTAACCTTCGCATAGAGGATCCTGTGTGAAAAATTGATTGAAGAATATTAAAATAAATATTGTTTCTTTGTTCCAGAAATCTTTTTTCCATGCAAACAAATACCTACAATTTGCCAATACTTGTACTGGCTATAGTACCTTTAATAAATTTCTACAAGATACAGAATCAAGAAACATAAACTATTAATTCAAATACTCACTCTAACAGTCCGCAACTACCATAAATGAGCAGATTTTTTATTTTATTAAATTAATTATTTTAAAAGTATTGTATATCAATAAAATAAGATTGACAGAAGAATCCGTTTTAAACGTCATTTTTTTTTCATAGTCTTTTGACTATATTTGCAGCTTGCATTCAGTCAATTCTATGTCAAAGGCCTTAAGGTTACATTAAAAAAGTTTAATAATTTGATATAGTGGTTAAGTAATTTTAATTTATTTTATTTTCCGCGCAATTTCCTTAATTTTTTTCTTTCATAAGAACCTTCTCCTCTGCTTTCGCACTTTCGCACTTTAGACAGATGTACTTTTGGTAAAACTAATTTCTCTTTGTTTCTTAAATTGTAATGATGTGTATCTTTCTTTTTCAAGTATGTGGCTTTGTTATTGTGTATTTCTATGAGACTTTTACAAATATAGAGTGATACCACTGTCATTATTTTATGTTATTCAAAGGAACTTTTGACAGATATTCTTTTGTATATTCCGCAGATTATTATATTATAAGCGATTCGATTTTCGATTATACCAATGCGGATAAGGCGAGGTTTGAGGGGCAAAGTTGAGCCCTAGCTACTACTACAGCTACTACTAACTTGGCGGTGGAGACGAAGTCCGTGAGCTCCCCGTCGTCGCGCTCGAGCTGGTCCAGCGTGCGCGCCTCGCCCGTGCTCTGCAGCCCGATCACCACGCACTTGCCGCACTTCACCGCCTCGCGCGCCGTCACCACCGCGTGGTTCACCTGCTCACATGCTACGTTATGCAATTGGTACAATGGTGGCTCTTATAACACGGATTCCGCAAGACATGTTGTGCAAGAATAAAATAAAAAAAAGGTGTGTGTGCGATTCACACACGATAGAAGTGAAACTTCAGTAAATCGACAAAAGAATGAGAAGAATAAAAAAAAACATAATAATAAATAAATAAATAAAAATCAATTTATTCGTTTTGTAAAGCTTACATGCTAAATTATTACTATAACTATACATCGAACTAAGTAAACTAAACATAACGAAATGGTCGCTGACTCAGCATTGTGTTGGTTACCAGCAAGCTGGTAACCAACGCTGATCTTCCGTCAGCTCCAATTTCCATTTTCTGACAATACAGACTCAACGAAACACTAATGAAAATAAAAATAGATACACGTTAACCTAAAAAAACAAATCTAGAACACTCTGTTAACTAAAAATAAACTAAACTATATATAATCAGAAATAAAATAACATCAGTAGGTAAGTAAATTATCTAAAAACTAAACAATACATACAATTAAGAGCAATTTATAAAATTTATATAATACTCATGTCATGTCTTTGACCCTCCTGCTCCTTCTGAGAATTAAACAAAAATTTCTTTAACTTAATTCGAAAGTTACATAGATTCTGCAGGTTCCTTATTGGTGGGGGTATATTATTCCAGCACTTAGATGCTGCGTAGCGAAAGCTACCTCTAAAGCAAGCGGAGCTGTGGTGCTGAATGGCGGGCTGACGTGCGCCTTGACGCGAGCCACATGACCGAGTGCTGTGTAACCACGACAACTTCTCGTAGAGATACGGCGGTGTCTTATGGTTTATTACACCAAACATAAGGCACGCCAAGTGTAGTTTACGCCTGTGCTTCATCTTCAACATACAATTTTTATTTAAAAACGGTGTCACATGTTCTCTCCACGGGATATCAAAGCAAAAGCGAGCGCATGCATTTTGAACCCTCTGCACTAGCCTCTGCGTTCGTGAGAGTAACCGCGGTCCTATAACTACGTCCGCATACACTAATTTAGATAGTACGATTGACTCTACCAGAAGAATGCGTAACTCAGTACTGAGATATGGCCTAACTCTGTACAAAACTTTTAACCTATAAAAGCAATTACTAACGGCCTCAGCGACATGCTTCTCAAATCGAAGATGACTATCCATCTGCAGTCCAAGATTACGCGCCTCAAAAACCCGCTCTACTGACTCACCCCTCAGGACTACGTCTGATGATATATTTACACGACTAATCTGATAAGCATTACCTAAAATTAAATATTTAGTCTTGCTGGGGTTTAGAAAAAGACAGTTTTTCAAAGACCAGTCTGCTATGTTGGCTAGATCCTCGTTAAGTTTGGATATAGCACCATCTATTTCTGCCGGCTTACATGATATAAATACTTGTATGTCATCCGCATAAATGTGAAATTTACAATGCCTAATTACTGTGGAAACATCTGCTGAAAAAATTATAAACAAGAGAGGTCCCAGGATAGAACCTTGGGGAACTCCTTTTGACACCGATAAAAAATCTGAAACTAAGTCGATATCCCCACTACGAGACACCTTAGTACACTGACAGCGATCACTCAGATAACTGATACTATGCAAAAAGATTTTGTTCGGGCGGTCACCCATCTAAGTACTAGATAAAAATAACGTATAATACGTATAGGTAAACTAGCTGTGCCCTGCGGTGCTACCCGCGTTATAATGGATGAAGTACTCATAACCAACAACATAATTTATTTGAATAAAGATTAATATTATTATGTTGATACAACTTAAACAAATTATTTTGACCAAATTAGGTACCATAAAAACGGTTTTTGTGAGTTAATCTTAAAAGATAGACATATACTATCGCGAACTGTTTTTTAGATCATTAAAAGAGCTATTATTCTTTAATACATATTTTTTGTGTATCTTGAACCGTTTACACGGCGCACGCAACGGAAGGCTTCAAAGATGAACAATTTCTCCCGTTTTTTACACATTTACCACTATATCTTTGCTCCTATTGGTCGTAGCGTGATGTTATATAGCCTATAGCCTTCCTTGATAACTGGACTATCCAACACAAAAAGAATTATTCAATTCGAACCAGTAGTTTCGGAGATTAGCGCGTTCAAACAAACAAACTAACAAACAAACAAACTCTTCAGCTTTATAATATTAGTATAGATAAATACGTAAGGAAGGAACAAGACTAAAAAAATCTGCTGTCAATAAACGTTCAATACCTACTTGACTTGGCCACAGTGTCGTGTACAAAACAGTAATACGAGATGTGGTCGGTTATATGGAACCGAAAACCGTAAAACTTAAGCTCTAAGCCTGGGTTACGGGTCCTTGGCATCTGATATACTTAATATAATAGACATACATACATAGATATTTTTTATTGAACTCTCAGACCCAGGAGAAAGAGCTTGCAGAACATACAAACACTTAACCCCTCGGCGGGAATCGGCAGACAACCGGCCAAACCTTTTTACACTATTAGGGGATGATTAATGAAAAATGAAGTTCTCCATATCTTTCAATTATTAACCATCATACCGAATTTAATTCGATAACTTAAAAAACAGGACTTTCCTAAAAACTTTCAACTCCTGTTGCGCGTACCATGAAATTTCTGTAGGGCTCTTCTTCTACACGTAGAATCCGTGTAACATTACATTACACGGCGGATTACATACCACGGTCTTCTGGACCCGGCTTTAGGTAGTTCCGAATTGCGCAAATATGTGTGTATATTTGCAGTGGGGTATTCAATAAAAGAGCATTGCGTGCACATTACTAAATAGTATGGTGTTTTACTTTTAAGTAAATTATGGCATTGGAATCGGCGGTTTTTCTTAAATTTTAAATTTAGATTTATTGCCAAAAACGGAGATATTATATGCGTATGAGTGGCATTATGACGTGATAACTACATAAATGAGATATCCTCAACTTGGATGGTCCTCATTCTATCAAAAATCGTAAATTTTTTTCACATTTTGAACGGATAAAATAGTATTCATAATTTGCTGTACCTCTTGCTCTGCAAGCGGATATTCGCCCACCGCGCCACCGAGGCAGTCAAAATATATTTATACAGTAATATATATTTTTAATAAAAAGCTCCTTTAAAATAAATATGCTACAACACTGATCATATTTTCGCCAGCGAAACTCAAGTAAAGTTATGCGAATATAATGTGAGCAAAACCCGCTGTATAAAAAACTACGGGCCAATAATCTATCAGTCGATAGCTGATGAATAAACCCTACCCACTTGAACGTCCAGTGGTACTGTAGTGCCACAAAACTTTATGCCAGTTCCACGCGATAATCTGGGGGCACGGTAGTGCCCCCACCAAGTCGAGCAAAAAAGCGGCACGGCCGTACCATCCTTTTCTCGAAGCAATTCATACAACTTTACCGTAGAAAACTTTATCGCATTAAAAAAGTGAAAATTGAATTCTACATTTAAATATTTGAATTAAGAATTCACTGCGAGAGAAATTACGAGAAAAGTTTGTGAAACTTGCCTTTGAGAGTTCTGTTGATATAGGTGAGCTTCTTAGACATGTTTTATAAAAATCGGTTGTGCCGTTCAAAAGTTATGGGGGTGAGAGTGGGGAAGTAAAACCGAAAATCTGCGAATATACTCGAGTGGAGTCTCAAATGAAAGTGCATCGCGTGCACATTACAAAATATTATGGTGTTTTACTTTTAAGGAAACTACAGCATTGGATTCGGGTAGGGTTTTATAAAACGACCTGTGAGTGATTTGTACCCTTTTTGAAATGTTTACAAGTAAAAAAATACTTTTTTGATCAAACTCACGACCTGCTAGTTTCGAAGATAATTGCGAGCGATTGATATTAAATAACTTGATTTTTGTCTTTCAAATAATAGATATGGAACGGCATGCAAATTTCATCAAAAAGTATGGGTCTACCTATTTTCGTTGTCATGTTATCAGAAACGATCGCGATGTTCCTACTAATACCACGGGGATGTTGTTGTGTACAACATCTAAGCTTGTGTTCCCGGTACTAAACATCTGATTTAACTCAATATAATAGACATACAACATAGATTCATATGAATAATGGGAATCCCTATCTACCTATTTAGATGATGATATAATACAGGAATACATCCTCATAAACCTATAATCTTCCCTTTTATCATTACAAAGTGGTTTCTGATTATGTTTGATATTCTTAATCTGACAGTGATAGGTAATGGCCATGAGTTTACTTAAAACCTATCTGATAAAATGTTTCAATGTATGTTTGAATGTAAATGTTGATTAAATTGCACCATTGCACAATGTTACCAGGTGATAAAAATATTAAAGTAAAGTTTATTAAAAAAAATGTGCTTTGACGGTGAATAGGCATGGTCCGTGAACTTAAACGAGTTTGAAGGATTTGTGATATTCACCAAACCGCAATTGGCCAGTGCGGTGAATGAATAAAAGCCTTATCTCTCTTGTGAGGAGAGAAGTCACTGTGTACCAGCACTGGGAACATAAAAAGGGGTGCTAATGCTAAGGGTCTAGACAGACGTTACGCATGTGTCTTTATCTACTCCTGCATAATGATGTTTTGTTTATAACTGAAAAAGGCTTTGCCGCCTAGCGACCACAACGCCTTATCGGGAAAATAAAAAATAATTAAAGATATCGTACATTAAACGTTTTCTCAACACAAATACTTGGCTAACCACCTAATATTTTATTTATATTATTTTGTAACATACTTTATGTAATACGCTTTATTGAAGTAATATAAACAATCCGAATAATTACAGATATAATGTTTGTTTCTCTTAACATTTTAGCAGATGCGTTCATTTACCCTTTTTTTCTATTAGTGAAAATTAAGCTCTTAAGTCTCTTGACCTACATACTTCAATTCATGTTTATCAATAAAATATTATAATACTAATATTGGCTGGAAGCCTACGAAATTTTTATTAAAAATGGCATTATTTTCATAAAAACGGTTTAATTTGGTCTATAATTAGTGTGACTAGATTGGTGTGTCTTAACAAATGGGGTGTCTAACTGGTTTTATTGGGATTTTAAGACTATTTTTTTCCAGTAGTTGTGGAGAATCTATGTAACTTTGGCCAATTTTAACAAGAAACATAATGTCTGCTATTCTACGCCTCTCAAGCAACGGTAGCAAGTGATGACGCCGGCACTTAGCTGCATAGTTATCATCAAAAGTGTTACATTTGTACTGCAAATATCTAAGAAACCTTCTTTGGATAGATTCTATTCTGTCTAACATTTCATTATAAGCAAACAAAAAAGTCAAAACAAACTATACAAGGTGTATCGGAAAGGGTGTCAATGGCACGGCGCCTAAACCATGTTTCTTTTAGGTTAGCTAAAGTTGTGAGTTCACTATTCATTAATTCTCCTGCAAAAAACATAAGTAAATCCTGTTTAAAGTTGTATGAATTTGGTTGTTTCAATACGAGTATTATACATGTGATCTGATAAATAAATTAGTTATATGATTTTCCTTGCCACAAATTAAAACTATAAACATGTAATTGAAATGCTATTTAAACTTTGTATTTAGTCAAGTCTGTCAGCATAATTATTATCCAATAATTTCAGAACATACCGAAGTACAAACACTAAAGAACCAGGAGAAATCTCACCACCCTCATCCAACCTCAATACCGGCTTCCGTCTCATAAAAGAAGTCCAGAAAAAGTTCAAGACAAGAGAAGCGGAAGAACGAGAAAAGGAGGATTTGGTTAAACAAGACACCCTTGTAATGTCACAGAGTAAAGGAAACCCCAAGCTTAAAGATCTGTACATTAGACCTAACATAGTTAATAATAAATAAAAATAAAAATCATTTATTCAGGTCCAATATACACAGAGAACTTAACTAATACGATACGATGACACTACCGAAGCTTTACAACTGTGTGGTAGTGTCAACGCCCGACTCCTGGACAAATTATCCTGATTTTATTAGAACTAAAAAATAAATTTTGACTTGACTTATAATTAGGTTACAATAATAAAAAATACATAAATGAAAACAAGGTAAATAGCTAAAATTACATGACTAAAACAATATATGTAAAATAAATATTCATATTATTATTTATTTATGTTTTATTAACTGGCATGCGTGATTATGTGTGTGTATGTATGTGGTGTGAGTATGAGTGTGTAAGAGTATGTGTGTGTGTGTGTGTGGTGTGAGTATGCGTGTGTATTAGGGTGTGTGTGTGACGAGGCCCGAGGCACCATTCTCGTAGGAGTATGGGCAACAGGCGATATTGTTTTAAATCAAGAGTTACGTATGCAATAACTAGGGTTAGAGCTATTATTTGATATTAAAGTCATTTAATATCAACTACTAGTTGTTCAGTTTCCTCATAGGAAAGGGACAGAAGCCAGGAAAAACATTTTATTTTACATTTGTACAGTACTAGTGGATAGATGGTAAGTATTTTGTTTGTTCTGTTATATAGTGATGGGCTTATGAAATAATATTGCCGACCTGCTGCTTCTACTCGCGCTGGACTCCGTTTACAGACAATATCACAGCGTCGTTTAGAGTTTTGTTGAGATGGGTCATATTGAAGCTCTGAGTGTTTGCGTAGTAGAGTAGCCTGGATGAACAGTTGCCGAACAGTAAGTACTTGACTTAGTGAATAGAGTTGATCTGTGGGAAATCTTCTAGGCTTAGAGAACATAACTTTTAGAATTGCTCTTTGAGCACGCTCTACACGCAGTTACGAAGAGAATGAGCGGGTATCTCGAAGCGCACACAAATGGGTTTAGATTCACGTCCGTGAGAGGAGATAAGGTGGACATACTGTACAATAACATTAAGAACGCATTCTTTCAACCATGTGATGGGGAAATGATCATTCTGTTACATTTTCATTTGAAACACGCTATTATGTTTGGGTTGGTGAATGTCACATGCCCTTTAAACTCTTTTAAAGTTCTCAGAACATGCCGGTTTCCTCACGATGTTTGCCTTCACCGTTAAAGCACGTGTTTAAAGCGCACATAAATTTCTCAAGAAGAAAAATCGAGAGGTGCGTGGCTAAGTTTAAACTTATCTTGTCAATAATCTTAAAGAATTGGGTCCAAAAATTATAAATAAAAAATTTAGAAAATTGACACATTAACTAACTTACTGTGTTTGATAAATCAACTAGAAAATAGTATAGTTTTCTATTGAAACAGGAGAAAAACCCTCCATACAATAAATTATAACGAAATTGCAAAATATAAGTGAGTTGGTAAGCTCTAAGTTTGTGATAGGGGTACTAGACATCTGATATACTTAATATAATAGTCACACATGTATAGTCTATTTTTTTTATTAGGTATACATATAAAGCACCCGCAGAAAAAAAACACAAGCAAGTTTAATACCCTAAGGTAGGTATTCTTTAACCAGTAGCGAGTACTTACTGGCGGGTAATAACTGGTTATGGAGAGGGTTTTCCCGGGAGAACGCGGGTCACCTATATAGTAAAACGAATAAGTAGCAGTGGGCAGACATACCACGTAGAATAGATGTGGCCGCTGGGGTAAAAAAGTGCTAGAGATATCTGATGGAATAATACTGCGCAATGAAATAAATTGGACATGTCTAATCAGGTGGCACATTTCTGTGCGGGACTGAAGTCTCGTAACGTGGATGTTCAAATAAAAACTGCACGAGAGCTATACCATTATGCAAAGACAGAACTGCGAGAAGTCCCTCAAGAGGAACTTACGCAGTTCCTCGATGAATTTAACCATCAAATATCTGAAATGGTGTCGAGCAATGACACCCACGAGAAGAAAGGCGGCGTATTAGCTATCGGTGAGTTTTGCAACACTAAGACCTCAAATATATTTCACAATAATACAAAAAAAAAAAAAACATACATTAACATTAGGTTATATTGCGACAAAAAAAGGTAACCTTTTCTCCGGCCACTAGATCACTTGCTCCAACCTCATATACACACTCATCGCTCATACTTGTTCTTCCTCTTCTAATTGTAACTGTTCTTGTATTCAACGAACTGATAGCATTAAATATTTAGGTGTCTTGCTAGACTCGACGATGTCGTGGAAACATCACATAGAGTCTACGGTGTCTCGAGTGCGCAAGTAAATTTATGTTTTTAAAAACCTTCGGAACATTCTCCAGTTCAACAGCCTCAAAATGATATAATAAATCATTTTGAGGCTGTTGAACTGGAGAATGTTTTAGCTCAATCAATACTATCCTACTGCATAGCTGCTTGGGGAGGTTCTGCTAAAACTCACATGATGAGACTAGAGAGATCGCAGAGAGCTGTTCTAAAAGTTATGGCATCAAAACCTAGGAGATTTCCTACAGCTACTCTCTACTCGACTTGTGAAGTACTCACGGTTAGACAGATGTTTGTTTTATCCGCCATTGTCAGGAAGCACTCAATTATTCCATTTGATCTAAATGTAACGGTCTCGAAACGCAGATCTGATATAGTATGTAAAAAGGAGCGGTGTAGAACAGCTATTGCTGGGAGAGACGCTTACTACATAGGAAGTGTATTATATAACAAAGCAAACAAAGCCCTCAATATCTATCCACTCACTATTAATAGGTGCAAAACTAAATGCAGACGTTGGCTACTCACATTATCTTACGAAGAAACGGAGGAACTTCTTAAAACCCTAATATAGTAATTTTAGTCATTTATAAATAAAATCCATACGATAATTCAATTTTATACAAATTATTCATCAACAAAGTCATACTCGTATATAAACGCACTTGCGTACACAATACATGTTCACACAAACACTCACTTTTATATATATTCACACACACAAACACACAGACACGTACACATACACACACACACACACACAAACACACACACACAACATATTCACTATTCTTCAGACTTATAATTACAAAGTACATCTGTCCTTGTCGTCCTAACTCTTATGAGTTTGATATCTTCAGGGGCATATGTACTAAATATTAAAATGTAGTACCTAATAATTTTATATATTTTTAAGCTGCTTTTTATGTTTATATATCTTCAATTTTAAATACTTAGTTTAGATTGTTTGATGCCTCTCACAAGGTATATTGTAACCTTTGTTTGGAGGAGGGCGCTGACACTGCAACACAGTTTTTTTTTTAAACTATCGCAGTAGCTCAACGTTTCATTTTGTTTTTGTAAATTTGTGAAAAGTGTCAAATAAATATTTTTATGTTTTTTTTTTATGTTTTAAACCATTCAGCATAAGCTGCGGCAGAACGGATCCAACCACAGCGCTGGTCTTCCATGGTTACCTGAGTTGTGTTGGTTATACAGCATTTTAAGAGAACAAAATTTCTGGAATCGGGGGTATTCATAAATTCTAAATTTAGATTATAATCGTGTGATTATACGTAACTTCCTGTCTCCCATGTTTTGACCCCTGACTTTTAAAAGCGAAAAAGAATTTAATCCTTCCCTTAAAAGATCTGTTTGTCTAGGGTTTCACATTACTATCGAAATAATAACGTTATTTACGCCAGTCAAGAGCCGAATTGAAAGAAGATTGATAATGTTATGGAGTGCCAGGAAAAGAAAGAGAGACAGAGAGAGTGAAAGAGAGAAAAATAAAGACTGTAACCACTGGACGTTCAAGTGGATAAGAGATACATATAACATACAGTGCCACAATTTATGTTAAGTATTTTCAATAATTTTATTTCATTGCTTATATAAGTACTCGTACAACTAAACAGTGTCCTCGAGAACGGGTATACAGTATAATTTTCAAGCATGCGAAGATTGGGCGAACGCTTGTCACCTTAATAACATACACACACTGTAATGTTTTGTATTGAAACACTTGTTGATATTTACTTAGGATTTATTTTTGATGTTTTCTCACAGTACATAATTAATATTATTAATTATCGGAGCATCGGTGTGCTCTTGTCCCTGGCCAGTGATCCAGAGAAGGAGGCCCTTCAACGTCAGCTGTCAACGGGTTGCTCGTTGACAGCTGCGTTCCATTACACATTATGCTACATCTTCCCCTTTTAAACAAAGAATTAGAAAGCTATGTTTATATAAACAAATTAGGATACTTAATTAACTTACTAAGTTTTTATAATTACATTAAATGATCTTAAATTAAAATGCAATGCTTTTAATCGCTTTTCCTTCCCCTTCCAACAGGGAAAAAAAATACTTACAATAGCTATACCTACTTAATTAAGTTAACACTAGCAATCAATATAACAAACAAATCAATTAGAAGCTGTACATTCAACCAGTCAAGGAGCTGCTGGCTGGCCCGGTGAACACCAAGTCATGCTGATCTTATGTGATATGATGTTCTTGTATATCTAACATTGTTCTTATCAACTAAATTATAAGATCTCATTCCATTATCACTTATAATTTTGCCTTGTAACCATACATTCTTATTTACATCTTTTTTGAACCAGATGGGTTGACTGACTACAAAGTGTTTCTTACTTCTAGTTGTCTTATTATAATTTTTTATATTACTATCTCTAATTTTATTTAGTTGTTGTTCCACATGAACATTAAGTTTTGGTTGTAAATATTGTGAAGGAACTAACAATTTAGTCTTCAAATTTCTATTCATCAACAGTTCACTAGGCGTTAAATTAGTACCAGCTATGGGTGCTGCCCTATAATTTAACAAAGCTAATCTATAGTCAGTTTTATCTTCAGAGCATTTATAAAGCATTCGTTTTGCAATCTGAACACCTCTTTCAGCCATACCATTGGATTGTGGATACCTAGGGCTTGTGTATGTGAATTTAAATCCCCAATCATAAGCAAAATCTTTACATTCTTTTGAATCAAAAGGAACATGATCAGACACTATTTCTGCTGGTATGCCAAAGTATGAAAAAATACTAATTAACACATCAATTATGGATTTAGAGCTTTTACTAGTTATCAGTTTAATATCTAGCCATTTAGAATAATAATCATACACTACCAGGTAATTCTTTGCTTTAAAATCCATAATGTCAATAGCTAATTTACAAAAGGGTAAGCGAGGTATGTTGTGGGGCATTAATGGCTCTTTATTATTATTATTATGATGTGTTTGACATGGATAACATCGCTTAACATATTCTTCTATATGTGAGTCTATATGCGGCCAATAATATAAATTTCTTGCCAACTGTTTCATTTTTGCCATGCCAATGTGACCTTCATGCAAAGTCTTAATAAATGATTGTCTCAACTTTTTAGGAACTATTAATCTATTATTAAAAAACACCAATTTTTCATCAACAGTCAATTCATTTCTTAATTTGTGATAACTGTGTAACCCATCAGGAATATTTTTATTATTATTAGGCCAACCATCTTTAATGAAATTTCTTAATATTTCTAATTCCTGATCATTGGAACTTTCATCTGTTAATTTTATTTTCTGTTCTTCCGTGCATTCAAAATGTTTAGAAATACCTATACAATGTATGACCTCGTACATGTAGGACTCATCAGTATCCTGGCAGTCTTGGTAAGAGCGTGACAGAAGGTCTGCAATATACATGAATTTTCCTTGCAAGTATTTAAATTCAATATCATACCTTAACAATTTAAGTTTTAATCTTTGTAACCTGGGTGATGGAACTTCATGAAGGGGCTTTTTTAAGAGACTTTCCAACGGTTTGTGATCATTTAATACTGTTACTTTACGACCATATATATAATAGTGGAATTTACGTGTTGACCAAATGACACTTAATAATTCTTTTTCAATTTGTGAAAAATTACGCTCCGCTGATGTTAAACTACGAGATGCAAAACAGACCGGCTTCCCATTCTGAAGAAGACAACAGCCCAGCCCGTCTTTAGAAGCATCACACTGGATGGTTATGGGCAGTTTTTCATCAAAATTTTGTAATATGGGAGCTTGACTTATTTTAATTTTAATATTAGTATACACCTTTTCATGAACTTCCGTCCAGATCCAATCTACATTTTTCTTTAGTAACAATTGTAGGGGTGATGCAATATTAGCTAAATGTGGTATAAATTTCCTTAAATAATTGACCATACCTAGAAAAATTTGAAGTTCTTTCTTAATATTAGGACTTTTCATATTAATAATAGCACTAACTCTGTCTGGATCTATTTGCATACCGTTTTCTGAGAAAATATGACCAAAATACTTTACTTGTTTTAATTTATATTGGAATTTATTTTTGTTGAAGCGAACATTATGCTCTTTAGCTCTATTAAATACTTTTTCTAATATTGCATCATGGTCCTGTTCAGTTTCTCCACATATTAATAAATCGTCACAGTAGACAATGACACCGGGAATGTCCCCGAAAGCCCTCTCACTGTATTTCTGAAAGATTTCCGGTGCCACTGAGATCCCAAATGGGAGCCTTAAAAATTTATGGCAGCCAAACGGGCTATTAAATGTGCACAAATTACTAGATTTTTCATCAAGCTTAATATTATAAAATCCATCTGACAAATCCAATACAGAAAAATACTTTCGGTTACATATTCTAGGCAAAATCTCATCTAAAGTTGGGATTAGATGATGTTCTCTAATTAATACCTGATTGAGATCCTTTGGGTCCAGACAGATTCTTAAGGAACCGTCTCTCTTTTCAATTATTACAAGATTACTGACAAAACTATCAGGGTGCTCTACCTTAGCAATGACTTTATGTCGCACCAGAGCCGCCAGCTTGTCCGCCAGGCGCGTCTTGAGCGCGTTCGGCACCCGCCTCGGTGGTCTAACCACAGGCTCCACTCCTGGTCGAATGCGCAGCTTCAGCGGAGTTTTAAACTCGCCTACACCCTGAAACAGTTCATTGTTTTTATTAATTAAACAGTCTTTACTGTCCAATAAGGATGAATTAGTAATTAATATATCTTTAGTATTAGTATTATTACTTATCAAAACATTCTTTGTTGTTTCTTTACTATTAGCATTTACATTATCAGTTTTAATAGTATTAATATTAGAGTTCTTTAATAAATTTAATTGAATTAATGAGGACAGCCCTAAAATTGGCTTGACCTTTTCTCTCACAATTATGAACTCTATTTTAAAACTTTTAACATTTTTAATATTGGGAAAAATATTTAGTGATACTTTTCCTAAAGGAAGTAATTTCCCACCTCCGAAGACTTCAATTAATGTTTTTGTCTCAGAAATTTTAATATTATTATCATCATTGACAATTTTGTTAAGATCGCTTAAGCTGATCACATTAATTTGAGCCCCTGTGTCACATTTGAAATGTACTTTTTTGTTTTCCACTCTAAGGGACTCTGTCCACTCATTGTTACCTAGATTGATTGAGTAAACTAGTCATAACTCATGAACATTATTATCACTATTAACACTGTCATTATTATTAATATTATCCACCCTTTTCTTATTAAAAGTGCAACCTACACTATAGTGATTCAATCTCTTACAATTAGTTTGCCATACATGTTTTGCCATATGCGGGACACTGCCTTGGCCCATGCTCGGAGTTACATTTTTTACAATGGTAAAATGATCTGTTAAAATAATTATTCGACTTTGCTGAACTGCGGGCTCTATTTTGATTATTCATAGTATTAAAATACTTAGCTTTATTATTAGTGGTATGGTGCTGTTGTACATTTCTCGCCTGCACTGCATGCACCTCCGGGGAACCGCTGAGGGTCTTCATAAATCCTTTGGACAGCTCAGCCGCCCTGCAGATCTCGATGGTCTTGTCCAATGAGAGATCTTTAACTTCCAGCAACTTTTGCTGTATTCGCTGTTCCCGAACCCCCATTATAATTTTGTCCCGCAGCATCCTGTCCTTGAAATCACCAAAGTTGCAGTTTTCTGCCAATCTTCTTATTGAAGAGTAAAAATAATCAAAGGTTTCCCCTTCTTCTTGATGTCTTTGGTTAAATTTGAAGGTGTTGATTACTTCGTTTTGCTTCGGCATGAAGTAATTATCAAAAATAATTATTATGTCTTCCAATTTTTCTTTTTCTTCCGTCTTGAGGACATTATAATAGAGCTCCTCAGCTTGCTCTCCAATGCAATTTATTAAAATTGCCGCTTTTCTTCCTTCTGCCAATCTTTCCAAGCCCGCCGCCATTATATAGGTGCGAAATGACCGCTTGAATCGCTGCCATTGCTGCCAGCAGTTCTCCAGATCTTCTAAATTCAGTGCTTGAGGCCTTCTGTATTCAACGGCCGTCATTTTATCACACAGTTCCTCTTTGTTCATATTTAATATTAGTATTTATTTGTAATATGTAGTTCTTCGACCATGTGCCTTATTTCACTTGAGGTTACCTTGTGTGATCCGACTTAATCTTGGAAACTTCGGTTCTTTTTCGGCTGCGCCATGTAATGTTTTGTATTGAAACACTTGTTGATATTTACTTAGGTTTTATTTTTGATGTTTTCTCACAGTACATAATTAATATTATTAATTATCGGAGCATCGGTGTGCTCTTGTCCCTGCCTGGCCAGTGATCCAGAGAAGGAGGCCCTTCAACGTCAGCTGTCAACGGGTTGCTCGTTGACAGCTGCGTTCCATTACACATTATGCTACACACACAGTAATAAATTAATTTTAATTAATCGAAGTTTCGAAGAGGTTTGAAAATAAACGCACCAACGCGGATGTTTATATTATTATTTTTTCTGTGGTGTGTGGAGGTCTTTTCATGGGTTTTCCCACTCAGGTAACTAGAAACATCCTACATATTAATCCATAATATTAATTATAAACGCGAAAGTTTGTGACCATCATTTTTTTTAATTTAAAATTTAAGATGTCACGTATCTTCCGTTTTTTAAATATCAATCTCACGTGATGACGATTAGTGTAGATGTAGACGAAGATTTATTAAAGGAATTTTGAAGATTAAATTACTTAAAGGAACCTTTTTATTGAATGGTCGTGTGCGGAAATTAAAAAATTGTCGCTTGATAATATTTTGTAGCTTAGTTAGTAGTTAATAATTCGTTAACAGGTAACTAATCCCATTCAAAAAGTTATTTTCAGAACTAAACCCTAGCATATAGCATAGATATTGTACATATCGTCGGTTGCAGGTTCAATTGGGTTAACCACCAAAACACGTAAAATAAGTTGAGTATACAGTTTTTTTTAGTTTTTTTCTGCTCTTTCGAATAGCATAATAATAGAATTCTAGCTTTAAAAAAATACAGTTACGCTACACATTTTAACTGTTATTTTGCTAATAGAGCCCTTGGGCGATTAATTCATTGGTATCAACAGCTCGCGGATTGAAAAGATTACGGAAAGACCCACTACTCCAAGTCAAATTATATGAGTGATCGATTTTTTTATTATATTTGTTTTTCTTTTTATTACACTTACTCCATGCATCATGCAAAGAGTTTGCTTATCGCTCAGATAGAGATATAGAAATATTCTTTAATTTTATAGAAATTCTTTAATTTAATAGAAATTACTTAATAAACTTAAACAAAGAGCCAAAGACATTAGATAGTAACCGGAGACTATAATATAAACATAATACAAATAATTATTTCAAATTGGATAATCTCCTTAATTTCAGTATATATCTTATTCCTTTTTTATTATTTCATTCCCTTTGCATAGCTAAAATTAGCCCTTAAACAAAGCCTCAAGGGTTTTGAATGTTTTAATTTGAGATGTATTGGTGTGAACTTTTTAATTAATAAATAAATAATCAAAAATAACAGAGGTAGGTAATTAATTGTACACACTGCAATTGAACGACGCCTAAAATAGGAAAACCTATTTCATCATTATTCGATTACAGTGTATGAGCAACGGATAATGTTGAATAAAAAACTACTAATATTATAAGTGCTATAGTTTGTGAGGATGTAAATTATCTATGACTAATTTTCATTTATAGATTGATATTGACATTTGTAATTTTGATTTAATTTGATTTGTTATTGTAATATTCCTATCCTCACCAAACTGTAGTTGGACGTTCTAGGAGATACTGTGATCCATATCGTCCCCGTAGAAGGAAAATTAAATAATTAACACATTTTGCGAAATCGACTTTATTGCATTTCTATAAAGTCAAATTCAATCTGCATCTTTCTGTCTTACTAACGTTTCGCTATCTTAATTTATCAAAAAGTTATCTTTATTTGAAACTTGCAAGTCGGAACCGATGGAAAACTAAACTTCTCAGGATACACAATAAAGTAGCGAAGGAAAATTAAATAACGCAACCATAAATAGATAAGTGAAATCATTGATCACTTTGCGGCAGCGTAAAGGCCATAACATCACTTATTTAGTTTTCCCTCGACAAATTTATGGTTCATCAGGAGCAAATGAAATAGGTAAAATGATATAAGGTAAGTTATTGAATTTTTGTGTGTTATGATTGTTGTTTAATAATAAAGTACAAATTAAATAAAATCATTTATTTAAATTGTCTACGAAGAGTTCTCTGGTTTTTTACAAATTTAGGACAAGTAGAACTAGATAAAGTACTTTGTTTAACTTGCCGAAGCACAAATCAAAAAGTAATTGAATTTAAAAACGGTTATAAGAAAAGAATTTGGCGCGAAATGCATAGGCGCCTCTATTTTTTGATGGTCCCGTGTCTTAAACTACTGACGGACAGTATTTGTTTTAGTGCAAGCATGATCGTAAACCGTTACGCATCTTTTTTGAAATAAGTTTCTACGTCTCTCTCTCTGTAGTCGGTCCCTCATGTCTGAGGATCGTGGTCAGCATCGGAGTTACATCGGGAGCGGATAATTTGTCTCCATCGGGTTCTGTCCATCGCATCTCTGACAGTGTCGTAGAATTTGGACGACGATGGAACCTTCATTTGATCTGTCCATCGAGTTGGTGAACATCCTAAGTTTCTACGTAATTGAGATTTAAATTACCTATGTGAGATTTCAGATTTCTAAAATGTACCAGTTGTACCGAGTCAAAATGCAAGAGTTGCAATAACAGACAGTCGAGATTTATTTATTTATTCAACAAAATTGTTACTCTATCGTTACAGGATGTTTCCCAATGCAATAGAGTAACTCAAAATACATAATAATATAATATTATTAATTTCATTCAATTGAATGTACACAAAAGGATTTTCAGAAGGGATTACAATATCGTTTTTTCACCCCAAAAAAGATCAATGCGCCCTATGTAATCAATACTTTAGGACATTAAATCGTAATTAAGCCATCAAGAATGAATACATCGAACACGTTGCACGAAAATACGCATTATTTAAGTCTAAAAATACAGACAATAAGAGATCCGAACTAGATCCTACCTTCCTATGCGTGACAATGGATCTGCAGAGCTTGCTGCAAATTCCCTCTACCGCTGACAGCCTCATGTACTCTAGGAAGCTAAATCTTTACAACTTATCTGTGTAAGAATTTAAGCCTCCAAGGAACAATGCGATTTGTTTGATATGGACCGAGGTGAATGGGAAAAGAGGCAGCACAGAAATAGCTTCAGCCGTTAATACCTCTACATGGGTCAAAATCATCCAAGAAGAAGTGTCGAATGTCACACTCTATTCGGATACTTTTTCCGGCCAAAACCGAAACTAATACCATGTCTGCCTATTTTTTACATTTCGTTCAGTCAAACCCAAATTTGAGTGTAGTCGAGCATAAGTACCTTTAAAGTGACCATAGCTTTATGGAGGTAGACTCCATGCATAGCTCAATAGAAAAGGAAAAAAGATACAAAAACGTGTACTCAATAGATAATTGACTGGAAAGGTACCTATCATGATCCGAGCGCGATCTTCAAGGCATAACAAAAGTGTTCCCCATACAATGTTCATGAACTTACATAGACATGACTTTAAGGAACAGGCGAACAAAATTATAAAAAACAGGAACATCTGTACCATCGGAGCAAAAGTTAACTGGTTCAAAACAAAAGGTTTTAGATATGAGAAAGAGTCTCCAAACATTATCAAATTCCGGTATGATTACTATGGCCCATATAAGTCACCTCTTGTTCTTCAGGACGTATGACCAAGAGGGCAAAAAACGTCGAAATACCCCACATCACATTGCCCAACAGGTATGGCCAACTATGGCTTATGGAAATCATCTTCCAATCACGGAAGCAAAGAAAACAGACCTACTTAATCTATGCAAAACATAGTGCCCCATGAAAACATTTAATAGTAAATGCATGTGCAACAACAAAACAAAGTTAGTTCAATAGGATTACCGACTTATGCGGGAATATTAGAATTAGATGTTATTTTCTAGTTTGCTGTCTTTTCAATGAGAAGTTGTTCGTCATTTTAATGAAGCTAATGAGTCGATATCTATTTAAATTTAAGTAAGACTAAAGTAATAAAGCTACATAGTTAGTAGGACAGAACTTAAAGCCATTGAATCGATCTCAAGTTCTATTTGATTGAAGTGATTTTATAAAGATGAGACTGAATCAGAGTTGATTATTTTAAAGATTTGTTAATTAAAGTTTATGTACCTTACCTAAGTGCATTATTTTTAAATAATTTAATAGTTTTTGTGAAATAGTATTAAGTTTGATAAGTAGTACCTAACGTAAACATTGATTTTATAAGTCTGACAGTGAAATATCGCCGTTTCAGGGTATTTTTTTATTCCTATGGTATCTCTTAATATAAAGAAATCACATAGTACGAATAATTTAGTTTTCTTTTGCATTTTATTCAAATCAATAAGATGTTTTTACAAATTATAAAGTAAACAAGAAGGCAGTTTATGATTTCATTGATGAAGGAAAATTAAATAAGGGCATTTACCGTATGCTTTTAAAGTTTCAGCGGAGAGTATTGTCGAAGGAAAAATGAATAACTAGCATACATAATTAAATAACTGACATAAATAATCAAAACTCTGGTGAGCGAAAAATACATAGTAGCTTTTGATTTTTTTTCTTATAAACCAATCACCTTAATCTTTTGTTTGTTTAATTATAACCTAGGCAAAGTTATAATCTTTAAAATATTAGGTCCTTACATATGAAATTGGCGTTTTTCGTACTGGCCACTTTAATCACAAATTTCTCCTCTTTGGTAAGGAATTCCAAATTCAAATTTGTACAGCTATAGACTCATGTATTTGTGCTTCGATGATCGTCATTCATTTGTTTTTTTTCTTCTGTTTTTTTCTGTTTGCGTCACTCATTTTACAAAATGGAAAACTTAAAATATCGCATTATTTACGAGTACGAGTTCCGCCGTGGCACTAGTGCTGCGGAAACAACTCGAAGGGTGAATGATGTGTATGGCAGTCGTGTTGCAAAAGAAAACACAGTTCGTTTTTGGTTCCAACGTTTTCGTTCTGGAAATTTCGACTTGCAGAACAAGCCCCGTGGACGGCCTGAGACTCAAGTTGATAATGAAGAGTTGAAGGCTATTGTGGAAGCGGATCCATCGCAAACCACGTCCGAGTTAGCTGCAGGCTGCGGTGTTAGTGATAAAACTGTTTTAATTCACTTGAAGCAAATTGGGAAGATTAAAAAGCTTGAAAGGTGGGTAGGTACCTCACGAATTGACTGAAGCAAACCGGCAAACGCGCGTCGACTGCTGCGTTACATTACTAAACCGGCACAATAATGAAGGTATTTTAAACCGAATCATTACCTGTGATGAAAAATGGGTTCTTTACGATAATCGGAAGCGCTCAGCGCAATGGTTGGATCCTGGCCAGCCAGCCAAATCCTGCCCCAAGCGAAAATTAACCCCAAAAAAGTTACTTGTAAGCGTTTGGTGGACTAGTGCCGGTATTGTTCATTACAGTTTTCTCAAATCTGGCCAGACTATTACGGCTGATGTCTATTGTCAGCAATTGCAAACCATGATGGAAAAGCTAGCGGCTAAACAACCTAGGCTGGTCAATCGCTCCACGCCACTGCTGCTTCACGACAACGCTAGACCACACACTGCGCAACAGACGGCTACTAAATTAGAAGAGCTTCAATTGGAAAGTCTAAGACATCCTCCGTACTCCCCGGACCTTGCTCCAACAGATTACCATTTTTTTCGAAATTTGGATAACTTCTTGTAAGGGAAAAAATTCAACTCCGATGGGGCAGTCCAAATCGCCTTCAAAGATTTTATTGATTCCCGTCCGACTGGTTTTTTTAGTAAAGGGATCAATGAACTACCTATAAGATGGCAAAAGTGCATAGAAAATAATGGTTCATACTTTGATTAATTAAATATATTATATTAAAAAATATTCGACTTTTTGTTCCTCCCATACAAAACGCCAATTTCATATGTAAGGACCTAATATTAAAAAGTGGACAGTAAACTTATTTGGCAAAAAAAAGTTATCTGAATTTTTTGCAAAAAATCGGTAAATCGCGTTTTTCTCGCGATTTTGGTTTTGTCAGTTATTTAGTTTTCCTTCTACGGGGACGATATTTACTAACAAACGAAATCAGCTGTTTTTTAGGGTTATCACTACAAGATTATGCAGGCATAACAGAATTCCAATGATTTCACCCGTAAAATGACAAATTATTTATAACTTTTTAAATCTACACTTCAATTTAATGCAAATCCAATTATTTCAAATCACAAAATCATCAATAAGTGGTCAAACACGGAAGATTAAAATCACCAGAGATTTTTGACTTTGTGGCAGTGCCAACCTTAGCAAATCTCAGTTCACTCTCAGTTTTGACGTCTTCAGTGGCTAACAATTGGTGACTTTTTTAATACAATTCCGAATTAAGGATAGCACTCTCACCATACGTCATTCATAGAAAGAGCATTATTTTAATTTGGCAGGATTATCTTGGAACGAATGGAACAAAGACTCAACAAAGAGCAAGTGTTGCTAGCTGGTTTCAGCTTACCCTATTTAGTGGTGTTAGAGCACATTCCCTTTATGTGAATGAATGAATCCTACTTAAACAACAAGGTCAAACAAAACTAAAAACGGAAGTCCTGGATCAAACGCAATGGCATCAAAAATCTATAATTAAATACTGACACACTAAAAGACGAGAAAAATATGAGAAACCAAATTAAAACAATACCTTCAACAAAAACACAATTTTAGATTGTGTAACTACTGGGACTAAACCATCCCATTTTAAGCGATTTGTGCGTGCCCTCCTCAAAAGCCAAAAAAAATTCAAACATTCTTATAAATTATCTTGAAAATAGATAATTTATAAGAATGTTTGAATTTTTCCGAAATTTGAACTATTATATGAGATCTGGGTAAATAAAGCCACTATGGGCATGCACAGTAATTTGATGTCCTGATTGTAACTTTATAGTTGTTTATACTTTACTTGTAATTTTGTGACACAGAATAAATACCTTTTGGGGCCTTTTGACACATCACAAAATTATGTTGTTAAGTATTTGTTGTTTTTCTTTGTTTTATTGTATTTTGTGTTGTGATGTGTCAATAAATGTTTCTCTCTCTCTCTCTCAAATACCCTTTACTTTTTTTAAGTAAAAAACTTAGCGTTTCTCTGGTTTTCGAATTCATTTAAAACTTCCAGTTTATGGCCATTCTAATAGTATGCCAAATGTCTCGTTGCACCACAAAAGCGTTTCAAAATAAGCGTTTATTCAAAGAATCTGTATAACTTGTGGCAAAGAGCAGGTATTGGTAGCATTTATTTTATAACCATCAAAAAAATAACTTTTTTAAAGATTTCAGACTATATTTCTAAAATATCTTCTAATATCTAAAATGCATCGAAAAAACGTGTGCACTCAAGGGTGTGAACACCTGTTTATTATCTGTCTTTGTTACGTTTTTTTACCATCTTAATTTCGGTTGATGAAATTCTCATTTTATTGAAATAAACCTCGTTTACTTTCAATTCAATTTCTGGTAAGTAAACAAAAAAAATACAATACACATTTTACTATGGAGGAATATCACCCTTCTTTTCTATGAATGATTGCAATAAACTAAATGAATGAATGAATGAATAAATAATTTATTTTCCCCGTTTTTTCTGACAGAACTGGAAACACCAACCGCCATTTGCTTTTCACTTGACTTCTTGATTTGTTTATTTTATGTTTCGTTGTGGTTAGTTCAAGTAATTATAAATAAATGAAATTCCGACATTAAACAAAGTGATAAATGAGGTTAACGAAGACGAAGACCTACCATACCAAACTTCAAAAGGAGTACATTCAATAAACTATTACATAGGCTAAAATTCAAGTACAAAGATCACGTAAAAACAGTAGAGAAACACGAAATAGTGAGGTGGAGGCGCAATTATCTCCTAAGAAAATGAGAGAAGAAGGGCGCAAGATCTATTATACAGATGAGACATGGATAAACGAAGGTAATTATTCAATTACACTTATTTTTATCTTTCTCAGTAAATAAATACATGATAAATTACAAAAGCAAGGTTCTGAGACAGTATGGTTTATCTTATAAAATAGATCAAACCTAATGCCATGTTTTCTAGCTTGCTATTTGTATCATTCATTCTGTCCTACAGGATAATTCTCCGATTTATTGCAAAATGCAATGTTAAATTGTTGATTTTGTTTGTTCAGGATATACCAAATCGAAGGTGTGGCAGGACACTACAATCAATAAAACAGGGCCTTCTGGAAAAGGAAAACCCCTAATAATCGTTCATATTGGTAGGTTATCTTTAAATTTTTTATGAACCCTTATGTTGTGCATAAGTAGACAGGCAATATCCAATTTTTTCTGATATGATTATTATACAAGTTAGCACAGATCAACAAATCCAAATCCAGTTGCATCATGGTCAAGTATCATGACAATGTATACAGTGAGTGATTATTGCATCTTGTGATATCATTTAAATTTTGATGCAATTTTTAAAACAATAAAGAAAAAGGGCTTCCAACGGAAGATCAGCGTTGTCTTGTTACATACAAGTCAACAAATGCTGAGCTGGAAGCCTTTTTGGGACACTTTATGTGACTTTACTAAATAATTCTTCTTTTATTTATATGCATTGTGTCTCAAATAAAATTTATTTCATTTCATATATTATTTCATTTCAATAACTTTTTCTATGGCAACAGTTAATAAGGTGTTTTGTTTTTAGGAAATGAAAATGGATTTTTGAGCGGAGGAAAATTTATATTCGAAAGCAAAAGTAGTGAATGAGATAATTTCAAAGAAATGAATGCAGAAGTATTTGAAAAATGTGATCGATCAATTTATCATCCAGGTATCTGGAGATACAACAAGTAGTAGTTAGTCCCGGAAGAGAGACACTTGTAATGAAAAAATAAAAGGATGTCTTACAAATAATGATACATTTTATTTCCTTAGAAGCACATAGCCTACATGGACAGGTCAACTTAAAATTAATAAAACTAAATTGCTTAAACAAAAAATATCCAGAAAATAACATTGTCTTGACAGTTCGCTTCAATGTTTTATACTGAGTTGAGAAGCTAATAGAACAATGCAGCTTTATCAGTTATACCAATTTTGGAGTTCTTATTTATAGGTAACTATTATAAGTTTAACATTTACATCCAAGCTGCATCATCTATACTAATATTATAAAGCTGAAGAGTTTGTTTGTTTGTTTGTTTGTTTGAACGCACTAATCTCCGAAACTACTGGTTCGAATTGAATAATACTTTTTGTGTTGGATAGTCCAGTTATCGAGGAAGGCTATAGGCTATATAACATCACGCTACGACCAATAGGAGCAAAGATATAGTGGTAAATGTGTAAAAAACGGGAGAAATTGTTCATCTTTGAAGCCTTCCGTTGCGTGCGCCGTGAAAACGGTTCAAGATACACAAAAAATATGTATTAAAGAATAATAGCTCTTTTAATGATAACAACATATAGAGATAACAACTAAAAAACAGTCCGCGATAGTATGTCTATCTTTTAAGATTAACTCACAAAAACCGTTTTTATGGTACCTAATTTGGTCGAAATAATTTGTTTAAGTTGTATCAACATAATAATATTAATCTTTATTCAAATAAATATGTTGTTGGTTAAGAGTACTTCATCCATTATAACGCGGGTAGCACCGCAGGGCACAGCTAGTCCTTTATATAATCATTAATAAAGTAATAAGCTTTTTTCATTAGACTTCTCTTAATAAATGATTTAAATTTTCTAATAGGAAGCTCTGTTACATTATGAGGAAGCTTATTATAAAAACGTACAGAGTTACCCATAGCCTAGTTTTTTTAGTCTGTAGGTAGGAATTACTAATTTCTCCTTATTTCTCGTGTTAATACTATGTACGTCACTTTTTCATAAAAACAAATGCTTATTCTTGTGGGTTAACATCAATATCAATATCAATCAATATCTCAAAAATGTACTGTGGGATTACAGTTAGAATGTTAGATAGGCTATGCAGGTACTAATTTGTTGCAGTCAAGTTTTATAATGTTTGGTTCAATAAAATTGAATTAGGACAATAAATTATTTATACCCGTAATGCCGAAAACGATTCCGCAGGCAAGAGCTAACCTAGTTCAGTTTCTTGTAATTGGACTTTGCGCTTGAAGCGACAATTTGCCAGTGTCGAGTTAAATAAAATTATAAAGCGAAAAATATGATTATTCAATTCAAGAGCTAACCTAAATAATAAAATGTTTTTTACCCCTGCATCAGCTGATTGAACTGTCAGATGGTTTGTTAGTAAATATGCTATATGCTGGATGGACAGAGTATAGTTGACTTTATCTATATCTTTGTTATACTAAGCCTCAGATTATTTGTGTGATTGATATTGTTCGATTAACCAGTGCAAACAAAATGTAATTGTGACGTATAATAATATTATCAATAAATGACTATTAATAATCCCGTAATAAAATAGATATACAAAATTAATGTTTTCATCACCAGCCACATTATTATAAATAACTTTAATACATAATTTAAATTTGATATAAATTTTATTGTAAAATTCTAGTTCCAATTCAATTCCAGAATATACCTTACTTACCTAACTTAAAATTTTTTTTCTTTTAATATATGATGTTAAATACTTACCAACTGTTCCTAATAATAAGATAGTTTATTTAAGTAAATATAGTTTAGGATACATCTTAAGATGAAGTTGTAATGCCCCAACGGGGCTCATGTCAGGGAACTTACAATGTTAACACCTTTATATTAACCACATGATGCAACAAATAAATACATAAAATAAATTACTATTCAATGATATAATCTGTTTAAATCACTATGTGAAACCTTTCACCTACATTTACAATTATTTGTCCCAAAACACAAAGTCAACCAATTTAAGCATTTTCCTATTTGGTACAACAAAAAAACATCTAAATATTATTCGCGAAAAAATGAAAGTTCATTCAAAATTGAAAACATATTGGCTTGACTACCAGGAATTTTTAACCCCCGACCAAAAAAGAGGGGTGTTATAAGTTTGACGTGTCTGTCTGTCTGTCTGTCTGTCTGTCTGTCTGTCTGTCTGTCTGTCTGTCTGTCTGTCTGTCTGTGTCACCATAGCTCCCGAACGGATGGAGCGATTTCAATTTAGTTTTTTTTGTATGAAAGGTGAGTTTTGCGCGAGTGTTCTTAGACATGTTTCATGAAAATCGGTTGGGCCGTTTAAAAGTTATGGGGGTGAGAGTGGGGAAGCAAAACCGAAAATCTGCAAATATACTAGTGTGGGGTATCAAATGAAAACGCATCGCGTCCACATTACATAATATTATGTTGTTTTAAAAAAAAGGAAATTACGGCATATGAACCGGGGGTTTTTCTTAAATTTTAAATTTAGATTTATCATTAACTGTAGCCCTCGCTCGTAATAATGAAAATTCCTGGTCAAGCCTATTTCTATGTTTTCCATTTTGAATGAGCTTTAAAAATAAAAATTATATGTATAAGGTATAATTATAATATGTACTCGTATTTATAGCGAATAGCCATCGAGGCCTTCCGCGAGTATTTTTGTTCTACCCCTTTGTTGTTTTTCAGGGGTTTCAGTGTCAAAAATGCATTAAAGAATGTCTTAATTTTTTTTGAAGTGAAACTTCTTTAGTATCGTTGTGATTTCAGACCGGATGCAACGGAAATACGTCAGGTAAGCCAATCTTAAACGCTAACAAGGTTAAGCAACTTTCTGGAACGCCAGTACTTGGATGGGTGACAGCCCGAACAAAATCTTTTTGCACAGAAATTTTTTTATTCATCTCATTCTTTTGTCGATTTACTGAAGTTTCACTTCTACCGTGTGTGAATCGCACACACACCTTTTTTTTTGTTTGTAAATCTTCCGGCTCTTGTTAGAAGGGCTAAGTTTATTATTATTATTCATTTATTTCAGATAATGTCAATCCATATCACATTAAAAACTAAAACTAAATTTAACTTAAAATTACCTATACATTAGAATCTAATAATGCAGTAGAAGAATAAAAAAAATATAACAGTTATTTATTATTATTACACAACAATATTATTAATATGAGTTTAATATATGTGTTTTCAATACAAAAGCACTTTGTTACCGCTTCTTATTATAGTGTGTAAAATTTAGAATTTCTGGGTATGCACTTACTTACTATACACGGCAGGACATCATACATTAAGACTTATTTAAAAATAATATGCATAAATCTAAATTTAAAATTTAAGAAAAACCCCCGATTCCCATGCCTTAATTTCCTTAAACGTTAAACAACATAATATTTTGTAATGTGGATGCGATGCAATTTCATTTGATAGTGTTCTTAGACATGTTTCATGAAAATCGGTTGTGCCGTTTAAAAGTTATGGGGGTGAGAGTGGGTAAGGAAAACCGAAAATCTGCAAATATACTAGTGTGGGGACATTTTCATGAAACATGAAAATGTCCCCACACTATATACATACAACACTGTCTTACTTTATTTAAATAATTTGTAGATACAGTATCCAACACAGTTCATACCTCAGTAGACACAACCAAAAGTCTTGCCTCGTCCGCTTTCGAAAAAGGCACAGCCGCTATTAGTGCCGCGAAAGGTAGTTTATTATGTTATATTTTTTATTAGTTTTTTTATGTTTATTTTAATTTTTCATTGTTAAATATAATTTTTAGACACCGTAGCAAACGTCGCTCAGGCTACAGTTGATACAACTAAAAATGTAGCCTCTTCGGCTATCGAAAAAGGCACATCAGCTTTTGATTCAGCTAAAGGTACATAATCATTTAACAATAATTATATATGTTATGCTACAATGTAATTTCATTCTTTTATATCATTTTAGACACCGTAGCAAACACAGTACATGCGACAGTAGACACAACTAAAAACCTAGCAGCTGCTGCTGTAGATAAAGGCTCATGTCTCATTGGTAGTACCAAAGGTATCTTTGTTTTTTTCTGTGCTTATTAATTTATGATGTCATAGATACCAAATTTTATTTATTTTAATTTGATGTAGACACCGTTGCAAGCACTGTAAATGCAACAGTTGATGCGACAAAAAATGTTGCGTCAACAGCTTTTGATAAGGGAACGTCATTAATTGGTTCAGCTAAAGGTAGGTTTACTTTCACACAGGTTTATATTAAATTAAGAAGGCTGAATTTATTTTAATTTACGTTTCTTATTTTAGACACCGTAGCTAGCACAGTTAACGCAACTGTAGATACAACAAAAAATGTAACATCATCAGCTTTTGAAAAAGGCACAACTGCAATAGGCACAGCCAAAGGTAACTTAATACCATCAAGATGTTACTCTTCATGTTTTCTTATATATTTATAATATTTTCGTTTATTGTAGATAGTGTAGCAAACACAATTAATGCAAGTGTAGATACAACGAAAAATATTGCGGGATCAGTATATGAGAAAGGCTCGTCTCTAGTCGGTGGTGCTAAAGGTACTCTTAATTTATGTTTGATTTTTATTGACATTAATTTACCCATTTATTTTCTACCCCTTAGAGCATTAAGTGCTCCAAAGTAATACCCTGCCCTTTTTTTCTTATGATTTGATCTTGCATCTTTAAGCCAACTATATTTGATAGTTACTCAAATAATTTAGTTTATTTAGCAATTAGCTTATCACTGGGTGCACGTGGTTTCTATTCTATCTTCTTCTGCTTACCCTGTAGATTCACTAGACAATGCAATCTCGTCTGAAACGACTGCAGCAGCTGAACATGCTGATAACCTCACGAAAGAGGTTGAAGGTAAATAAATACTCTACTATCTATTGCTTAAGCGTAACCTATTTCAATTTCTGTCCTAACAGTGTATCAAAATGGTGATAGTATCAAGTCTGCTGCTAAAAATGCTTTCGATGAGTTTACAGGTAGATTTCGATTTATGCTTCGTGTTTCTAGATTATGGAGCATATATACCAGATTTTGAATGTTTATTTTTGTGATTTAGATTTAGTTGCAAGCAAATTTGAATCGTCTAAAGACGCAACTGAGTCAACTGTAGAAGGGTGTAAGAATGCAGTGGAAAAATCAACTGGTAAAATTGAATGTGTGATTGTGAAGAGCATGTTTTCTAACGTGAACTTGTGATTTAATTGAATTTACAAATTTTTCAGTTTGAATAACTTCTGATAACTAAGCAGTAGTTCTATCATTCCAGCGTTTTAAATAAATCTAATGTGTGTTTCTAGTGTTTTTACATAAGTATATATGAAGATAATATTAAATTAATTAATTTAATTAAGTGTTATGTTAAACGCATTTTAATGGAGTTTTAATAGGCCTTGTGACTTTGAGTACCTACAGTGGCGGATTTACAAATTTACAAGGGCTAGGCTGAATAGTTTTTGCCGCGTTGCCGCCCTTGCCTCAACAATTGTCATATCATACATTATTTTTACAATGCAACAATTTTGTTGAAATTGCATATTTTTGAGCTAATCGAAGCTAAAACATCATGTATGGGCGGGGTAATGTATGCTATTTACACAATAATTAAACGTAAACGTAAAAAATCTTTTTGATTTCTATGAGGTAAAAAAAAATCGTTCTCCAAATTTGCCGCCCCCAAAATCTGCCGCCCTAGGCTGGAGCCTACTCAGCCTGCTGGTAAATCCGCCACTGAGTACCTACATAAGGTAATGATTAAATTCCAGACGAGAATTAATATTAAGAACGAGTGTTACAAATGGGTTTTCTTTTGCTGATGGTCCACCCTACTCATATATATGTGTGTAATGGTCTTGGTGTAATTACAGACTCGATCTCCACTACTGTGGACAACACTAAGAAAGCCGCTGAGGATGTGAAGACGAAGGCCGCGGAAGAGGCCAAGGAAAAGGCCAGGAATGCCGCGGATGCCGCCAAGGAAGAGGCTAAAAGAGTTGCTAGTAAGAATTATATTTATGTATCATAAAAGCATTGAAGGCTTCGCCGTTTGTTCAAGTTATAATGAAATTCGGCAAGGACATTATATTTTAGTTTAAATCGATTAAATAGACTTTATTACTTACCTACTATCTCTGAACTGAATACTGGACTGGAATCAAGCTTAATAGATCTTCTGAAAGGAAATAATAGAAATACATAATACGCTTTTAAAAGGAAATTGAAGTTAATATGTCTTTACTGGCTTTTTTAAGCCCGTAGGATAGCGGCGAAACGCTTAACATGCCCCTTAAACTAACTGACCTTCCTAAAAGAAAGTTCGTTTAACTAACTTACCTACCTAAAAGGAAGTTCGTTTAACCAAAACTTATACTTCGCAGACGTAGCAGCAGAAGAGTCCCGCAAAGCCGCCGAAAAGGCCGCAGCGGACGCGAGCAACGCTGTCAGCTCCACCGTCGACAACACGCTGAAGCGGGTGGAGTCCGCCGCGGACGAGGGCATCAAGAACGCCGGCCAAGTCGTCGACGCTAAGCTGAAGGACTCCGAGAAGTTCTTGAACGAGAAGAGGGACAGTGTCAGTATTCCTTGTTGAAATAGCTCTGTCCTATTTGAAATACTTAGTCATAGTATTTCATTGCCAAAATTATCGTGAATTATCGTGCGTTAGGTAGGTACACTGTTAAATTAAAAACGGGATCCCGTAATAGAGTAGTTGCGGAATCCCGTCTTAATTAAAACAAGTATGTCATATAAATAAAAAAAAATGTGTGTCTGTCAGCTACGACGCACGATTGGAGTTTACTCCTTACGAACGATAATTATGATATAATATATCGAATAGAAAAAAAGAGTAAATGAACGCATCTGCTAAAATGATAAGAGAAACAAACATATATCTGTAATTATTCGGATTATTTATATAACTTCAATAAAGCGTATTACATAAAGTATGTTACAAAATAATATAAATAAAATACAGTGAGACTACGAAGTATCGCGCAAAGAGGAGACCCCGAGAATGAGATACACTGTGTAATGTATTCCATCTCATTCTTTTACACGTTCAATCCTACAGATATATTTGCTTGTCTCTTTCTACGTAACGCCTCAACTTTTCGTGTTACACTTGATTTTACTCCTCATAAAATTTCCGTACCGGGCCTTATAACTCAAATCGTTTCTTAAGGAGTAAACTCCAAAAACAACGAATTCAAGACGTTTTCGCTTACGACTTTTGTTAAAAATATTGACTTCTCCTTTTTACAGTTACTGTCAAACATCTCGGCTGCGACACACGACGCGTCCCAAGGCGCGGCAGGCCTTCTCAGCAAGGGGCTTAGCGCTTTCCCCAAGTAAACGCCATCTGAACCACCGCTTTAACCTGCCGCCATTTTATTGCTGTTTATGTCTATACTAAGTATAATATATGAAAAATATACAGAGAGAAAATATATAACTTTGTATGTACGGTTTTTAACGTAAAACATGAAATGGGTGCCATGATTAGATCTGAAGTTTTAATAACCTAATTTTGTGAAAACTCAAATATATGGAAATCATATTTATGATCCATTTCATATTTTAATATTGTATAAAAATGTAAATAGACAGATATATGATATTTTATAATTGTATTTATGACGTTGAATGCCTAAAGGCAAGAAAAATAAAACTTATGCATTTGTTTTGTTACTCAACTTTTTGTTTTGCACAAATATTGTATAGGTACTTAATTTTAATTTACGTCTTACTTAATTTTAGTTTTATTTTAAGCATTTATACTAACAACTGTTCAAACTTTTTTTTTTTTTTTTAATTTTAGTCTCAAAATTTCAGTATCTCAATGTTGATAATTAAGGCTTTTTGCATTTGCTTGGTTTATAGTATCAGTTGATAATGCCGTCCTTTTGAAATTTTACCAAAGGCCTAAAATATTTCAAACTGTGTCAAGTACTATTATGGCTAATTACAATAAGTGCCATTAACCAAAATTCCTATTATAAAATACCGAATGTCAGTAAAGTGACTGCTATTTAAATTTCACTTACCTTTAATGTACCTATCAAATATCAACCTACTGTCGATGACATTCAGTTAATTTTATTCTACTTATTCATATTTGCTATTGCAAGTGCATCATTCACTTTTGTATTTGTTTCAAACGCCGCCGTAATTAAAGTCGTACAATGCCATGCAAAATTGTTTCTTTATTTTGAATTAACCTTTAACTTTAAGGCGAGAAATCTTAGGGCTCCTAACCATTTACCTCGGCTTATTAGTTGGATACTGATTATTTCTAAACTCTTTCGGTCATTCGGTAGATTAATTTCACTTTCGAAATGAAAACAAAAAAAATAATGCAATATAAGTTTTTAATCAGCAAAATCAAATGATGGATGGACTGTGTGAAAGATGACATGTGTAAGAATGAGGTGAGGGTGATAGAGGGAAATGGAAGCAGAAAAAATGTTGTGCCGACCCCACGTAATGTGGGATAAGGTCAGGCAGATGATGAATCAGAAAAATCAAAATTTCAATATATCAATGTTGATAACTGAGGCTTTTTAATATAGTTTTAGGAATCAAAAGCAAAATGATTTAAAAAAAAACAAAATTTATTAACCTAAAAAGTAATTTTACAGAAAACAAAAGATTATGATCAAACCGACACAAAAATAGCGAATGGACACTGAATCTAAACGATACCAATGCACACAAGAGAGAGAGGTCCTTTCAGCGCGAAGACTCGATGTGGAATGAGAGACCCGTTCCTGTTGACAGCGCCTTTTATAGGGCACTGTTTTTGTAACCTCAAATTATTTCTATCACGGCTTTCCTGGCAACGTCTGGCGTCTCGACAGACTTTATTCCTCGTGTATGTCCAGACTAGGCATGTCTAGACCTCGTGAAGGCCCTGGTACGCTATGGTCCAACAGGGCAGGCGGCTCCGGTGTTCGATCGCTCACGTCAGGTGTCTCGGGGCCCGACTGTGCTGCTCTGGGTCATCATTATCATGTAGCTGTAATTAATAAAACTGCGATTTATAAAAGGCACTACAGCCACATATGACGAATTATTGTTTTAGTGTGTTATTCTTGTTAGGTTAGGAGTAGGTTACACTTTTATAATAAAAGTCATGGTTCAAGCAAGCAATAACCTAGGAGGAACGATATAGAGTTGTACCAGTACAGAATAACCGTCACCAATTACATGCCAAATATATCACGCTGTGTACGCACTCGACACAACGACTGGTCGGTTTGCAAAGCCGACCAGCTTCCATGGCCATCGTAGACACTATCCTGGGGCCGCCAGAATAGCGCTACCTTCAGTAACCCAGGACTCGAAACAGCCCGAATCAATTACTGGAAACGTTACAATGACCCAGGGCTATACCCGAATCAATCACTGTAACACATCTTCAAGACTCCAGCAACCCAGGGCTGTACCCGAATCAATTACCGGAATCGCGTCGGTGACCCAGGGCTGTACCCGAATCAATCACCGCCACGCTGCCTTGAAGACTCCAACAACTCAGGGCTGCATGTACCCCTAAAGAAGGCGGCGCATGACTCGGGAGTCCACTCGCCCTGCCACCGAACCATATGTTGTACAGCGGCGAGTGACGTCGTCCCGTACGACCCAGACAGCAGTCTCAACTCATAGCGATCATGAGCCAGCACTCTGATCACTCGATACGGGCCGCGCATGCCATGATCCAGTTTGCTCCTCGACTGAGCATACTTGATCACGAACACCAGATTGCCTTCCTGAAACACACGAAGGGGACGTTTGTCCCGATTAACACGAGCGTCCATCGACGCCTGATTAATCAACAACTGTTCGGCCGTCCTTTGTCTTGCAATTTCTCTCTTAGCCTCACGATTCGACAATCGAGGTTCAGGAGTAACATCCCGCACTAACTTTTTACTAGCAGGTGTAGCATTCACAGTAGTTGCTGAACCCTTCCACAACTAACATAACATGTTTAAGCCTTTCGATTCAGGTAACGGTCCCAGTGCATCAATATGAAGCGTGTCAAGGGGACGTCGGGCCTTGTCCATGATGAGATGGGTTGAAGAGGAGCTCTAGGGGCCCTCTTGTGTGCAATACATGATATACAGTGACCTATTTACAAACGCTCTTATACCAGGGAACCAAAAATGTCTCAAGATAAGATCTAGCGTACATTACCAAAATGACAATGTTCATCATCAAATACGCGGAGAAAGCTCAAGCACTGACCTTTAGAAATGTAACAAAGCAGTCTTGCTTTTTCTCCTACAGGTACATACCGAAAGTACAACACATCGTTTTGTAGTACATATCGAGAAGGATCTAATTCCCCCCGCTCTAAGGCCTGAATCATGTTACGCGTTTCGTCATCCCCAGCTTGCGCTATCTGAGCCCAGTTACGGTCTATCAATGTTATTTACCGAACTACATGGGTTACGGCTAAGATAATCTGCATGTGGCAACATGGCACCCTTTCTGTATGTGATATTGAAATAAAAATCTTGCAAGTACTTCCACAATCTTGCCACACGGAGGCAACTCCTTTTTTCGTCTGAGTAGCCTTAAGGGCATTACAGCCTGTGACAACAGTAAATTTATTGCCAACCAAGTATTGTCTGAAATGTCAAAGAGCCTTGACCATAGCCAGGGTCTCAAGCTCGTATGAATGATATCGCGGCTTAGCAGCCTTGGTCACCTGGCTTGTAGTAAGCAATTACCCGCTTAGAACCATCGTCAGGTATCTGCATCAAAATAGCCCATAGCCTAAGCTACTAGCGTCTGTATGGACTTTTGTTTTTGTTATGTACCTGTTTTCAAAGTAGGATCAAATGTATTCAAAACAGGAGCACTAGTTAACCTTTGTATGATACCCAGTCTAACTTCTCCCTGTTCAGTTCACCAATTAAAAAGTTACTTCCTTACGTGTCAAGTTAGCTATACGTGCTGTTTTTAGGGAGTAATTCGGAATGTACTTTATAAAATACCCAGCTAATCCCAAGAACTGGCGTACTTGCTTGACGCTTTGTGGGGGACTAGAATTTACAAGCGCCATAACCTTATCAGGCGACGGTTGAACCTCCCCATTAGATATAACACGCCCTAGGTACTCTATTTTGGTACACATAAATGAGCACTTCTTTAGATTTATTGAGAACCCTGCTTTAGTTAAAGTGGCTAAAACTTCCCTTAAAGATTGCAAACTCTCATTGATTGTATCAGACAAAATAAGGCAATCGTCTATGTAGGTACAGTACACAAGGACTTTTCCTGAATTTATAAAATCACGTAAAGTAGTTCTTATGATGCGTTGGTAAACAATTGGCGCATTAGTAAGTCCATACGTCATCTTCAAAAATTAATAGTGCGATTCACTAGTGACAAACCCCGTAAGTGGGATGGATACATCATCAAGGCGGATTTGATGGAAACCTGTTGCCATAACAAGTGTGGTAAAATACTTAACCTTTCCAAGTTTATCTATGTGGTCGTCAATTAAAGATAAGGGATATCTTTTAGGGTCGATAACATACAGGGACATTGCTATTTAGGTGGATGTGCATAAAACCCATTTTGACAGTTGACATAGCAGTACCCGAAATCATGTGTTCAGAGTATATTTAACGGGGATAGATTGACACCTACCAAATCTGTGTTGATTACTAGCTTTGTGTCGGATTCAACAACGATGATGTACTTGAATCGCGAGTAATACATTGAGAGTCTTTAGTTCGTATATATGTCACACCTTCCCTGTTCAGCAGACGCATTCTGTATAAAATCGAATCCGAACTCGAAATCACTCAAGTGACCGAGCTCACTTCGAACGCTCGTCACTGAGGCGCTACAGGCGCTATCGAGTTTTACAGAATACAAAACTTTTAACTCACCGCGGATTCAGCTTAGTAAGGATCGAAATGAGTTTACAGAATGCGTCTACAGTACATCGGTCCCTATATTAATGGGTGCGTTCATACATTCGCTCGGTACAGCTAAAAGATCTACCTCTAGCGAAATATTGTCTAGTTCGATAGTAAGAGTTACATAAGAGTTTATTTTGGTAATAGACTCACTTGCCCCCTTAATCTAACAGTTTGTTATTTTCTTGGGGCAGGAGAAGTGGTTAACCACAGCAGAGTGCTGAGTCTGAGTTTACAAATTGTAGTTAACTTTCTCGATCGTGAGAACGTTAACTATAATTTGTATGGGATCGAAACAGCGCCTCTTGTGGCAAACTTGGGAAACATAATTTGCTAGTTTGAGATTCACTATCGACCGTCGATCGTCGACTCGTTTACGCTCACGTTCGAAAGTGAGAACGTTAACGCATTTGATTGGTTGTTTGAAAATTTTCCCGAGTTCGTGTTACCATTTTTGACATTCGAATAGTAAACGCGCTCGAAAAAGTATTCGTCTAGCATTCACTTAGAATTTCTCAGTGAGTAGAGGTGAGAGTGCAAAGTTATTCAGTAAAATCATTAATATTTACAAATAAATTATGGCCGGAGGTTTCTTTTTCGCTTGGATATCGTCTTACAAAGACAGCTTTTAAGTTTTTGTGCAGAGAATTAAAACAATTGACGAATTTAAGGTCCTCTCAACTCGTTTTGTTGGAACTTATATTATGTACTTTTTGTTATTTATTAATTAAAATATTAAAAAGTACCTAGCTATAGTTTCGACACCTAATTAATTTGTTCTTCGCAGGTGTTCACGGCTCTCTTCTTTTTTGCTTCTGGTTCATACAAAAGCCAATTTGAGTAGCAAAACAATGCAATGATATTTTTTTCAGTTACCTATGTGATGATCAATACTACATTTTAAATGTTAACCCTAAGTTTGGAGGTGCAAAGCATGATTCTTTGTATGGGAAAACAGTGACTTGAATACATAAATTCAATCTCTGCACCAAAATAGAGAAATGGTCTGATCTAAATCTTACTCGGTGTCCGAGTAAGATTTAGGTGGGTCTAGTTAAGGTAAAATATTTCATATGATATTATAACAAAATACCTATTTATGTTACAATTAATCATATCTAGTTCCAGGAAACTTAAATAATGAACCGGGTTACAATGACTATGTGGAAGGAGCTGGAGCTACCAGCGGACCAATTTTAGTAAGAAGACTGATAAATAGTGTGTGATATATATATGTATGTAGTTCTCAGTTATATATTGTGTTAATGTACTATTGCTATTTATAGAAGTGTGCTTAGGATTATAAGGTTAAGGATATTGTATTGTGACAATGAATAAATAAACAAAATTATATAAGATGAACTTTATTTTTTTACCTAATTAGACAGTCAGAATTGACAAGTTAAATTTATAAACTTATATACTTATATTTACAAAAATATAAACTAATCATTACAGAGTCTATTAACTAACTTATCTTAAACTCTTATTCCTATTGCTTGCCAATCTCTGGCTCTGCGCTTCCATCTACCTAATCATATTTTGCTCTCTCCTCAAGCTTATGTTACTCTATTATAAACTTTCTCCAAAACTCTTCAGCTTGTAGAAAATTTTGTGCTAGCCTCAAAATTCTTCAAGGAATTCTTGCATGGCAAGGTGGTGTTTGCCCAAAGCAAGCAGGCTCAGGCCAAATCAGATTGCTCTCACAGAGCCTTATAGGAGAGAGTGCATGGGCATCTGTAAAAATACATTAATGTTATTATAATCTTATTAACATTATAATTATGTTATCCTTAAAAAAGTTAAGTCTTACCTTCCAGTGCTTCCAATGTTGTGAAATAAATATCAAAAACAAATCCAATATTGTGACAATATTGTGAACTGGGGTTGTTACAGTAATTCTTTGACTGGGGCTTAGGACTGGGGCAACATATGATGTTGATGGCCCAGGTTCATCCCAATGTCTGAGGTCTCCATGCCTAGAAACAACAATAAACTTAGTTTTTTCTTCGTCGATGAAACAACTTCACATAAATAGATCTAAACATCAAATAAATTATCAAACACTCACTGCTCCATGAACTTGTCTTCATTTTTAGACTGTTTAACTCATAGTTTCAATTTATTATTAATTTATCGGCCGGCCACTTCTTCCTACTCGAACGAAAGTTTTCATTTCAAACGTAAACAAAACACAGAATAATCATAACATTTTTGATAGACAGCTGCTTCTTGACAAAATACTAGTAAAAATATCATTCTGAATTTGGCCGGTTAATGATTTGATGACGTCATGCTACCACCCTAACAAAAATATTTAACTATGCTCACGGTGAGTGAACGCTTTCGTATAGTTTTTGTCGATAGGAACTCCAACTTGCATGCCATTGCTTTTCGATTCGAATTTCGTTAGCTCGATTAACGAGATAGTAAAGTCATTCGAAAACGTTTGTGGAACTTAGACTCAGCACTGCTTCTATATAGGTAAAGTATGTTTAGGTACTTGATTTATTAAAATGCATTATGTTTTGATCCCTTTCACTATTCTATCTTTTACATAATTATTTATTTTTAGGAGACTCTGGATACCCTCAGCGCCCAGGCTAATGACTCCAATTTTAGATGCAAATACTGGTACACCAGAGGCCAATTATAATAACAAGCAAATGAGGGCTAGAGTAATAATAGAAAATACATTTTCAAATGCTGAAAAACAGATGGTAGTGCTTAGACAAGGATGGAGTTCACTCCATCCACTTCAAGCCACTCAAATATGCTTGTATTATTATAGCATACTCAGTATTGCATAACATAGTTATCAATCTTGGCATTGATCTAAATCTTACTCGGTGTCCGAGTAAGATTTAGGTGGGTCTAGTTAAGGTAAAATATTTCATATGATATTATAACAAAATACCTATTTATGTTACAATTAATCATATCTAGTTCCAGGAAACTTAAATAGTGAACCGGGTTACAATGACTATGTGGAAGGAGCTGGAGCTACCAGCGGACCAATTTTAGTAAGAAGACTGATAAATAGTGTGTGAAGTCAAAGTCAAAGTCAAAACGTTTATTTCCTTAGAAGCACATAGCCTACATGGACAGGTCAACTTAAAATTAAAATTAATAAAACTAAATTGCTTAAATAACAAATATCAAGGAAATAACATTGTCTTGACAGTTCGCTTCAATGTTTTATACTGAGTTGAGAAGCGAATAGAACAACACAGCTTTATCAGTTATTACAATTTTGTAGTTATTACAGTTCTTATTTATAGGTAACTATTATAAGTTTAACATTTACAATAAAAAAAATGTTTGTCATATAAGGAAGCTATTTTAGCATGAGCATATCAGTCCTGGTCAACCAGAATTATTAGAGCCTGTTACTGTGGAACTAAGCAACATCTATCCAAGCTGCATCATCCTTTATATAATCATTTATAGAGTAATACGCTTTTTCCATTAGAATTCTCTTAATAAATGATTTAAATTTTCTAATAGGAAGCTCTGTTACATTATGAGGAAGCTTATTATAAAAACGTACAGAGTTACCCATAAATGATTTGCCTAGTTTTTTTAGTCTGTAAGTAGGAATTAGTAATTTTTCTTTACTTCTAGTGTTAATACTATGTACGTCACTTTTTCTTAGAAACAAATGCTTATTCTTGTGGGTGAACATCAAGTTCTCAAAAATGTACTGTGAGATTACAGTTAGAATGTTAATCTCTTTGAATTTTTCTTTGAGGGAGTCACGTGGTTTCATTTTATATATTGCACGTACAGCCCTTTTTTGCAGCACGAATATAGTTTGAATATCGGCTGCAGCTGTGATATATATATGTATGTAGTTCTCAGTTATATATTGTGTTAATGTACTATTGCTATTTATAGAAGTGTGCTTAGGATTATAAGGTTAAGGATATTGTATTGTGACAATGAATAAATAAACAAAATTATATAAGATGAACTTTATTTTTTTACCTAATTAGACAGTCAGAATTGACAAGTTAAATTTATAAACTTATATAGGTACTTATATTTACAAAAATATAAACTAATCATTACAGAGTCTATTAACTAACTTATCTTAAACTCTTATTCCTATTGCTTGCCAATCTCTGGCTCTGCGCTTCCATCTCCCTAATCATATTTTGCTCTCTCCTCAAGCTTATGTTACTCTATTATATTATTATATATTCTATTATTAGATTGTTCTCACAGAGCCTTATAGGAGAGTGCATGGGCATCTGTAAAAATACATTAATGTTATTATAATCTTATTAACATTATAATTATGTTATCCTTAAAAAAGTTAAGTCTTACCTTCCAGTGCTTCCAATGTTGTGAAATAAATCTCAAAAACAAATCCAATATTGTGAACTGGGGTTGTTACAGTAATTCTTTGACTGGGGCTTAGGACTGGGGCAACATATTATGATGTTGATGGCCCAGGTTCATCCCAATGTCCGAGGTCTCCATGCCTAGAAACAACAATAAACTTAGTTTTTTCTTCGTCGATGAAACAACTTCACATAAATAGATCTAAACATCAAATAAATTATCAAACACTCACTGCTCCATGAACTTGTCTTCATTTTTAGACTGTTTAACTCATAGTTTCAATTTATTATTAATTTATCGGCCGGCCACTTCTTCCTACTCGAACGAAAGTTTTCATTTCAAACGTAAACAAAACACAGAATAATCATAACATTTTTGATAGACAGCTGCTTCTTGACAAAATACTAGTAAAAATATCATTCTGAATTTGGCCGGTTAATGATTTGATGACGTCATGCTACCACCCTAACAAAAATATTTAACTATGCTCACGGTGAGTGAACGCTTTCGTATAGTTTTTGTCGATAGGAACTCCAACTTGCATGCCATTGCTTTTCGATTCGAATTTCGTTAGCTCGATTAACGAGATAGTAAAGTCATTCGAAAACGTTTGTGGAACTTAGACTCAGCACTAAGAGATTAGTGACACGCAGATGGCACCACTGTCGATCAATATGTCGATGGGAACACCTTGGACTACTCCTACCACTATATCACTGCGTTTGTTTGGTGGGGTGGAACAAAAGTAGTTATTTTTATTTTATTTTTATCCGAACTGGCCTCTGCTCGCTGTTTAGCAAAGCACTGTTTTTCATTCATTCGTGGCCAGGTTTTTGCAAAAGGCACATATATATGATTTACTAGCTGACAAATGATGTCTGAAAATGAAAAATAGATGCCGGATCGTTTTCATAGACACCGGACAAGCTCAAAAATTTCATCAAAATCAGTCAAGCCGGAGGAGCACGGCAACGAAAACTGCGACACGAGAATTTTATACATTAGATTAGGGCTCCTATTAGGCTTGGCAACTGAAGGTTACTCAGTGTTCAATTTTAAACTCTTAGTAGCTTGCCTATGTCCTGCCTCACTACACAAATAGCATTTATTATTTTTTATCTGTATTAAAAGATTTCTTATAACCCTGTATTTTATGATGGCTATTTGCATTCCCTTGGACATTCGTGCGAATGTGAGTAGTGGTACTTTTACCTGGCTTAATAAAACTTGATAGATAATTAACCAAGTCAATTCGGTTTTAGGTTAGCATTAATGGCAGTTATATCACGGGGTTTTAATCAGTATAATTTTATATGTGCCCGATTTGATTTTAACTATTATTTACATGCAATTATTATTAAACTTATTTTTGAATTTTATTAAATTATTATTTATTAAAATGAGATTATAATTAATGTAAAAATAAGTATATTTTTGAATTATGAATAGGATTATAAATTGTAGATGTGTGAGAATGATTTTGTAATTTCTATTGAAAAGCAAGAAATAAAAGGCTTTTTTATTTTTTTTTTATTTTTATTTTATTTTATATCACGGGGGGAGTCCGTAATATCTCTCAATATAATGTCCCTCGTAAGGTCATCGCTGAGACACCGAACTATACGTAAGCGAAGCAATGACTTACGCGCAAACTCCGCATATGTCTGGAATTTATCAGAGTACGTGGACATAACCTCAAAGATAATGTTTGCTGAGTCTACTTTTTTTTTAAACACAAAGGTTTGAAATCTTCTTTGAAGTTAGTCCACGACCTATCGTTGGACACCCATTCACTAAGCCATGATCTAGCCTATTCGAGATAAACATTCCCGGTAGTCACATACGTTAATCGATTTAGCCCTGTCTACCTCTTCAAACCAAGCGCCATCATGGTATACTTGGATCAAAGTTTGACACATAATAATGATGAGTACGACCTAATGGCTCTAAACGTGACAAAACACTTTTACAAAAGACTTACAATTGCTCTGCGATACCTGTCTTGTTGATTACGAGATGGTTCCGGAGACCGCCCGGCTTGCGAGCGGCGACGTGTGCGCCTGTCACGGGAGCGACTGCGCAGTGGGCTGCGCAATCGGCGATCGCCGCAGTGGCGGTGCCATGCGCTCTGTGGCTGCTGGCAGCGAGAACGGCAGCGCGAGGGCCCTCGGAAACGCCCATCACGAGAGCGGCAGCCCGGAGATACGCCTGAGCGCCCGACAAGCGAGTGACGGCAGTCGCCGGCTCCACCAGAGCGCCCGTCCAGCGAGCGCCGGCAGTCGGCAGCTCCACCAGAGCGCCCGTCCAGCGAGCGCCGGCAGTCGGCAGCTCCACCAGAGCGCCCGTCCAGCGAGCGCCGGCAGTCGGCAGCTCCACCAGAGCGCCCGTCCAGCGAGCGCCGGCAGTCGGCAGCTCCACCAGAGCGCCCGTCCAGCGAGCGCCGGCAGTCGGCAGCTCCACCAGAGCGCCCGTCCAGCGAGCGCCGGCAGTCGGCAGCTCCACCAGAGCGCCCGTCCAGCGAGCGCCGGCAGTCGGCAGCTCCACCAGAGCGCCCGTCCAGCGAGCGCCGGCAGTCGGCAGCTCCACCAGAGCGCCCGTCCAGCGAGCGCCGGCAGTCGGCAGCTTCACCAGAGCGCCCGTCCCGCGAGCGCCGGCTGTCCGGAGATGCGCCTAAGCCGCCCGTGTGGCTGCGAGAGCGCCGGCCACGAGACGCCCGGGACCGCGAGCGCCACGGCCTCATTAAGCGCCGTCCTTGACGAGACCGGGTGCGGCTCGTCCTCATTTCCTTGAAAACACAAAGACAATAACGGTGCAACGATGCACCTTTGTTAGATAAATCTAAATTTAAAATTTAAGAAAAACCCCCGATTCCAATGCCATAATTTCCTTAAACGTAAAACAACATAATATTATGTAATGTGGACGCGATGCGTTTTCATTTGATACCCCACACTAGTATATTTGCAGATTTTCGGTTTTGCTTCCCCACTCTCACCCCCATAACTTTTAAACGGCCCAACCGATTTTCATGAAACATGTCTAAGAACACTCGCGCAAAACTCACCTTTCATACAAAAAAAACTAAATTGAAATCGCTCCATCCGTTCGGGAGCTATGGTGACACAGACAGACAGACAGACAGACAGACAGACAGACAGACAGACAGACAGACAGACACGTCAAACTTATAACACCCCTCTTTTTTGGTCGGGGGTTAAAAATGTAAACAAAGCACAAAATTAAAATCTTCAAAAACTGAGTTTGTGAAACTTGAAACTAGTCAGAATGAATGTGGACAATGAGAACAATCCCACTTCTGATTTTAGGAATCAAAAGCAAAATGATTAAAAAAAAAACAAAATTTATTAACCTAAAAAGTAATTTTACAGAAAACAAAAGATTATGATCAAACCGACACAAAAATAGCGAATGGACACTGAATCTAAACGATACCAATGCACACAAGAGAGAGAGGTCCTTTCAGCGCGAAGACTCGATGTGGAATGAGAGACCCGTTTTTTTTTTTTTTTTTTTCGAATGGACATTTGATGCTGTTGACCGCAGATGGCCATGACAGCGTTACCGGACTGTGGCGGACGCAGAGGGCGTCTCAACCAAGGCGGCGTCCTAACCGAACCCGACGCGTTAGCATCGGTGTTCCGTTAGGGCGGCGCCCCAAAAGTTAGGTTGGGGCAACACGCACAAGGGCTCCACTTAGGAACGGACCTCGGCTTGGGCTGTTGCCAGTATATAAGAGGACTATGGATTATTACGCCCGGGTGTAAAATTACACCTACGGGCGGAAATAGGGATTCTTCGGCCCCGCCGGCGGGTCCGGTTTTTAGTTTGTATGTTATTTTCTAAATCGGGACTGGGGGATGCTAACTCCGGGTTAGCGGCTGAGATGGGGTCTAGTGGGTCACCGAGAACGTGTCTCGGTCGACGGAGGAGAGTGAGAGACCCGTTCCTGTTGACAGCGCCTTTTATAGGGCACTGTTTTTGTAACCTCAAATTATTTCTATCAATAGCATATTTTTAAATAGGTAGTGCAATACTTTGTTTTACAACAAGACAAAAGAAAGCCTTTAGCAATAACTGCATATAATTTTTCAGTCTCGGAGTGATATACATATTTATGAGTAAACTTTTAAATCAACAACTTGATAACATCATCGCCTAAAGTTTTATCAAAAACGAAAGGTACCTAAGCGTTGTGAATAAAGGCCTAATCTCTCTCGTCAAGAGAGAAGTCCCCGTGTCACAGCAGTGAGAGCATTAAAAGAGGTGCTTATGTATGTGTTGTGTAGAGTTATGGTATTTTTCCCCTTCAGTTGAGCCCTGTTGTACAGTTAATAAAACTAGTTTTATCTGGGGGCACGGCAGTGCCCCCACCAAGTCGAGCAAAAAAGCGGCACGGCCGTACCATCCTTTTCTCGAAGCAATTCAGGCCATTTTCGACCCCCTGTAACTTCGTTGTGGATAAAACTAGAAGACTGAAATTTTCAGTAACCATGCAAGATTGTAAAGACACGGTATATTTCAAATTTCATTCAATTTGAACCAGTATTTTAAGAATTATAACGGGTCAAATTTCGTAATTTTGTCACTCACTGACTGACTCACCGATCATCAAAATTCTAAGGCACTTCTAGCAGACCTAGAAGCTTCAAATTTGGAATATAAGTAGTGTTTGGTGTATGAATCAAGGAAAAACTAAAAAATCTATAAAAAAACCGGTATAGAGGGCGCTGTCGTACCTTTTCTTGAAGCAATTCAGGCCATTTTCGACCCCCTGTAACTTCGTTGTGGATAAAACTAGAAGACTGAAATTTTCAGTAACCATGCAGGCATTGTAAAGACACGGTATATTTAAAATTTCATTCAATTTGAACCAGTATTTTAAGAATTATAACGGGTCAAATTTCTTAATTTTGTCACTCATTGACTCACCGATCATCGAAATTCTAAGGCACTTCTAGCAGACCTAGAAGCTTTAAATTTGGAATATAAGTAGTGTTTGGTGTATGAATCAAGGAAAAACTAAAAAATCTAGAAAATACCGGTATAGAAGGCGCTGTCGCAACGCCACGTATATACAAAATATGTACTAAAGTAATAACAATGCGAAATATAAATAAATCCAATTTAGACCGGCAAAAAGAAAATTATATGGACATATATACAATAAGTAGAAGGTACCGAAAAGGAAAAAAGTAGAACTGTCTACAAAATACAAAAAGAAATGAGATCCCATCAAAAACAATACTTGTCAAAAAAACCAAGTCGCGCAACTCAGTTGTTCTGCGGTAAAAAGTTGTGAGATCCAAGTAAATCCAAGTCTTCAAATTTCGTCTCAAAATTCTTTAATATTTTATATAAATATATTGAGACTTGGCCATCGCACTAAATAATTGAATTTACACGTGTTTTCAGGCGATTGAATTAACACGTGTTTTCAGGCGATGGCCAAGTCTTAATATATTTATATAAAACATTAAAGAATTTTGAGACGAAATTTGAAGACTTGGATTTACTTGGATCTCACAACTTTTTACCGCAGAACAACTGAGTTGCGCGACTTGGTTTTTTTGACAAGTATTGTTTTTGATGGGATTTATTTTACTTATATAAAAATAAAACTCGTTTCGCTATTTTGTTTATTCAGACGCATCCGTAACCTTCGCTCGCAGTATTCGAAACTGCACCTCCAGTAAAGCTATTTTTAATTTTTTATCCCTGCTCTAGACGAGCTCTACACAGCAATAACATTAACTATCCAATCTTATTCAATAATACTTCAAAATCTTTGTTTAAAATTACCGCCAAAATGCAAATTACTCATGAAGTTGGTGTTACCGTTAGTATTTTAATATTTTCTACTATATTAACAAGGAGAAACGAAACGGAGCGTGGGCAGCCAGTGACAGATGGATGGCTCGGCTTATCTGTCAGTCAACTGACTGTATTACTGTCTGTATGTACTGTAACTGTACTGTACTGTCACTGAACAAGTAAACATAAACAATCATGGCGGCACTTGTGCGAGCTGGGTATTCTCTAGCCAAAAATGTTGTAATTTCTTCTACGGTTCGGTGTATTTCCACCACTGGACAATTAAATCTTAAAACAAGTAAGTATTTAGTAAAATTCTAGTGTAATTTAGTTGCAAGTTTATTTGCCGAACATAACCTCTATGTATAAATACATGAACTATATAAGTTTTCAATTCGTATAATTATTAATCTTGATTTCAGTCCAGGAACGCACAGAAGGAGATACTGTTATTGTCAAAGCGGTGAATGTACCATCACCTCGCTCACAATTACTCGTACGAGCGGAAAATATACCTTCTCTGGCCAAAGCTAATGAACAAGCCTTGATCTCTAATGGGAGAAGTACGGATAAGCCTCAATGCTACATTGTGTGCTCTAGGACTAGATGTAAAACATACTGATGTCCTAATCCTGAGCCAGTTCGTTAGATCTGATGGTTGTATGTTACCAAAAAGAATAACAGGTCTTTGCTCTAGACAGCAAAAGAAAATAGGAAAGATGGTTTCCATGGCACAAAAAGCTGGTATGTTTATTTTAATAACGAGCCGATATTTTACTTCCCAATATAGCTACGATTTTGGAGATTTAACTATGCTAATCTCTGACTGATACAATAATTCCCAACATTAAAATATAAGCAGATCCATTACTTATATATATATTTTTTTAATTTCAGGTCTTATGATCAATCTTACTCCAAGCTATTGCAAAAAGGATCCGACCAAAAGGGGACTGTGGAAAAAGTTCAACACTTACTTCGATGAAAAGACTATTTTCCTAAGAAGAATACCCAAGCAAGAGGACAAATTTAAGCGATAAAATGTGAAATGTTAAATTAGTAAAATTAAATATTAGTTATTTCTTATTCCCATATTATGTTTTATTTCTATTTAACCTTTTTATACTAGCACATTGGTCTGTGAGACCATGAAACATTTTTGTATTTATTTCTTTGATAATGAGATTTACACAAAAATATTTGTCAAAATTGGTATGTCCCGTCTTCTACAATATTGGTCTTAGCCTAGTAAAAATTTAATATCTGTCCTATAAGTGTATTTTCAATTAATTTGTCAAGTTTTTTCACTTTACTAAGCAGATTTTTTTTGTAAATTAACAATGTAAAATCTCAACTTTAAAGCAATCTTTATAACTAAAGTAGAATAATTGATAAAAACATCTTAGAATGAGAATGTTACAGTTTTGTCTTAACTTTAGAAAAACGTTTCAAATAAAAGTTATGAAGAAATACACTGTCCTGACGTTTTGATTAAGTGGACCGTGGGCAAGTACAGGTGTTAAAAAATTTGACACAATCATAATATAGGTTAAAAACTTCTATGTGAGTGTAATTAGTTTTTAGTACATATATAAAATGTTACCACATTTTAGCCACAGAAGCAATATTTAATGGCATTTCTCAGTAAGTGTGGCCCCAGCATTAGCCTTGGCCTTTAGATTTTTTTCCTTTGGTAATAGTTCAGCAATACTAATAAGGTTAAAAAAATGGTATATAGCTTAGATTATAAAAAAAAGAAAATTGTATACAAACGGTGAATCATAATTTATTTGTTTCGTTGTCTGTAATTTTGTTTCACAACATTACAAGCAATTGATGCAGCAAAACTTATACTACAAACTTGTGATCAGATAATGGATACAATACTTAAAGAAACCAAGTTTCAGTTGGCTAAAAACAAATAAATATTATATCCTAACAGTATCTTACTTTAAGCTTCAAACTATTTTAAACAAAAAAATGCAATTCATATGCAAGACAAATTCATAATTTACGTCTTAAAATTGAATTTACTTAATTTTTCTAATAATAAATATTGCCTAAAGTTGTCATAAAACTCTTATCGTAAACTCATAAAAAACGCAGTCTCTAATAGATAAATTCTCTCAGAACCACGGAATAGAAAACATTAAGAAGTGGCATCAAATATGAATAATTATGAGAATAAATGCATTACGATTTGGTTTTATTCCAATTTACTTCCCTATTCCTAAGTACTATTTATTATATTAAAGTTTTACAATATTTTTTTTATTCTATTGAATAGATTTTTCTATAGATAGTGAGTCTATAGAAAACCTAGCGAGTTGTGTTGAGCTATATTTACAGCAGAGATCTTATAATGTTTTGTATTCCGCCCATAGAATCCAGCAGTTTTTGGTACAGATTACATGCCTTTCATACAGATACAGGTAGCCGAGATCTTTGGGAGGGTTTTCTGATAGCGCCACCTGAAAGAAAATGTCTTTATTAGTACACAATTACTATTTACATATTAAAATATTATTTCCATATTGTATACTAAAACGTATTTATTTTGTGGCCAACTTGGCAATCTATTATATTAATAGTGAAATTTGTGGCTGAAATAGAGAAACAAGAGTATCTAGAGTGACTTAGGGCCGCTGCTCACGCGCCTCTGCCATAGTAATCGTTGTAGTATCGTGCGGAGTCGAGTGACTAATGAAGTGTGTTTGAGGAAATTTTGAGGGATGCCTCTGATCCGCAATATAAAAACAAAGAATAAATTAAGCTCAAGTCTCCTTAACCGCATACATTTTTGATTCCTTGTGACTACACATTATTAGATAAAGTCCTATACTTATAGACCTATACTTAGGATCCAATGCAATGCATTGCTCGCGTCTGTAGACCTTGGTGTTCAGAACGATACTAAAACGACATACGCGGACGATCAGCGCGGATCACGTTCGCGCGGAGCGATCCGTACTTACGGCCGCCGTGACACTAAAACCAGCCTTAATGTTGAATGTACCTACGTAACATATTTCGCACTGTGCCGGTACTGTGTTTGCATTGAAGCTTGACTATCTCTCATCATCATCAGCCATAAAATGTTTAGTACTGGACTTGATCCTTCTATAAAGACTTGAAATTAAGCTTTACTAATATGTGTGAATTAGTCTAAATTCAGAGTTCAGTGGTCATAATTATAATAAAAATAAAATAAATAAATACACTCACCTTATTGTCATTGAAAATAACCCATCTGCCTTCGTGTATCACATGGCACACGTAATGTCCAACCATCGTGGATCTGCCCATGTGGGAAATGAACGCGATGAGGCGGTATTCTGCGATAAAAAAAAAACAAAGGTGATAAGTCTGATTGTGACGTCAAAGCTGCTGTAGAATTAAAGTAGAGACATCATCTTCACTACATATTTCAGCTGTAGATGGTCCACCGCTGGAAAGAGGCCTTTTTCATTTTTATCATATTGAGGGGGTTTGCCAATTCTCGCCACGCTTGGCAGTCAGGTTGCCGAGTTCCAAGATACACTGCTGCCCACTTCCAGCGTGAGCGTTAAACGAGTAAATCCACGCAACTTCTAGCGTCTCTACGTGTAATGAACGCGCACGCAACTCGTTCAAGTCGCGCAAGAGGGACATAGAATGGGCTCGCGTTGACGCTGTCACAACACTTGCAATATTTTTGAAGTGAAACTTCTTTAGAATCGTTGTGATTTGAAATCGGATGCAACGGAAATGGAAATAAGTTTGGCTTACCTGTCGGGTAAGCCAATCTTAAACGCTAACAAGGTTAAGCAACTTTGCGCGAAGCCAGTACTTGGATGGGTGACCGCCCGAACAAAATCTTTTTGCATAGTATTTTTTTTTGTTTTTTTTTATTCTTCTCATTCTTTTGTCGATTTACTGAAGTTTCACTTCTATCATGTGTGAATCGCACACACCTTTTTTTTACTGTTCGCGTTTGAGTGTGTGTGTGTTTGTTGCTCTATCGCGCAAAAACTTCTATATCGAGTTTGATGAAACTTCACAATTATATAGCTTACATATATGTAGACTACCGCGGTGAAATGCCACTTTTCGCGGGTAAATCGATTATTACGAGCAAAGCCCGATTTAGATCGAATTTGGCACGGATATAGATGTAGTCCCAGTAAAGGACAAAAGCTTTTTGACGTGCTACGCGGGCAAAGTCCCGGGCAATCCTGTTATGAGAGAGAGAGAGAGAGAAACATTTATTGACACATCACGACACAAAATACAATAAAACAAAGAAAAACAACAAATAACCACATAATTTTGTGATGTGTCAACAGGCCCCGCCTCAGCATAATGCAACCCCAAACTTAGAGCGCGGAGGTGCGATGATTTTCAGACGAGACCTTGGAACACAAAACATCACGAGCGACGACTAAATGATAAACATAGAAATAAAGTGTGTGTGTGTGTGTGTGTGTCAGCTACGACGCACGATTGGAGTTTAGTCCTTACGAACGATAATTATGATATATATCGAATAGAAAAAAAGGGTAAATGAGCGCATCTGCTAAAATGATAAGAGAAACAAACATATAATTACAGATATATGTTTGTAAGTAAGTATGTTATAAAATAATTTAAATAAAATACAGTGAGACTACGAAGTATCGCGCAAAGAGGAGACCCCGAGAATGAGGTACGCTGTGTAATGTATCTCATTCTTTTACACGTTCAATCCTACAGATATATTATGTTTGTCTCTTTCTACGTAACGCCTCAACTTTTCGTGTTACACTTTTTGATTTTACTCCTCATAAAATTTCCGTACCGGGCCTTATACATCAAATCGTTTCTTAAGGAGTAAACTCCAAAAATGTACATAATATGATGGTACTCACTCTCGGGCCCGCCGCGGCACTGGAGCGTCCGGTCAGCTCGGCCTCCGGCGAGTCGAGCGAGTCCGCGCGGCTGAAAATCCAGTCGACGGCGCGCTCCACGTTCCCGTCCGTGGCGTTCAGCGCCTTCGCGGCCTGCGCGCGCGTGAAGCCCATGTTCATTATCTGCTCCACGCTCGCTTCGTTTAGGTTCGCGCAGGCACCTGTGGAAGACCGTATTTGTGTATTTTAACACCGTGTAAGTGAGGTTCATAAACATTTCAACTATTTAATAAAATAGTCTTTGGATTTTCTACTAGATGTCGCTACTCGGGGCTTCACTCGATAATACAAAGTGCAGAAAAATTTCGACCTATCACGTGATGACGCGTTGGTGTAATTGGTTCTAGCACTTCAGGGCGCATTCCTTGAGATGCAGGTTCGAATCCTGAGCGCGAAGATTGTGTCTTCTTAATTTTTTCTGCATAAAATTTAAAAATAGTTTAATCTGCAAAGTGAGGTTTATCACTTAATAAAAACATTAAAAAACATTTCAACTGTCAGACTTAAAATCATAGATTTCATATTATATCAAAGATAAGATAAGATAATCATTTATTTGCTCAAAACATAGGTGACATTTTGGTCTCATATAAAATAAAAATAAGTTCGGCTATGTTTTTGCCTTGAATGTAGGCATACAAATATTAGAAAAAATGTCTATCAAATATCTGCAAACATTTTTTCCTTAGGTTTGGGTGTTTAATATATAAATAAATATAATAAATAAATATTTCCGGACAATCCACACAACATCATCTAGCCCCGTGGTAAGCTCTTAGCATGTGTTACGGGTACTAGACATCTGATATACTTAATATAATAGACATACATACATAGATATTTTTTTATTATACATATTAAATACCCAGACCAAGGAGAAAGTGTTTGCAGAACATACAAACACTTGACCCTCGGCGGGAATCGAACCCGCTACCTCTTGCGTCGCAAGCGGACCCTCGCCCACCGCGCCACTGAGGCAGTAGTATGTATAATAATAATATTTATTCACAAAGTCACTTAAAGCTAATTTTGACAAAAAACCTTAAAATTTAAATAGAACTAAGATGTACCTATTATTGTGCTAGAAGTAGGAGAATCCTGGTTTTTCAGGCATAAAATAATTATTTATTACATTATCTTACCCTATTATTACAGGAGAATCCCAATACAAAATTTATATAATTTATGTATATTATATTAAGTATATCAGCTGTTGTCTAATACTCAAGCTTAGAGCTTACCACGATATATATGACGGCGCGCGCCAGTGGCGCCGGATGACCGAATGAGAGCGAGACCGATATCGGGTTTGCTCTAGTGAAGCTCCGTATCTGTGGTGGCGGGGCGGCCATGTTGGTTTTGGCACTTGTTAAAACTTGTGAGAACGGAATGGTCGCTTGCGCACCAAGTCCACGGCGAATCACTAAAATTCGGTGTAATCCTATTTGATTTCGATTATAATCAAATCTAGAATTGATCAGGGTAGTCTAGTTTATCTATCAGTGATATTATTTCGTGTTAATTTGTGTAGCAAGAAAATTAAATTGAAACCTGTTATACCTGGTGTTGTGATTTAGCTCATTGCCCTAAAAACCTACGACGCCTGACCCAGAGAGGCCTCCTGTTCCGACATCAGAAGTGGGATTTATGGGGCAACCAAATGAGCGATATCAACAACAAATGGATGAATCCTCTGCCACAAAATTACTTAGCAACATGGAAGCGTTATTGTCTCGTGTGCTATCGATGTCGCAGAATGCAACCGTGAGTAATACTCCTACGAAGCTATTGGAATTCAATCCTGATGACTTGGATGCCGACATAGACGGCTAGTGTAACGTGTCTGATCTGATTATAAAAGGAAAACGGCTAGAAGGTGTGGATTTGCTTGTCGCGCTTACAAGTGCATTAAAAGGACGTGCCGCCGCGTGCCTTACTAGGCTGAATTTGAACGAACTGACTTGGGATGTGGTTAAACAAACTTTAATCGCAAGGTTTTCCAAACCCAAACTGTATCAGGATTATTGTGATGATATATTGCGTTTTGAAATTGGATTTAAGGAGTCAGCATCCTAAGCCGCTATGCGTTTGTGGAATTTTACTGAGCGCATACCTTAATTAGAAATTATCGAAGAGATTATAACGGGGCTCGTAATATCAGTGCTATGCGCCGAGAGTTGAATGCTCATACAATCGCAACCAGGGCTCAAGTCTTTAGAACACTTGGTGGAATATCTCTAACGCGACGGTTTGACGGCAGTGATAAACAAGAACCGGAAATTAAACGCTCTCGTATTTCGAATGAAAGATTTAATGGTGACAACTATTGTGGCCTTGCGGGTCACGGGCCGACTGCCGAAAACGACAACGGGATGACGCTGCTCCTTCTAGCAGGCTGCAGCAATCTTCAGGATCAACTCGACTTCTGGAGGGGTCACCATCAGTGTCCTGCTACACATGTGGAAGGCCACATAGCTCCTGCGTGTCCGGACGGAAAGAGCGGTGATGGGGCCGCGGTCGGAGTCGTCAGTCTGTGTGAACATCGACCTTCGGGCGGGGCAGTGGGAGCATCCGGTGAGCGCGTTCCTTTTTTTTATTTGATAGCGGATCATCTTGATCAGTTACTGTCAGTTTTTCGGGTGCTGTGTGCAATGATCTAGTTTGTCTTAGCGGTATAGGTGGGGATAATATTGAGTCTTCTTCTTTAGGTGCCACTTCATTACTGAAGGTTGGCAGTCAGCTCCTAAAAATAATATTGAGTGCACGTCTCAGATCCTTAGTGAGGTGGCGATTGATCAAATAATAACGATTTTGCTTTTTCACATTGTGCCTGATAGCAGCATTGCTGTGCCTGCTATTATTGGTAGGGACATTCTGGAGAAAGGCATTAGTGTTAACCTTGATATACCTTGTCATTCAATTATAAACAAACTTCACATTTTTGTGACTTGGCTGCGGGAAAACAATTTACAGATGTAGATACAGATTTGCAGGGGAAGGAAAAAGAGGCACTTGTGACACTGTTGAATAAATACGCCGATCACTTTATCGAAGGTATACCTACAAATCGAGTCAAAACGGGGGAGCTTAAGACAGACTTAATCGATCAACACAAAGTTGTTCAGCGTTGTCTTTATAGACTAGCTCCTAGAATCTGGGGTCATTCGAGAAGGTTCCTCTCCTTTTGCAGGCCCTATGCTCCTGGTGATAGGGAGGGACAATTCAGAGAGTTATGGCGCGGTCCTTGTGCGGAGGAGGGGGGTCTCCCTCATGTCGTGGAGTACTTCGGCCGACGTACGACCGAAGTAGAATCTCGGTATCACTCGTGTGGGTTGGGGGCACTTGCTTTCGTACTTGCGGTTGAACACTTCAGGTATTGTCTGTACGGACGACGGTTTCATATACTGACTGCAATTCGCTTAGAGCGTCGAGGTCTAGGGTCGGTTTAACTGCTCGAGTGCGCCTGCGGTGGGCGTTTTTACAGGCCTGCGACTTTGACATAATTTGCCGTGAGGGTCGCGGAGTGGAGCGCGCTGATTGTTTCTCTCGAAATCTGCAACCCCAAGCGGACGCTCCAAAACCGGTCACTGCAGAGGCTAAAATTGTTCAGTTTGTCGAGTTACATCGAGGTTGGTTATCGGTTGAACAAAAGCGTGATATTGAAGGGATTGGACCACAAAATTCAACAAAGATGAATTACCCGAAAATGTAGCGCATACTTATGATGTGACTATATACTGTATGTGTGTGTGTGTGTGTACTTATGACTTATGATGTGTGTGATGGTATTCTCTATATAAAAGTTGTTCGAAATAAAGTAGTGTCATGGTTGCCAGTAGTACCGCGTTCATTGATTTGGACATTAATCACGTTCACAATGAGATACAGTATTTAGGCAAAGATAAAACTCTCGACAAATTATACGAACAGTATTGGTTCCCGCAAATGTCGAAATGCGTACGTAAGTTTATCGATTCTTGTATAGTTTGCAAGTCATCAAAAGGCCCACCTGGTGCTCAACCTGTTCAATTACATCCGATACCCAAGGTTTCCGTGCCCTGGCACACTATTCACATTGACTTTACGGGACAGTTGAGCGGGAAGAGCGACCGAAAGGAATAAATACTGCTCGGTAATAATTGACGGCTTTACCAAGTACGTGTTGATAGAACATACTATGTCTATTGATGCAGAAAGTGCAATTAAAGCATTGCAAAAGGCTGTTTCCCTTTTCGGAGTGCCTAAACGAATTATAGTAGATCAAGGGAGGTGTTACGTTAGCTCCGAATTCAAAGACTTCTGTGCTAGGCATAAAATTGAGCTCCATTTTATTGCTACAGCTTGCTTACGGTAATAGAAAATTATGGTAATAAAACTGGCGTGACGAATTAGGCAATGTTCAGCTTGCAATTAGCGGCACCGGGTCAGCTAAATACACACCCACGGAATTGATGTTTGGGATTCGAGCTCAATCATTAGGCATATCTGGCTTGGACCCTGTATTACAAAACTTACCAGCTCGATTAGAACTCGATGTTATTAGGGAGGACGCCTTAAATAATATTAAACGGGCTGCAGCATCTGCAGCAGACGTTCAATCGTGAGTCCGTTTTCTGAAGGGGATTTCGTGTTTATTAAAAATAGCGAGCATAGTTAAACTTAACTGGATAGAAAATTTTAGGGACCGTTTATTATAACCGCTGTTCTTGAAAACGACAGCTATTAGCTAAAGGGCTTAAATAATTCTTCGCGCTCCTACAAATACGCACGTGAGGGCTTGCGCACAGTGCCTGCTGGGCACGAAGGTTTACTGGAAGTTTCAACTAGTCTAATGAGTGAAGGGGAGACCGTGACGGCGCCGATAGATGTAGATGGTAGTGATAGCCTTCAAGTAGACAGTAGTTATGATAGATTATCTAGAAACTGCGCGTGCTCTGATACCATTTCTGTAAGCCGCTCTGATACACTAACGGCGGGTTCGGATACTGATAGTGTATACTCTGATCCTGAGACGATTGAAGTAGAGTGTGAAGTCGAATTTACTATATACTGAATAAGATGCTCCGCAGTCTTAGGAATGATCATTTTGATTTGTGTAATACCTATACTTTGTGTGTGATGATTGTGAAGTTGGTCGAAAGGACAGTGCTGTTGTTACCAGAGTCTGGTCAACGATGCACACGTCCGGTCCAAACTTGTTGAGTGAAATGGTTGATGGAGAGTGTCGTCCGGGCCAAAGAGTATTTGGTTGAAGGGATGCACGTCTTCATTCTCGTGGGTGGTCGAAGGGACAGTGCCGTCCGGTCCATGCCATACTTTTAACTAAGCTATGGCTGGTCGAAGGGACACACTCGTCCGGTCCACATAATTTTGTGTGCATTGATTCTCGTGGGTGGTCGAAGGGACAGTGCCGTCCGGTCCATGCCATACTTTTAACTAAGTTATGGCTGGTCGAAGGGACACACTCGTCCGGTCCACACGATGGGTGGTCGAAGGGACAGTGTCGTCCGGTCCATGCAATACCTTTAACTAAGTTATCGCTGGTCGAAGGGACACACTCGTCCGGTCCACATAATTCTGTGTGCATTGAGCTGTTGAAAGAATAGTGTCGTCCGGTCCATGCTCCGCTTTTCATTAAGTTATTGCTGGTCGAAAGGACACACTCATTCAGTCACGAGTAATAGTCGAAACATTGAATGAGATGAGATCTAGGAACCTTTAGGCTTGTCAGGCTGGACGAGCGGATATCTAGGTCATGGTTGTTGTCTTGTTTCAAGACCAATTGCTGAAATGCGCCCGAGGACGGTCGATAGTCAGTATGGCCGTGACGGCGCGCGCCAGTGGCGCCGGATGACCGAATGAGAGCGAGACCGATATCGGGTTTGCTCTAGTGAAGCTCCGTATCTGTGGTGGCGGGGCGGCCATGTTGGTTTTGGCACTTGTTAAAACTTGTGAGAACGGAATGGTCGCTTGCGCACCAAGTCCACGGCGAATCACTAAAATTCGGTGTAATCCTATTTGATTTCGATTATAATCAAATCTAGAATTGATCAGGGTAGTCTAGTTTATCTATCAGTGATATTATTTCGTGTTAATTTGTGTAGCAAGAAAATTAAATTGAAACCTGTTATACCTGGTGTTGTGATTTAGCTCATTGCCCTAAAAACCTACGACGCCTGACCCAGAGAGGCCTCCTGTTCCGACATATATTTTGGTGTGTGGATTGTCTAGCAATATTTGCTTATTTATTTTTATAAAAAACAGCACTACAAGTTTTTTTTTATGTTTGAATGCAAATTTTTATTTTGCCAAAATCGACGACATTGTTCCTGAAGGCAGATCTTTGTATGAATTATAACCGCAACTTATGTAACATCCTGTATAAATATGGCCTTTTGTTCAACAGTCAAAAAGGGTGTATCTGATGGTATTTTCTTGCATTTAAACGACATCTGTTGATTGAAAAATACTTCTTGAAGTACGACTCACACCGAGCGCCGCGGCGGAGCGTACTACTTACAGCAACGAAAATATATATTATACTATTTTTAACCCCCGACCAAAAAAGAGGGGTGTTATAATTTTGACGTGTCTGTCTGTCTGTCTGGATTATCATAGCTCCCGAACGGATGGAGCGATTTCAATTTAGTTTATTTTGTATGAAAGGTGTGTTTGGCCCTGGTGTTCTTAGACATGTTTCATTATGGGGGTAAGAGTGGAGAAGGAAAACCGAAAATCTTCAAAAATACTCGAGTGGGTTATCAAATGAAAGAGCATCGTGTGCACATTACTAAATATTATGGTATTTTACTTTTAAGGAAATTAAAGCATTGGTAACGGGGGTTTTTCTTAAATTTTAAATTTAGATTTATACTATCAGTGACTATGGTCGCAATTCCGACTTTATCAGTGCCGCCGCGGCTGTTTCGAACCTAAATCTTATGAACTTGTATTACCTGACGGGACGTGTTGTACGCCGGGCGGGTCGAACTTGTGCTCGAAATCCCAGTCCGTCATGTGCTCCATGAGCCAGTGGGAGGCCGCCTCCATACCGGAGTTGTTCGTGAAGTAAAGGGCTTTCTTGCACGCTTCTACTGGGAATCCCATCTCTCTCTGTAATATACAAAAACAATTATATGTATGTATCATATGTTGTGGCGGATTACGTCACCCCAGAACGACCCGTATTTATTTCGCAAAATAGTCAGTTGTCTAGTCCTATTTCTTTAAATGAGCTTAATAATTGTATTAAAAGATCCGATACCGCACCCGGCCCTGATAACATAACATATAGCATGATCTATAACTTGCCCGATATAGGTAAACAAGTTCTTTTATCGTTATACAATAGATTCTTATCAATAGGTTTCGTCCCAAAGCAGTGGAAAAACGCACGTATTGTACCTATACCTAAGCGTGGTAATAATTCGACAGACAGTTTGAGACCCATTGCCCTATTGTCATGTTTATGTAAAATATTTCACACAATTTTAACACGCAGATTAGATTGGTACGTGGAGAAAAACAACTTACTATCTAATGAAACGACAGGTTTTAGAAGGTCTAGGTCATGCCTAGATAATTTAACTAGGATTATCTCGCGTGTACAAATAGGACTAACGGAAGGGATCTCAACAATAGGCTGTTTTATAGATATAGAGGGAGCATATAATTACGTAAACGTGTCTAGCTTGTTATCAGTAATGGACAGTATAGGAGTTGATAAAACCCTGTGTAATTATTTGTGGACTTTTTTACATGAAAGAATTCTCTCGGTCGAACTAGATCATAATGTCCTAATTAGTCGCTCGACAGGGGTGGGGATAGCTCACGGTGACCCCTTATCTCCGACTTTGTTTAACATAGCAACTATTCAAATCTGTCAGTCAATTAAACATGCATTCATTTCCCAATACGCCGACGACTTCGTTATCTACAGCTCTAATAAGATACTTAGCCGCGCGGCTACTGACGTTCAAACATCACTAAATACATTTTGTAGTCTGTTGAATGAATTAGGCCTTAGTATTTCATATGAAAAATCTAAATTTGTTATATTTAGTAGGGGTAAGAGAAATATAAATGTAAACATAAAAGTAGGAAACTATAATTTACAACAGGTGGACAACATTAGGTATTTAGGAATGTTTTTGGATAGGAGTTTAAAATGGGGCAGGCATATTAATGAAATTCGCGATAAATTATGTAGGTTTCTAAATGTATTTAAAGTGCTGGCTGGGGGAAGTTGGGGTATACACCCGAAACACCTAAGGCGGCTGTACATAGCTATCATTAGGAGTAGACTTGATTATGGCAGTTTTCTTTATGATACTAGCGTCAAAAGTCACTTGCGGAAACTGGATATTATACAAAATCAGGCAATGCGTGTAATAGGTGGATTTATCAAATCTACACCTATACACGTCATGGAGAGCGAGTTGTGTCTCCCGCCCCTGTCCATACGTAGGTATTACCTAGCTGGCAAGTTCTGGCTCAGAGCTAAATCTTTCACTAACAACATTACTATTGTAGTTTTGAATGATCTGGATCGGCAATGTCATAATGCGTATTGGTCTCAAAGGAAAAAACCTATTTTAATTGATTTGCACAGGCAACTAGACCATTATAACATTTATTCATCTAATTATGCACTTATTTATTCATTAGACACTTGGATAACTCATTATAATCTTACAGAATCTATTAAATTAAATATTGAAGGCATCAAGTTACCAAAAAGATTATATAATGCAGTAGAATTAAAAAATAGATGTAATTCAGTGATTCAAGAAACATACGGGACCCACTATATGCTGTTTACAGATGGGTCAAAGGAACAGATGGGTTCTGGAGCTGCATTTTATGACCCGCAGGGAGACTACTCAGTTAAATTTAAAATCAATTCTAACCTCTCGATAATGCACTCTGAACTTATCGCGATCTCTGAGGCGTTATCATACGCGTTATCAGTCAACCATAGCAAGTTCGTTATTTTGTCTGACTCAAAGAGCGCGCTCGCACATTTGGCTCGAATATCCTCGAACAGTCGAGGATTACCGATTGCCTTTACTATCCTCGAAACTATCTGTCGGTTACGAACATCTAACAAATTGATAACCTTACAATGGGTCCCGTCTCACGTAGGCATTGCAGGCAACGAGCTAGTGGACCTCGCCGCCCGACAAGCTATCACTGAAGGAATAGAATTTAATTATTTACCAACACATAGCGAGATATTATATTTAGTTCGGCAGGAGCGAAGTCGGAGATTTGTTGAATATTTTATAAATACATCTGAATTCAAAGGTATTTGGTACAATACGATACAACGCGAACCTCCCCGATTGCCTTGGTTCGACGACATACATAATATGGCTAGAAAAAACATTGTTTACTTGTTAAGACTGCGATCGGGACACATTCCGTCTAACAAATTTAAATATCTGATGAAATTAACCACCTCACCAAATTGCATAGATTGTAATAAAATTGAAGATGTATTTCACGCGTTGATGGAATGCGTCCGGGGCGCAGTCCCGCGCGGCAGCCTGCACAACTATGACGTCGGCCTGTGCAACAGCTACCTGGCCGCACCGGCCTCCGATGGGGCTAGGAAGCTACTCAAAATATATACCACCACTATGGTGGAATTAGGCCAATAAAGATATTTTGTATAATTTCTATGTGGAAACATTCAATTGTGTAATTTAATAGTTGTTTGCACAATGTTCATGTAGGTAACTAACTTTAAGTATTTTTGATAAACAGGTCTCATAATTTAGTTTTTGTAAGTTCTAATTGTTATGTTAGTTGTAATATTGTTAATTAAGAATTACGGGGGTGGCATAGCCATTGTTTGGCAAAACTCCCATGAAATAAATAAACAGAAAAAAAAAAAAAAAAAAACATATGTATGTATTTACAATAAAAAATGTATCTATGTAGTATATCAGTCACCTAACACCCATAGTACAAGCTCTGCTTAGTTTGGGGTTAGGTGATGCTGTGTGAGTATAAAAAAGAAAAGAAAAATAAAGAAAAAAGAATATATTCGATACTAATCTCTTCCTTTGCAATAACTTATGAGGGCCATCGTTATAAAACATTGCTGTTTTGTAATAAAAATATGGGTTATGTTTGTTAACGTAAAACCACGCGCGAGTCGACCGAGCGTAGAGGGAGTGCTACGGAAGCGGCCGAAACGCCTGGATTTGTGAATTAAGGCCAAGTCTCAATATATTTATATAAAACATTAAAGAATTTTGAGACGAAATTTGAAGACTTGGAGTTACTTGGATCTCACAACTTTTTACCGCAGAACAACTGAGTTGCGCGACATGGTTTTTTTGACAAGTATTGTTTTTGATGGGATCTACATTTTCACAAATCCAGGCGTTTCGGCCGCTGCCGTAGCACTCCCTCTGGGATGGGATCTCATTTCTTTTTGTATTTTGTAGACATTTCTACTTTTTTCCTTTTCGGTACCTTCTACTTATTTTATATATGTCCATATAATTTTCTTTTTGCCGGTCTAGATTGGATTTATTTATATTTTGCATTGTTATTACTTTAGTACATATTTCGTATATACGTGGCGTTGCGACAGCGCCATCTATACCAGTCTTTTCTAGATTTTTTAGTTTTTCCTTGATTCATACACCAAACACTACTTATATTCCAAATTTAAAGCTTCTAGGTCTGCTAGAAAAGCCTTAGAATTTTGATGATCGGTGAGTCAATGAGTGACAAAATTAAGAAATTTGACGCGTTATAATTCTTAAAATACTGGTTCAAATTGAATGAAATTTGAAATATACCGTCTCTTTACAATCCTGCATGGTTACTGAAAATTTAAGTCTTCTAGTTTTATCCACAACGAAGTTACAGGGGGTCGAAAATGGCCTGAATTGCTTCGAGAAAAGGATGGTACGGCCGTGACGCTTTTTTGCTCGACAGATAAAATATATTCAAGCCGCCAGCGCCACTTGGACTCAATCTAACCAAGAGACGGCTAAAATCACGCTGTATCTCATGGTTAGCCGTGTTGTTTAATTTCACTTCTGCTAATCATTCACCCTTTTAAACTATTTTAAACATAAGTTCAAAATCATCATCATCATCACCCTATTAACGTTCCCACAGCTGGGACACAGGAACTTCTCTCTTGACGAGAGAGATTAGGCCTTAATTCACCAACCTGGCCAAGCGTGGGTTGGTGAATGTCACATGCCCTTCAACCTCTTTTAAAGTTCTCAGAACATGCCGGTTTCCTCACGATGTTTGCCTTCACCGTCAAAGTGTTTAAAGCGCACATAAATTTCTAAAGAAGGAAAAATCCAGATGTGCGTGGCGGGGTTTGAATCCACGACCTTCGGAATTAAAGTATAGTTTTTTTTTTATAAAGCTTCTAATATAAAGATGCTACAAGAATATTACGATCTAGCCATTATAAAGGCTTATTAGTAATTTTACATTTGACTTAAATTGCTACATAGAGTAAAATAAAGTAAATGTGTGTGTGTGTGTGTAGAGGTAGAATGTGTGTGTAAATCTTTTATGGGAAATTGTGTCCGTTTTTATAGTAAACTTCCGCAGTTTATAAGTGAGCTACCGTTCGAAAGTTTAAGGTTTTAATTAAAAAATGTCTTCTGAAAAAAGCCTTATTCTACAGAGGACTATATCAAAGATGATAATGCTTGGACAAATGTAGCTCGGTTCCACTAGAATGGACAAAATAGCTGAATTTAGATTTTTTTTCTGTTATGTGCATGTTTGACTAGCATTTGTTTGTAAATGTTAAATGTATAAGTGATTGATAACCATGTTGTACACCAATATTGTTATAATAACAACATAAGAGATGGAAGCTGAGTTGTTCTATTCGCTTCTCAACTCAGTGTAAAAAATTTAAGCGAACTTTCAAGACAATGTTATTTCCTTGATTATTCTTTGTTTTTATTGAAATTAGCTTTTAGTTGACCTGCCCATGTAAGCATAGGCTTCTAAGGAAACAAACGTTTTGACTTTGACTTTGTCCATTAACACATTGTGTCTCTATTTAAGGGGAGGACACTATGTTCTCGTGTTCTTTATAATTGTTATTTACACTCACTGCGCTAACATTTGAGACTGATTTATTTAAAACACTAACTCAAACGGTTATGAAAGTCGAGTGAAGTTCAAAATGTTTTAAGCTATGATGTTTTTTAGTATAATATTGAGTAATAAATATGTAGTAATAGTAATTCCTTTAATATGTATTATATATAATAATTTCCGGCGGAGGGTATAGGTACGCCATCACACAGGCTCTCCTAGTTTGGCTTGTTAGTGATGATTGTTGTTACAAAATAAATATTTTTTTTCATTTTAAGCATACACTTGACTGCTTCAGTGGCGCGGTGGGCGAGGGTTCGCTTGCGGCGCAAGAGGTAGCGGGTTCGATTCCCGCCGAGGGTGAAAGTGTTGGTTTGTTCTGCAAGCACGATCTCCTTGGTATGGGTGTTTAATATGTATAGTAAAAAAGATCTATATATGTATGACTATTATATTAAGTATATCAGATATCTAGTACCCGTAACACAAGCTTAGAGCTTACCACGGGGCTAGATGTTGTTGTGTGAAATGTCTGGAAATATTTATTATTATTATTATTTACATACCAGTTGCGGCAGCAGGTTCTCGTCGTAGAGCGGCGCGGGCGCGCTCGGCGAGCTCTCCGGCAGCAGCTTCTCGGCCGGCTGCACGCCGCGCCCGCGCAGCATGCCGAGGTCCACCTGTTGTTACAACATACAAACTGAATTGTAAATAAAAAATAAAAAAAAGTGTGTGCGATTCACACACGAAGAGAAACTTCAGTAAATCGACAAAAGATTGAGACGAATAAAAAAAAAAACTGTAAGAAGATTTTGTTCGGGCGGTCACCCATCCAAGTACTGGCGTCGCGCAACGTTGCTTAACCTTGTTAGCGTTGAAGATTGGGTTACCTGTCGTTTTTTCAGTTGCATCCGGTTTGAAATCACAAAGATTCTAAGGAAGTTTATCTTCAAAAACAAAAAAAAAAATACTGTGCAAAATATTTTGTTCGGGCGGTCACCCATCCAAGTACTGGCGTCGCGCAACGTTGCTTAACCTTGTTAGCGTTTAAGATTGGCTTACCTGTCGCTTTTCCGTTGCATCCGGTTTGAAATCACAACGATTCTAAGGAAGTTTCACTTCAAAAAACCCCGGTTCAAAAACTTAGTTTCCCTTAATAGTAAAAAAATATAGTATTTAGTAATAAGCACGTGATGCGCTTTCATTTGAGACCCCACTCGAGTATATTTGACGATATTCGGTTCGGTAGACAATCTTGTTAGAGCCGAAATCACTTAATTAACATACATTTCGATTCTATAGCTAACGTCGAGTGCGAAACGGGTTAACCTTGATATCGAATACATCTATTATTCGTTTTAGCATAATACAAAGTTAAGAACACACGAAAGATATAGATAGCATTAATGAACGTGGGTATGACATTATTTTCGGACTAATAGGACGAAGATATTCGCGCCGGGGCTTCGAAATCTTTGATAAGGTTTAACATAGTCATCATCATCATCATCATCACCCTATTAACGTTCCCACTGCTGGGACACAGGGACTTCTCTCTTGACGAGAGAGATAAGGCCTTAATTCACCACGCTGGCCAAGTGCGGGTTGCGGGTTATTTAACATAGTATAAAAGTAGAAGTCAGTATAAGAAGCGTACCTCCCACGGCATATCGACCGCGACATCCAGTTTCGCAGGCGTCCAATCCTCTTTTATTGTGAACTTCTTCAGCTGAATAAGAAGGTAGTCGGGAAACGTCACTAGTCGCGTTATTCTGTGAATAGGGAATTATTAATTATATTCTCTGTATCATATGTGTGTATTTACAATAATCCTGATCTATTCATTGCTGGCTTGGATCTATTTACTTTAAGCGTCAACTCAGTCAGGCAACGACTAGCAAATAGTTTTTTTTATTCTTAGTAATAGGTTGTATTGGTTTTTGTTTTTTTGTACTATATTATTATATTGTGTTCATTGTGTCCATTGAGTTGTGTTTACTTTAAGATGTATATCATGTGACCATCCGTGAAAATCTTTAATTAGCTTTCTATTGCTACAGACTAGGTTTGTTTAAAGTGATAATATTAGCTGTTGATTTTCCTTTAAATAAGTAAAGGTTCCAGTGGTGCAAGTCCTTCATGAAGCTGTCCAGATACTTGTCATTATCGCTATTGCAGCCGTAGACCGTCCACTGCTGAATATGGGCCTTCTTCAAAGACCTTCAACAACTGGGAACCTGCAGTCTTTGGCAAGTCATCCGCCCACTTAACATCTGTTCTACGTGTCTCCGGATTTCTGATTCGATCTCACAGAGAAACCGCAGAGCCTTCAAGAATCCACTTTGCTTAATGAACTAATGCACTATCTTCTATTACTGCAATGCACTATCACTATACTATTTTGGAGGTTTTGTCTGTTCACGTCCGTAAGTGGTAACCCTCTGAATCCTTACACGTGACCTCCGGGTGGTGCTAAGAACAGTCTCTGGTGGTAGGCTTCGGCCGCGGCTTGTCACCACCCTCCGGGCTGGGCCAGTGCGTGAAGCGATTTATTTGTGTTTCGTAATGTGGTCCGGAGAAGCCACCTACCTTCTAGGCCTTCATGCTCCATCTTAGACCACATCGTCACTTTACATCAGGCGAGATTGTGGACAAACGAAGGCTTTTCAAGCATAAAAAAAAAACTTACTTGTGCGCTGTGACCTTCTTGTTGAGCGCCGTGCTGAAGAACTGCTCAATGGCCTCCTCCTTCATGAAGCTGTCCAGGCACGCCTCGAACGGGATCATGGGACGGACGATATCTGCAGAGTCTCTGAAATCGGGATACTAGATTTAGAAAATAAAAATGTTGGTGTCACTATAAATATTATGTTTCGAGATTGTTCTCTACATTAGTCGCTCTCTCTTATATACTTATTTGTTATTCAAGGCCCTGCACACCAGCTAAAGCGAGGGCCGCAAGTATTAGTTCTATGGCGGCCGTGGTAGCATGGCTCGGTCCTAGCGAAGCATGGTTCAAAACAGTTTTTTTTTTATAACTTTTTAAATTATCATGGTTTTTAACAATATTATGATTTAAAACGGGTAACATACCATGATTTGACGCGGGTTTAGTTGTTTCAGTGATCATGGCGCTTGCAACAGCGTCCAAATATCGGAAAACTCAAAAACCGTCAAATCATGGTATGTTACCCGTTTTAAATCATAATAGTTTTTTTTTATGTTGGATAAGCCTTCATTTGACCACAATCTCACCTGATGTAAAGTGACGTTGTGGTCTAAGATGGGGCATGAAGACCTAGAAGGTAGATGGCTCCTCCTTCACGACTACATGAATAGATATTTTTAATTATACATATTAAACACCCAGACCAAGGAGAAAGTGCTTATAGAAAACACAAACACATTAACCCTCGGCGGGAATCGAACCCGCTACATCTAGCGCCGCAAGCAGACCCTCGCCCACCGCGCCACTGAGGCAGTCAATTGTCTGGAAATATTTATTTCATTTATTTAATTGCTAAAATGAGCACAATGGGCCCAAGTTTCACAGAGTTGCCAGATAGTAACTCAGTGTCTGGTTGCTGGCCTCGGCCCGGGCGCGGCGCGCCTCGTAGTCCCGCATGTCCTAGCGGTTGGTGGCAGCCTGCAGCGGCACGGGCAGCGGCAGGTGCTGCTCCGCGCGCTGCGTGTACAATGGGCCCGAGTGTCACAGAGTTGCCAGATAGTAACTCAGTGTCTGGTTGCTGGCCTCGGCCCGGGCGCGGCGCGCCTCGTAGTCCCGCATGTCCTAGCGGTTGGTGGCGGCCTGCAGCGGCACGGGCAGCGGCAGGTGCTGCTCCGCGCGCTGCGTGTACAATGGGCCCGAGTGTCACAGAGTTGCCAGATAGTAACTCAGTGTCTGGTTGCTGGCCTCGGCCCGGGCGCGGCGCGCCTCGTAGTCCCGCATGTCCTAGCGGTTGGTGGCGGCCTGCAGCGGCACGGGCAGCGGCAGGTGCTGCTCCGCGCGCTGCGTGTACAATGGGCCCGAGTGTCACAGAGTTGCCAGATAGTAACTCACAGTGTCTGGTTGCTGGCCTCAGCCCGGGCGCGGCGCGCCTCGTAGTCCCGCAGGTCCTGGCGGTTGGTGGCGGCCTGCAGCGGCACGGGCAGCGGCAGGTGCTGCTCCGCGCGCTGCGTGTACAATGGGCCCGAGTGTCACAGAGTTGCCAGATAGTAACTCACAGTGTCTGGTTGCTGGCCTCGGCCCGGGCGCGGCGCGCCTCGTAGTCCCGCAGGTCCTGGCGGTTGGTGGCGGCCTGCAGCGGCACGGGCAGCGGCAGGTGCTGCTCCGCGCGCTGCGTGTACAATGGGCCCGAGTGTCACAGAGTTGCCAGATAGTAACTCACAGTGTCTGGTTGCTGGCCTCGGCCCGGGCGCGGCGCGCCTCGTAGTCCCGCAGGTCCTGGCGGTTGGTGGCGGCCTGCAGCGGCACGGGCAGCGGCAGGTGCTGCTCCGCGCGCTGCGTGTACAATGGGCCCGAGTGTCACAGAGTTGCCAGATAGTAACTCACAGTGTCTGGTTGCTGGCCTCGGCCCGGGCGCGGCGCGCCTCGTAGTCCCGCAGGTCCTGGCGGTTGGTGGCGGCCTGCAGCGGCACGGGCAGCGGCAGGTGCTGCTCCGCGCGCTGCGTGTACAATGGGCCCGAGTGTCACAGAGTTGCCAGATAGTAACTCACAGTGTCTGGTTGCTGGCCTCGGCCCGGGCGCGGCGCGCCTCGTAGTCCCGCAGGTCCTGGCGGTTGGTGGCGGCCTGCAGCGGCACGGGCAGCGGCAGGTGCTGCTCCGCGCGCTGCGTGTACAATGGGCCCGAGTGTCACAGAGTTGCCAGATAGTAACTCACAGTGTCTGGTTGCTGGCCTCGGCCCGGGCGCGGCGCGCCTCGTAGTCCCGCAGGTCCTGGCGGTTGGTGGCGGCCTGCAGCGGCACGGGCAGCGGCAGGTGCTGCTCCGCGCGCTGCGTGTAGCGCACCGCGCCCGACTCGCACTGGATGCGCTCCTCCACGCTGAAGCGGAGGCACTCGCCCGGGTTCACCTTGTGGCGGCTGTGGCGCTGCAATACAAAAAAAAAACATTAAATACTGGTCAAAGTCAAAGTTAAAACGTTTATTTCCTTAGACGCTTAAGGCCGATTTACATTACAATAAGTTGAGTAGCGAGTTAAGTAGCGTCATAGGCGAGTTGAGCTGATAATGCCGTTTGAACGGCAAAAGCGAGTTAAGTAGCAAGTTGTAGATTAAGTTGAAGTAAATAGGTAGCGATCCTATTTTCTGGCGACTGCAAGTGAGAAGTAGCCCCCTCCCTCGCGTCTCCGCACCCCGCCAACTTAACTGGCCGGCGTGTAGACGTGCGAGTCAGTCAGTACAGTCCATTACTTTTTATTTTTCAACTAGCTACTGTACTTATTGAACTATTAATCGGCCTTTATGCATACATGGACAGGCCAACTTAAAGCTAATTTAAATAAAAACTAAGAATAATCATTAATCAAGGAAATAACATTGTCTTAACAGTTCGCTTACATATTTTACACTGAGAAGCAAATAGAACAACCCAGCTTTCATCTGTTATGTTGTTATTATAACAATATTGGTGTACAACATGGCCACATTATTATATGCAGTATGGTAGAAGTGTAATTATCACTTGGAAGGTGATAAATTTCTTAAGAGCGTGCACTACCTCAGCAGAAAATCAAATTTCGCCTCAGCTCGTTACGCCACCGCGCCGCGGCGCACGGCCGGCGCCACTTGGCGGACGGCCGGTGGCAACGTACTTACTTCGCGCGCAAAATTATATTGGGTTGGGTTCACACTAGTTTAAAACAATCTTATTGAAGTTAGGTACAATATTCTTGTCTATAAGGTAGATAATTAGGTACCTATCTACTAAGAAACGAAATTATCAAATATGTAATAATACATTTTATTTCATAAAAATTTAAAAAATAGTACAGGACCTTTAACCTGCAAAGTGAGGTTTATCACTTAGGTATTAGAAAACATTAAAAATGTAATAATAATATTATAATCATATTTTATTGTTTTTCAATGTAATTGCCAACATACCTAATACTGCTACTAGACCACGGAGGCGTTATTTTCTGCTAAAACACTAGACAAGTGTGAGTCGCTATAGCGTTGAGGGTTCCGAACATTCTTTTTTGTATTACCAAAAGAAAGACAGTGTTTTGCGTAATGTAATGGTGCTTATGCCTACTACTAACCTAAAATAGGAACGTAATACTATTTATTTATTCTGTGGTACTAGTAAATATAGTATAGTAAAATATATCTACCTACTTAGTGATTTTTATGTTGAAAAAGATCAATAAGAATAACTTATTGATCTTTTTCAAATTAAGTGTATTGTATTGGTTATTTCTTGAACTCCTATTTTGTTATGCAAAATGGGGTGGACTCCTATTTTATTATTATAATTATTATGTTGGAATAATGTATTTCTGTTAATTTTAATTAATAAATTATTTGTTGGTTGGCATAAAAGGTTAAAAAAAATATTATGTAATATTGTTTAACATCATTTATGTTTGTATTTTAAATGTTAAATATGTATACCTAAGTTATTGTTAGGTGATTAAGATAAAATATAATATGTAATTAATGTTGTCTCAATTAATAGCAACATTTTTTTTTAGAATAACACATCAAGGTGTTGTTGTAAAAAAATCTGTAGGTAGGTAGGTACTTCGCAGCACTAGGCTAAAAGTACATTAAATAAAACTAAAATAAAAATGCACCAAAGAATTTTATTTATTTTTATTGACACTCTGTTATGTCTCTAATGGGCATATTTTAGACCAGGGTAGAAGCCTTGAAAAATAATAAAAAGTGAAAAAAAATAATAGTAGGATGGAACCCATTAGAAAAGGAGGGGAATATTACAAAAATTAAAGGAAAAATAATTTACGGGCGATCTGAGGTCGGGAAGGGGATGGGGGATGAGTTTTTAAGGGTAAAAAATGGTTTTTCTCGATTTCCGGCAAAACTAAAAGTCGTATCGAAAAAAGTCAAATGGCAAAGTTGTAGGTAATAAAAAGATCTAATACTTTTGTATCTACACTTTTTTCACATAACCACTAAATTTATGTGAAAAATCCAAAAAACCAAGTTTTTGGTTTTTTATTTTTATCTTTTACAAAAATTTTTTTTTTTAACGAAATTTGGTGAAAACTTACCTTTTTATGTCCTAAATACGCTGTAATTAATTTTTTACCTTATTTTGGATTAATATCAAAAAACACCCTAATTTTCAATCGAAAATTCACCCGTCAAAATATCAGCTTTTTTCAAAAAGTTGGTATAGTTTCTGTTCGTTGAAATCTCTACTTTCCAATGGTGAAAAAAAAATGTTACTACAGTAAATCTTCTCAGAAAATGCAAAAATTAAAAAAAAACTTGAATTCGAAAATTTTTTTTTAATTATTATAAATAATTTTGAGCTATTTATTAAAATTTACACTTTAATTACTCGAAAAACGTTAGATTACATGTGACATTGATAACAAAAAAATTGCAAATAAAAATATACTACTATAATTAACAAACAAATAAGTGAATAAAATTAATATTTAATAAGACATCTACAATATTTGGAGAAAGTTATCGAATCTTCTTTAAATTATATGCGGAAATGCCTATTTATAACTATTTAAAGATAAATTATATATACCTGAGTAGATATAAACATGAAAACATGGTTTGAAATGCACAAATTTATGTTCAAACTGTATTAAATATTAATTTTATTAACTTATTTGTTTGTTAATTATAGTAGTATATTTTTATTTGCAATTTTTTTGTTATCAATGTCACATGTAATCTAACGTTTTTCGAGTAATAAAAGTATAAATTTAAATAAATAGCTCAAAATTATTAATAATAATTAAAAAAATTTTTTGAATTCAAGTTTTTTTTTGATTTTTTGCATTTATGAGAAGATTTACTGTAGTAACATATATTATTTTTTTCACCATCGGAAAGTAGAGATTTCAGCGAACAGAAACCATACCAACTTTTTGAAAAAAAGCTGATATTTTGACGGGTGAATTTTCGATTGAAAATTAGGGTGTTTTTTTTATATTAATTCAAAATAAGGTGAAAAAATAAATATTTTTAATCAAATAAATTACAGCGTATTTGGGACATAAAAAGGTAAGTTTTCACCAAATTTCGTTAAAAAAAAAAAAATTTGTAAAAGATAAAAATAAAAAACCAAAAACTTGGTTTTTTGAATTTTTCACATAAATTTTGAGGTTATGTGAAAAAAGTGTGTATACAAAAGTTTTAGATCTTTTTATTACCTACAACTTTGCCATTTGACTTTTTTCGATACGACTTTTAGTTTTGTCGGAAATCGAGAAAACCATTTTTTACCCTTAAAAACTCACCCCCATCCCCTTCCCGACCTCAGATCGCCCGTAAATTATTTTTCTTTCATTTTTATAATATTCCCCTCCTGTTCTAATGGGTTTCATCCTACTATTTTTTTTTGTTTTAAAAATTATCGACCCTGGTCTATTTCGTGTAAGTCTGGGATCGCAAAGCTCTTGCAACATGAATTTTTCATAAAATAATATTAATTTATTTTCCATTTGCTCCCAAAATCGGTTATCTTTTTTTGTAACTTCCACTTTCATTGGATTATTGCACCCAGACCATACGCCAAAAATGCATTGCTCCCGATCCGTTATTCGTAATTGTCCTTGGACTTGGATGTACCAAGGATGTTTAACGTTTATTACATAACCATTTGCTGTCTTTTTCCAAAAATTCACTTTCTTTTTTTCAATAGCTTCGTCCAAGGTTGTTTTAAAAGCCGTTATGGGGCACTTGATTTCAACGATGGTGTCTTCTCCCACAACTCCATCGGGAGTCGCACCTAGAAATGAGAACTGCTTATCGATAAAAAGACCGCATGGCTCTATTTTTATATTGAGTTGGGATGCTAGCTGGTCAGTAGCTTCATTTTCTATGCCATGTTTAAGTGATGGTACATGGCTTAAATTCCTGGGGTATATGATGTTTTTTACAAAACTTTGCACTTTTGTATTGTGACGTCTATTGATAACTTTTGCAAAATTTGAAGCAGTTAGAAGTTTTCTTCTTAGTTCTAACCATTCACTAGAATCTCGCTGCAAAACAGTAGCTCTTTCGATGGTTTTTTTTATTCAACTCAGGAGTCTGGTATGAAATTCTGAAAACAGATTTTTTCTATGTGTATAAAAAGTAGAATAAGTATATAATAATGCTGCAAACCGTGTACACCTTCATCTTGTAAAAAAGAAAATTCCAAAAGTTTAAACAAAAAGGTATTGTTAAATATGCAATAATAATAATAAATTTTGTTATAATGCTATTACAAGTAGGTATACAACTATACAGGGTGTCGGGGGGGGGGGGGGGGGGGAAGCTAGATTACCTTACTCCAATGTGATTCTATTCAGAGTAATGAAACCTATGACCCCCCCCCCCCCTTTATAGCACTAAACAGACAGTAGGTACTCATTGCTTTAGAAATGTGTGACACGGAACCCTAAAAATAAACTTTTAAAACTGGAGATTAAATGTAGGAATAACCATAGATAAGTTAAAATGGGGAGATGAGGTTGCTTTAGTAATGTGTGACACGGAACCCTAAAAATATATATCATATTATACCTACCTATCCAATGGAATAACCCGACAAAACGGACTCATTCACTCACCTTGGTGTATTGTCAATCGACTCCAGTCACCAGCAGCTCCATCCACAACGGCGCCACCACCGCCGGTTGCTTGGGCGTTCATAAGTTCTCTGAACGAGTGGTTTTCCTTTCTAAAAAACAATAATGAATAATAAAAAACTAAACTAGTAGGAATGCATCTACCTACTACGTAACCTCATTTGGTTCAGTTTACCTAGTACAGAACAAAAAATTGTACCTACATAAGTACGGTACGGTACCTAGTTAGGTATCCTAGTATGAAGGAACTGTGTAAAATATGTAGTAAAGAGGTACCTAAAGCGGTAGGTATCACCGTACCTACTTATGGATATTGACATACCGATACCGGAAGTGGTTGATAAATCCCGCGCGTTATGATGGGATGGAACTGGAACTTTGTCAAAGTAGGTAGGTAGGTACTCTAGATTATATTCTCGGTGTATTAGGACTGATATACTTCAGACACATTTTTTTTTTGTAAGTACCTACATACATATGATACATAGAAAACACCCAGACCCGAAACCAGAAATTGTAAATCGTACAAATTCTGGTCCCCCGGCTGGAATTGAACCCGCAACCTCCTGCGCCTCACAGGCGAACGTTCGCCCACCGAGCCACAGAGGTCGTCAAACTACTAAAGGTAATTATACTTATAATTATGTAATCTACTTCTAGGAAGAGAAGATGCAAACAAGTATTGTAGTAGGTAGGTATATGTATTGTGTTATATTAGTATATTATATAGGTAAGCACTTACTAGTTTATTTTTCCCAATTTTCGGCAATTTTCCTTCATAAATTTATTGCGTGCCCGGCGACTCATTTTCTTTTTCGGTCTCACCATTATTCACACTAATCTAATTAGGTTCGCACCAAAACAATTTTTCGCAAAACGAAACATAACTTAGTATTTTTTACGATTAAAAATGTGACGCAGTCAAGCACAGGTCCGTCCCGCTCGCAATGCCGTAGCCAACTGACAACAGACCGTCGAGCAGGATGACAAGATATGATTTTGTTGTGAGTGAGAAGCACAGAGCGATAGACGTGCTCCGTATTTTTAATCGACGTAAGCGCCAAAACTGTTATGTCTAATTACAAGTTATTTACACAACTAATCGAAAAATTAAAAAATCGAAAACGAAGATATTTTACTATGTTTCTCGACAAAACAAAAATCAAACAAAAAAATTAGGTGGTTCCTGAGATAAATAGCAAAATGTGTGCAAAACATGTATTTTTAAAAAAATAAAACTATCGAGAAAATTTTCACCAATCGTGTTTTCGAAAAATCAGAATCCTAGATAAAAGTTCGAATTATCATTTACCTAAATATGAAGGTGGTAGCTTTCACAGATTCTGAGATAAATAACGATATCTAACTATAAAATTACATATGGCACACTCTTAATCGGATTTTGGATCGCGAATATTAGGTGATCACAGGTTAGAATTTCAGAGCGACTATTTATAGCTAGCTTTGCACGCCACGGCGCGGCGTTGCCAGTGTTTTTGGATTTTCCCGCGGAACCAAAATATTTTCCCGTAGTAAGTAGTAAAGTAGCCAATAGCCTCGATAAATGGGCTATATGAAAAATTTTTATAACCGTCCAAAAGTTACCGAGATGAACGTGTTCAAACAAACAAAGAAACTCTTCAGTTTACTATACAATATTAGTTTAGTAAGTCCCGTAGGACAGCGCTTTAAGCGATTCTGGGCCTGTACAGCTGGGGGTGGTCGCAACCGACTAGCTGTGTACATATAGGTATATACAATACAATACAAAACACTTTATTGCACACACAGGGAAACAAAATACAACTACACGTAGGAAACAAAATGTACAATGTACTATGTTCCGGACTAAACTAAAAGAATTACTGACAAACAAATGCTATTATAATATTAATTATTTTATGATAAACTAGCTTTTTAGTCAATTTTCATAATATTAAATCTTGACATTGTTATTTCATTTATTTATTATTATTATTTTTTACTTTAACTCATTAAATACACGCTTCATTGTTGGGGGAGACTGGAATGCCAAGCACATCCGATGGGGATCTAGACTTACCTCTACTAGGGGAAGGCAGCTTAAAACTGTAATGGATGATAATCACCTTATATGTCAATCTCAAACAAAACCAACATACTGGCCAACGGACCCAACCAAACTACCTGACATAATTGACTTTTATGTCTGTAAAGGTACTGCTAAATATAACTTCCACACAGAAACATGCCTTGATGGGTCATCTGATCATGTTCCAGTACTTCTGCACATGAGTACATCAGTGCAGTTGAAAAATAAAGAAACCCCACTGTACAACAAAACCACAAACTGGGACTTATTTCGCAACCAAATAGAGGATCAACTTGAGCTAAAAGTGGCTTTGAAAAGTGCTAATGACATAGATCAATCCGCAATTAACTTCACAAATATCATACAAATGGCATGCTGGACCAGTACCCCTCAAATGCAACAGCACAGGATAAGAGAAAAAAATATCCCATGGGAGATTAGAAACAAAATACGAGAAAAAAGAAGACTCCGCAGTGTCTGGCATACAAGCAGATGTGCAGAAGATAAAAAAGCTTTGAATAGGGCTATTGTAGAGCTTAAAGTATTACTACAAGAAACTGCAGATGAGGAAATACAAACTAAACTACAGAGTCTTACTCCGACCAAAAGAACCAATTACTCTCTGTGGAAAATGATGAAATGCTATAATAAACCACAACCCACAAATCCACCAATTAAACTACCAAACAATCAATGGGCAAGAACTGATAAAGAAAAAGCTGAAACATTTGCAAAGCACCTTAGCGTAGTATTCACACCAAATGCATCCGACCACACACACAACATAAACAATGATATTAAAGCAATACTACAACAAGACTTGCAATTAGATCTCCCAATTACAGCCGTTACGCCTAAAGAAATAAAATATGAGATAACATGTCTTGCCAACAAAAAAAGTCCTGGATTTGACTTAATTACTAAGGAGGTACTATCACAGCTCCCTAAAAAAGGTATAGTCTTCATAACCCTACTGTTTAATGGAATACTCCGGGTTCAACACTTCCCATCACTATGGAAAGTATCACAAATACTCATGATACACAAGGAGGGCAAGGCGCCAAACGAAGCTAGCTCATATAGACCTATAAGCTTATTACCGGTCTTATCTAAACTATTTGAAAGAATACTCCTAAAAAGGATGGTACCAGTAATTGCTAAGTACAATGCTATTCCTGATCATCAGTTTGGCTTTCGACAAAGACACAGTACAATCGAACAAACACATAGAGTCTATGATGCTATTAGATGTGCGCTGGATGAAAAGAAATATTGCTCAGCTGCATTCCTAGATATAAAACAAGCTTTTGACAAAGTCTGGCACAAGGGACTCCTATGCAAAATAAAAACGTCTCTACCCCACACTTTCTACAGCCTATTGGAATCATACTTACAGAACCGCATTTTCCAAGTTAAAGTGGGGGGTGATACATCAAGCTTCCATGACATAAATGCTGGCGTACCACAAGGGTCAGTTCTTGGGCCGGTGCTATATACAATTTTCACAGCCGATCTTCCAATAGACTACAATGTAACAACTGCAACTTACGCCGATGACACAGCAATATTGGCAACACACAAGAACCCATCCTATGCATCAGAAATGCTACAAAACAGCTTAAACCAAACTGATGCATGGCTCCGAAAGTGGCGCATCGAAGCCAGCACTACCAAGTCAGTACAAGTTACTTTTACTTTGAATAAAGGGAACTGCCCACCGGTTACCCTGGGAAATCATCCACTTCCATGTAGAGACACTGTGAAATACCTGGGCATACACTTGGATAGACCCCTAACATGGAAAAACCATCTACAAAAAAAAAGAGAACAACTGAACATGAGATGTAGAGAAATGTACTGGCTCCTAGATAGAAATTCAAAACTATCAATAAATAACAAGTTGCTAGTATATAAAGCTGCCATAAAGCCAACATATGGAATGGAACTATGGGGGACTGCTTCTAATTCAAACATCAACATAATACAGCGATTTCAGAATGGGCTACTGAGGAACATTTCAAAGGCCCCATGGTTTACCAAAAATATAGAACTACATAAAATCCTAAAGATGAAAACTGTAACTGAAGAAATCAAACAATCAGCAAATACATACAAGGAAAGACTTCAAACTCACCCAAATAAATTGGCTAGGCAACTTACATTGCCCTCATATACAAGAAGATTAAAGAGAAATGAAGTATTAGAAAGAGACAAACAAGGAGCGACAGTGCAGGAGTGTACTTCCCCTGACAAATGAATATAATAAAAACTACAAAGAATCTGCTCATAGTTAAAATAGTTATGTAAAATAACTGATCGTAGATGCAAAATGGAAAAAAAAAAAAAAAAAATATTTTTTTGTTATTGACTTGTATTAAATTTTATAAAATATTTGCATGCTAGTTAGTTAGTTAGGGGGGCCCTGATTTTCCGCACTTAGACTCAAAGGTGGTCCATTGTGCGTGGAGTGGGGCGCTAGTGTAACCATTTGCATGCTATTTTTAGTAGAATATAATTGATACCATATTTTTGTTAACATCTGTGTGACCTACATTGCGTTCAAGCAAATAAATTATCTTTATGGTATATACATAGGTTGTGCACATGTGTGAGTGCTGTAGGTACGAGTAGGCACACCTGAGTGAGCGTGAGCAGATGTAGGTAGAACTCGTGCGCGTCCTGTTGCCGCTTGGTGGCGAACTCGGGGTGGTCGCGCCCGACCAGCTGCCGGTACATGTGCGGGGAGACGCCTTGCTGGCTGCCGGACTCCTCGGGGACTGAGTAGCGTCCAGAGAGCAGGCCCACTCCTAACTTTGCTCTGGGGACAAATATAAATAATATTTGTATACTTATACTATACTATATATTAAGACTACTTATATATTTATATTTCGTGTATACTTCTTTATTAATACATAACATTCTATTTGATTCACTATTATAGTCATAAGTCTAATATTAAGTTTTGAAATGTATTTTTTTTTATGTTATTGTAGTTTACAAATAAAGATTTTTCTCTCTCTTATAAAAATAAAAAATATATATAATTAGCCGTTAGTTACACACTGTGTTTAGTATTTAGTTACCTAGCTGTCAGTTACACACTGTGTTTAGTATTTAGTTACACTGTGTTTAGTATTTAGTTACCTAGCTGTTAGTTATACACTGTGTTTAGTATTTAGTTACCCAGCTGTTAGTTACACACTGTGTTTAGTATTTATAGCTGTTAGTTTGCCCAAAATTATAAAATAAAATAAAATTAACATCAGCAATGGTAGGAGAGCGACAGAGACTATGCAACAGATGGGACGTCTTTTAGTGATAAGGAAACATTGTGACACAAATTTTAGTGTTCCTTATTTATTTTATTGTATGAAATCAACATCAAGTCATCAACATCTTACTGCGCTCGCCAAGAAGCCAGCCAAATGCACTTATAGCATCATTTCCTTAAGAAGTTAACCACCTTGCGACCTAGCCTATAGCCTACACATATTTTAGATAATATGCTAGCATTCGTTAGTCCTTGTCAATCATATTGACATTCGTGTTTGTCGGAAAGAGACAAAATGTTTAGTAACTAAAATAGGTTTGCTATCTATTATGCATAAGAAAGTAATTGTATAAAGATGTGGAAGTCCAGTAGTAATTTTACGGCTGACGTAGAGGTATAAATAAATATATTGGTTACGTTTGAACATCAAAATCGTTGGCTGGATCGTCAGGGAACGTGAGAAATATGTCTGGTGCGTGCTCCACGTAGCGCCGGACGAAGTCTGGTATCCGGAATATTACCTGTAATGTATAAAACATTAAAATGCGTCCAGGGTTTGTTCAATCAATCATTCATTGCTTAAAACCAAACAAAGTATTACATAATTAAAAGTCTAAGACCTCCTGTGCTAGTTAGAAACTGTGTTACAGCAAGGTAATGCCCCGCAAACCACGTAACATAATGCCTTACAAAATAAATAAATAAATTTTATTCAAATATTAACAAAATTCACTTATAACTATAGATATAAAAACGTTTAAAATAGGTATGGAATACCAGAGCCTGAACTAGGGTAATCCTGCTAACTCAGTAACAAATAGGCTACTAGATAAATAAACTAATAAGCAGTATTTCTAAAAACATCAATATAACAAAAAATTTAGTGACTAATTAAAATAACCTAGTTAAGTAATAAATATAAACATGCAGCTGAATATAACTGGAATAGAATATAAAAGCATATAATATAAATACCTAACAGATAACATATAATATCAAATATAACTTAAATCAATTTTTTTTCGTGAACGAATCCGTAAAGCGTCGGTATTCTGCAGGGCAAAACTCGGGAGCGAGGAACATGTCCTTGTTATTTGTGTTTTGTTGTTATTTTTTTGTTTATAGCATATCTACTATCAGTCGCTGACTATAAGCAGATTGTTTGCATACTGTTATGTTATGTCAGATTTGCTTCTCAGCTGGAGGCAAATCGCCTTTGGATTACATCGCGTTTCAGTTATGGGTGGTGTCTCGTTAATTTACGAAAGGTATAATAAAAGTTAATCAATTGCATTGCATTATACATCTGTCGACGTTCCTGAATGAGCAGTTTTGGCCGCAAGGGGTCAAGTTTCGACGGTTTATCGGTCGCCTACACTGCAAGGCGACACCGCCGTAACAGATGATCCACGATGCTGACACTTTAGTTTATAAGATTTATATTTTTTATGTATGTTAGTCTATTTAGAAATGATTTATTATTATTATCCCTGTTCTTTCTCGGTCAATTATTGTTCAACGTCATAAACATAGTTATTCCGTTCCTCAGACAAGGGAGAGAGCTTGGCGCAATACTTAGCGCTTTAAATTTAAGGGTCCTTATAAGTAAACTTCACAATTTTTATGGTACTTGTACATTAAATACTGAAATTTCAAGTTATTTACCAATATACCTCAAACCCAGTACGTTATGATTATTATAACATTGTTATCTGTTACTAGTTAGCTTTGAAAAGGGCTAAAATGTACGTTGTATTGTAATTTAGATTTTTTGATATTTGATTTTACAGGTCTTTTTAATTATGTCTTCTTTGCTCTAGTGTAAAAAAAGCAAAGCGACCAGATACGATAAATTGATTTCCTATTTATCTTAAAGCACCTATGTTTATATTTTGTATTATATTTTTAACGTTCTTTGATTTTGTAAAACCAAACAATGGAAGTAAATGATTTTGTATCTAGAAATAGATGGTTTTTAATGTTTTTTTTTTATTTTAATTTTTGAGAAATCTGCTTTGAAAATAAAGTTAAGCCCGTAACTTTACTTTCAAAGCTGGTAACCCTTAAGTAAATTGAGTACCTGCATAACACTATTGATGTAGCACGAGTTGCCCAAGTTGTTGAGGCCGGTGAGAGCGGGCCCGTGCAGGGGCAGCAGCTGGCTGTTGGACTCGCAGAGAGTGTTCCATTCTCCGGACTTCTGGTTCAGTTCTAGCTCCAACTCCACCATTGATTTGTCGGTCTGTGTAACATGTGTAAAAGTATTAAGGTGGTGTTACAGTAGAGAATTTATTCGCAACAGAAAAACGTTGCTCGACGATTTGTTGCGGCCTAAGTGTTTACAACCAACAAGCATAAATACGAGTAACATTTTGTTGAGCCTAACGGGAGATGCGCGTTGGCCTGACATTTCGTAAAAGTGTAATAGAATTTTAATTTTTTATATTAAAATAAAATGTATAATGTTTGTTGGGTTTTTATATTGACTCGACTCGAACTCACGACACGACCGTACACCTATGCACTACTATGCCATGAGGTGTCATGTCAAAGTCAAAAGCCAAGCAATCTTGCGACAACTAGCGCCACCTGCGTCGCGCGGTGGCTCGACGATGAAAAACTTCACTTGGAATGGTGTCTGTGCCGGTTGTGAATAAAAAAACAACAAAATATATAAAATAACGCATAAAACTGATCAATTCCTAGAAAAACCTATCAAATTACTATAAACATTGTGTTTTGAAGTTATTGTGTGTGTCGTAACAGTGGGTTTACAGAATCTATAGAAATTAACCAATGTTTGTTTAAAATTAAAAGTTCTTTATAATTTTACCAATCCTGAAAGTTTCGTAAAGGATCTAAAAAAATTACTTTTACGCTTTGCATTACTTTCCATACTAGATTACCTATTTTGCATCAGGGCTCGTTATGTGCTATAAATGTTGCAAAATCATCAAGATTAATTGTGCGGCTTCCTACATTCATACTCTAGTAGACTTTAAAGCATGGCTTAAAAGCTAAGCTCCAAGAAGTGTCTGAATACTCAGCAGTCGTGATAAATTTAATCGTGATTATTTTATTTATCTTGAACAACATAGCATGTAGAGTTAAAGTCCTTTCAACCCAAATTAATACTTGCTCTTTCACAGATAAATCTGGACTAATATTAGAAAGCCGAAGAGTTTGTTTGTTTCAACGCGCTAATCTCAGTAACTAAAAGAAAAATTATTTCAGTGTTAGATGGAGAAAATAATTCCCGCGGGAGGTTCCAAAACCGTGGCGAGTAAAGCTAGTAACTAAATGGACCCTGTTTAGCAGAAAAGACCCAACCAACATCCATTAAAATGTGGGTTTGATCTTTTCTGCATAAGTGTCCAAATATAGCAAAGGTTAAATACATGTAGAACTACTCTATTTATTCTCACCTTCTGTAGTTGCTGTACATTAATGCCAAAGTGCTTGAGGTGGTCCGCCAGGAATGGATCCTCGACCATGTCGTCCTCTGCGTAGGAATACACGTCGCCTTTGCCCTCCGACGTTATAGTGCCCAGTTTCACCGCTAGGGGGAAGCTAGTTTAACGGTAATGTTCCACCTTGTGAGAGAATATGGTTTTTATTAGAGAAATGTACATATAGTGGTGTCAAAAGAATAGCAAATCGCGTCTTTATGTGTGACAACTTAAACGCCGTGAAACTGCTGCTATGACGTTTCTCCTTATATAACTTCGAATTTGATTGATTTCCCTGAACTAGTAAGATTCATGCATCATCTAAAGTAAAATGCCATTTTTCATACACCTATTGTCGGTACAAGATATATGCGAAATTAATTTCATTGTGTGCATTGAATCATCGTGTTTGATTTATAATAATATTGTGAATATCCGTGAAAATCTTTAATTTAGCTTTCTGTTGCAACTGTCATGGAGCATGTAACTAGACATACACATAGACATCGTTTATTTAATAAATAAAATAAATTAATATTTCGGACTACTCACACAGCATCACCTAACCCCAAACTAAGCAGAGCTTGTACAATGGGTGTAAGGTGACTGATATACTACATAGATACATTTTTTTTTTGTTAATACATACATATGATACATAGTAAACACCCACTACACTACACATTTGCTACAAAGACATACAAGAAAACACAAATACACAACTAAGCGGTAAATTAACAGTACATACAAAACACATCAATTTTACAAACAAACATACACAAATTACTTAATAGTGCTCTGCAGCAAAAAAGATACAGCTCAGCATAATGCCAGCTACTAAAACTAACTAACTGTAACTGTGCCGAAATACTGGGAAACTCAAAAGACAATCAGTCGGTTGTCCATCTACCCGCATTGTACCAGAGCGTGGGCCCTATGAGAGTGTTCTAAGACTTCGTGCATAGTGAAAATACATACAGTATGGTCATTTCCCCCGCTGCCGTCGAAGAAGCGCCGCCCGCACAGAATGGACCCGTCCGTGAGATTCAGCCACAGGTTGGTGGTTAGATCACATTTGTCGCACTTCCAGCCGGATGGGGGGATCTTAATGCCGTTGTCCAGCTGTTTTAGATTCACTGCATGTCTGAAAAAATAAAAAAATAATTAATTTAACTTTTAGTATTTAGTAACTTCTGGGTTTTATTTTTTAATTGGAGGCGGCACACTTTTCTTTACTTCTCTCTCAAAATAATTAAAAAAGAAAATATTAACAATAATTGTAATGTTTCTACAATAATAGCACAGTTATAGTTTTTCCTAATAATTCAACAATTATCTATTGGAACAGATTAGTGATTTTTTTAAAGTGCAATAAGATGTAGTTTGAGTGGTCACCCATCCAAGTGCTGAGGCTTAGACGTTCAAGGCTTCGCGCAACGCCGCATAACATGACAAAAATCACGCTTGTTCTATGGAAGCCCCCTCATTATATTTATTTATTGTGTTTTTAGTAGTAGAAATCATGAAACGATGAAATCCTACCTACCTAAGTCAAAGTCAAAGTCAAAACGTTTATTTCCTTAGAAGCACATAGCCTACATGGACAGGTCAACTTAAAATTAATAAAACTAAATTGCTTAAATAACAAATATCAAGGAAATAACATTGTCTTGACAGTTCGCTTCAATGTTTTATACTGAGTTGAGAAGCGAATAGAACAACACAGCTTTATCAGATATTACAATTTTGTAGTTATTATAATTTTGGAGTTCTTATTTATAGGTAACTATTATAAGTTTAACATTTACAATAAAAAAAATGTTTGTCCTATACAACAACATCCACACTAAGACGGCAGATAGTTTAAAATCAATGGATACTCACACTGAAACCTCTCGTTGTTCGCCGTCCCAAGTGCCCTTTAAAGCTGCTATTTCTGCCATTTTAAACGGTGACTCTGCGTCGATGACGGTCTGTGCAGATTTCTTTATCTGAAAAAAAAAAACAACATTGCAATGTTTAAGTAATGTCAAGCTGGCCAAGTGCGGTTGGTGATTGTCACACATGTGCTTCAAACTCTTCATATTTTTTTTAATAAGCATACCAAAAAACGTGGTTTAGAGCCTGTACGCTATGAGCGCACTGATCCTGCAGTGACTATTTGCCTAGGCCTCTTTACAGCCGCGCTTAATGCTTTGACAAAGCGACTGTTCAGCTGCACTATTAATGAATTATTTTAATTATTTATAATTATACATTAAATCTAAATTTAAAATTTAAGAAAAACCCCCGATTCCAATGCCTTGATTTCCTTAAAAGAAAAACACCATAATATTTAGTAATGTGCACGCGATGCGCTTTCATTTGATACCATACTCGAGTATATTTGCAGATTTTCGGTTTTCCTTCCCCACTCTCACCCCCATAACTTTTAAACGGCTCAACTTAAACGATTTTCATGACGCGCCAGACTAACCTTTCATAAAAAAAAAACGAAATTGAAATCGCTCCATCCGTTCGTGAGCTATGATGTCCCAGACAGACAGACAGACAGACAGAAAGACAGACACGCCAAACTTATAACACCCCTCTTTTTTGGTCGGGGGTTAAAAACACACATTGCGTTGACATGAATAATCGCCGTAGGCCGCTGTTGTAGCCGCATCATTAGAACTAATATCTTACCACTTCAGGGAGATTATTATTAGGCCAAGGGAAGGATTGGAAGCCGGGCAGCACGACGATGCTGTAGTGATCCGTGTACGTGAACTTGGGTTTCCCACAAGTGGGGTCGAAGCCTCCCTCTATGCCGATGGCGAGCCGAGTGATCTTCTTCTCAGGCCCGTCTCCCGTCTGTTCTGTTTCTGGCACCTGTTCGGGTAGACTGGGTTAACGATGTCATTCATACAAAATTAAACCTTTAAAAATTCAGAAGGGGAACCAGATTTTTGCGATCTATAATTTCTGGTTTCAGGTCTAGGTGTTTCTATGGGCCATAAAAACATATATACCTTATAGACTAACATACATAAAAATATAAACCTAGCACCCATAGTACAAGCTCCGCTTAGTTTGGGGTTAGGTGATGCTGTGTGATTAGTCCATAAATAATCATTTATTTATTTAACCATGAACTTAATATTCCTGTATATAAAATCTTGTAGCAAAATAAATCTAAATTTAAAATAAAAAAAAAATACATCCAATTCCAATGCCTTAATTTCCTTAAAAGTAAAACACCATAATATTTTGTAAAACACCATAATATGTGATATCGGTTCTGTTGAGGTACTGTATGAGGAGGTTTTAAGGCCACTCAAATCACTAGATATAACTAAGTCTGCCGGACCTGACAAAATGCCTGTATTTTTTTAATGTTAAGTTTGCCAGTAGCTCTCCCATTGATTATTATTCTATTTCGTCGTTCGTTATCCGAAGGTGAGATAGATAGATAGATAACTCTTTATTGTACACCACAAATAAAATACAAACTGCAAACAATAACAAGACTATACATTGGAGTACAAAGGGCGGCCTCATCGCTGTGAGCGATCTCTTCCAGGCAACCTTTGGATGGACAGGAAAGAAATAGAACGACATAGACAGTGGCGTAACGTATAGAAAATATAAAAGGAAAATAAATAAATACCAAATAAACTATACAAAACTATTTTCAAATAAAATTAACTTAAACATAAACCAGATACCAGATATTTGGAAGAAAGCTTTTGTGACTCCGGTCCATAAGAAAGGCCCTAAGAATAATATTGAAAATTACAGGCCTATATCCAAAAGTGTTTATTTGCCAAAATCTTTGAAAAAATAATACACAGGCAACTTTACTTGGCAATTAAACAAGATTTGAGTATTCATCAGCACGGGTTTATTAGGGGAATTAGAGGTAATTTGTATCGATGGTTTACTTCTTATGTACGGAACAGATGCCAGATAGTAGTATTGAATGGTTACTGCTCTACACCAGTAAATATTCCATCAGGTCTTCCGCAGGTTCCTTGCTCGGACCTTTGCTCTTCACCATCTTCGTCAATGATGTCTCTGTTTTCTTCAAATACTCGGATATATTATTATATGCTGATGATATGAAGATTCTATGTCCTATGCGGAGTGCTGTAGATGCAACTAACCTACAGAGTGACTTAACTAGGTTTGCGGTATATTGTGCGCATAATATATTAGCATTAAATGTATCAAAATGCTACATTTGTTCGTATACACGCAGGCCTCACGTTCAGAGTTTTAATTATAATATTAATGGGATTAATTTGGAAAGAGTTAGTCATATACGTGCCTTAGGGGTTATCTTTGTCGATAAACTTCTATTTGATCGGAAAGTAGATGAAATTGTAAACAAGGCATCTAGGGCGCTTGGCTTTGTGCTCCGAATGTCATCTGAATTTCAAAGTATAAAACGATTAAAATTCTATACTGTGCTTACGTTCGAAGTCACTTAGAATATGCTACACAAATCTGGAACCCTTGCTATATGACATACATATCTAGGATTGAACGGATACAGAGGCGTTTTTTGAGACATGTTCAATTTAAAGCTAAGGTTTAACTTACTGACTATAAAGAGAGATGCTCCAAATTTCACTTTCTCCCGTTGGAAGTAAGACGGAAAGTAGCGGATTTATGTTATTTAATGAACGTGGCTAATGGTCAGTCACTTTTGCAGCAGATTCTTTTGAAAAAAAAAAACTCTAATTTCCTTCGTAAACCTAACCTTCTTCAGGTTCCAATGTCACGTACAAATTATAGGCAAAATGCAATTATAAACCGAGCTAGTAGCGGTTTTAACTCTTTGGTTGCTGATAATATTGATATAGATCTTTTTAATATTACTTGTCACGAAATTAAACGTTTGTTTATTGATTATTTTTAAGCGATACTTAGTTTGTTTTGGAATATTTAATGGCTTTTTATTTATTTATGTAATTTAGTATCTTGATTTGTTTAGTTTAATTGTTCTTGTATTATTTGTGGAAACTTTTAATTAGCCTTTAAGCAAACATTGTTTTTATACCTTTATCATTTGAATAGCTGTTAGTTTCCCTAAGATTGTTAAAATAAAATAATATTTTGTAATGTGCACACCATGCGCTTTCAGTTTTCCTTCCCCACTCTCACCCCATAACTTTTAAAAGGCACAACCGATTTTCATGCAACATGTCTAAGAACACTCACGCCAAACTCACCTTTCATAAAAAAACTGAAATAGCTCCATCCGTTCGGGAGCCCCAGACAGACAGACACGTCAAACTTATAACAACCCTCTTTTTTGGTCGGGGTTGGTTTGATGAAACTTCAGAATAATAATAAGTCGCAGCCCATAACTGCTTGCATATATTGGTCCAAGCCGTAGTCTATCTTATTCTGGGTGAGAGAAACCGAGATATGTACGGATATTTCGCGTGGGAGTGCATTGTGCATTATTCTCTGCTTAATAAGATCCTAACGAGCCCAAATCCTTGATTTAACGGAGCAGGACCTTCGGTAATAACACGTTGTATGTCCGATTTTTTTAATGGTAAAGAAATGTAAGCAGATATTTGTAGATATTATATTTTCGTTTGCTGAAAGTCTAACTTTAAAGTTAAAACTTAAAAGGAGCAACTAACCATAATCGTCTTTGTACGAAATCAGTTATTCAATCAATCTAGTCAGTATATATATTACAGTAATTATTCTTCAAAATAGTATTTTACAATTTTTTTAGTATGTAACCGTTACAGTTGCGACTATACAAACCAAGAGTGATAAACGTATTACTCTCGTCTTCTAGCCCTTATGACATATCGAGTTCTTCCACCACGTGATATATGTACCACCAAACAAAGGTATTATTTACCTAAAAAAGTTGCAAACATACTAGCTATTATGAGTAATCTGCTGCTAAAATAAAACTTACGGGAATCTTCTCCCGTCTGATGTGAAAGAAGACGGCATTTCCGGTCTTCTGAAAGTACTGCTCCACGTAATTACGTCCGAAGCCAAGAAAACTCGTGAGCGATACATAGAGTCCCGTTTCTGATTCCTGTAACAGAATATGACGATGAAACTTGTATACAAAAAAAACATAGAAAGATTGATAACCCTTTAATGTACACCACAAAAATTATCCAAACAGTGACAAGACAATACATCGAAGTACAAATGGCGGTCTTATCGCTGTGAGCAAAACACTAATTGCCACAAATAATTACGGAAGAAAATGTAGCAATAGTATTTTTTGTTCTATTTGAACTTTGTATTTATAATATTATAAACGAGAAAGCTTGGAATGGATGCGAGTGTGTAAGCAAGTGTGATTCTTCGCGTTTCTAAAAAAAACTACTGAATGGATTTTGATGAATATTCACAATACTTTACCTTACATATCAGAATAACACATACCTAAGCAGCTTTTTAACGGAGTACAGAGCGTACCACATTTCGCGGGAAATTCAATTATTGCGAGCAAAGCCCGATTTGAATGAAGTTTGGCATGGACATAACTCTTTCCCAATATAGGACAAAAGCTATTTTTTTTCCGCGGGAAAATCTATTATTATGTTTTCCTATTTACTACAACAGTGTTTCTTAAAGTCTTTTTACGTTCACAGCAGTACTCCTTGCATAGAAGGAGGAATAAATTATATTTATTTAATATTATTTAAATTACGAAAAACGGACTGTTCGGATTATGTCCGTACATAGAGATGTACAATGTACAACAACATTGATTTGTATTTGGGTTCCTTTCTGGTTTTAACCGGGTTTAGCCTGAGTCTACTAAATCTACGAAAATTGTTGTTCCATTGTTTCCATGTTCCAGTCTATCCTCAGTGCTCATCTCAGAAAACATAATCCTTATGTGCATTGGCATTGCATTCATATTACGAGCAGAAAAAAATTTGAACATGGTAACTACCAATATGGATGAAATCAAAGAAAGAATATCAGCAATGGAATTTACTGAAAATACTGATTGTAATTTTACAACCATGCTGAAGACTTACGGACCTTTTGTTATATCATTAGTGAATAGCTTTCTAAGCCTTATTATTGATAATTATATGCATTATCAGATGCTTGGGAAGATGAAGGTGGATGATGATGATAACACAGTCCAAGATTTCAGAAGTCACCGTGAAACAATTACCCGTGAAGTTACTAAGTTGTTGAAGTGTTTTAAACAATATTTTTCATATGTTGCAATTGTATTACAATGGGCCATCCCAGTTTTGGTAGCTGTTTCAATGTATAGTATGGAAGTAAAAGAAAAGTTTTTAAATCAAAATGTCCATAGATCCAGTGATTTGTGTATTGCTTTAGTAGATGTAACAAATGAGTCGTGTTTTGTAGATAATTTTACGAAGCACAGTGAGGAATTGCGCAAATTCATCCCACCACTAATAGAAGCAAATGAAAAGAAATTATTTTATGAAAGTGTGCAACCTAAAATTGATGATATAATCAATAATGTTAAGTCCATAATATCAGGGTTAAATAACAATAGTGAAAGCAATATTATTGTATCGAGTCAACTGCTGACAAGGGAACCAAAGCAAGAAAATGTATGCATGAAAATCTGTTACATAGATAACAAAAATGTATTACTTTTTATGTTTGTGGTGGCCATTATCAGTTACTTTGTGCCTGTGACTATTTCAACCATTATTTTAACTAAGATACATTTAATGGATGTTACAAGGAGTAATAATGTTAATATGAAGATGTATGTATGTCGTGAATTGTTGTACAATATTCTGTTTTGGACTCCAGCTATGCTCGACACATTTCTGTCCTTATTAATGTGTACATACAGCATGAACGGGATGAGAACATCTATATTCAATGTGGTAGCTAATGTTTATCAGGCTATTAAAAACTTTATGAATACGAAATATTTTAAGGAGAATTCGGTGGTGCCTGTTGTAGAATAACAGAGTGGAATATCGTAAAATCTAATTTATGGTAATAGTAGGCGAGCTAGTTGTATTTGCAGAACATCACAAGTTATAAGTACCTATGTATTTAAGGTAATTATTCAATTCAATTCAATTCAATTCAATTTATTTAATTCAGCTTCACATAGTTACAGCCATAGAGTATTAAGAGTTAATGTGGGTATGTAATTTACAGCTAAAAATACATTTATTTTTAATAGAAAAGGAAGAACACATCCTGCGTTTACGGACGCATGACATTGTGAATGTGCGTCCAGTGCTTCATAAAAGCGCAGTCTGTGTCCAGCCTCCCAGCTATAACGTTCAGATAGCTACTGGTGCTGGCCCTTACCCGGCGCATCAGGGATGCTGTTCTGTTGCGGATGATTGCGTAAAAATCATCAACGCGGGAGTCTGCAAACATCCCGGATGCGCTACAGAAGCGGGGCAGCCCCAGTAGCACTCTGAACGCGTTATTATACTGGACGCGCAGGGCATTCCAGCATTTCTGCGTGTAGTTAACCCACAGACTGCATGTGTAGAAGGATTGGCAGTACGCACGAAACAAACTTAATTTAACTGCTCTACTGCATCGCGCAAATCTGCGGGCCAACATATTTGCCCTTACCGATAATGCCCTGCGCTCCCTTTCTATGTCTAGGTCATCTGAGAGAGTCTCGGAGACCCAGTGGCCCAGATACTTGAACTTGGCTACCCTCTTGAGTTCAGTGCCTGCGAGCGAAACTGATGGGACTGCGGAATACGTCTTTGCTCCAGCTTTAAAAACCATCAGCTCGCTTTTGCTAGCGTTGTATCTGAGCCCATGAGCCTCCGCATAGCTCTCGCAGATTTTTACCAGTTTGCGGAGGGCACTGATCGATGGGCTCAGCAGCACCATGTCATCGGCGTAGCTTATGTTGTTTACTGTCATGCCATCTATTGAACAGCCTATACCAGTGCCGCTGAGCTCACGGATCAGACGATCCATGTACAGGCTGAAAATTCGTGGAGAAGATATCCCGCCCTGTCTCACACCACATTCCAGCCTGTACTCGGACGATAACGATCCTGCCCACTTGACGACATTACGTTGATTGCCATACCAATACTTTAAGAGCATAATTATCTCAGGCGGCAGCTCTGTATCGCCAGATAGCTTCGGCCACAGCCTGTCATACGCCACCAGATCAAAAGCTTTCGATAAATCCAAGAAACAGGCGTAGACAGGCGTGTTTCTGCTCGTATAGTACCGGACGGTGTGCTTGAGACTCAGTATTGCCGATTCAGTAGAGAGTCCGGCCCTAAAGCCGAACTGCGCATCGTGTAAGCTCAATTTATGACTGAGATGATTATCAATCACACCATCCAGCACCTTAGCTATTATCGTAGCTAGCGATATAGGCCTGTAGTTGCCCAAACTAGAGGCGTCTCCGGTTTTATTCTTGATAATCGGTACAACAAGAGTGCGCATCATTTCCTCAGGAAGGTAAGAATGTCCTATACAGAAGGTGAATAGCATGGCGAGCACTCTAGGTAAATGAGGTCCTGCGTGTTTTAAGTGCTCAATACTCAGAGAATCGTGTCCAGGGGATTTACCCCGTTTCATCCCTTTAACCACCCTTGCCACTTCCTTAGCTGAAATTAATATAATTTCATCACCATCCTGTACAAGCCTAATGTCGGACTCCGAACTACTAGAACCCAGTGGAGACCTTACTCTGAAATTATCTCTAAATAGGTTGGCAATTTGGACAGGATCGCTATTACCCTCGACACTCACGGGACTCGACACTCAAATTATGAGTGTAATAAAAACAAGAACAACAAAGCTTTTGGACTGTCAAAATCGTATTCTAGAGGCCCGGGTTTGGAAGGGTCAATACATATTACAATTGTCATTTACAAGTCAATCAGCAGTTTAGCTTTTTTATAATATTTAATTAAATCCTAGTTAGAAGAAAATGAGAAATTGTATAGATAGGTTAGAAAAAAGTGCAACTCACCGGATTATCAAAGGAATATACGCACTCATCCTTGTAAACTATTTGCTGAGCGCGAGGAGTATTTATTTTGCTTAGATGCGGCGTCAAAATATCTAAAGACGCCATGGTTTCGCAAAATCTTTCAACTGATGAGAAAGAAATTTTATTTTGCAAACAACAATCTCAACTCAAATTCTCATTCTCACAGTGTTGCCAGTCGTTCTTGTCAGAAATTACCTGAAATATACAAAAATGTAACCTTTTTGTATAAAAAGTAACCTTTCATATTTTTTTACTGGAAATGGAAAGGTATTAAAAGTTGTTATAATAGAATAATAGTTGTATTGACTTACAGAAACATCGATGAGTATTTGAGCACTTGCCCGCAATTCTTGATTTATACATACTAAATATGATTTTCAATTTCTTTGTTATTTGTTATAATTCCAAAATTTATATTTTATATAACGGAATCCCGAAAAATTAAATTTATAAGTACATACTCTACATACTCTGTACAATTTAAGATTTCTATTGAATCTCCTGAGTCTAGTGACCTCTAACTGAGTATTACCTGTAGGTCTGACTGCACCATAGATATGCATATTAAGTAGGTAGGTACAATAACGGGTTGTAGTACAAAGTTATTATTTTAATTATGTACAAAAATTGTGATTATGAGACTAAAATAATAATATGATGGCTGAAGAGTACATGAGCGAAGACAGCACATCAGCCGACCCATTGATTTAATTCGTTCATTTGGACGTATTTGACTTTGATAAAAATGTGTAGTAGGACTTGTTAGATTTTGAAACAAATTAGACTTTCTGAAGCTAATTTTCATACTGAAATCGTGGACCATATCGATGGCAGCAAAGAATAAACGGACATCTACATTTTTAGCAAAAAGTTTTTTTTTCAAAATTTGCTTCCAATGAATCCTATCTACAAGTCTGCATTAAAATAAAATCGAATTTCATAATAATGGCCAATATCTGGCACGTATATGAAGACATCTACACTTGATTTTCAAAAAACATCGCAGTAGAACCGGACATTTGAATTTACCCGCCATTACTTCGTAACTTTGACCAGTGATTGAGACGTATACACGGACATCTGTCTTTTGTCCGTTTATACGTCGTACTTTTTTCAGATGACTCAATTTATTAATTTATTATTTCTCGTTATAACTTGAATTTTAATACTAACTGTGCATTATCTGAAAAGTTATACGAACAGTTTATTATAAACTAATTATGTATTAAACTTTTTTTAGATATTCTTCAAGTATCTTTAGATATATTCCTGAAGATTGTAATCTTTTCTTTAACATACATTTTAGGAGAGGCTGGCACTCTAATGATCACAACGTATAAACGGATATCTGCCAGATATCTTCATTTACGTCTAAAGATTTTCAAAGTATAAAAAGACATCTACATTATTTCAGTAAAAAAACAATATATAGATTAAACCTCTTATATAATCAATAAAAAGCACTATTTTAATTCATTATTCGAAGTTTCATGTAAATCGGCCAATAACTCTCAAAATGACGACAATTTTTTACTAAATGTGCTCTCCTGTAAAGTTGCACTTTTGCAGATGTCTTTTTATTCTTTGCTGCCATCGATATAAGGCAATGGATAACATCGCGAAGTAGATACATTTCTAAACTTTAATTTGGTGTAAAAATGTCAATTTTGACCGGAAGTGGACATATTGGTGTAAGTTTGAAAGAGTACAATGTGTTGTTCCCTATGTACTTGCAGGGAACTTCCCTCAGATGTTGTTCCAATAGAGACACAAAATACATAGACGGCTATGATTTTTCTTAGAGGTCTGTGGTTTTAGTTCTACTACTAACGAGGTATAGCAACATGAAACATTCTAAAACGAGCGTTCCGTTTCACGTTGCTTTTATGTAAGAAATAAAACTTTATTCTACATATTCCGAAAAATCACCTAAAAGTAACCTTTTCAATAGTGTAACCTAAAAGTAACCAAAGCAGTTCAAAAATCACCTAAAAGGTTACAAAAGTAACCTTCTGGCAACACTGCATTCTCAATGCAAATGAATGATTTGATTGTTGGTCGATCTCGGTCCGGTCGGTGTCGATCACTCATCAAGTCATTACTTCACTCTGCTGTGCCCGGCTTTCCTTCTTTCAATCTGTGCTGCCAACATAGTTAAAAAAAAGTCTAATTAAAAATGTTTGTTGATATACGTATACTTTTGTCTAGCTTGCGTCGTTGTTTAATTAATTTTCTGCAAGAACAACATGTTTTCAAGGTATATTATATATATATCTCATAGAGATAGATATAAAAGATCTTATAGCCCTTCTAGATAAATAAGCTATAAAAATCAATTTTTTTTAAGAAGAGCTAGTACAATATTATCTTGAATTGGCGCGTTCATGCAAACAAACGCTTCAGCTTTTTAAAAATAATTATAGTTTTCCAGACCACTACAGTGATTTATCAATTAGACCTATATCCGACAACATACTTTAATTCGTTCACTTAAGATTTATATTACATTGCCTAAAACGTTTAATAAATTTTAATTTTTTTTACTATTTTTTAAGTAATATAATAAATGCCAAGACGGTTGATTATTAATTTAGATCGTAATAAAATTGATATAATTTGATTCAATATTACCTTGACATTTGCGTATAGTATCGTTTTAGAATTTTGTTAATATGATATGAAAACAAATAAACAAAAAAATAAACCGTTAACGGATACGAGTATCGGGACAATAATCGCCGACTCTACGTCCCACATGATGACAATCTAGAGGGCGAAGTCATGATATTAATAACCTTATCATTCTCATCCTCCACGAGATTGGTATCTATATCTAGTATGTTAGTATAAACCGATCAATCAGTACAATATCAGGCTTCTTTGCGAGAATAGTACTGTCTGTAATGATAAATTATTATTGTTATTGTAAGGCCTGACGCTGAATTACGCGGACGAGGGTTCGATACCTAACATGAACATCATCATCTTCAGGAAATAAAAACCGCTCATTAATTCATAGACATAGCCAAATACAAGCATTTAGGGCTGGTAGCTCTGCTTGTTCTGTTTTTTTGATGCTAGACTAGAACTTAAACTACCGGACTAAGGCCGGATTGAACGTTTACGTCATTCATTTAATACTATACGACACGACATCCATACGATATTTTTGCAAAAAAAATGTAAAGTGGGCGGAGCGATAATGATTATAAACAAAACAAACAAGTTTCAAAGTACAATTGATAAAGTTTTAGTTCATTAAATCGAAAAGTTTTTAAGTTGGTTTCTAGAACTTATTAATCATCATGTCAAGACTTCCAATCAAATTATATTGTGATTTAATGTCACAGCCATCGAGGTCACTGTATATTCTACTTAAAACTGTTATGTGTAATTTTGAACATGTTAAAGTTGATTTACGTTCAGGTAAAATTTTATGTGTCTTTAAGATGAATTATTATCAGCATAAGTGCCTGTGTTATATATAATTAACTGTAAAAATTAGGTACTTAATGATTAAAGTAATTGATAGATAGTGGAAAAAATATTAAAGTTTCACTTGTTTTTCTTATGATCCTGTAATTAATAATCCCAATAGTAGCCAATTATTGACAATTAAATACTAAATATTGAATGTCTAAGGATTAAACCACTAGTGGGAAGTAATTGGAAAAGTTGAAAACCTAGCTTAGGTGTAGGTACTTTAGTTTGATGGTTTTGTTGAACGCTTTCCTTAACATACCTTAATGAGATCTTGCAAAGTCAAAGTCTAGGGAAAAGCTTTCAATCTATGCTATAGTTATCTTACTTATATTTTTAGCTGAACACTACAGCGAAGAATTCTCCAAAATAAACAGAATTCAATGGGTTCCGGTTATTGAGAACAATGGATTTATTCTCACTGAGAGGTATCTTACCCATTTGATTGTTATCTCATATCTTTAAGTACATAAACTATACCTAAAAGATTAACTGTGCTTACTTATTAATTTATTTATCTCTATGTTAATTAATATCTTTGATTTTCTGTTTCAGTATAGCAATTATTCGATACCTGGCTCATGAGAATATAATTCCTGAAAGTCTTTATCCCAGGGATTTGAAAAAGCAAGCAAGAGTTGATGAGTTTCTAGAGTGGCACCATATAGGGTATAGACTGCATCTGTCTATGTTCTTTAGAGTTGCTGTAAGTTAATACTAATTAACAAAAGTCTATACTTATGCCCAATTCTCACTGTCATATTCATAAGTTTCTTATCAGACAAAGGCCGACAGTAATTTACTATTCTGTGGCCTGACGCTGCGTTAAGAGGGCGCAGGAACTGTGTATTTAATAAATTATGTAGAAATAAAATAAAAAAATTCGGTATTTATTTCCATTAAATCCAAGGGATCCTCTGGTTCAGTCAGATGAAGTTGATTATATTCAAAATAGATTTGAAGTAGTTATAAAATGAAATATAATTTACATAAATTTTTAATACAATAGGTTTTAAAACAGTGTTGGCGTAACTTCTAAAATCGCACTAATGATGATAATGGATTTTTAACAACCAATACAACACCATGGATGAAATTGCATAAAAACGCCATCTATCGTTGAGTAGCGAAACTATCGAAGTCCGAAAACTGCCGAGAACCTATGATTAAGGGATTGCGGAAAAATTAAAATAAAAGACATTGCGTCTGTAAATATTTCATTTGTATAATATAATAAGATCTCAAATTAACCATGTATTAGATGAAACATACATACAATACATAAATAGTAAATAAGTCGCTGCTATGTTGAATTTTAGGCAAAATATCACTAGCTAGTAAAAACGATTATGCCTACAGCTTAAATACCGTTAATAACGACATACGAAATCATCTTTAGCTGTAGAACGTCCACTGCTGGACATAAGTTTCCTTAGAGATGTCCAGTTCCGGTTGCCAGCGAAACCGCAGCCTTTAATTATTACTGCCACTTTTGACATGCTTATGAGTTTGGTTATATCAAATTATATAATATAATCTGTTTATATATTACATACTAACTTTTCACAATACGGCATTGCCTGCGTTTTATGAATCTTTCCACGGGAAGGACAAGCAACAAAAGCAATAACTCCTCAAGAACTGAAGATGCTGTTTATTTGCTTGTTTCAACGCGATAATCTCAGAAACAACTAGTCCGATTTTAATAATTATTACAGTTAGATAACGATATGTATATATATAATATATATATATATATATATATATATATATGTTACGAGAAGAGCGTTAGATATGAATGAGGAAAAATATGTGTGAAGAGGGAGGCCAAAGTAAAGATGGATGGACTGTGTGAAAGATGATATGTGTAAGAAATTAGTTGAGTGTTGAGATGACGGGTGATAGAGGGAATTGGAAGAAAACACATGTTGTGTTGACCCCACATAGTGTGGGACAAGGGCAGGATGATGATGATGATAGCATATTTATCAAGGAAGGCTATAGGCTACTTATTATCGCGGTAAAATACATCGTTCCCGCTGGAAAATCTATAAAACACAAACAACTCCGTGGCGTGAAAATAGTCTTTACTAATATTATAAGTCTGAAGAGTTGTTCGAACGCGCTAATCTCAGAAAGTACTGGTCCTATTTAAATAATTATTTAACTGTTAGATAGCCTTTTTATCGAGAAATGCTATACGCTACTTTTATCGCGTTAGAATGCGTCGTTCCATAAAAAATCTATAAAATACGGCAACGCTGTGGCTCGAAAATCTAGTTCTTTAATTGAAAAACCTTCCTCTTGCATCACTCTAACTATTGTAGAAAACCGCACAAAAATTAGTTGGGTAGTTCAGAAGTAAACCTTATTGCTTAAAAGGAGAAATCAACCCTGTACCTGTAATGTAATGTAATAGCCTTTTATTCAGAACAATACATAAACTTAAATAAACTAATTTCTTTTTATTTTAATATAAACTATGGAAACAGATTTTTTAAAATGGTTGCTATTCCAATATTTTTGATTTCCCTAGCTTCTGCAGATCTGTTTGCCAATAAGCAAAGGCCTCCTCCAACCTTTTCCATTCTTTCCTTTCTTGAGCTACTCTATTCCAAGATACTCCTGCTACTTGTCTAATGTCATCGTCCCATCTTTTTAGGGGTCTTCCTCTCTTTCTTTTACTTTCTCTGGGGTACCATTGTGTAATCGCTTTGCTCCATTTGTCTTTCCCACGTATCATGTGTCCCGCCCATCTCCATTTCTGTGTTCTGATTTTGTATGTTATGTCCTGAACTTTAGTTATGCTTCTTATATCACTGTTTTTCCATCTGTACCTACTACATAAGAATGAGAAACGCAATAAAAATTTTATTATTATTTTTATTATTATTAGAAGACAGACCCGGCGGGGGATTATTAAGCCTAAGAGTTTGTAGAGGGAGGCTATATGCTACTGTTACCGAGGAAAAATACGTTGATCCAGCGAGGAAAAAAACAAAAACACGGGCAAGCTAGTTTATAATACGTACCTACTTAGATATATGTATATTAATACTGATTCTATTGACTCAAGTAATGTTATTTTTAACCTTCGTCAAAAAAAGAGGGGTGTTGTGCCGTTTAGAAGTTATGGGGGTTAGAGTGGGGAAGGAAAACCGAAAATCTGCAAATATACTCGAGTGGGGTATCAAATGAAAGCGCATAACGTGCACATTGCAAAATATTATGGTGTTTTACTTTTAAGGAAGTAAAGGCATAAGAATCGGGGGTTTTTCTTAAATTTTAAATTTAGATTTGTAAATAATGAGTTATAATTATTTCAGTACATGAACCCCATTTTAGAAGGCAGAACACCAAATCCTTCTCAAGTGAAGTCCTATGAAGGTCGCATGTTGGATGCTCTCCAAGTTTTCGATACTAAGTGGTTGGGTAAGGTGGACACTAATAATCTTAAATAACTTTTAAAGCATTTATTAATATTAGTATTGAAATAATAAAACTCAACTGCATTATGTGGAGCTAAGTTATAATGTTCAAAAAGTTACACATACACACATTCACGGTACATTTATATTTCTAACAAGCTTACTATACTAGCACAGCATTATTTATTTAACAGTGTTATTTTTTTTTTCTAATCGGACCTGAGAATAATTGAAATATTAGAAAGTTCCTAAGATAAAAAAAAAATTAGTTTATTTTCCAAAAAAATTACAATATTTTAGCCTTAGATGATAAAACATATAAACTTATAACTAAGTTTTTGGTTGCGACTTACTATCTAAGGCCTGATGCAATGAATCATACCTTCCGTTTTAGTTTAAAACTGTGTTACGGCAAGGTACTGCTTAATGCCTCGGTTTCTCTACTAAGCTATTAGTACAGAACAGCAGAACTTAATAATTAATAACTTGCTTGATTAGAGCTTTCAAACAATGAAAAAATCAAACAAACCCTCAGTTTCAATTATTTATCGTATATAATAATATACAAGTCCCAGCTTAAAAATAATTTTGATCTACACTAACATTACAAAGCTAAAGAGGTTATTGTTTGATAGTTTGTTTGAACGAGCTAATCTCAGAAACTATAGGGCCAATTTGTAAAAATCTTTCAGTATTAGATAGCCTATTCACCAAGGAGGTTATTTTACAACGGGATAATAGGTTTATCCCGCGGTAAAATAACAAAACACGGGAAAACTGTTGCGTAAAAGGCTCTTAAATTAAAATAATCCAGTGCCAGCGTCCCCTTTCACAATTACGTGTACCTTTTAATAAAATTAAAAAAGAATCCACGAAAAAAATATGCACTACTCATATAATTGTCTATTCTTTGTTTTTTTTTGTAGGACGGTCCGCTTTCATAACTGGCGACACACCTACCGTGGCGGATCTGTTCGCAGCCTGCGAGTTGGAGCAACCAAGTATGTGCATCACTTTCTAACTGCCCATTACATGTATCTCGACAGCATATACTAGTCTCTTTCACTCTCTGTTTTGTTCATGGTTCATTTACGCAAGCTACACATCTGCCTTAGGGTTGTCATGTATTAAAGAAAAGTTCTATAAATTTATTTTATCCATAAAATCGTTATGAAAATGATTTAGAAGACATAAGATATAGTTATTTACAGATGTCACTGATCTGCATAATTTAAAGTAATTTCGGTCATATTGCTTTTATATTTGACTAGCTGTGCCCTGCGGTGCTACCCGCCTTATAATGGATGAAGTACTCTTAACCAACAACATATTTATTTGAATAAAGATTAATATTATTATGTTGATACAACTTAAACAAATTATTTCTACCAAATTAGGTACCATATAAACGGTTTTTGTGAGTTAATCTTAAAAGATAGACATATACTATCGCGGACTGTTTTTTAGATCATTAAAAGAGCTATTATTCTTTAGTACATTTTTTTTGTGTATCTTGAACCATTTTCACGGCGCACGCAACGGAAGGCTTCAAAGATGAACAATTTCTCCCGTTTTTTACACATTTACCACTATATCTTTGCTCCTATTGGTCGTAGTGTGATGTTATATAGCCTATAGCCTTCCTCGATAACTCGACTATCCAACACAAAAAGAATTATTCAATTCGAACCAGTAGTTTCTGAGATTAGCGCGTTCAAACAAACAAACAAACAAACAAACAAACAAACTCTTCAGCTTTATAATATTAGTATAGATAGAAAGGATCGCTGGCTTTTAAAACTATAAAACTTTTATTTTATTTATTGTAGTTTGAACAAAATGTGAGCAATGTTTATGTCTAAAATGTAAAAATTGTGTAATCTGTAATCTGTGTGTTTTTTAATCTGTAATCATGGGAACCCTAAGTTTAAATAAGTGGGTTCCGTATTATAAAAGGTTTGATTTTACATTAAGGAACTAAACCTTTAATTAATTATTTATTAGGTACTGCCTCCTTAATTAATTTCGCACCTGAATGTTATTGAACTGGTATCCATAATTGTATGCAATTAAATGTTATTCTTATTCAATTTAATCTAATCTAGTATTATAATGTAAGTCAAGAATGATGTAGCTAAATAATTTGTTGTTTTCGCGAAAGGCTAGTGTTTTAAAAGTATATACGAGGAACCATTTTTATACTAAAATTCGATGTTAAATATTTAAATCGCCAGTTTCTAATTACTCGCTTAAACAACAATTTAAGTACCTAGTTCAACAAAAAAGGTTTATTACTTTGAAAAATCTAAATGTACCTACTTTAGTTATGAAAATCGCACATTTGCTAAACCCTTATTTATAAAATATAAAAATTTTTAATTCACACGTACTATAACGGTGAAGGCAAACATCGTGAGGAAACCGGCATATCCTTTAGGACATGCCGTATTGACATTTACCAACCCGCACTTGGCCAGCGTGATGAATTAAGGCCTCATCTCTCTCGTCAAGAGGAAAGTCCCTGTGTCCCAGCAGTGGGAACGTTAATAGGGTGTTGATGATGATGATGATTTAAATAGGATAATGTATGCTACACAGCCACCGAAGATGTACCTGAAAAAGAAAACAAATATGATCCAAAATACACAAAGCTGTAGTGAAATATGATATATTTAATCTTATTGAAGTGATTATTAAATTTTAAAAGTGACAAATTTAATAATCACAGTGATCTCTTCTTTCGGGCGTCGCGAAACACACGTTATAATTGTATTATTTTCCAGGAATGGCTGGCTTCGATGCTAAAGATTACTTCCCGAACATTGCAGCGTGGTGGCCGAAAGTACAGAAACATTTCAATCCGTATTACAAAGAGGCGCATGTTATTCTTAACAAAATAGTCGCCAAAAACTCCAAAGTACAATCCAAGATATAAAATGTAGATAATAAATATAATAAAAATATTTTTGTGTTTGTATGTTCTGCAATCACTTTCTCCTTGGTCTGGGTGTTAATTATGTATCATAAAATATCCAGGTATATATGTAATGTATGTCTATATCTATTATATTAAGTATATTAGCTGTCTAGTACCCGTAACAAAAGTTTTAGAGCTTACCACGGTGCTAGATGTTTTTGTGTGTAATGTCCGTAAATATTTATTTATTTATTATTTTTATACAAAGAAAGCTAATAACGGTGGTTATAAAGACTACATATAACACCATTCTACTTCTAAAGGGGTGAACAGGGATCTGCACTGACATCTCGCCTAGGAGTGTTTTGGTTCACATACCATGGCTTGACGGTTAACATTTTCGATATTTTGAAGATCTGCTGCAAGTTCTGTGATAACAATAGTGGCAGTCTTACTCGTAATAAAAGCTTAAAAATGGGAAGACTGCTAGTTCGAAGCTATCTGCTAGTTCGCAAATATCTCCAGTGTCGAAATATCTAAACACTGAAAACTTGAATATTTGTACGTTAAGCGTTTTTAAATATAAACTTTGAAATTTAAAAAGTTTTATATATCATAAACTAGCTGACCCCAGCAAACGTTATTTTGCAAAATGAAAAATAGACGTTGGCCGATTCTCAGACCTACTCAATATGCTCACAAAATTTCATGAGAATCGGTCAAGCCGTTTCAGAGGTTTATGTGAAGCAACAATGTGACAGGAGAATTTTATATATAAGATTATTGCGAATGGATTTATTGAAATAAGAGAAAAATTATGTAAAATACTAATTAATAGTAAATTTTAGTAGGTGTTGGGTGGTTATATATAAACTAAATAGAATAGATATAAGCGTGTCTTAAAGTTCATAATTATGGAAGTATTACGTTGTTTTTTAATGATGTAATGTAAAAATAAAAAAAGTTATTGTTATTTCGGTAATAAATGTATGGCGTTATTGTGGATATAGTACTCCTGATTTAGTATCAAATATTTAGCGTTAATTCAGTGTCCATTACTCAGATTGATGAAGATGGTTTCATTAAAATAAATAAAATTATAAATATTTTTGTTTTTAACTCTCTTTATTTACATTATTTAACCATTTAATCCCCGTATTAAGTTCAATGCATTTGTTATGTCTGATATTAAAACAATAGTTAAAATAAATATAAGTTTTTCAAACGAAATAAGTTTTTTCTTCTTTAATATTCTACTAATATTATAAACGCGAATGTTTCTGAGGATGTAAGAAAGTGTGTGTGTTTCTTGTTCTTTCACGCAAAAACTACAAAATGGATATTGATGAAACTACACAATAATATAGCTTACATATCAAAATAACACGTAGGCTATCTATTGCTCTAAATGGTATTAAATTCTTTGATTAGTTCAAAAAATCTAAGCGTTGACAGCGGATGCGACATCATTTGTAAAGCATTTTTTGTTGAAACGCATGTAATTTAGCAAAAAGTGAAGTACTATTTAAAATTTTATCGCAATATTTTTTAGCAAGCTAATTATAGTCTAGTAAAAATATAAATTCTGAAAATTTTAAATGAAAATTTGCCTATAAAGTTATCTTTTTTACACTACAGAATATAACGCAACATATCTTATGGGCCTGCTTCAAAATCAGCGATTAAAATGAATCGATGGTTATAATATAGAGCTATCAACTCAGCTGACAACTGTTAGCGACTGACTCAACGAGATAGCTCTATATTTTATTGACTAATTAACTCGGAGATTGTGAAACAAGCCCTTAATATTCAAAGAAATAGGCAATAGGTATACATGAGACCTAATCATATACCAAAAAGCTTAAAATTCCGGTGAACCCTACAGAACACTAACCCTAAAATAGTTGTTAATGGCCAGAGGTTTGCATTTCTCTGCGCATGTGTACGAAGTCACGCCCAGAACCTGCACTTTCACCCCCATCACCCCCTTTACTATTCACCTTTGTCCTATAGCCCACTCCCCCCCCCCCCCACCCACAGGGAGAAACCAGGCTATAAAAGTAGCCTGCAGTTATTCCAGACTTCATTCCGTTTTGATCAAGTGACGGCTGAGCTTAAATTCGGACGGGAGCTAGCCTAATGTTTTGGTCTGAAACCTAAACAGAGTGTGACCTAAAAGTAAAATTCTGCTTATTTTCAAAATTATTCTAGAATCATTTCCTAGGTAAAGTGAATTTGAAAATCGAAAATAAATAATTCTCCTAATATTTCATATAATTGTTTATCTAAATAAAAGCTTTTATAAGATTTTAATTTAAATATCTAATATAAATCGCTTCCTAAAAATCACAGTTTTGTATAAAATTCCTGATATTTCAGTAAAACTATAATATAAATTAAATTATAGTTATTTAAAATATTAATAGAAGATTTTTATGAAAGAGTTGTCCATCAAATTAAAGGACATCATGAAGGACACTAAAAAGACAAAATCAACCCGAAAGCGGCAGAAATTATCACCAGAAGTCCAGATTAACCCCAAGGAAACTAAAAAAACAAGGACAAAACACGCAAGAAAGGAAAAATCTCTCCTAGAAATCCAGCGAGAAATAACCAATCCACTCCTGGACGGTCCCAGCACATCAAAACAGGACGAAAATCCGGAACCCAGGAAAATCGCAAAGGCAAGGCGGAACAAAAAGGTACGCGCTGATAGTTTTGATGTGGAGGTGCAAACTCCAGAAGCGGCTCCGGAAGTAATCAGCTTGTCAAGAGACGAACTCGAAGAGGCTTTAGCAAGAATTCACCATGAAGAAACTGCGACCATGAATAATTCGCCTCAAAACACGTAAGTGTTATTTGTATATTTTTTCAGGAGCTGTTTTAAATGACATCGAGCGGCACACAATAAAAATAGGTTTATTTGGAATAATAAAATATGATATGCTGACAATATAAAGCCGAACTGTTTGTTTGATTGACCGCTAATCTCAGGAACCCTGGACTGGACCGTTTAATACAAAGGCAGCTTTTAACGATTTTGTACGCTGTATTTTACTCCCGCGGAAATATCACAAAATACCCGTGGCGTGGAAAGCCGTCGGTATTTCGTCTTAAATTTTAAAAAAGATTTATATTTTAAGATATCAAGATAGCAAGTTGAGTATTTTTGAAGAGTTATGTACCGAATGTGTCTGGTTAATTCGAAACTTCGCAATAAGAGCGCCGTGTAAAGTAAATCAAACTATACTTTCGCTTCATTAATTTATTACCAGAAATATAAATAAATATAGGTACTTAATTCTAATATTTACCGTATTTTTACCCGTGTTTTCAACCATTACCTAACAATAATAACAACACTGTTAGTACAAATACATCTGCAATGCACGAATAATACACGAAAATAATCACAAAAGCTCGTGTAAGCGGCAAGCTTTGAATTTACGTAAAATTAACGCAAGTTTCGAGCAAAAACGCGACGTGCTCTTGCTTTGTTGTCAACCGCCAGACTGAAAATGGCTGGGGAAAATTACCCCTCGCGGAAACGGGGAAATCTCCCTATAATTCTCCCAAGGGGATGAGGCTGTCTGGGAATGTTGAACTTCGAATCCCGTTGCCCTCGTTTTCATTGTCTGTGTATTCATTCACTATTTCATCATTCTTTACGAATTAGCAACTGAGAAAGGCTGTGTTCAAAATAAGATTTTTTATACAATTTAGATACGTCTATGTTCGATATGCGAGACGACTACATAAAAAATGGACATTCTGATTAATGCGTCTGTTAAACCGTTTTACGTTTACGAGAAAAAAGAAAAACGATTCTATTTAGTTAAATAAACTTAATGACGGTCTTTTATTTAGTAAACTCGCCTATTATTGTTTAAAAAAACAAGTCTGTAAATAAAGTCCGACAACAGATAATTAAAAAACGGTTCGTGATAAATTCATATTAATATTTAAATATGACCGAAATAAAATCAGATAACACTGAAATACTTTGCATATTCCAAAAAGTTGTTAATGGTTTGCAACAAAAATTAAATAGATACGAAAATTAAGGGCCGGTGTTAGCAACAACCAATTATGCCCATGGAAAAATCCACAAGGCCTAAAGCGTGTTCATAAAAAAATCCTATCGCCGCGGTGCTCACGACGTACATTATATATATATACATAATAATATAGCTCGGAATAATGTGTTTGAACACATTATTCCGAGCTATATTATTATGATAAAGACGAGGCTGCGCCCGCTTGAGCATGGGCAACGGTCGACGTAAAAAGCTACCAAATGAATTATAATTAAACAAGCCCTTTGTACACTACACACATGAAAAAAAAGGTGTGTGTGCGATTCACACACGATAGAAGTGAAACTTCAGTAAATCGACAAAAGAATAAGAAGAATAAATAAAAACAAAAAAAATAATACTATGCAAAAAGATTTTGTTCGGGCGGTCACCCATCCAAGTACTGGCGTCGCGCAAAGTTGCTTAACCTTGTTAGCGTTTAAGATTGGCTTACCCGACAGGTAAGCCAATCTTATTTCCATTTCCGTTGCATCCGGTTTCAAATCACAACGATTCTAAAGAAGTTTAACTTCAAAAATCTAAAGATCCCTAGGTATTTTTGGTGTGTGTGAGCCGCGGACGCCAGCTTTAGAATACTGGCCCCTCCCCTCCCTCCCCTATAATCTCCCGTGTTCGCTATAGAACCTGGGCAACGGAAAGTAACAAAAATATGAACAATAAACAAAATACACACTTATAGAACATAATTCCTTGTAAAAAATGATTTATTTATTTATTTCATTGACACGGTTTACCCCTTTTACACAAATTAATGACAGTTACAAAATTAAAAAATTTGCTACAGCACACTATTCATACAAATTAATCATTAAATCACATATTATACAAACTTTCTTAACAATTTACAGAAAAATATTATCAATCTGCACAAAAAACATAAAGTATTATTTAATACAAGCACTCAGAGTACTCTTAGCAAGCAGCTCGGAGTACGTGCCGTCTGCTGAGAACATATCGCAGTCTGGGCGCAGATCGCGGGATGGGGACCTGGAATGAGCCACAGTGCGGCATCCGGGGACAGCGAATAGTCTATGTTTCCTAGATCGGCAGTATGATAATCGCGTTGAATCATTTTCCTCGCTAGCGTAGTGACTTGTAGCACATTTCGTAGCACTTATAAAAAGCTACGCCGTAGCACATTCAATATAATAATTATTAAAGTTTAAAGATATATTATTTCTGGAGTACTCAATTATGTATTGAACCTCAAACTAAGCTTATTGCTTGTTAGGTGTGTATTAAAATACATATTTTTTGGAAATATTCAGCCCGATTCAAAATTCGTAAGGTTCGAAAAAAGTGGGTTCATGGCGAGATTTTTCGATTTGGAAGCCCATTTAGCAAAAATAAAACAATATAATTATTTTTTTTTTACCTTGAGAGGTATAAATTATTATTATTAACCTCACAGATCTCAAGCAGTAACATAACAATAATAACAAGAAACAGTGGTTAAAGATTTAATTACAGAAGATTAATAAAGTAAATTTAGAAACACTTTGAATATATATATGTATATACAGACACTAAAAAACCGGCCTTACTCAGAACTAAGAATATTGTAGATCATAAAAAGCTGAATCCATGGCGAGATTCTTATTATCTATATACACATTATTATTTCTTATCTGCGACCTCTTGTGTCTCAGGCAACCTCTGGTTGTCATTGTGCCAAATAAGAGAAGCGGAAATACTTTTACACCTACTATCAAGTTTTAATTTTTTTTACCATTACATGCTCGAGAATATACTCTTGTGTATATCATACTCAAGATTCGCGAGCGACAGCTAATACCTAACAATTTTACGGATGCTCGCTGCTCTGTTCGGTGTAATAAATTAATAAAATAAAATAATTTGGACAACAATCAATCCATAGTTTGTTAATTGGGTTAGTAAAATCTAATAGCATAAATACTTCAATTAAATTAAATATTATATCAGACAACATAATAACATTAAATCAATTCATATTACATCTAATTACATTGCATTAAATCAAATTAAATTATGTCAAATTTAAATGCTCACGAACGAAATGTTACACTTGTAATATTTTTTTATTTATTGAGTATATATAACTCGGGACTTTTTAAACAATTTCAAAATTTTTATGCAGTAAAAGATTAAGACATATCCGTAGCCTTCCACCTTCTGCATAAAAAAATAAAAATAGTTGAACCTCAATATATATTAATTTTTTTTTTTATATAACTGTTTAATTTTTTTACGCAACTTTATTTTGAGATAGATCCTTAACGGTCAGCCGGATCGAATACCTATTCAACGATACTCCACATGACATAGTTTGTTGACTTAATATTATTTATTTTAATAAAATGGCGTCCCGTAGTCGTCCATTGAATTTTCAGAACTGAATTTAGAAGCTCCGATTTTCGTTGAAAGCCGGTTAAAAAATAAACAATCACAAATATCACACTAACTAGAAACTAAAAAGCACACCGATTAAGAACCATATCCTTTTTAAGCCGGTTAAATTTTAAAATGCTCAGAATCACTTAACAAAAAAAAAACATACCTATCATCCTAATATATAAATAGATTAAAAAAACAACACAAAAACACGTGACATTAGAACTTAGGACCTTGGGTTCGACCAAAGTCGGTATAAAATGAGGAAGTTTTTCAATATAACTCGAGAACATCTTTACAAATTTAAATGGCATCAACTTGCAACGATAATATCTAGTATATTTATATTTATAGTTTTAATTCAGAATTCAATAATCTTAGAAATCAGTTCACGGAGCTTCTGAGGAAACAAACATAAAAAACAATATATTAATTTATTAAGTGTTTCTAGTATTTGTTGTTATATGTGGCATCACAAATACATCATCATTTCTAATTAACCCCCGACCAAAAAAGAGGGGTGTTATAAGTTTGACGTGTCTGTCTGTCTGTCTGTCTGTGTGTCTGTCTGTCTGTCTGTGTGTCTGTCTGTGTGTCTGTCTGTCTGTTCCATCATAGCTCCCGAACGGATGGAGCGATTTCAATTTAGTTTTTTTTTGTATTAAAGGTGAGTTTGGCCCGGGTGTTCTTAGACATGTTTCATGACAATCGGTTGAGCCGTTTAAAAGTTATGGGGGTGAGAGTGGGGAAGGAAAACAGAAAATCTGCAAATATACTAGTGCGGGGTATCAAATGAAAGAGCATCGCGTCCACCTTACATAATATTATGTTGTTTTACATAAAAGGAAATAAAGCCAAGGGAATCAGGGGTTTTCTTAAATTTTAAATTTAGATATATTTAAATTTTCTATCTACCACGATTCTTGAGAGACATTCAGACAAACAGTTTACGTAATAGGGTCCCGTTTTATTCTTTGCGTACGGTGATCTTAAAATAGATGTTTTTAACCGACTTCAAAAAAGGAGGAGGTTTCTCGGTTCGACCGTATATTTCCGTAATTCGTATTGATCGTAATTCTTGATATTGTATAAAATTACCCGCACTTGGCCAGCGTGGTGAATTAAGGCCTAATCTCTCTCGTCAAGAGGGAAGTCCCTGTGTCCCAGCAGTGGGAACGTTAATAGGGTTATTGCTGATGATGAAGGAACACACAAGTCGGAAAGACAATTTTTTCGAGAGTTTCCACAATATCTTCAGGATTCCACCATCCAATCCTGGTTACCTTACCATGGGACCGCCCTAGGGATACTCCCTTTCCAACATAAATCGGTTCATAAAGGACGAAGTTATCCGCGAACTTACATAAAAAATTATTAAGTTTTATATATTCCGTCTGTTAGCCCGTCCAAAAATACTATATTTTTATTTATATTTCAATTTTAAATTATTGTTAATTAATATTATTGTAAATCGAATGGATCAATTTTATACAATATGACAAGGTCACTTATACAGCCTCTTGATTAGATGTTTGTGTTTTATAGTTTTTGTATTACTGTAATTTTTGACGAAACTAAGTGTATTGTAATGTACCTATGGTGTTATAAATGAATTGAATTGAAATGACACATTTATTACTTTTTGCTCGAAAGCATTAATTACATCATGCGAAACTTCAATGCACTTCTTCGCCTTAATTTTTCATTTGCAAGAAGAAATTAAAATATGGGTACAATTTTATAAGTATTCTAAATGATGGACTAATTATAATTGTTTAGTGATCTACCCTATTGAGAATCCTTTTCTTTATTTGAGGAGTTTAATTCTAAAACTAAATAACACAATAAAATAGCCTTGAAGAAGAGGTTCCCGTTGAAATCTTTTCTAAACTTGCTAACTCGTAGCGTTGTAACATTCTGCGATAATACTACAGACTTCGCAACGATTACCAATTGAGCAAAAGTGGGGTTTCGAATCTTTACATGATTATAACAAAATAAAACGGTCTAGTGAGAGTCGCATCCACGCACCGAGGGTTCGTACAAACCTTTAGGTGTAATAAAGTAAAAGAAAAATAAATATAATTTGCATACTACTATAATTTTACGATTCAACAGATAAGGTTTCTGATTTTTTTCTTTTATAGTATGATGTTGATTCGTACCAAATTTAAAGATTCAAGGTACTGGAGTAACGTTCAACTTTTGATTCCCTTGCCAGTAAAAAAAAAACATCATCATCATCACCCTATTAACGTTCCCACTGCTGGGACACAGGGACTTCTCTCTTCACGAGATAGATCAGGCCTTAATTCACCACGCTGGCCAAGTCCGGGTTGGTGAATGTCACATTTCCTCCAAACTGTTTTAAGTTCGCAGAACTTGCCGGTTTCCTCACGATGTTTGTTTCACCGTTAAAGCTCGTGTTTAAAGCGCACATCAATTTCTCAAGAGGAAAAACAAGAGGTGCGTGGTGAGGTTTGAACCCGCGACCTTCGTAATAAAAGTCGAGTGTACTCTCACTTAGCCAACAAGCCCTTTGTTTTAAATTGTAAATGTAATTTAAACCTACCTGCAGCCTGCTAACTTGCTGTTTCTTTTGATTGCATTGACATAGAAGTTTGATTTTTAAAGATAATAGGATATCAGATATAGGTTTTGATTCCCTCTCGAGTATCATATATATGCAATAAATAAGGGACAATGAATTTGTTTATTCGATATGAATATTAACATGATAGTTCCACGCGTTCCTGAAAAAAATATATAAAAAATTTAAAAAGCAGACAGACGGACAACCAAAGTGATTTTATTATGGTTCCGTTTTTACCATTTGAGATACGGAACCCTAAAAACAATAACTTTTCGTATGAAAAATATGTAAAAATAATTTAACTCAAGAAGTACACTGAATAATATAGGTAACTCAGGAACTACACCGAAAAATAATCTATACTAATATATAAAGCTGAAGAGTTTGTTTGTTTGTTTGTATGTTTGTTTGTTTGTTTGAACGCGCTAATCTCCGAAACTACTGGTTCGAATTGAATAATTCTTTTTGTGTTGGATAGTCCAGTTATCGAGGAAGGCTATAGGCTATATAACATCACGCTACGACCAATAGGAGCAAAGATATAGTGGTAAATGTGTAAAAAGCGGGAGAAATTGTTCATCTTTGAAGCCTTCCATTGCGTGCGCCGTGAAAACGGTTCAAGATACACAAAAAATATGTATTTTTATTTTTTTTATTTTTTTTTATTATTGATAAGCATTCATTTGACCACAATCTCACCTGATGTAAAGTGAAGATGTAATAATATAATAATAACTACCAGAGACTGTTCTTAGCACCACCCGGAGGTCACGTGAACAGACAAAACCTCCTCCTAAAAGATTAAAGAATAATAGCTCTTTTAATGATCTAAAAAACAGTCCGCGATAGTATATGTCTATCGAAATAATTTGTTTAAGTTGTATCAACATAATAATATTAATCTCTATTCAAATAAATATGTTGTTGGTTAAGAGTACCTACTTCATCCATTATAACGCGGGTAGCACCGCAGGGCACAGCTAGTGTTATATAAAATGAATGGAGTCAACTTGCAAGCCATAGCCAGTAAAAAAGTAATTATCAAAATCGGTTTGTGAAGAATACAATTCCGCGGTACTAAACGTAAACAATACGCGTCCAATTAAGAAGCTCCTTCTTTTTGAAGTCGGATAAAAATAAAAAAAAAATACATGTTCGCGCATCTATTCAAAATACACAAAAAAACAAAAATCATGGTTCTAACATCAGTATGTATAAATGTAGTTGTAAAATAAGGCCTTAAGAGGATTAAAATTAAAACTACATTTATTTAAATGCGATTAGCTGTTGCTTGCAAGTTAGTCCATAAATTCATATATTTCCGGACTTAAGTTCCGGAAATATATGAATATTAATTAATAAATAATAGTAATTTTAGTATGTATTGTGTTTTCAAATTAGGCTTTTAAAGTTAGCCCAACTTGCAAGAAACAGCTCACCGCACACATTTAAAAAAAGAATTATCGAAATCCGCCCACGGACATCAAAGTTCTTATGTAACAAACATAAAAAAAACATGCCATGATTTGACGGTTTTTGAGTTTTCCGATATTTCGACGCTGTTGCAAGCGCCATGATCACGGAAACAACTACCCGTTTTAAATCATAATATTGTTAAAAACCATGATAATTTAAAAAGTTATAAAAAAAAACAAATAAAAGCCGTCATGATAGAAAATTATTTATTTCGGGTAAAAGGGTAAAACTGTCACCAGGCTGTATCTCAAGAACCTAGATAGCTAGAGAGTTGAAAGAGGGATGATGTATTTCCGTTGCCACTCCCTCCTCCGCGCGTCAATTTCCTCATTACTGAGGGTCGTGATACTCTATTTGTGGCATGATCTTCATTCGGACTGTAGCTCGCCACTTGTTCCTCTCCTTGGCTGAGTGTGGTTGGGACCTGGTCCGTCCACCTAACGGGGCTATGTCCTCTTCGTTGCCACAATAAAAACAATTAATACTAAACCTAATAAACACATATTTAATGGGGTTCAAATAAAAAAAAGAGATTTTTTAAAGGTTAAGCAGTGTTGCGCGAGGCCGCCGGCGCGCCGAAAATGAATTAGAGTAGGTTCTTAAGCGAACCTTCGTTTAAAATTCGTTCGTTTGCGAAACTTCGTTTTGAAGAACAAAAGTAGACCTCCAGTACTTGGATAGGTGACCGCTCGAACTGCACTTTACATCTGTAAGGATTTTAGCGGGAATAAGTTATTACCGAACCCACGAGTGTTCGTTTCACACTCGAAATGTAGGAAAAGTAAATAACCGAAACCGACGAGTGTTCGTTTCACACTGAATTTATTTGATAAATGCATACATGAAATCCAAGCTAAGACAAAAGGTTTCTCAGCTGGTTGAACTATGAAGTTTAATAACTCTATGTGCGATGATTCGTACAACAACTTTTTGCACTTTGAATTTTTTTTACATATACCTTATATTGCGTGAGTCCAAAGTCGAATTGCGAATCATCTTTTTTGAAAGTGGGATCACCTTTCATATAAAATAAAATATATACGGTCGAATTGAGAAACCACCTCCTTTTTTGAAGTCGGTCATAAAGCACAAATAAATTGCACATACTACAACATCATTTCAGCTGTAGCATTTCCACTGCTGGGGATAAATCTCCCTTAGGCAATTGAATTTGGCTCCCTCCCAAAAAAGTTGAATATTCCCAAAACTAGCAATAATCGCGGTACATACATGGCTATTGAGTATTGAGGTCTCTCATCCTTCTACCGTTGACTTGACTTGATGACGACGATATGTCGTTTCCTTTTGCATAATAAAGTGCGTTAAGTTATACTCGTTGTAGGTACGTTCTGTAAGTTTGAAAAATCGCAATAGTACAATATATACCATATGAAAAACAAACTTAAATTATCATGGTTCTTAACAATAATAAAACAGTACGGCACGCCTTGCCGCGGCGCTTGCAACAGCGTCGAAAGCCTATTAGCAATTAATTCTTGCATAATAATTCTTTATTGAGCACACAATTATACCACAAATGAAACGATTCTCTTATGCTCTATATAAATTAAGAAAAGTCTCAAACCTATCGACCCTGCTTGCGGCTTATCATGGCCATGTATGCTCTGTTTTACGCTATGGAGCAATGTTTTGGGGTAATGCATCAGATAAAATAAGAGTGTTCAGGGCACAGAAAAGCTGTCTGAGAGCGATCTGTGGAATAAAAAAACGTGACTCGTGTAGAGAAAATTTTATCAAATTAAAAATACTTACGTTTCCTTCAATTTATATTTATGAAGTAGCCGTTTTTGTTCAAACCAATAAAGAACAATTAATTGGTTTACCATCGGTAGTCGCTCAGAGGGAAAATTACGCCGTCTACCATGCCGAACTGGCCAATTGCGGAAAAGTTTATCTTGTATGGTAACAAAAATCTACATATTATTCCATTGATGATTTTATTGATGACCATACTTTTGAATGAATTTGACATAAATTAATTGTTAATTGGATTGAATAATTATTTAATGACATTTAATGAGTAATAATAAATTTTATTTAATTTGTATAATTTTATTAACTGTTATTTATAATGTTTGTATGCTCCTGTATTATAATTAATTGTACTCTAAACTAGTCTTACTACCTGACTCCATGTAACTGTAATTAATTCACAAACAATAAATGATTTTTACTGATTATTATTATTACTGATTACAAACGTAACAAAAATATTCATAACACTATACGTCAATTGGCGGTCTTATCGCCCAAAAGTAATCTCTACCAGACAACCTTGAATGGATAAGATCAATAAGACATATATTGCGTTATTGTTGTAATGCGTATAGATTTTAACATTTTTCCACAGGTACAGCCTGAGGAGTCGAGATACAAACAAAAATTCTAACAATATACCCGAAAAATTAGATTCGAAGAATAATAATAAAGAATCTGAAACTAAAGAACCAAATGCGGAGAAAACAGAGGAGAAAAATTTGGTTGATGCAGAAACTTTGGAGTACATTAAAAAATTTGTGGAGCATATAGTAAGTTGGAATTAATACCGGGGGTGGAAAAAATCAATGGGGCTCTGAAGTTTAGCTGGCTCATTTAACTCACTAACCCCCGACGCAATAAGAGGGGAGACAGAAGTTTGAAGTGTCTGTCTGTTGGTCTGTGACATCACAGCTTCCGAACGGAATATGCGATTTCAATTAATTTGTTGAGCCGTTTAAAAGTTGTGGGGGTGGAATGTTGCAGAGGGGCCTCAAATGAAAGAACATTACAAAAGATTATAACTTTTTTAACAAAGGAAAGTAAGGTTTTATAATCGGGAGCTTGTTTAAAATTTAAAAATTAGAATATTTTAACAAAACTGCTTTCACATATTTTCAAAAGTTTCATAGTCAAAATCCAACCGTTTATTTCTTTAGAAGCACAGGGCATACATGGACAGCTGGATTTATTTGTCACATCCGGGAATAAATTCTTTAAAATAAAAAATTGAAGCCTGAAGATAAAACAGTTAGTTTTATCATACGAATCGGTAGGATTACTGTTCAGGATAAAATACCCCTATTTTGGTCTATTAAATAAAAAAAGTAAAACGAATACCTGATAAACTTACGTTTAATACAACGAACACGCATGTATGTACATAGATACATTAAACATTCTAGCTGAGACGGAGATTCTTAATAAAAGGGTTCCGTCATTTTTTTATGGAGTAAATCATGAATAAAAAAAAATAATAATAATAATAAATAATCATTTTTTGCATCCCTATTTGTCAGCCATTTTGAAAAAATCTTGATTTTTGCGGCTAGCGATGAAACGCATGTCAAACTTAAAGTGTTCTGCAATCAAATCAACATAAACGGTTTCTAAGATATTTGGCTCTTCTATTTGGGATTCATTTTTTTTTTGCTTTGGCTTTCTGCCAAGGTATCTCTCATTAGGTTGATTTGAGAAATGGGATGACATAGATAGCACAGGATGTATATGGCATAACCCCATAATGTACCCCCCCCCATAATCTTACCAGTGTCAAGCTAAAATGCAGTTTTTATTGTGTAGTGAGTTTTTTTAGATCGGTTTTTGTTGATAAAACAATTAATGCGGATTGCAGAATAAACTACTAATAATAATAATTCGAATTTTTTTTATCTCTATGCTTATTCGAAAAGATAATGTAGGTAATTGTTATTCAGAACGGTTATTCTACCGATTCGTTTGCTTAAACTGCGTGTGTTATTAGTAATAATAAGTAATATAAAAAAAATTAAAAAAATCGTATAATCTTGAAATAAGTTTTGACAAAAATAAATGAATGTTTCCTTTAAGTAAACGAGAATTATGGCGGAATTATAGTAGTTACCAGGCATTTTTTTTTTCACCTTGTTAATAAAATAAAAACATAGTTTAAAGAGAAAATAAATCTAATATTCAAAAAAATTCCAGCTGTGGGCTGTTATGCGGAATGCCAATACTTTAGAAAAAAAAATTGCAAATATTGATGAGCTACTAACAAATATAGAAAGGAGAATAATTGCAACCGATGGCCCGGTAAGTTATTAGATAATAATTAGATATAGTTATTAGTATATACTAATAATATTAAGAGAAGAAAAACTGAAGAGTTTGTTTGTTTGATTGAACGCGCTAATATCAGAAACTCATCGTCCCATTTTAAAAATTATCGATACTTTTTATCGCGGGAAATACTTTGTTTTTCCGCGGTAAATTCCAAAACTATGGTCAGCCGTGGCGTGAAAAGCTAGCTTTCATTCCGAAGGTCGTGGGTTCAAACCCCAGCCTCTGAATCTCTCGACAACTCTGGATTTTTCTTTTTGAAAAAATGTTGTGCGCTTTAAACAGGTGCTTTAACGGTGAAGGCAAACAACGTAAGGAAAGCAGCATGTTCTTTGAAGAGTTTGAAGGATATGTGACATTCACCAGCCCGCACTTGGCCGGCGTAGTCAATAAAGACCTAATCTCTCTCTCGTCAACAGAGAAGTGCCACAGCAGTGGGAGCGTAAATAGGGGTGCTTATGTCTGTAAATAAAACACTCATTAGTACCTATTACATATATATTAGGTATTTATGCAGCAAACGTGCACCTCCGCAAATGTAGTATGCATGACAAATATTGTCCCAAAATCTTAAAAATGTATAATAAAATTCATAGAATTACCGTTTTACAAAGTACTTATACATAAGAACATATATGTAGGTCTTAGTGATACAGAATTAAATTTGAAAATACTTTTTTATAAAAGTACAAGACGACTTCTCGCTCTAACTAAGCTTGTATTTACACGCGAGGGGAGACAGTAAGAAGAGCTATACTGAGAGCAGCTATAAGTATTTTTTGTGTTTATAAAGTAGCAGCTGTGTTTTATTTATTTATTCCATACAGATACAGTAAATGTACACTTGGAAATGTCAATTCTTATTACACAGTAGTAATCATTAATAATAAGTAATGACAGTTTTACAAAATAACCATATTATATACAATAAATCAAATTAAATTATATTATATCATCCGCAAAAGCTTCGTCCAGTGTATAGTATGATTCATTAATTTTTTTAATTGATGTTTAAAATAATTGTAAGTCTGCATTACGCAGATCTATTGGAAGTTTGTTAAATAAATAAAGTTATTTAACAAACTTGTTTAACAAAAAACTTTACCTTTAACAAACGATGCTCAAACAAATAAAACTTTTACCTACTTTTAGCAAGTCTATGTGTAGGTATTGCAAAATTATTTCTTAGCCTAGCCTAGCCTGTTTAAAGAAGACGCCAACTAGACTGACTGACAATGACATGCTAATACTAATCACTACTTAGGAATTAATACTTAACTCGCTGCTACTAATATTAATTACTTTATCTAACTTACTTTCGTTAATCAAATGCACTAGTTTGTAGCATTTAGCCCATATCTATGATATATATTTAATAGTTGCTTAGCTCGCTTATAAACAATATCTTGTAAATAACTCCTTACAGTCATTCGACATTTATGTAAAGTTTTTGTTGTAAAGCTGTAATTTTATTAATTTTGTTGTAAAGGTACGTAGATAACAAAATTTTGAGCGGTGGTGTGCGCTTGTATGACATGAATTGGTTTTAAAAACTTTATTTTTACGTCTTTTATTTGTTACATCGAGATTTGTTGGCTGTCTATGCTGTTTCAGGATAAATACTTGAATAAATAGTTTTCTCACTGAAATAATGTTGCAGTCCTTATAAAGTTGGGTAGTTGGGTATCTGTAAGGTTTGGTAACGGCTACTTTAAGCACTGCTCTCTGGGCTTTCCATTGATAGCAAAGGTGTTTTAGCAGCTCCACCCCAAGCCCTTATACAATATAACAGTAGGCTTTGACAAAGTGCGTAATACGTGGCCTTGAGTTGGTTTTCCATAGGTACGTGCCTGATGCCTTTGAACACAGCGATCAGTTTCCTGATTCTGGCTGCAACAGAATTAATGTGTGATGTATAATGTCATGTGTTGGTCAACCGTCACACCTAAGTATTTAGTTATTTCAAACTTTTCTATTATGGCGCAGGTACAATTTGCGACTTTTTGTTTTAAGGAAACTGCATAGAGTGAGCCGTAGATCCGGGTAAGAGTTTATTGGTTGACCCGACTTCCAGAGAGCTAAAGTGATATAGTTTGTTTTGACAGCGCTTAGGGTCTATTTTGTAGAGACATTTAAATACTACCTCAAAACCTTCAAATAGTTTTCGCTAACTCTTTTCTTGGAGTAATAGAACTGTATCATTTGCAAATGTAATTAATTTGCAGCCTTTTATGTCAAGGTCACACACAGATTTGATATATACCAAGAAAAGAGTCGGGCAGATAATCGAGCCTTGTGGTATACCAAACAATGTGCAATTATTTATATCCATAAATTACAAAATTAAATTATTTAACAGGTCAATTTTCCATTTTCTATTAATTTTTTTTTATCTCAATTAGACTATTATAGTTTAATCAGCTTAAAGTTACGTGCATTATAATAATGCACGTTACTTTAAGCTGAAAGGCGCGATGATTATATAAAAAAAATAGTATTATGTTTAGTCCGTCTGCTAGTCCGTCCGAAAATACTGGATAGGAGTAAGTAACAAGATATATAGCGTCAAAGTGGGGGTTTGTGACGTATAAATTTTGTACAAATAATACGAAAGCCTAACTTCAACATTAATCTCCGGTTACTTAAGAGTCTCTAACAGGAAAAAGCAATGTTGCATCGAAACTAATGTACATATATACATATAAAAGGATTATAATCAAGGGACAGAAAAAAGAGAAGCTAGTAAAAAGTGGACCGAGTTTCGGGATGATATTAAAGAATGCGGAGGCTGTTAATCAGAGTTACTTCAAGACAAAAAAACGCATGATAGATAGCAAAATGACAAGATTAAAAAAGGTCTGCAAGACCTTTCATAATTTGATCTATTTTCATAAACACTTAGGTACCATGGGATTATAGCCAAATTGGGTCTGTTCTCTGTCCACCATGAAAATACAAAATAAAACACACGGCTCTGTTTAAAGCCTCCAGTATACAGTGGCCCAAGTTGGCCCAGTACAGGCCATCGCCATTGTGTACAAGGGGTAAATGGTATATGTTGGCGGACAATTATTGTTAATCGTGGCGCGCAATCGGGGAGTTGTCGGTTTTTTGAGCACACTTCAAAGGAATTGTGGCGTAGCGTGGCCTGTGGTGTTTACACAATCGGCCAATGTTTAATTCAGGTCATTGTTTTGGCTCATTGTTTTGGTCAGCATCCACTATCGCCTGTTTCGCCATTTCTTTTAAATGACTTAGAAGAAGGTAAAACACTTCTGTAAAACTTGTAAGTATACAAATAAATAGCCGCAGTCGTAATTTATTCGACGTCCATCGCAAGTGGTTTGCCAGGCAGCAATGAGCCATGCGCAATGTGTGTGCAATGTGTGAACACCAAGTGATCGTGGCCTACAATTGTGCATTGCAAAGCGTGGCCCAACACACTGTGTACTGGAGCCTTAAGTTTCAAGTCATGCGAATTTGAAAATCAAGAACATGCGATTTTTTTGATTGTAATTGCAAATATCCAAATTGCGAAATTGCATCTTTGTATGTATTAGTAATGCGCGCTAATTAATCTTTCGCACGCTCAAACCACTTCTATCCATTTACATGAAGTACGGTTAATTTTGTAGTTAAAGATATTGTATACCTAAAAAAACGCAAGTCTACAACATAACCAAACGGATTAGCTCACTAAAGTGCGAATAGGCAGGCCAAATAAAGGGTAAATCAGATCATTGTTAGGGCCGTATAGTTCTCGAATGCTACTGATTGGTATGCGCGGACGACCACCAATAAGATGCCAGAAGACTTCATTCAATGCTTCAACTCAACATCTGTCGACGTTCCTGAATGAGCAGTTTTGGCCGCAAGGGGTCAAGTTTCGACGGTTCATCGGTCGCCTACACTGCAAGGCGACACCGCCGTAACAGATGATCCACGATGCTGACACTTTAGTTTAGTTTATAAGATTTATAGTTTTATGTATCTTAGTTTATAAGGTATATGTTTATATGGGCCTTAGATGCCTGAAATAAATGATTATTATTATTAATGCTGTGCGCTTACGGTAGATGCATTTAGTTTCCGATCGGAATAATTGACAGCTTTGCAGATGGCTGAAAGAAAATACATTAAAATTTATATTCTTTTAGATGTCACAAATGCCTCCCATGGAAGATCAAGAAACACCAACAAATACGACTAACCCTACTGAGGTAAGTATTTTACGATTTTCTAAATTATATAGCCTTATGCTCGATTTCACCAACGCGGCGACGGATTTCAATAGTTAAATCTATTCTAAGACGGGATATAGAACAAAAGTTTAAAATTTCTTAGGGATAAGAAATTATGAAATCGGTTATATAGGTACCTAAATCTAAATTAAAAATTTAATTAAAACCCCCGATTTCAATGCAAATAATTTCCTTAAATGTAACACAACATAATATTATGTAATGTGGACGCGATGCGCTTTCATTTGATACCCCACACGAGTATTTTTGCAGATTTTCGGTTTTCTTTCCCCCCACCCCCATAACTTTCAAACGGCACAACCGATTTTTTTGAAACATGTTTAAGAACACTCGCGCCAAACTCACCTTTCATACAAAAACTAAATTGAAATCGCTACATCCGTGCGGGAGCTATGATGTCCCAGACAGACAGACAGACACGTCAAACTTATAACACCTTCTTATAAAACAAATGGGAACACAAATGTTCAAATAATTATACCATTGAAATACATAAATTAACTTTACAAATCATTTCGACATTATAAGTGATAATTAAAAGAAATATAAATAATTAAGTATTTAATAATTTTGAAGTCGGTGCCAAGTAAAACAATAACTAGATGTAGGTATATAATATAGGTACCTAACATCAATCTTTTTCACAACTCAAGCCATAAGGTATTAGTAGGAAATTAACTCTAAATATCGGTCCATTCACGGATATAGGTACGCATTTCTATTTGGGTCCTAAATGCTGTTAATTATAATGTTAGTATTTACTTGGCACCGACCTCAAAATTATTAAATACTTAATTCTTTATATTTCTTTTAATTATCACTTATAATGTCGAAATGATTTGTAGAGTTAATTTATTTTTACTTTTCAGTTTCCGTTTTGAAGTTGGTTAAATTTTTGGCAAAAAAGTTTTATTTCACGATTTTTAGTGAATATACCTTATGGAGTTCCTTTGACTGTCCTTCATTTTCATCATCAGACCCCTAATATCAGTCAAAACTTATTTAGATGAACGGTCTCAGTAATATAAGTTAATCAAGCCCAAACACAAAGTACTTGCTGTAAATCGTTGAGGAGTTCCCTCGACCGCCTTTCCCTTCATCATCATATCAACACCAGACCCTCATTAATAAAAGGGCTTTAAAATTCGTTATATTGAATAATATTAAGGAACACACAAGTCGGAAAGACAATTTTTTCAAGAGTTTCCCTCATTTTCTTCAGGATTCCACCTGGATCTGGTTCCAGGTTTCCTTACCATGGGACCACCCTTGGGATACTCCTTTTCCAACAAAAAAAGAATAATCAAAATCGGTTCATAAACGACAAAGTTATCCGCGGACATATATACGGTCGAATTGAGAAACCTCCTTTTTTTTTTGAAGTCGGTTAAAAACATTTGTTGTATACTTATAATAAGTAATAACGGTACTTATAAGCAGCAACACAGCTTGAACTCCGCACCTGGACGTAATTGGCATGATGACTACATAGCCCGCCTGTTAGCCCGTCCATACACACTGGACACAAATTTCACGCTTGAATAATTTAATAAGAAATTGTAAAAATATTGAGTATTAAAGTTCCGAAGTGGGGGTTTGTAACTGCGAAATTTAGTACATATCGCACCAAAAGCGTTACGTTCGCAAACATACGACAACTATTTTTTTATACTCTATATATATATATATATCATATAAATAACGGACTAATTATTTCATTTAAGTCATGTACCCTATTGGCACATGACTTTAATAAGTGGCGGGAGAAAGTAGAAGCCTTTAGCGAGCAGTGGGTGAAGTTAGGGTGCGGATGATGGGGGTTATTTTAATATTTTTGATTAATACAAACTATTTAGACCGACAAAGCGATCCCATAAATGATATTTGGCCACTTTAGCAACCTAGAGACAAAATGGTTAATAACCAGGCTTTTTGTTGCAGACTGCTTCAACCTCAACACAACAGAATAACGAAAACGTGAGTTCAGCTAACAGTTCCTTTAACAGCCGCAACTTATTTGAAAACATATTATATATTTACATACTAAACATTGTAAATTTGGAACATATGCTTGCAGAACATTGTAAACTATAATGTCAAATGCGAATAGATTCACTAAAACTTACACTCCTAAAAATGTATCACAACATAACTTTGAATTTTAACCTAACCACCGACTTGTACAGAAATGTTTTTCCTTTAACTAACTAGTTATTGTAAAAACTATCTGTTTGCCTTAAATATAAAATTTATAAAAAATATTTCTACCTCTCCATATTTAAAGAAAATCTTCCATATTATTTAACTTTATACACATTCAACATATAAGATATTCAACATGATGCGAATTCAACTTTTAACAAACAACATTTTATCTTAGTTTACACCACACTTTATTGCACAACGCACAAAATATAAACATATATATGACATAATATATGTATAAACATAATGTAGGAGTACAATGGGCAGCCTTATCGCTATAAGCGATCTCTTCCAGGCAACCACTGGATGGACAAGATCAAGAGTAACGAGAAAGAAATTTTTAGGAATACCACATTCTGAAATTCTATGAATAGTGTTTCGGAGTGGCGTAAGTAACCCAAGTGAGAATGATGGTTGCAAAATGAGACTAACTAAATCAATTTACTTGTTCAGCTAAGCCCAGAAGAGCGAATGATTGAATATAATGAAAAGCAACAGCGCCGCAAGGTTATTCAGTTTTTCGAATACAAGCGAAGAGAAGAAGAACTTAAAGCTGAAAAAGAAAAGCGCGAACGAGAACTAGCTGGGAAAGAGCAAGAGGCGCAAGAAGCCCTGCAAGAGCTAAGCCAGGTAATGTCAAGACTATCATGGTTAGTAAACATAATTTGCCTTTGCTCGAAACAAACATATCCAAAGGGGAAGAACCGATAGCTGCGCACAAATACAAGCTAATGCTAGTTTGAACAGTAGAAGCAGTAAAACATCTAGACAAAATAATAGATTCTATATCTCAGTTGCAAGTGAACTAAATTTCGAGGTAAATGGTAAAGGTTTTCGATATATTCTTATTTAGAAAAGTTACTTTCGGAAAAGTTTTTACATTTTTTACTTTAGTGATAGTTTATTGATGTGATTCTTTGAAATATTGCACATTGCACTTGTTTTTAAGGCAGACATAGCTTGATAGCAATTGCATTGATGTTTATGACTCTACTCTACGTTTGTACATAATTGTAAAGATACAACAACGTATAGAAATTTTACATTTGTAGGGCATCTGATGATGGCCAACTTTTTTGCAGAGACATTTGAGGTCCCGGAGCTATCCTTGCCAAGAAGTAACCACTGAACAAGCTGATCAAAGAAACGACACAACCATTATCGTAAGTTAAAAATTGAAATACGTATGAGATTTTCTAAAGTTGTGCCGAAAAAAATTAAGACGAAGTAACGTAGCTTGCCAGAGCTTAATTTAGAATATTAGTTTCAACCTATAAGTGGGGTTTATCACTTTGTAAAAAACATAAAAACGTATGAGATTTGTTTTTACTAATAGTTTTTTTCATAGGAACTTATAAATTTAAACTTTATCCGTAAGTCTCTTTCGAAGATTATAAATATAAAATAACCCTTATAATTTTTATCGAGGAAAGGGACCTTACTTTGAACGGGTGTAACTTATACACATGAACCTCTTGAATCCTCTTGAAAAATATAATAAGTTAGAAGAAAACGTAGAAAATTTACTTACTGCTGTGTTTTTTAGGCTCAGATTCCTGGGACTACTTTACAACAAACCAATAATTACCTAAAAATTATAGCTTACCTACATGTAACAAACCTACAACCAAAGATCAGAAGACGTAGTCAAGCTAAGTTTAACAGCAGATAACTCAATGGCCTGGCCTATATCCAAAGTGAAAAACTCCATTATGTCTTCAAAATAGAAAAATATCCAATAAACAAAATGTGGCACATCATTAAATTACAAACATTCCACCCCTGGAGTTTTTTTTATCCAAGATTTAATTAATTAAGTTCTCGAGCATCGATTTAACTGCATACGCGAAGTGCGCGACGTATTGAATAAAAAAACAGCACCTATCACAAACTGAACGATACCACTCTTCTTCTTGTAGCTCCGCGACTTATTTGGGGATTCGTAAACGTCTAATTAGATCAGATGACACAGAGATAAAGTAATATTTAGGCGCAGCGTAGGACGTCTACCAACTAAATGGACGGATAACTTAATAAAAGGCGTGCGTCCGTGGATGCAGGCTGTTTTCTACCGTAAAAACAGAAAATATAAACAAGGCCTATACCCGTAGAGGACGTCTTTTTAATTGATTATGTTTTTCCTGTTGATCATATTAGTATCACAAGACACAAATTAAATATAACCGTATTATTTTAGATGAACCTAGCTGAGAGTTACAATCAATACATGGAGCGTGAAATGCAGGAGTTCATAAAACGCCGAGAACAACAAGCACTAGCCGAAAAGGAAAAGCAAGCATTGCGAGACCAAGAAGCCGAAAAAGCACTGAAAGAGAAACATGCCAAAGAACAACGGGCACAAGAGCAACTGGCCCAAGAGCAACTGGCCCAAGAGCAACTGGCCCAAGATCAACTGGCCCAAGAGCAACGGGCCAAGGAACAAAGGGACCAAGAGCAACGGGCCAAGAAGCAAAGAGACCAAGAGCGACGAGCTAAGCAGAAGCGGGATCAAGAGAGACGGTCCAAGAAGAAACGAACCCAAGAGCAACGGGCCCAAGAGCAACGGGTCCAAGAGCAACGGGCCCAAGAGCAACGAGCCCAAGAGCAACGGGCACAAGAACAACTTGCCCAAGAGCAACTGGCCAAAGAGCAACGGGCCAAGGACCAAAGAGACCAAGAACGACAGGCTAGGGAGAAACGGAACCGAGAGAGACGGGCCAAGGAGAAACGAGCCCTAGAGCAACGGGCCCAAGAGCAACTGGCCCAAGAGCAACTGGCCAAGGACCAAAGGGACCAAGAGCGACGGGCTAAGCAGAAACGGGACCAAGAGAGAATTGCCCAGGAGAAACGAGCCCAAGAGCAACGGGCCCAAGAGCAATTGGCCCAACAGCAACGAGCTAAGGAGAAACGAGCCTTAGAGCAACGGGTCCAAGAGCAACGGGCTCAGATACAACATGCCAATCAGCAACGTGCTCAGGAACAACATGCCAAAGAGCAACGTGCTCTAGAGCAAGCGTGCCCAGAAGAACGGGCAAAAGAGCAACAATCGCAATGGTCGGCCCATGAACAAAGGGTGCAACAGCAACCACAGCAAAACCAGTCGGTAAGTTTACTAAATAAGTATGTATATGCCATATCGAGTCAGCCAGAAATTAATTTGAATAGAATTTTCCGGTCAGTCGGTTTTTTTTATCGGGATATTTCGGGATGAAAGGTTTTCCGTATCCCCTACTAAGTTTCCACTTGTGACACGGGAATGTTAATAGGATGATATATAGAAAGAAAGAAAAATATTGATTACTACACAAAAATTTACAATTAAAACATTACAAAAACAATAACAACAAACTTTAACTAATAACAAATTAAATATACCTTAAGACTATTGAAAATTTGTGCAATAAATGGTCCCTGGCTCAGCATAATGCATCTGCAACAGGGCCCGCAGGAGCACTATGACAGAGCGCTGGTTTTCAGCCAGGGCCCGGGGGGGTGGCAACACCACAACTTAAAATTAAAACAAATATCCACAGTAGTATCGTACAGTATCCATAAAGGAGTGATTAAGGGAATTATAATATATATATATATATATTTTTATTCATTCAGTATTTAGTCTTTGAGTTTATCGCGAACTTAAAGACAGACAGAGCGACCGACATGGCTAGGGACTAAGTTAAAATAAGTATATATAGAATATTTGAAGAACTCGGATAAACAGGGTTCCAAAGTAACACCACATTTCATTTAGTTATCATTAAACATGGACGATCAGTGAATATAATTATCCATAGAAAAGTATTTGAGGATATCGGAAAAATTGCATTTCGATCGGGCAAATTACAAGGTTATTGTTTTTTATAGGTGCCTCCCACCGGGAGATCGCTACGGCCTCGACGCAATTCCACCTTGACTGGCAAAGAGTTGGTAAGTGTATTTATTTATAAATTAACTGGCATAAGTTAAACTGAAGAAAAGAAGATGACATCAAGCAAGGTTGTTTGTTTTTACTATTATATAAAGTGACTTTCAAAGTTATCGAGAAACACATTCAAATTCAAATTAACAAATTTTTTTAGAGTCACGTATTTAACTCTTGTTCGTAACGTGACTCTCAATCCCGTCTTAAAACGTATAAGTCTAAGGGTATTATAGAAACTAAATACATATAATATAACATATTACTAGGATATGGTAGAGACTGATAATGTTTTGACGTTCGTAAGGCTTATAAAGAGGGGTTGCTTGTTTGCAACGGAAATTGGTAATTTCGACGCTGTAAATGGAGTCTATTACCGTATAACAATATACTTTTTCAACTTCCGAAACAGCGATTAAATTCATGTTAATTCATTCTTTGCAGATCAATCTTTCAATACACTAAAAAGCTGTTATATATGTGCATGTTTGACAAGCATTTGTTTGTTAATGTTAAATGTATACGTGGTAACGATGTTGTACACCAATATTGTTATAATAACAACAAAAGAGATGAAAGCTGAGTTGTTCTATTCGCTTCTCAACTCAGTGTAAAAAATCGAAGCGAACTGTCAAAACAATGTTATTTCCTTGATTATACTTAGTTTTTATTTAAATTTGCTTTAAGTTGGCCTGTCCATGTATGAGCGTCTAAGCGTCTAAGGAAAGAAACGTTTTGACTTTGACTAGTTATTATTAGCTTATTATACTTTTGGTACTTAATTAATACACTCTCAAATGGCAAGCAAATTGTCAAGCAGCGTTTTGTTTATAGGAGCACCTAAGAGAAACCCAAAGCAGTCATAGCTGGCTAGACGAGTTCGTTCGGCACACGGCTCGCCTGCACCAGCAGGATGTGGAAGACCGTCCGCTGCCCGCCGCAGAAACGCCTTGCCCTGCTCCGCCTGAGGCGCATCAGTCAAAATCCACGCAGCAGTTGCCACTCAAGGAATCTCAGGCTAATATAGCAGTAAGTCGCGAAGCTTTATTTATTGTCACTGACTATAAATAAATAAATATTTCCGGACTAATCACACAGCATCACCTAACCCCAAACTAAGCAGAGCTTGTGCTATGGGTGTTAGGTGACTGATATACTACATAGATACATTTTTTTTTGTAAATACATACATATTATACATAGAAAATACCCAAAAAAAAATATAAACTATGGTTGACTTCTGGATGATGCTCTTTACGTCAATTTATATTTCACTAGCGGCCCGCCCCGGCTTCACACGGGTAATTATTAAAAACTTTTCTTTCTCGCCGTAAAAACATCCTTGATAGATAGATAACTCTTTATTGTACACCACAAATATAATACAACAGCAAACAATAACAAGACACTTGGTCTACTATGAAACTTAATAAAAAAGAATTGGCCCAATTGGCCCCGAGGTTGTTGAGTTATGCACTTACCAAAACATTTTGCGAATCATTTTGATATTGTAGATTGTAGATTAGCTTTTACAGATTATTTTAGCTTCGTTTATCGTAAATCCTAAAGGAAGTTTGAATTAAAGGTAGGTAGGTATTAAGCTTATAAGGCATATGTCTCCGTACTCGAAACTATGTAATTGCAATTTTTCTATATAATTGAGTAGATAAACAAATCAATACACCAAGTTTCTATTGAACAATTGGCTCCAGTTCTTTCCTCCATGCCTACATACAATTTGTCAACATTTTTAACATACTAGCGTATTTGTAGCGGACAATTAAACCGCAGTGTCCTCATTTCATTAATTCAACAGTATAGATATTAAGATATCTAACAGAAATTTAATTGGATTAAAAAGCTGTTCGACAGTAGATCTTACAACAATACGATTACAGACAGCATAACTTTGAGCGAACCTGCTACCTCTTGGGCCGCAATCGAACCTTCGCCCACCGCGCCACTGAGGCAGGTCTAGTAATCTTAAACCAGCTATGTGTGTACTTAACTGCTAACTCATTAAATCCTAATAATTGTTTGCAGCCTCCAAAACCAGGTCTAAGCACTTCATCGTTAAGGATGACTCGAGCCCGACGCAGCTCAACAGCGCTCGGTTACGAATTGGTAAGTAAGTGGTTGTATAATTAACTAGGTTTGATCCAGACCAGAAAAAGGGATACGATGGCGTTAACAAGGTTAGGTTTTACTAAGCAGATATTTTACACTCCACGGCCTCAGAAAAGAGAAGAGAGATAATATATTCGGGTGTGGCAGTAACGCACAAAACTGTACAATGCCTTTTGATATTTGTTTTTCTACAGCTGTAATGGTAAGGATTCAAAAGACCCGGCGAAATGTAATTTACCAAAAGACAGGCAATAGCATCTTCTTGGTTATCAACACCAAATTCACTCACATAAATCATAAAGCCGTGAAGCAATGGATGATGATTTTTTTTTTAATAACACCCAATATACATTATCATTCTCCCTGCCCTTATCCCACATACGTGAGGTCGGCACAACATGTTTTTTCCTTCCATTTTCCTCTGTCACTCGTCACCTTTCATTTTCCTCTGTCACTCGTCAACACCGAATATACATATTAGAATATAATTTTGTCTTGATAAGATTGTCATCTTCTAGGAGCAGAACCGAGAGCAAAACGAACCAGAATCGTTAGATTCATACGTACGGAACACGGATAGTATGCACGAGCAGCTGGAGGATGCGCGGGCGCCCGCGGAAAGCCCACGCCCCTGTCCGCCTGATGCACATCAGTCGAAGTCTGTGCAACAATTGCCTCTGAAGCAAACTCTAGCAAATATATCGGTAAGTAAGCCCCTCAGACTCTATGAGGCACCTTGCCGAGGTTTTCGGCATGACTGCTTGTCATTCGCACTCTTGATTTATTCAGCAGTAAAGATATTGCATCGCCGATTGTAATTGGACGGTTTAGCTTTACTTTAAATTGATTGCAGGCTCCAAGACCTGGGCTAAGTACCCCAGCTTTAAAGACTCGAGCTCGACGCTACTCCACAGCAACTGGATACGAATTGGTACGTCATTTGTTTATTCAAGACTAACGCAACGTCTAAATAACAAATTAAATATCTGCAAAATAATATTTCAGTGCTATCTTATTTTACATCGTGCTTCTTTAACCCATACTCAATCAGTCAGATTACTGATACATCAAATTACTGGAAAAATCCTTCCACAGTATGTAATGTACTAGTAAAGTAAAACCATCATTATCTCCGACAAATATAGTTTTCGTCACTTTAATTCCAGTCACATCACTCCTATTTCAGTTATTTCATCTCAATACCAGACACTTCAGTCCAAATCCACTCTTTCGTTCATTCACTTCTCACAGGAGAACCAACGAAGAGAAGGAGCATTGCTGCATCTCAGTGTAGCCCGTATGCATAATGAGCTGCAGCCAAACTTGGGGTCGCCTGAAGCAATGTCTGCCGAACTAGGCTCGCAGGAGGCTTGTCAAGTGACGTCTAATGAAAGTACTTCAGCTCAACCACAGGCAGAAAATCCGCCGATTGGAGCAGAGGTAGGTGTTTTTTTCTTAATCCTCGATACCTTTTGGTCACAATTTTGGACACTGTTTTTACTACCAACACAAAATAGGGGTAAAAAGTTTGTCTTCGATACCTGAGTATGTGTCTCCGGACCGATTTAGTTGTGGTTTTCTTCATTTGGCAATTTCCTTGCGGTGGCTCTTAGCTATGTATTATAAATCTCGGTTCAGTACGAGTATTCTCGCTCTTTTCTAAAATGATGTAAGGCATTTGTGGTGTATGCATTAATGATTGAGTGCTTTACGCGTGCCAGTATAATCGTAAATTTTTTGTATGTATCTGTGGCATAGTTACTATATAAATGGACCAAGTACCTAGAAAATTGTAAGTTGCCTACTGTGATGTCTTTTTCATGATAAATCCTACACTATTTGTTGTTGAATTTAGAAGTCAGTAGCAACTTCGTTAGACTAGATTTCATGATATAAAAAAAAAATAGTAATTAAAGGAAGTACCATATTTTAAAGCCATGCCGAGTTGTTCTAAATAAATAAATAATAACCCATGAACTGTTTGTAGGCATCGCAACCAACAGAGGCCACTTCCGCCTTGAGATTGGACAGAGCCCGACGCAATTCTACAGCATCTGGCTACGAACTGGTATGTTACATAATATAAATAAATATTTCCGGACAATCCACACAACAACATCTAGCCCAGTGGTAAACTCTCTTAGCTTGTGTTACGGGTACTAGACATCTGATATTCTTAATATAATGGACATACATACATAGATATTTTTTATTATACATATTAAACACCCATACAAAAAAACGGTTTCAGCACTTTCACATTATTTACGTTGATAGGGGGCTTATGCGTATTATAGAGGTATAGGATAATCAGTTACAGTCCAGAAACATCTTAGTAATATAAATAAATAAATATTTCCTGACAATCCACACAACAACATCTAGCCCTTAGCTTGTGTTACGGGTGCTAGACATCTGATATACTTAATATAATATACATAACGTACATAGATATTTTTTATTATACATATTAAACACCCAGACCAAGGAAAAAGTGCTTGCAGAACATACAAACACTTGACCCCTCGGTGGACTATATATATAGACTGAGTTATAACTATTACAAGGACCGGTAAGTAATAACGACGAACATCAATTTGAGAGAATTATACATTTACTGGCACTAGAACATCTGAGATACAAGGTTGAGAATCTTTGGCATTTGACATGGACTTCACAATATAGGAACTTTCGTCATCATCTATTTATTCGAAGGATACCTATTAGGTCTCCCGCGTGAAGCGACAGAGGTTTTTGCCAAGACCCCTGTGGTTGCGGGGTCCTACACTTCGCTTGCTAATCCTAAGCCTAAAGCTTCCTGCACACGACGCGACTTAACTATGCGACTTACGAATAATTGTACCAAATAAAGATGAAAATCATTTTCACAGATGGCCAATAGAACAAATGAGGATGACTTATCTCGCAGGGTGAGTACATAGAACATTAAAGAGTCTTATGTATTAAATTTTGCCCTCGAAATTCAGAAATTATTCAGTTATGTCACGAAGTTTATATTTATATACTAGCTGGACCCCAGCAAACGTTGTTTGGCAAAATGAAAAATAGATAGTAGCCGATTCTAGACCTACTGAATACGCATATAAAAATTGGTAAAAATCGGGAAAGCCGTTTCGGAGGAGTACGGTAAGTAACATTGTGACAAGGAAATGTTATTTTATGAGATAAATATAAGTCGAGCTATAAATTTGTATTATCATCATCATTTCAGCTGTTGGACGTCCACTGATGAACATAGGCCTCCGTTAATGATCTCGGTTATTTCGGACATGCGACCACCGCGAATCTGCAGCCTCCACTTAACCATCTGTCAATTTTGTTGTTGGAATTCTTGACTTTGCTACATGCGGTATCTATAGAACATTTCCGCCTCAACGACCATCTATTCTACTGCTACTTCAACAACCTTAACCGACATTGTTTATTATTACCCGAATGATAAAGATTCATCATCACCCTATAAACGTTCCCACTGCTGGGACTCAGGGACTTCTCTCTTGACGAGAGAGATTAGGCCCTAATTCACAACGCTGGACAAGTACGGGTTGGTGAATATCACATGTCCTTCAAACTCTTTTAAAGTTCTCAGAACATACCGGTTTCCTCACAATGTCTGCCTTCACCGTTAACGCACACACGTATTTAAAGTGCACATAAATTTCTCAAAAAGAAAAATCCAGAGGTGCGTTGCTGGGTTTTGTTCCCACGACCTTCGGAATGAAAGACGAGTGTCCTCCCACTTAGCCAACACGGCTTCAAAAATTATTGACATTCAAATATGTTATATTATTAGGAGCAACCACAAAATGAAGAGTGGTTGCGCAGCGTGTGGCAGGCTCGCTTGGACAATCAGCAACAGATTCCAGCCGCATCAGTTTCTTCCTATGTGCCAACTGCTCCCGACGAGCATGACCAGGCGAATCATCAAATACCGACGGTACAGCAAAGAAGACACCAAGAAAGTACCGTGGTAAGTTCTCGACTTCTACATGACTACCTACTGAATTTTTCTAATCGGACTAGTTCCTGGGATTAGTGCGTTCAAATAAACAAATCAAATCAAATATTTTTATTCAATAAATTAAGGGTAATACAATGGTCTTATTATCTGCTCTACCGAAACCTACCTTTACAGGCCTTTACCTTTTTATACAAGGTGTTTCCTTTATGGTATATACTGCGGAAAGGGGGTGAAGGGCATGTACCAGGCTAACATATTTTGTTCTACAACTTTTCAATTTGGAGGCCTTTTTCTCGGAAAAAGGCCTCTTTTTTTAGTCTAATCTAATCTCTAGGACATGTTTAACCTCATAAAGGTTGATTTAATTTTTTTTAACACCTGGAAGAAGTTTTAAAAATTTGTCTACTTATTGCTGAAAACCGTAGAAGGCAATTGACGCGGAGGGGGGACTTTAATGTATAATGTATAATTCAAATATATTATATTATTAGGAGCAACCACAAAATGAAGAGTGGTTGCGCAGCGTGTGGCAGGCTCGCTTGGACAATCAGCAGCAGATTCCTGCCGCATCAGTTTCTTCCTATGTGCCAACTGCTCCCGCAGAGCACGACCAGGCGAATCAGCAAATACCGACGGTACAGCAAAGAAGACACCAAGAAAGTACCGTGGTAAGTTCTCGACTTCTACATGACTACCTACTGAATCTTTGGAATCGGACTAGTTCCTGTAATTAGCGCGTTCAAATAAATTTCGGATAATACAATGGTCTTATTGTCTGCTCTAACAAAACAAGGTAGGTTTCGGTAGAGCAGATAATAAGACCATACTGGACTTTACCTTTTTATATATTAAATAACATTAAAAACTCTTCAGTCTTATAATATTAGTATAGATTTAAGGGTATAAGGGTAATTTTCATATCTTTCTATGCTTTAACTGAACTTTATGGTAGATATGATGTAACCGTGACTTCAGAAGCCACCTTATGTCTCGTCTATCATCATTTATTTCATACTTACAGGCTCGTTTCGGCTTTGCACGGCAAAAACCTTTGTCTACTTATTGCTGAAAACCGTAGAAGGGGCAATTAGCGCGGTGGGGGACTTGAATTTATAATATGTATATGTATATGTACAATTAAATAAATAAAAAATAAATAAATATTTCCAGACAATTCACACAACAACATTTAGGCCCGTGGTAAGCTCTGAGCTTGTGTTATGGGTACTTGATATCTGATTTACCTAATATAATATGCAAATATTTTTATTATACATATGAATCACCCAGACCAAAGAGAAAGTGCTTGCAGAACATACACACACTTTCACCCTCGGCGGGAATCGAACCCGCTACCTCTTGCGCCGCAAGCGGACCCCCGCCCACCGCACCACTGAAGCAGTCAGTGAAGTGGATTTGATCACATGCACTTAGGATGGCAGCCCGCGTTTCATACATATGTTTCAGGTGGTATTTCTATGTTCTTGCACATACTCATACCATGTCTTTGGTGAATAATTTATTTGATTTGACAAAACAACGAGATGAGGAGATGGAGTATTCCTTCTTCCGAGAGATTCTATTCCGGCTCCAGTAAGACACTGTAAGGTTATGGTAATGACACGTGCTTAAGAATTTGGCACCATAATTTCAGCTAAGACAGGTTCCACCATTGTGACTAACTAAATTTAAATATTATTTTACATAGCCTAAAACCCCTATAAAGGCGTTTGTCATCTTAATATAGATTATATAGATATATATATATAGAGCTAGAGATATCGTATGTTATACCATTTTGGAATCCTAATGAAATAGGCTAATTATTTATTAATTGGGCACTCATGTCACCATACATTTTTTTACACCACGAGATACCAAAGTTAGATAAAAATAAAATGAAAACACAAATTTTGCATTCAAAAATAAAAAAAGAAAAAACTATGGCTTTCGTACAAAATTGGTAGTTTACATTTGATAGCACCACTATCTAGGAACGCTATTCAGAAAACACACTGAGAAAATTCTTTGTATTGTAAATTTGGTACTTAAAAGAGTGGGTCAGGTCTAACTTTAAAAAAAAAATCTAAATGCCTGATAACTCGAAAACCGTGACACTTTTTCTGAATACAAATTATCATTTTCCGAACAGACGTGATGCCCCCCAACCGTGAGTAAAGGATTATCCACTCTTTACGCCACACCCTGTATAAATCTCGTGTCACAATGTTTGTCCTCAATGGACTCCTAAACCATTAAACCGATTATAATAAAATTCGCACACCATGAGCAGTTCGATCCAACTTGAGAGATAGGATGGTTTTTACGGCCAGAAATATTCGAATAATTTCCGGGAAAATTTTATACCCGTGCGACGCCGGGCCGGGCCGCTAGTTAAAATATATATTTTTTCATTTAGACGAACGCTGCACCAGCATCTACGCTCTTTTCTCAACGTGCGGACCAAACATCGACGGCTCATTTGGTAAGTGAACATCACCTATTCAGCTAACGATTAATAATTATAGATATTATGAGTAAACCTCTATGGGTTGAACTGCACAATAAAAAATCACACCCAAAAACAGTCATGGGACTGGAGGCAAAGCATGCGGATTTTTAAACTATTTGGAAGATTAGCTCAAGTGTCGAAATACAGATGTGCAGCACTGACTAAGCCGCACTATAGATGAAAGGTGGAATACAAGCTACGAGTACATCATATAAAAGCCCTACAGTAAAGAAAAGAAAAGGTCTACTATCTCGGAGCCGGTGAAGTTGTGATGTGAAACCCTTTTTAGTTACCCCAACTATTAGGACAGGTTTCACAAAGAGCACACGCTACAAGCCGCCGTACGGGTTTTATAATAGAAAACCAGAGCTGTATATATATACCTACATCATGATCATAATTTCAGCCACACAACAACTGCTGCTTAATGATTTTCAGTTATTTCGGTCGGAAGCAACTTACAACCACGTTGGACCAGCAGCTAACTTAATTATCCGCTCATCTTGATGGTAGACATCGGACGCTGAAGTTTTGAGAACATTTTGGCCCCAACGTCATGAATTCTATGTGCTATGGCCTGCACACTGGCACATAATCAACTTGACTATGTTGGTGACCCTCGTTTTCATAGTTAGAAACCACGAGCATATTTGTCTGCATAGATCATTGCGCGCCTCTGTGATCTGGTGCCAGCGTCTTGGACCACACCACTTAAATGATGCGACTTAATATTGGCAACCTTCTTAGTGTGATTGAGGGATACCTGTTAACCGCAGTGGATATCCCACGAACTAAACGTATGAATTGTAGGTATAGATAACCTATTCATATTTTTGTTTGTTTTTAGCCCAGCCATGACGTACTGAGGAATGCCCTTGAGATGGTGAGTTAACCAAATAAAATGAATAAGTATTAAGTAATTCTCTTTATGTAATAAATCGTATAACATGTGGTAGAGATTGGAAGAGAAAAACATGTAAACACACGACCTCACAAAATGATGATATTTTATTTGTTTCAGCAGCCTCAAAACATCGCTAATGCTCATCAGCACCAGAATATGATACTTTATCAGAAAATGCAAAATGCCATGCGATATTTACATAGCAATAATCAGAGCGCTTCTACATTGCCGGGCTACTTCAGCGGCGTAAGCCCTCAAAACCACACAGAGCCCGGAACAAATGTGTCACAGAACAGGGGCATTCCATTCTATAACCCTGAATGTACCGACCCTGTAACTTTGCAAAACCTTCTACACGCCAATGCTCAAAATTACGGCTACTTAGCACAAGAAGGTCAGAATAGTGCAACTACTTACGCAAATAACAGGAATATACCACCCGAGAATAGTTCAGCTGCTGATACTATGTTGAGCTATAATAGAGGAGTAGCTGCAGCACCACAATTCGACACTACTGGCGCAAGCTTAGAACAAGCTTCAAATATTCAACGACCTGGTGTTAGTCAAGAACATAGCCCTTTGTCGCAACATTCACAAGTGATGCCAGGTTATGGCTATCCCAATATAAACCTGCACAATCTTATAAGAGGACCGCCGGCCCAACTGCCACAACAAAACCTGCCCTATTATCAGTACCAGCAGGTAAATATTTCTATCATTAATTCAGTTCACTTCTGTGTGTTTGATAACATAAAGCTTGCTATTGATATATTCTGATCATAAGGATAGTTATTAATTGTTTAACAAGAGTATTTTAGCGCTAATGTGTTTACCCGATTTGGTGGGGTGCTAAATATGTTCATTATTTATTTGTTAAAATAATAATCATTTTCAGGTCTACCAGAATTTAAACCAAAGTCGGTATCGGAATCCTAAACCTGCTCCCCGGGTAAGTTTGACCGTTATAACTATTTTTTATACATAATTATCTTTCTCTACATGGGTAATTATTTTAATAATTTAATTGTTTTCAGTCACGTCCGTATACAACAAGAGGCAGAAGAAGAACCTAATTTTGGCAAAACGAAAATATAATTATAACAAATTAAAAAAAAACATAAAAAAATACAGTTTAATTAAATAGTAACAATGATACATTTCCAAAACTTCCAACGTGATTTTTTAAAGACGGAATACTTGTCGTTTTCGGTCTACATTGTGACCTATTCAAGACATTACATGCCATTAATACATAAAACCGTGGCAGTAAAGTGAATACAGTATAAAAGTGCCCAAATAAATTGCAGAAAACTCACATTAATGTAAAAATACATGAGGATAATATTTATCTCTCTCGGATATAATGTATAGGAGTATAATACTATTTACTATAGTGAAGTCCATTTGAACGAGATAACACTGAAAAAAGTAAACTAAGCATCGCGAAAGAAGGGCGATAATTTTACAACGGCTCATTCGATGAAGAAACAAAATACTTCGCCGAGAAGTCGACTATTGACCATAATAAGCATAACGCTACATTATGAAAGGTCAGTTGTATATGTTTTTAATTGAACTTATATTTTTTAATACTGTTGATTTACCAAATATACTTAAAAGCTGCTGATTTGTATTGTTAAATATAAATATATAATGGTTATTTTTGTTTACAGAACGTCATGATCTTCGAGAAAGTATGAAAATAGATGAAGAACGAGATGAACCCTCAAGCAAGTCTCTCTCTGAATAGAGGTGTGTAAATTTATTTAATTTTCTTTATATAATATTACTCTTAGTAGCAAAGGACCATTGTAGCTGGCACAAACTCGGGGAGGCTTATGCTCAGCAGTGGGCAACACTGTGGATGATTATGGTTAGTAAATAGTAGTATCCCGCGGTAAAAAGTAACCTATGTCACTTCTCAGGCTTTAGAGAATCTGTGTATCATATATGAATTTTCTTTCAAATTGGTTCTGTAGATCACAAACATTCTCATAATCTCACAAACCTAACCTCTTTATATTAATAATCGTATAGACTAGCTGCTCCGGAAATCGTTGTTTTATCATATGCACAACACAATGTAATTAGGTACTACTGTCAGTTTATAATATTAGCAGCTTGCGAGTTGCCGACTTTCTCATGGCATTTTATGATTAGCAATATAGTCGCATTTTCTATATTCTTGTCTACAATCTTATTTTTTTACAGCAGTTCGAGATGCTCCAATGACAACACTTCATACAAGTTCTTAACGTCTGAAGAACAACGATTTGGTAAGTGCGAGATGTTTAGCTAAGCAATTAAGGGCCTCTTCCACCATCTCCGAATAATTTAGTCTACTAATATTATAAAGCTGAGAGTTTGTTTGTTTGATTGAACGCTCTTAACTAAGGAACTACTGGTCCTACTTGAAAGAAAATTACGGGGAATGCTATACGCTACTTTGTTGTTCAAAAACACGGGAAACACCGTGGCGTGTAATGGGGCACTTTAAAAATATTTTGTGGGTGCCGTTAAACACGGCCAACGGAATCTAACCTGAAGATGTGCAATAGCTTCTTCTTGGACTACAACGCGTAACCCCTTAACGCATCTGCAAACCTGTGAATGATCATCAATGTGATAGAGGAAGGCCAAGTCCAGCAGTGGACTTCCTACTGAACCGAATTAATATTTATATCAGATGAAGATTGTTTCCTAATAATCTGATCAGCATAGTCCGGATTAATTCTACTACATCTGGGATTGTGTGTACAGTTGATACATATTTAGCAAGAAAAAACACAGATAATATATTTAAAAAAAGTACAAAAACGCGAAGTCAGAGCGGTCATCCATCCAAGTTCTGACTTGGCGCAACAACATATCCCTCGAAACATCATCTCTATCTATCCCGGTTATCTTGAGATGCCTGGTGACAGGTGGAACAGACAGACGACGAAGTAGCAGTAATAGAGTCCCATGTTAACCCCTGGATCATCATCATCATCATCACCCTATTAACGTTCCCACTGCTGGGACACAGGGACTTCTCTCTTGACGAGAGAGATTAGGCCTTAATTCACCACGCTGGCCAAGTGCGGGTTGGTGAATGTCACATGTCCTTCAAACTCTTTTAAAGTTATCAGAACATGCCGGTTTCCTCACGATGTTTGCCTTCACCGTTAAATCACGTGTTTAAAGCGCACATAAATCTCTCAAGAAGAAAAATCCAGAGGTGCGTGGCGGGGTTTGAACCCACGACCTTCGGAATGAAAGTCGAGTGTCCTCCGACTTAGCCAACACGGCTTTTAACCCCTGGGTACAAAACCCTTACAGCCAGCAAAAAGTCTTGTAGACATTTTAACTAATAATAATTTCTATCCAAAACGTATGTATTATGTGTTTCCTTTGTAGTTGCGCGAGGACTGAGAGATCAGAGAGAACCACGGCAGTGTTTCAAGGACTGAAGAGAAGCTGTTTGGTAAGTGCTCAATTTAATAGGTACATTTTGCCCAAAAGGTTTCAGTATTTTCACTTGTAGGTAAACCAAGGAACTTGATGATTTGATTTAAAGTAAGCCGTTTTATTTCAGGGTGCGTCGAAAAAAAGAATAAGGGAGATGTTTATATCCATTTAAATATGGATCCTTTGTAATATTCATTGTAAGGACCTGTTTTCCGATGATATAATAAATTGACTGCTCAATGATATTTCATGGTATTCATAATTAGTATCAATAACAAAAAAAAATTATAATTTTATCTTTAAAATATTTATCGATAAAAATTTGATAATGATTAGTTTTAGTGGCAAATTTAAAATTATTAATACCTAGACTTTTTAAGATTTAGTAACGTTTGTTTATATAGGTATTTAATAACTTTATTTAAGAATAGAAATTCGATAAAAACTTTAAAAAAGGAGGGGGATCGATTTTAAATCAATAAAACATCTAAAAATATAATAAAATGATTAGTATTTTATTAGGTAGGCAATATACCATGCATAACATTATATCTATCTGCCTCAATTTAATACAATAAATACCGAAACATAAAAATAATACGCAGAAAGGAAGAAAAAATCTTTCAAATATAATGTCAGGAACATAACTGACATATAATGACACCATGATCAAACTTTTGTTAAAATGATTATTTAAATAAAGATTTACAAAAAAATAATAAAATATATTAAAATTTCAATTGAATTAAAAAACTGAAATGATTACCGGAGATTTTATAAGTAAATTTTGTACGTCTTTAATTACACTTTGAAAATTCGTATATGTATAACATAAACTACCTAAAATGTTGAATGTCAGTTGCACTTGTATACTTTCCTAAGACCGTTTTTAATGTGTACTTATTGTATATCTTCATACAATAAGTACACATTAAAAACGGTCTCAGGAGGTACTTATTTAGCTGAAACTATCTTGATTTAAAGGCACATTTTTTCTTTCCTGCGATAACAGTACAAATCTATCGATGCAGGGAATAAATTTAGTTTCAATACTTGTCTTATAATGTTTATTGCAACCATGCTACAAATTACTTTTTAATATATAATGTAAATATTTGATGATAAATCAAATCTTGAAGACAAGTATTTTTTTATAATTTTCAAACATGAGGTATTTTTGTGGGTGGTGAGGGCGGGTAGGAGGCCTATATTCGGCAGTGGATTTTATTATTAAACTTCATTTTAGTCAACGTTTTATACCCCCGAAGTTACACAGGTGTTAGAGTGCTATTACACCAGAGCTAAGTTATGCTACGGCGCTATGGATGGGTTTGACATCCACCAATCATATTCATTTTACAACATAAATAATTACTAATTAATTACTTTTGAATATATAATATGAAGAACAATTATAATGCTAAAGATAAGTAATTTTTTAAATTTTCGAATTAGAGGAATTTTTGTGGGCGGTGAGGGCGGGCAGGAGGCCTATATTCGGCAGTGGACTTTATTATTTAACTTCATTTTAGTTAAAGTGTTTTACCCCCGACAACAGGCAGGTGTTAGGGTACTTTTTCACACTAAACTATGCTACATTGTGGATGCGTTTTACATCAACGAATCATATTCACTTTATAACATAAATAATTAATATGTTTGGTGGATATCAAGTTCAAAAATTCAGAAGTAATGTAGGGGATTAATTAAAATTTTGGAATTGGAAAATATATACGAATTTAATACTCATTAAAATCATGACCGTTTCATCTTCAAATACAAGTAAGTAAATGGCCAATTCAAAACATTTGTAAATAATAATAAAGGCCCGGGGTTTTGTACTCCTTGTGTTTGAGCTTAAACTTTATAAGAATTTCAGTACTTAGCGATCTCTAAATCAATCCAATACTTTTAACTGTATTTGTGTTTTTAGTGCATAAAAAAATTAAACATATCATGTTAATCATAGGTAAATAATTAGAAAAAAAATAAAAACACAAAAAAATAATAAAAGTGCTAAAACATTAAAAAATATATAATAATAATATGGTAATGTTACTCATAATGCTATTTAGACCTTAATGATGTACGTCAATAGTTCTTATGATAAAATAATGCTTAGACAGAAATATAAAATTGTAATAACATAACCATTAATGCCCTTTTTAATCTCTTAATGCTTATATTTAAAGTTTAATTATGTAATCATGTATTTTGTAAAACAAAACTTTAAAAAATTATAAAACCACAAAAGAAAAAAAAATATGATAATCTTTTAGCTCTTAATTATTTATAGCTTAGGGTAAAACAATGCTAAAGGACTTATATAAGAATAATTATTTATACTAATAGAAAATTGAATTTAGTAGCATAATCAATATCGGTAAATAAGTTTAACGTATACTATATCTATAGTAAAAAATAATAATATATATTAAATGGATGATAAAATAAAATTATCTCGAACATTTAATACTTTTTACAAGCTTTTTATGCTTTATTTTACTTTTTTTTTCCTGTGTAATTAGTTCCGAAATATTTATTTATTTCTTTGGTATGTAATATTCTTGCGAATGCTCGGTTTTATGTTTTGCGTAATGCTTAGTGCAACTTGTAATATTTCGTTGGAAGTAGTTAAAATATTGGGCCCTAAGTGTTGCGAGTGAATTTAATTGAAATGAATAATGAACTCCATAAGGAAAGAAAATTGTATAAGATTATTTTGAAATGCCTTAATTATTTATATTCTTACCAATTTAAAGTCTATAGATATCAATTAGGGGGAACGATACGTAATCCTAGGTAAATTTATTATAATAAGCGATAATTTCATGTAATTGTTACAACTATATCTAGTCTACACATATTCTTCATAAATTGTTTATTATATAGTTATTATTATAATACAATTTATACCTTATTATAGGAAACAGTTTTTTTTTAATATTAAAGGATAATTTAATAGGTATTATGTAAAAGCTATCTTAAAATGCTATAATATTTTTTTTGTTATTTTTTGCACATAATAATATGTAGGTGCATATTTTATAATTTTTTATTTCATTTATATTTTTTTTGTTTTTTTTTTGTTTAATGAATATGACCTGAGTGCTGAAATCTTATAAAATTAAAAATAAAATTTTAAATAATATAAATAAATAAATAATGCCCATTATTTATTTATTTATTTTATTTACAACATACACAACGTTACAGATATTTTCATTGAAAAAAGTATCAATGAAAATTGCCGTAACTTCGTATTTTTTGACAAATAATGGGTTGTGCGGGTAGGAAAGCTGCTAATGAGGTTGTGCTTTATAGAATCCGCGGCGGCCGGAGCGGATTCCTACCCGTGGGCAGCAAATGCCCACGGGTAGCCCACATAACTAAAAATCATCAACCCTCTCGTCAATTGTTGTCGATGACATAGTAAAATAAAAAAAAAGCTGAGACTAATATTTATCAAACAAAATTAAGGGGGTACTTTTATGTTATCATTCTATTGATATTAACATGAACCTGAATTTTTTTTTATTACCAACTCAAGTATGCCGATCGGCACTGTGCAAGTCTAAATTCGTCAGATCATTAATCAGTACAATATTCAGTACATAATAGCCCGCTGTCATGAGTATTAAAAAACTAATTATATTACTAGTAAGTGCTCAATTATTATATATACTATTTATAGTCCTGGGGGAAGTAATTTTGCGTCAAGTCACGTGTATTTACATATTATGTAATAGGTATAATTAAAAAAAAATAAAAAAATACAAAAACATTTATTCATTAACTTAAAGTACAGGTACACAATTTTATCTTCATCGATATTTTTTATAGCATTCAATACCGTTTGAGGACTTTCTAGGGTCATAGGAACGAGTATTTCATCATGTCATTCTTATTCCATCACAGCTTAATTACAAAGATATAAACGATATTGTTCTATCAGAATCTGTAACGCTGTCACTGAAACACGTCGGCGAGCATCTGAGTGGGGTATATATAATCATAAAAATGTATTCGTTATTTAATATGGTTACATAAAGGTTTTAATCTATTAGTTAAAACGGGCAGAAAAAATACAACTATTAATTAAACTATCTATATATCTACTAAAGATTAAATCAACGCTGCATGCGTTTTGTAGCAGAATTTACTCCTTTTGCTTTTATGACTTGTTGACCATGAGTCTATGTAACTTGTTAAAAAGGCAATTAATTATTTCAAAAATTAATATATTGTTACAATAAATTAATTATATAAAAGAAATCAAACCATACCAATTTTATAGAGCGTCAAAGTTTCAGCTATTGTACTTGCTTGAATTTGTAAATTTCCGAAAGAACTTATAAATAGCTTGTTCAGACATTCTCGTGGCTATTTGTAATAGCCACGAGAATGTCTTTAAAGTAATAAGTTCATAACAAACAATACAATACTCTTTATTGAACAAAACTTTACAATAAAACACAAAAATGAAAAAAAAAAATAGACATAGACCTAATTTTATTTACTACAGAAACACACACAAAAATAATACAGACTCAGAATCAACATAAATTTTTAAATTACGATACATTTTTAAGTATATATAAAAACACAGAGTGAGCAGGTAAATTCAAAATTATCATTAAATTTCAACATCGCATACGCCATGACCACAATAACGAATTGACACTTTGAAATGGGTTTTTAACTGGTTTCTGAATGTTTAAAAAAATTATGGATGTAGATAAAATTGCATAGCATATGGTAAAAAAATATTTACTAGGGGAAAACCATAAGTAGATTTTGGTTTTCCAAATTATGTCAATTGATAATAATAGATTCAACTCGAATTATAAAGAGTGTGTAAATAAATAGTGGTAGAGTAGTCCCGTGATTGGGTGAATTAATAAAGTTCGATTTAGCTAATACAGTTTTCCATTAAAATCTCGAATTTAGTCGATATCTGGATTACGATGCGATACGATACGCACCTCTGGCTTTTTCTTCTTGTGAAATTTAAATGCGCTTTAAACACGAGCTTTAACGGTGAAGGCAAACATCGTGAGGAAATCGGCATGTTCTGAGAACTTTAAAGAGTTTGAAGGACATGTCACATTCACCAACCCGCACTTGGTCAGCGTGGTGAATTAAGGCCTAATCTCTCTCGCCAAGAGAGAAGTCCCTGTATCCCAGCAGTGGGAACATTAATAGGGTGATGATGATGAGTCGATATGTCATTAAATTCTGAATTTCAGCATCGAGCAATCGACTTGATCCAAACAAATTGTATGATGCAAGGTGCTAGGTACTTTTATACATTAACTATTTAGACTGTAAATATTCGATTCATTTAGGAAAGACACACTTAATGACTTCATATTTCTATTATTACGAAATGTCAGTATTAAATATATTATAAAATTCACGTCAGTATACTTATAACAATATTTAAGATTACAACGAATCAATATTTTAGATGGCTACGAATCCATATTGTAGATAACTTCAAAACATCCCGAATATGTTAACCATGACGTGAATGAAATACCAAAGTTTTCAGTCATTCTGAAATATTACACAATTCCTTAGATTCTTGCGCTTCAAATTAAATAGAATTATAAAGTGGAAAAGATATTACTCCGTTGAACGCCAGTTTGCGTCACCGTAAAATGACAAACGCTCATTTAGCGACGTCAATATCTCATTTTCAATCTCGTAAATTTTCAAATAGGTCTTCCGTGTTGATGAATTCGAGAATTTAATGAAATACTTACAATATTAAGACTTACAATTGCATAATGTAAATATATCGCGCCCTATTCGTATTAATATGAATGTTTCGGGTTTCTTGATAATATAATGAATGGCTGTGGAATATAATGCATATTACGATACGAAACTAGGTAAAGGGTACGTTTGTAGAAATATGGTAAAGTTTCAGTCAAATGGTAGCGTTTCTTGTTCAATTTTTTAAATAAACAGTTCAAGTATAGGCACTTTTGAAAATCCATTGAAAAATTGAGCGGGAAACAAAAAAAATGAGATAAGAGCCTTGATTGTAAAAACATTTGTACTGGCCTTCGTCGACAACATTTACCAAAGCCTAAACTAAATAAAATATGTGTAATTCTGTTATGTAAACTACATATGTATACTCTGCAATGTTTCATTACAAGATACAGAATAATTTATTTCCATTGTTTGGTTTTACAAATCTTAGAAACTTTAAAAATAAAAGACAAACACATATCACACAAAATTCAATCTAGGAATTTGCTTGAAAGAGAAACAAACACACTTAGATCGTCATAAACTTTCACGATTATATAGTAGGATGTTGGAAACATAGGCACTTTAGGATATTATAATAATGTGTACATCTCACAAAATGTTTGTACAAAAAAAAGGGTTAAGTCCTACTTACACCGATTATATTATCATACATTGTCTCGAGAGTATAAGATTTTCTCGCGTGGTATTTTGAAAACATTAGATTTTTCGGAAAAATTATAGCATTAGTTCTAGGGTCCAAGTCATTAATAAAACTGCCAAAGTCAAAACTTTTATTTCCTTAAAAGCATACATGGACAGCCCATTTTAAAGTTAAATGAACTAAAAATTATTAGTAAAAAATAACAAGGAAATAATATTTTTAGTGACAGTTCGATTGTTTTTTTTACTGAGTTGTGAAATATGGTCAGGTACGTCAGTTTTTACAATATGATAAGGCTCTTATTTACAAATAGGATTCTAGTAGTATATAGGTATGAAATTAAATTAGTTTGGGATCAAATCATCCATCATCCAATAGTATAGGTAATTATAGCTATAGACTCAGAAAGTGATGAGATATATAATATGATAAGGTAAATAAGGTATGGCTGATAAACGCTTTAATTAATAAAACTATGTACATATGTCCAGCAGAATACCAGCGCTTTGAAAAACCTGCAAACCCTGAGTTGGGACCTTTTTTTAACTAAATAATTGCTTTATATCAGTCTTATTTTATTTTTTTATTTTTCATGTGACACAACTGCTATTTCTTTAATTGTATTTATGTTTGTTTTATTATTATTTGTCCGTTTATTGAATATACATATATAAATAGTTAAAAATAAACTTATTGATTTGATTGATTTGATTTGATATTTGGTTTATTATATTTTTTATATCAGGTTTTTTCCCCTGCAGGCTAGATAAAAAAAAATGATACCATATTTAGCAACTACAAAACTTTTCTCGTCCAAAAATAAGGTTCTATTATTAAACGGTAGAAATTTGTTTTTAACGTATAAAAAGTTTAAACCGGTTAGATTACGGCTATGAATGAGAATTTTATGAAAGAGATTTGAGATGAGAGAACGCCCTATGGCAGCTGAAAATACGGGTTTATAATTAAATTTAAAATAATATCTCAGGTAATTATATAGTAAAAAATAGTACTTTATACTTTTTCATATTTGTATGGAATTACGGAATGTGATGTGATTAATGTCGTATATAATTATTATTAGGAAAATAGCAACTGAACGCTTAACGTTTTTTACTTAGTGTAATAAAAATACGCTTATTATATTTAGTTCCATAAAAGTATTCGAAATTTTATGATAACTAACCAATTTCATCTTCTAGTTATCTAAAAAATTAAAAAAAATCACAAAAACATTTAAATAGCTTTCATACATATACTTTGGATTCTGGTTCATATAAAAAACTAGCTGTGCCCTGCGGTGCTACCCGCGTTATAATGGATGAAGTACTCTTAACCAACAACATATTTATTTGAATAAAGATTAATATTATGTTGATACAACTTAAACAAATTATTTCGACCAAATTAGGTACCATAAAAACGGTTTTTGTGAGTTAATCTTAAAAGATAGAAATATACTATCGCGGACTGTTTTTTAGATCATTAAAAGAGCTATTATTCTTTAATACATATTTATTGTGTATCTTGAACCGTTTTCACAGCGCACGCAACGGAAGGCTTCAAAGATGAACAATTTCTCCCGTTTTTTACACATTTACCACTATATCTTTGCTCCTATTGGTCGTAGCGTGATGTTATATAGCCTATAGCCTTCCTCAATAACTCGACTATCCAACACAAAAAGAATTATTCAATTCGAACCAATAGTTTCTGAGATTATCGCGTTCAAACAAACAAACAAACAAACAATCAAACAAACAAACAAACAAACAAACTCTTCAGCTTTATAATATTAGTATAGATAAGCTTATTCTTGTTTCATTAGGTAAGTAAGTACTTCAAATAATCTTAGCTTTGTTCCACAAAAAAATATAATAATTAGAAGTCAACGTTTATACATACACTTCCTCCTAATAGATAAATAAGAAAAAAAACAGACTAAACCAAAAAAAAATACAAAAAGTTAAGATAATGCATATAAAAATACACAAAAAAAAATATTGTAGAATTCTAGTACTTATTATAAAGTTAGCTAATATTTTATCTTTGTGTAAGGATAGGTTCTGTGACCACGCAATCGATCATGAACTTTTTTTAGCTCATTTGTTAAGTTATTTTATTTTAACTAATAAAACTTAAGAAAAAGTTTACAGTACCGCGTCTCTTATAGGCAACCTCTTCTGTATTTGATTGAAGGCATAAAATCCGACAGGAATCAAACCCGTACACTGAGACATATTATTAAAAAACAAACATCATTTATAATTTTGGAAATACGATGTGGGAGCACAGTATAAATGAAAATTTGAATCAACATTACCAATATATAGAGAGTAATTATATAGAATTTTGAAATGATAAAATTGATAAACAAAAACAAGTTGCACGTAAAATATTATTTACTTTATCCACAAATATAATCCCATTTTGAAATACTTACTTTTATCTCACAGTTTTTATGTCATATTTAACATGCACAATACTTAGTATGCCCATAGCAGCTTAACAAACAAACCAACAAAATATTTACTACATATTAAAACTGAATACCTTACAATTAATGTGATAAATCTAAATTTAAAATTTAAGAAAGACCCCCGTGTCCATTTTTTTTATTTCCTTAAAAGTAAAACACCGTAATATTTTGTAATGTGCACGCGATGCGCTTTCATTTGATACCCATCTCAAGTATATTTGCAGATTTTCGGTTTTCTTTCCCCACTCTCACCCTCATAACTTTTAAACGGCACAATGAATTTTTATGAAACATATCTAAGAACACTTGCGCTAGACTCATCTTTCATAAAAATAAAACTAAATTAAAATCGCTCCATCTGTTCATCAGCTAAAATCATTCAGTCTCACGTGAGTTTAAATTAATTTTGTCAAGTCAAAGTTAAAGCCAAACGTTTATTTCCTTAGAAACACAGGGCACACATGGATGGATAGGTCAACTGAAAAAATAATAAAGCTATTTTTTTGTTTTTAAGGACCAAGGAATTAACATTGTCTTGACAGTACGCTTAAATTTTTTATACTGAGTTGAGAAGCGAATAGAACAACACAGCTTTATCAGTTTAACAATTTAGTAGCTATTACAATTTCGGAGTGGCATACTTACAAGTACTCGACTCGTGACATACAACCGAATACAAGGTGCATAACTTACATAGGTTTGGTTAACATTCATAATAGGGCATTCATTTTTTTCCTACATGACTTTATTGAAAATTATTCACGATTTCTTATTATAGCATTTACATTGAGTGGGCTAGAACTAGGTTTTGCTCAATAAATAAAGCTGTGATTTTAGCCATTCCTATCATGTAAATTCCTAAAATTATTACAGTTATAACCTATAACAATATCATTACAGGTTATTTTTGAAATAATTTTAGTGAACTGTAAATAATAAAAAAAAATGTTAGCATAAAAATAATAATAAGTAAGGATGTAAGTTTTCTGCTGTAATTTCGGCGTAATTCATACGTAGGTAATTCAATTCATAACTACTAGGTAGATAACATTTAGGTCCGGCATGGTGCAATTAGAAACAAATATGATTGTATTAATCATAACTTAGTTAAAAACAGGCCTACATAATCATAACTATTAAATTATCTTTATATATATTAAAATACCGACCTACTGTGAATTTAAATTTTAAATCAAAATAACATTCAATATGTCCCTGAAAATGTGGAATTGCGAGCTTTTCTGAGAGGAACAGTTGAAATCAATAGCGGACTAAGATGTAAATAATGTTGTATAAATATAGATAATTAGAATTTTAATGGAGAGCTTGAAAGGCTAAGGGCTATAGACTTTAATTATAGGATAATCAGGTCTGTTACATTATCAGCATTTTTATTCTGAAATTCTTCACGGGATTGAATACGTAAAATTTCGTATATAAGCATCAAATGAACAAACAAAATTCGAGCGTTCATTTTTAAATACATCGCACTGTAGAATAAAGATACTGACTTCTGACAATATCAAAATTGTGTAACAAGTCGCTTTAAAAAATGTTAAATAAGACAAAATTTTAACCACAAAAATATATTAACACGCTTAAAATTAGCAGGCTTAGCACGACGATTTCCTTTCTATTCCACTCTGGAATAGACAAGGACAAAGGATAATGCTTGTAAGAAAGGGATACAAGTATACTCATACTCATTCTCATCGCCCAACTACTGGCGCTTCACGAAATATATGAAGTTTGCCATGGTCTCGATTCACGTAGAAACCGTAGTATTTTATTTTTAAATGTCAAATTTTAATACAATGGCGTCTGACATTGAAACATGTAGTCTGCTCTCTAGGGCCAAATTCTAACTTTCTTCTACAAATGCCAAAGTGAAATAGAATCGATGAAAATTCCCCCTTAATTAAGCAACAAAACTAGAATGACGATAATAATCAATTTCACCATTAGAAACAGTGTGATCACTGAAATTCAGAACATATGTACATATAATAAAAATTATATCACGAGACAATAAGTCTATTCTATAGACACGAAGTCTTTTCTACCTAGACAACAATCGCCGTGCTAAGCTCGCAGTAATCTCAGTTTTTGGGGTGCAATGGTGGTGAGTCGAACTATTGACACAGAACACACTTTAAAGGCTAGATGCCTTTCAATACATTTTACATTGCGAAACAAAACCAAGAACATTATTAGTTATAACCAACCTAGCAAGGTGTCCCTTTTTGAAATTCATAGTCATTTAATACATGGACATCCCACATGCATTGAGTAATAAAAAACGATAATTGAGCGGGAAGGACTATTAAATTCATATACCTCAGAAAAAAATATACACATGTCATTTACTAAACACAATAAAATTTATCTAAAGTGTTGGGTATATGAATCTAATGAGAGACTGAGGCGACTATTTACGGGTTGCGCCCTATTTATGTCGCCTGGGGAGCGGTTTTGAATTTAGACCTATGCAACCCTTACAACCTTTTTACGATCTATTTTGAGACTAATTTGTAATATAATAAAACCTCCGTTTTACCAAACGGAACTTTAAAAATAGAACGAATTTGGTTGTTCCGGGATGTAGAATTCAATGTCAATCTTCTGGGCGCCAAGCCTCACAACTTTTGCTTTGCAACGTTCCATTTTTGTACAGATAAAAAATAAAGCACTGGTTCTGATTTAACATCTCGAATGGTATACCAAACATAGAACTTATTACGATTGCGAAAGTTGTTTGACTCGAAGCCCAAGTCGGGGAGAGTGCTACCAGAAAGCGCGGCGGCGTGTGACCCCTCCTATGCCATCTGATGCTACAGCCAACAGTTTTGCAGAGCAGGAGTTCCAAATATAGTTTCTGTTGGTTCTACATTTTAGATGGTGTAAGAGGGTTGCGATAGAGGGGCGCTTTCTCGGTCTAGTTACTAGTACTGAAATCTATTCGTTGCAAACAGACTTGCGACAGACGTCAGGAACATTTTAGGAAATTCTTAACCTTTTACAACTTGTTTAAACTTCATAGATAAATATTGTGTTTTTGATTTCAGTACTAGTTAATGCTAGGCTGGCTCAATTATTTAGTTTTTTCCATAATACGAGAACCTTTGGCTGTAATAATTATATCATGTAGAGAACTTTAATGTTGCCATTCTGTGTTCAGAAAGAAGACAACTAAGTAATGTTCAAGAGTCTGTACTGTAAAATAGTGTACATATTAATATTTAATTAGGTATATTTAGCTCTCTATAAGGCACTGAAAGAACTTATTTAATTTTGTTTAAGATTATTTATGTATCTGATTTAAGCTTTTGGAATAATAATCTACTAAACTGTGGATCATTTGTTGGAAGAAGCAGAACTGTACCGAATTCGGTTTTATTATCGAATGTGGTTCATCATTCTGCTTTTTATTTGACTAGTCCAACATTTGAATGGCCTTAGGTGGTTCCCATTGTTTATTAACATCAATACTATTATCTCCAATCCAAAATTATAAGCAGAATTAAATTTTCTTGCTATTACTAGACCTATGTTTCATATACTAATAACAAGTCGCAAGGTTTTGTTGGTTAAGTTTATTTCATTGACCGAACCGGATAAATATTTGACGCATTAAATATTTAAATTATTGTATTTTTATCAGCAATTGTATATATAGAATAGAAATTAGTGGATATGAACAATTTAGACGAAGGGTGCGCTACTGTAACTCTATGGTACATCGCTTAGCCGACGAACATGGTTCAACTGTAAATAACTTAGCTTTTAAGAAAGCTCGTGATCAATGGTTAATGCCTCTTATAGCCTAGATATAACTAAGGATATTATTAGGTCCCATTTTACGGACTAATTTTAAATGGATTTTCGAAAGTGCCAATAATACGCATGTTAACACCTTATAATTAAATAGTCCGTAAACTGTGAGGTAATAGATTTTTTAGAATGCTCATCATAAGCTGCCTAATTGATCATAAAAAAATAATGTAGGTAAATAGTTCGTATACATATAGTCTATGTATAATTTATTTACTTTTTTACAATGAAAAACTGTGATGAAATAAATTATTAGAATGTTTATTATTCGCTGTGTAATGATTAATGAATTGTATAAAATTAACGTGAATTTGTAAATATAGCAAAATGTCAGATATAGTCTTTGTAGCTTCATTGTGGTTGAGACTATGTGCCAACTAAGTACATATTAGGTGAAATCGAGATTAAATTACATCACAAAGCGCCTGCAAAGATTATTCCGACATTTTGTGTTGTATACCTTTTAAATGGGTCAACCATTAAGGTATAAGATATTATAGTCTACATACCTTAAAATGATTTGAGTCACCAATCATCAATTCATCAAAAACTACCTACTTTTACTCCGGTAAAAATACATTCAAAATGAGTTCAAATTTACTGAAAATAAGTCTGGCTCTATAGAATATTAAAATTGTTCTTCATGTGTTTACCGCGGGCACCGGCATTAGAATGTTGTCCCCATCTCCTCCCGAGGGTGCCGTAAGACCCGGCTAAGGGAAATTAACCAGGAGACGGGTAGAACCGTCTTCTAAGACCACATGTTAAACGTCTAAAACCGAACTTGTCACGTCACCGGCCAAATACAACATGCAAACATCATTTATTTCGATATTTTGAATCCATAAATCTTAGAAAAAGTTAATAAAACACATATAAATTGAACACACTTATAGGTAAATAGGAAACAGATGAAGATGAAGTCGCTTCGCCTTTTTTACACTAAGCTTGGAGTATTGCTCACCTATCAACCCGACGAGATAGACTGAAATCATATTAAGACCTAAATAATACATAGCATTGTGTTGTTGAAGAAAATAATATATTTGAAATGTCGCTGAGCAAAATAATATTCAGCCCAATTTTAAGAGTACATAATATGATCATCTAAATGAATAATGAAATGAATGGGAACTAAAACCGTGATGACATATTTAGTATCAAAAAGAATTCAAACATAGTTGTTTCATAAACCAATTCCTTTAAAATCCGAATATAACCGCCAATTTTAAATTGAAGTATCACTAAATGACAGGTCACAGGCACAGGCAGAATGTTCACTGCTCCATTGAGGCTAATAAGGGATAACATCTGTGTATAATTTTGTCTCATTTATACAATCATACTCGTACATAACGTCTCTATAGGACTTAAAGGCATTTTACTCAAAGTCAAAGTCAAAGTCATTTTGAGTGCCATTTTTTTTTTATGTGAATTAAAAATAAAATGCTTTTTAAATGTAGACTCTCATTGACTGTCTCCTCCAGGCGTCATTTAAGTTTTCATCCACATTGTTCACATATAATACTCGGAGATCACTATAGCACAGCTAATGTACCTGATTAATGTCTACTCAAAAGCTAAACCGGTAGACCAATCATCATAATCACATCACATCGGACCAAATATCAGAGTTTTTATAATGGAAGAGTATGAAAGTATTGGAGCATGTATGGAAGAGTTAAAAGAAATAGTATGCAACTTTTGAAATCACAAAAACAAACGAGAACTTTTGAACTATTAAGGGCCTGTTTCATCATCTCAGAGATAAATTACTCAATGGTTAAAATATAGAGCTACTAAGGCAAATAACAACTGTTAGTGATTGACAGACCAAGATTGCTCTATATTTTAAACATTGACAAATTAACTTGGAGATGGTGAAATAGGGCCTTAGTATTTAATAATGTCATGTGTCACTGGTAGATATTTGCCGCGGGCACCGGCATAAGAATGTTGCCCCCCATCTCCTCCCGAGGGTGCCGTAAGACCCGGCTAAGGGAAATTAACCAGAAGATGAGCAGCAGCGTCTTCTTGAAACCCAACATCAATTTTTTACTGCGCTCGCCAACCCGCTCGCCAACCCGCTCGCCAACCCGCTCGCCAACCCGCTTGCCAAGCGCAGCGAGGATGGTAGTTGGCTTATGTTCTGCAGTGGGCTTCCTACGGCGTGATACGGCCGAAATAAACACCTGGTATTGTGAATGCATGAGTAGAAAAATAAATGAAAGTAATTTGTGTGATAGGGGAATGAATGAACGAATAAAAATAATAACAAAAATTGGCAAAACGACGTGGCCGAAATAAACACCTGGTATTGTGAAAGCAAGAGTAGAAAAATAAATACAAGTAATTTGTGTGATAGAGGAATGAATGAACGAATAAAAATAACAACAAAAATTGGCAAAATTAATAGTTTGGGTGATCTACATTCTGGAATTGTGGTTTCGAAAGAAAGATGTATAGAAAAATCTTAAATTACCGACATTTAACTTCAACAACACATTGCTGGAGAACAAATAAATTAATTGGAAGCACAACCAATGCACAATCAAAAGCACATAATTTACAATCATTCAGTATCATCATTCATGATTTAAGAATAATAAAAAGAACAAAAAAAATTAAAAACAAAATATTGAAAACCCTAAAAAAAATTACAAATAAACAAAATAAAACAAAAAAATAAACCTAAAATATAAAAACAAAATAAAAAAAAAAAAAACAAAAACAAAAAAAAAGTTGTGGTAGGTAGGTTAATTAAAATAAGTATATAAAACATCGTTGTTAATTCATCACTTTCGCTCCGCTGCTCGGCACCTTAATAAATATCGTTATTGAACAGGTTTGCACAACATATTTCATGTTTTCCTTCATCGATAACACACGAGTTTCAACTCATACATTCTTAAACCTACTCAAAAACGAAAGTGGTAATCTAGTAGTTTTTCCCTAGGAACAATTACTGAGCCTAGCTCAAACTTGTTTAAAATTTAAATTGCGATTCAGCCGACAAGAGTTACAGAATTTTGTTCTTAATAATGCGTACAATGTAAAAAAAGTATTAAGTTCAAAATACAATTTGGTCGTTTTAAACATTCAATAAGTGAGTTTATTTCTACTCTAGTTTTTGTAAGAAATTGTTTTATGTTTTTGTTAAATGTTGTTAAAATTTAGTTTTTTGGTGCAAATATAATCAGAATTATTTGTTTCTTCATGTTTAGAATCACAAAATTCTTCGGCATGGATTCCTAATATAAATTCAACTAATTGTATTGTATAATGTTATTCCGAATTAATATCATAATTCTGAAATGTCCCAATTCGTCTACAAAACTAAATATGAATATCAAGCTATGAGCTTTATTTTGGTACTTTTATACCGCAGGTCAACCAACATTTTTTTAATTTAGCATTTTATTAATTAATATAACATGAAAAGAACAATATTCTTATTGTTAACCTGAGCAGGATAAATGCCTGTTTGTTACTAGCAGGAAGTTATATAAGACCTAAATAACTAAAATATGGTTAAGTTAAAAAAATGCATGTTGACAAGATACCTCTGAGTAAAAGCATTGCTGTGAAATACTGTCAAATATATTGTCAATATTGCTTGGTTCCTAAACCACATGCGCGAGTTCTCCTTACCCTTTAGGGAGAACTCGCGCATCTTTAGTTAAGAGAATCTTTAGTTAATAATCATGTAGTTTTAAAAACTGTTTGTAAGTATGTAAATATTGTAAATAAAATGTAAATACTATCATGTTTGTTTGATTTCCTACCCACCAAAACTTGAATTGAATTAGTTATACAGTATTATATTGCATTTTCAAATTCATATTTCATAATTTAATAAAATATACAAATAATAATAATAATAATAATAAATGAGGGAAACAATTCTATTTGATCGTTAGAGGGAAATACTTTGAGTCGTAATTGGGTACAGATGATTTGTAAGTTAATGATCGACACAGTCGTATTTTGTAACTTAACTTTTTAATGCTTATAAATAAATAAAATAAATATTTCCAGACAATCCACACAACAACATCTAGCCCCGTGGTAAGCTCTTAGCTTGTGTTACGGGTACTGAACATCTGAGATACTTAATATAATATACATACATACATAGATATTTTTTATTATACATATTAAACACCCAGACCAAGGAGAAAGTGCTTGCAGAACATACAAACACTTGACCCCTCGGCGGGAATCGAACCAGCTACCTCTTGCGCCGCAAGGGGACTCTCGCCCACCGCGCCACTGAGGCAGTCTCAACTAAAATTGCTTGCAGGACACATCTAAAATTTTTATAAACTTTTTAGATAGGTAATCCATTATTTGATTTTGAAAATGATAGTTAGAAAAGTCATATACATTTATTTCAAATAATGAGTTATAGTTCATAAACTCTTAACGTTTCAAACTCAATTCAAAAACAATCAACAACAATCTTCATCGGGAGGAGTAAGCAGTGCGACGACCTGACCTGCTTTGCCGCGATCGGATGAAATGGATAAGTATGCATAAGTATGACAAGGATTATTCAAATATATGAAATAATAAAAAAAATATATATAAAAAGCCGTGTTGGCTAAAAAAAAGCCGTGTTGGCTAAGTGGGAGGACACTCGACTTTCATTCCGAAGGTCGTGGGTTCGAACCCCGCCACGCACCTCTGGATTTTTCTTCTTGAGAAATTTATGTGCGCTTTAAACACGTGCTTTAACGGTGAAGGCAAACATCGTGAGGAAACCGGCATGTTCTAAGAACTTTAAAAGAGTTTGAAGGAAATGTGACATTCACCAACCCGCACTTGGCCAGCGTGGTGAATTAAGGCCTAATCTCTCTCGTCAAGAGAGAAGTCCCTGTGTCCCAGCAGTGGGAACGTTAATAGGGTGATGATGATGATGATTAAATAATCTATCTTTTATTATCTATAAAAGCTGCGCCTTGGCCGCTTACAATAGAATTAACGAAATAACTGAAAATCAATGAGTAAGGCCTATGTTTAGCAATAGAAATACAACTGAAACAACTGAAACTGATGAAGCTGAAATACTTTCCTTTAACCACATCCTAGCCTGATGCTAAGAAACTATAAGATCTAGAAAATATCTTTGAGATGATTTAAGCATGAGTTAAATACCATCCTTTATGGCTTTTGACATCAAAATCCGTTCAGTAAATGTTGCTGATGATACCAACTACTCAAATAGTATCAGATGAGATGAGAATTGTGAACGTTGACTCGTTCTTAAATATTGATTAGTAAAGACGACATCTAGTGACAAGTGAAAGCGCTCTTAGTTTTTAGTTAGAGCTCTATGGCACTAGGTGGCAGTAATATATATGTCCATATTGCAATTTAAACTGTATTTACTCAGACATAAGGTTCAAAATACATTTCTCAGTAATAGACAATATAGACCATGCAACCTAGTACACAGCTCTGAGACCATAATATGGCAGTACAGTACTACACACCCATGAGGCAAATATAAATACAATACAACCTAGTTCAGCTCTGTGACACTAGGTGGCAGTAATTTGTACTCATGGTGCAATTTAAACAGCATTGGCCGCTATCCCGACATAAGGTTCAAAATACATTGCAAGTTCGGGTCTCAGGCACTAGATGGCAGTAACATACACCTGTATTTCAGTATAGTCGGTATTGCCCTGACATATAGGTTTTACAAACCTTGACTTGCAGCTATGTGTTGTAAAATCTTTTTTATTAAAGAGTAACATCGACGCATCAAGTTCGGGATTCCTCGTAGTGACTATTTCTTGAAGTGGGTAATGGTGAAATTGCTTCTAATCTAGGGGTACGAGCTTATTTCTCATTAGTCTTCCTATGATAAATCGCATGAATTCTCTAGCTAAGCGCTGTAAACTGACAGTTAGTAGAAATCCAAAGGACTACCATACCACCAAATGAAATCGTGATTCAAATTCAAATGAATAGATGGCGCTCCTAATTTAAATGCAAAATACAGTTTCTGCATTGCAAAATTACAGCGCCATCTAAGCCCCCAAATCTGAATTATGATTTCAGTGTTAGCACTGGTAGTGCCGTGTAGTGGAAGACGTAGGTAGTTTCTTTGACTATTGTTTCACAATCATTTGACGATAGTGCTAAGGCATGTCCGGACTAAATATTTCCAGACTAATCAAATCACACAGCATCACCTAACCCCAAACTAAGCAGAGCTTGTACTATGAGTGTTAGTGACTGATATACTAAATTGATAATTTTTTTGTTGTAAATACATACATATGATACATAGAAAGCACCCAGACCCGAAACCAGAAATTGTAGATTGTACAAAATGTGGTCCCCCGGCGGGAATCGAACCCGCAACCTCTTGCTTCTCAGGCCAACCTTCGCCAACAGAGTCACAGAGGTCGTTACTAACTAAGGGGTTAAAAAATTAAATCAAGGATTTATTTATTTATTTATTTATTTATTTATTTATTTATTAATTAACTAGCACGACTTACAAAAAAATCAATTACACTAATTAATATAACATTTAGTAACAATGATAGAGTATATACAAATAATAAAAAAAAAATTAAAATACATTTTATAAGAAATTAGCTAACAATAATTACAAATAAAAACATGCCAAGTAAACAAAAAAAAAATACAATCATAACAACAATAATTTACGTTATTTCCTCACTCTCACAAAACCGCAATAAAACAATCATAATTTTTCTCCAGTCATCGGCAAAAACAGGATAAGCATGACCTATAGATAAGATTATGCTAAAAACTTCTTTATAGATATTCATTTTAAAATACCTCGACATGAAAATGTTGTAGAACATTATAATGAACGCCTGGTGCGTGTCGTTCACAACCTTTCTGCTTTATATACCAACTTTGAATCACCTTGTATAACAGTGTGCCTTGAGGAGTGATCAATTTAGTAGATAATCAATTTAACTTTTCATAATTACTGTCAGGCGTGACCCAAACAGCCTAGAGAGGTTGATAATTACTGGCAGTGTGGAAGGAAAGAGAAGTCAAGGCCGCTCACCTACACGGTGGACCCACACAACACAGGACGCTACAGGTGGCACTCTCCAAGCATCGATACAGTTGGCTCAGGACTGGAGTCATTGGAGAGAAGTGGTGACTAAGCTGATGAGACGCCATAGTCACGTCCCTCAGTCCTTCTTAGTCGTAACCTCGTCATGAGGTTACGACTAAGAAGAAGAAGAATGAAACTTGGATAAGTATACTATCTTTGTATTCTTTATTTAGGCCTAATAACTCAGTGTCACTTATTGGAAAAGCCTAGGTTCCTGTAATACAGCTGCGCCTAGGTTCCTGTAATACAGCTGCTAAACCCATGTATTAATTTGTTATTTGTGTAATTTTATTGTATCAAATACATGATTAATTGATTGGCGGCACTCTACTCTGGCAAAATACTGTACTACAGATGTTGCATTCCAATAAAATAGGCACAGCAACACTTCGGGGGACCAGGTTCCGATCAACGATGGTTTTGGAAAGGTTTGGTTCATATAACGTGAGGCGAGCATACAGACAAAGATACTCACAGTTTAAATATCCAGGACTGCCTTATCCGCCTTGCATCGACAACACTGTCCTTTGATAGCACAACACGCACGATACTTTTCACAATCTGGCCAGGCTATTTTGTGTTGGATTTTGATAGGATTATAGATTTTGCGGTGCGCGCGCGCGGTTCGCGTGAGATCGATCTGATTTCTGCTTCTTGTCTCGTCGCTGTTAGCGCGCTCCTGTTTTTTTCATATATAATCTGTGCACGTCGTTCATGACGTTTCGATGCCTAATTTGTCGGTACACGATGAATTAACCAAAATAATAGACAGTGTTAATTTGAATTTAGAACTACAATTTTAAGGAAACGAAACAACAGACCTGTGTATAAGTCTGCCCCCTTTTGATTACCATTCGAATTGTAGGAGGTACAAACCTTTCAAGGCATCAACTCTTTCGCACAGTTTTAATATTTTGACATGCATAGACGGATACATCTGTTATGTAGGTACATTTTCGCCGTGACCGCAGCGGAGAAGCTGATGCATCAGCTGCAGTGCGGCATGGGGAACGACAAAGACCTTTTAGACCTTTTGGGGATTATACGCGAAATTCGGCGTAGGTGCCGCTTCTAGTGCATACAGTACCTAAACAATTAATTTACCACGCTGGCCAAGTGGGGGTTGGTGAATGTCACATGTCCATCAAACTCTTTAAAGTTCTCAGAACATGCCGGTTTCCTCACGATGTTTGCCTTCACCGTTAAAGCACACATACATTTTTCTAGAAGAAAAATCCAGAGGTGTTTGGTGAGGTTTGTGGAAAAAAAGTGGAATTTGCTCCAATAGTCCGTACCTATGCACAAGCCAACACGGCTTGTGCATAGGTACCTATTCTGCAGCAATTTTATTATATTCCTGTCCCTACATTTTGTATTTTACTGAATGACAACTATTTCAATTTAAATACGGAAAGTCTCTGATGTAATATAAAGCAATTTCATAAAGCTGTTCGAGTTATTTCCCGGTTGAAATAGCTTTGGATGCGCTTTAGAGCTTCATAAACGAATAATTCAGACTAGAATTTCTGCTATGTTTTTTCCTTGTAAATTCACGCTATTTTTGCTATTGTAACTGAAATAATTTAAACATATGATAAGCCTATTTATGGCTTATCGTATGTTTAAATTATTAGTAAAAATTTGACCAAAGATACAATACAATACAATACAATACAATACTCTTTATTGAACACAAAATAATAACACACACAAAAAGATAAAAATGTACAGAAATTGTGAATCAATGGGCGGCCTTATCGCTGATAGCGATCTCTTCCTGGCAACCTTGGGATGGACACAAATCAAAAAGCACGAATAAGACGGGAGTAGCAAAATAAAATGGAGATACGAGTATTAATAAATTAAATACAGATTAAATACAATATTACAAGATTTTAGCTATATGATACATACATGAAAACTATAAATAAATATAAAATACTTTTATTTACATACATATCATAAAATGAATGAAGATACTAATTTAAAAGAAAATATAAACCATAATTGGCTGCAAACAAGTCTACAACCAACGCTGGTCCATCAGATCCATGTTACACCTGCCAGAAACTATCTACCCGCAACACATCCCTCAACTTGGACGCTTGTAAAAACAAATATTAAATATAAATTGTAAAATCAAAAAAGATTATTCATCAAAAAAAATCCTAGGAACAATTCGTATAGATATTTCTTATTATATTAAACGATTATAAGGTATCAGCTTATACCATTTCTTTGTAAATATGGGTATCTAAGATACAGTAAGGCTATAATACCCATGCAAAAACTCAACTTGTAATTTTCGCGAAGCAAATCCAGAACTTCAGAAAAAAAACAAAACACAACGCACAAGTTCAGCACTCTGGTTAACGAAGTAACGAACACACACACACAATAAAACAAGCATCAGTTTTAACAACTACGCAGACGTCATTGAAAAACAGAACAATGTTTCCACCAAAAATTCATTGTTTTAGTTCAGTTTTTTTTTCTTTTTTACCTCTTCATGACTTTGCGCTTGATGCGCTACGGTTTGCCAATGTAATTTCTTTGTTTACTTTTTAAACAAGCATCTATGCTGCATACTCTTGTATATCATACCAATTTGAAGCTGACATTTCTACACTGACATTTATTGGATGGGCATAAGGAGTCCTTAAGTAAATGACCTTGTGTGATGCTTATGACCGTCAATATACTATACGTGTTTATGCCACAGAAAAATAAATTATCTACGTAACTGCCATAACCAAAGAGAATATAATCACTACGTTTAACGAGACAAGACCTCCATAGATACATTTGGAACATCATTTACGTCACGCGAATCATTATCAATTTTCTAAATATTACGTATTTTTACATATGTTTTCCATAATTAAAACCAGCTAAAACATTATTATGGTCTGCAGACATACGAGGGTACAAAATAAGTATGGTGTTTAATTTCTACTTACCAGTCTTAATTTAAAGTCAATTTTCTCAATTCCCTTTGTCTTAAATTTCTGCAACCATAAATCTCTTTATATAAATTATAAATGTTCTACACCATGTAGTTTGTGCCATTTTTGTAGAAAATCACTTGAAAATAGTTTTTAGCTAGCTTATAGCACTTTTAGTCACGAAAATATTGATAATTTTGAATAAATAACACTAAGCACTGAATAATTTGTGACAAATGCTGACATGATGTAGTCAAAATAAGAAAGAGATTTATTTGTTTTGACTTTATTAGTACTAAATACCAGATGTAATTGTGATTTATAATTTTATTATCAATAAATGACTAATTAATCGCTTTCCTTTAGTGGGAAATGTTGCTGATGGTTTTCGTGAATTAATTACGAGTCATGTTAAAAAAAAAGCTTTTCATAGCCCGCTTAAAGCGCAAGAGGTAGCGGGCCGAGGGGTCAAGTTTTTGTACGTTCAAGCACTTTTCTCCTTGTGTTGGGCGTTTTATAGGTATAATAAAAAATATCTATATATGTATATGTATTTATTATATTAAGTGTATCAGATATCTAGTACCCGTAACACAAGCTCAGAGCTTACCACGGGGCTAGATGTTGTTGTGCAGATTGTCCAGAAATATTTATTTAATTTTGATTCCTATTTGTAAAAAAAAACATTTGTTATTTACACTGTAGAACGATTACCTCTCAAAAAAAATATCCTATTTGCCCCATTCTACTTTAGATATAGATAACATAATATACAGGTTACGTAGTAATTTATTATTCTATGATACAGGTATACAAATTCACATACAATGTTATTAGATACAGTTTAAAAAAAAAAGATAATGTAACGAAAGACAAAACCGACAATGCACGGCCCTTTGTTAACGCTGCAGACCCATCGGCAAATCTCTCAACAAAGGCTTGCACCCCCTCCTAATACAGACAGACATACACACAATGGATTTACTTTTAACACCCTCATCCCCTTTTAGCCACATGGGTGTTTATTAAAATACTTTTGTTATTGAGTGTTTTAAATGGGAACGTAAGTTTCATGGTGTATTGATTTGGTACATCTTCATGATTTAACTATTTAACAAATCTTATTGAGATTTTTGAATATCTATAATAATAATGTAGGGCTGAAAAGTTTGTTTGATCGCGCTAAACCCTGGAATTATTGGTCCGATTTCAAAATTTATTTCACTGTAAATCTAAATAGCCTATTTACCGCGGGATAATTAATAATAACACATACATAGCTCTGAGAAAACCCTGACATTACGTTACAAGAAATAAAACAAAATATCAGTACATTTTTATTTTAAATAAGTTAACCGAAAGAGTGAGGTTTATCACTAATTAAAATGAATGTTGATGTCAATATTCACTTACATCTCTTGCGTTGCCGGACTTTTAACTATATCGCTAATTACCGGATTCAATCGACCGTCAAGAGTTTGTCTCATCTACAATGACTCATTGTAGCATTATCACTTTAATTAATATGTATTTTAAACATTTAATATATTATGTCGTGGATATAATTTTTTTTTGCAACTCGTATACCAACTAATAAAGACTTTATAAAACCATTTACAGTAATTATTATAACTGCAGTTATTACCTACTAAGGGCTGATGTTTCAATTGGCGATAAGCCACGTCACGTTTCACTCACGTTTGCCCCATACTTTCATTTCACATTCAGTTAGTCGGTAAAATATATATTAAACTAGCGGCCCGCCCCGGCGTCGCACGCGTAAAAAAAGTTCCCGGAAATTTTTCCTTATTTGCTCACCGTTTAGACCTACCCTGGACTACGACAAACATTTTAAAACCAAAATCAGCTCAATCGGCCCATCCGTTGTCGAGTTTTAATCAGACTAACGAACAACAATTCATTTTTATTTATTTAGATAGATATTGCTGGTCAATCCACACAAAAACATCTAGCCCCGTGGTAAGCTCTAAGCTTGTGTTACGTGTCCTTAACATCTGACATACTTAATAATAATAGAGACATACGAGTACATACCATCGTCAAAAGAACCGCTGTTCTAGTTTGAAACTATTTTGCTTTGCGTAGGTTTTTTTTGCTGATATTACATAGATTTTTTATCCGGATTTAACACCCCGACCAAAACCCTTGCAGAGCATACAAACACTTAACCCCTCGACGGGAAAAGAACCCGCAAGTAGACATTCGCCCACCGCTCAACGGAGACATTCAATTAGAGGATCGAAAAATCGACCCTACACGAAGAAAAAAACCCAATCACTTCCAATTTATTCATCCAATATCAAGGTACTCCAACATTGCACGCTAGCTTCAATATAATCCAATAAATCGCAGATACCTATGTACAAACTGTTGATATGTAGCTTGCACCCCGGATGCCCGGGCGAGCTGGTAACCATGGCAACGGGTAGCTCAACGCTAGTCGTGGATGGAAATGTAATATTCTGTTTAATATGGACGATGCTAGTCTGTTTGATAGGGCTTGGTCACACAACATGTTAGTGTAGAAGGACGGAGTTTACAACTGAGTTTAAAATGTATTTTATTTATTTATTTGTAAGGAAAATCAACAGCCAATATTATCACTATAACTAACCTAGTAGTAACAGAAAGCTAATTACAGATCTTCACGGATGGTCACATATTAAACATTAAAAAGTAAACACACCTAGATGGACACAATGAACATTACAAAATTATAACATCCAAAAAAACAAAAACCTATAAAACTACCTTTAAACTATCATTAAAATAACTATTAGTCGCTGTCTGATCGAGTTGACTCCCGAAGTAAACAGATCCAAGCCAGCAATGGATGGATCAGGATGTATGTATAGTAAAAATATTTATATATGTCATTTTGTCCATCTAAATTATTATAATAGTTAACACTATGCAAATAATTTTGAACTAGTACTTTTATTCCGCCTTGACGCGATGCGACGCCGCCGTACTGTTTGAAATAGAAGACTGAAATGAATGAAAGGACCCATGAGTGAACGATAAGTTTTGAACGCGGAATTGGTTTATTTGGCTCTTTCATGTAATAATTTCCACAGACGTCAAAGGTATAAATAAAGTGTGTTTTATATGCATTTTAAATTTAATTTTTATCCTTATTTTATTTATTGTTTTCTTTTATATTCTTCTTGGTGTTATTAATCTATGTACCTAGTAGATATATAAATATAGATAGATAGATAAAAAATACTTTACTACACACCAAACAAAGAAACAATTCAAAAAATTAAAACTTAACCTAGAATGCGTAATGGGCGGCATTATTGCTTCAAGCAATTTCTTCCAGATAACCGTGGATGGAGAGAAAAAAAATACAAATTTTATGGACGGTGGTTTACATACTATAAATAAAACTAGCCTATACTTAATTACATTAGACATAGATTGTAGTTGTTCAAAAATTTTTATTTAACTATCTTCTTAAGTTTTTTCTTTGTTTGTATTTGTGTGCTAAAAACATATTCTATTCTATTTGATTATATTATAATCCAACATGAATCATCTGAGGGTGAAGGAGTTTTCGCGTCTGAGGCTTGTATAATTAAATAAAGGAGTATTTTTCATACTGTACCATAGAGGTAGAAGTAAATAGGTTTTATGATATTCCGGAATATCGCGCTCTATGCTCTAAATTCAAATTATCTTGAATAAAATTTCTATTACCTTTCAGCTTAAAACTTTTACGGCGACTTAAAAAATTATAAAATTAAAAATCCGGATAAAATAAAAATAATCTCGAACACCCCATCCCTTCGAGGAGTGGAGTTACAAGGTTTGTTGTGAGAGGAGCGATCCCTGCCAATTAGTAAATATTATTGCAAACAGAATGTAACGGGAATTTATATTTAATTGTATCTCCCCTTCGGCCGTCGGCTCTTTGTCTAGGTATTATTGGAAATGTTTTGTTTGCATTTATACTGTTACTTTAATGAGCAGTGTACGTTACAGTAAAGGTAAATTTACAACGTACAAGTAAGAAGTACTATTAAGTTATTGGATTACGATAGCGGAGGGGAAACGGAGCGGAGATAGGGCATTTAGTAGCGGACGGTCGAATTACCCTCTCGGCCAACATTTTCATTAATCAATGTAATTGTTAGGAAATGGGAATAGATACGAAGCGTTCGATTATCCACTCCGACAGGGATCCTATTGTGACTCCTATTACTAATCAAATTAAAGTGTATTATAGGCACGTCTCTCACTTTTTAATATCAACTGGAACTTGGCAAAATGTCTAAAACAGGATCACACGCAAAACAATTGCTCATGTGTGCAAACACTTGCATTTGCTCCATAAAAATCCGACCATCATATTTTTCTATCATATTAAGTCCCTATATCAGATGTCGAGTACCAGTAACACAAGCGTAGAGCTTACCACGGGGTTATACGTTGTTGTGTGGATTGCCCAGAGATATATATTTTTGGTGCAGAATATTTATCTTTAACAAACAAATTTTTTTATAATAAGTATCATTAAAAGCACTGTGAATAACCTAACCTAACCTAACTCGCATCTAATCTTCGAGTTCATTATTTATCTTTCACCAAAATATCTTAATTGCTTCTAATTTCGCCTAAAGCGGTTGAAATCAAAGAGATCATTCCATTCCACCGTTCGCGTCCCCATTTTCGGGGGCGGCCCGCCGGCCCACTCGCGGCCTATTTGAGGCCCGCGGCTTGAGAGTTCAATGTCTGGGGTAGGCCCGTCTTCGTCTGAAGGTCAGATGTGTTTTGACGGTTTCAGAATTGATTTAGTCTCGTGGAAATGTTAGGGGATTAAACCCAGAGAAATATGAGATTTTGTTGACGTCTGACAGAAGATGGTGTTGGAATACTTTTAAGTGTGACTTCGTGTATATCATTGTAGCACCTATGATAATGAAATGAAATGAAATGAAATGAAATGCATTTATTTTGGTACATTAACAAACAACAGCACAGAAGACAGCATACACAAACAGACACAAGAAAATTAACATAAAAACCACAAACAGATAATTAGCTGCCAGGCTGTGCTGCCATGTACCAAAAAAAATGAGTGGATTGTTATGTTTTTTTATGAGCAGACGAGCTACTTTACATATTAGGGTGCTTAGATTTAACTTAAGAGCGTCAATGTGAACGGTTATTTCTATGTCATTGAGTTGAAATTGTGCTATAACTTTTCAACAATGGAACAATTTTAATAAAAAAGTCTGAGTAAAACATCGCAATAAAAAAAAACACTCAGTGGTCAAACCAATAACTACATGCATCTGTGCTGAAAAATTAAAAACAAATAGGGGCGAAATGAATACTACACGTAGCTTTACTTATTTCACCCTTCAAAATGTAAATAGCGTTTGGCGTTGAGCTTGCCAACAACATTCAGCCTGGGGCTACCAAACCAATATTCGGTCATTTCCACGATATTCTCTGTAAAGGATTTAAAGTCAATATTACTGACGGATGCCTCACAGGTATTATGTTATTGACATGTTCACAAAGGGACGTAACAACATATAGGTTTATGTAATGTTTAGTTCGATCCAGTTTGCACTAAAACGTCATTGTGTTGTATAGTATCGTGTTGGTTAATGTATATCTGTGACCATTCTCTAAACATCTTTATTACTTGCTACTACTAGTAGGTACACAAGGCGATAGTGCTGTCTTAAGAAGCTTTTGTTCGGGTTACTTAATATTATTAATATCAAAATACATATCACGACTTTGCCCCTGTTTTGGAACTATAACCATCGCAATAAATAAGCAATCTAACAATAAAATAATTTTTAAATCTGACTAGTTCTTACGATAACAAACAAACTCTTTAGCGTTATTATACTAGTATAGAAAAATATATATCTACTTTGACGATGATGAGAACTACCGATCACTATGTTCTAGTAATTTGCGATAGTAATAGCTACTAGATTGACGAATGGCAAGTGTGAACGGTCCCCTGGTCCAAAGTCCAGTATTGATTTGCACCGGACATCAAAGGGAGTGCGTCAAAGAGATAATAATTAACATTGGAACTGATTGCTGCTGCAGGACACTCGCGAAATAAAGTGCTTCGCCATAATACATTTAACAATATATTTGGTAATTTTACAAAGAAATGGTTTCAGAACTGTTTACTTATAAGAAATATCATTTGGAACTATATTATAATTTTATTCAAAAATATTTTTTTTTAAATATTATGTTTTCCGTTTATTCATCACGAGCTTTCAAGTTGCAGGGTTAAGTACTCTCACCTAATTCTTTTTGTGAAGCGCAGAATTTTTGTAATTTTTATGACCAAACTAAGAGAATGAGTTAAAAAAATTATTATCATACTTTTTCACCTACTGGGAATTAACAATTTTATTTGCATTATTTTCTAGTTACCACAGTTCCACTTTGCACGGGTTGAAATTAAGCATATTAAACGGCCTGCGGAATCAATTTAATTATAGCTGAAAATTGCATTAAAATCTGTAGAGTGGTTTATAAAAGCTTTACAGAGTCAGCGAAAGTGACTTCGTTTAATAATATTATGTAAAGTTCATTAAAAAACGGGATTTACTACGCAGAGTTGATTAACTTTCAACGTTTTGGACATCACAAGTTATGGAAGGAGTAAGCGTCTCCTTCTAGAAGTAACTATAAAATGTTTATCTTAAAAACTTCGTTAATCCTTCGACGTATCGACTATAAGTCAAAAGTAGTCTCCATCGGAAGGAGTGAGCAGTCAACGAGCTTGTATATTTTATTTATTTTTCTTTATTCGGAGCAACAAAAAATTATACTCTAGACTAGTTAAATAATCTTAAACTAACATCCTTATACTATATTATATATTATATATAACCGTTGCCGCTGCCCTTAGATTATTATAAGCGAATATCGGCGTAGCTATTACAACTACGTAATACAAAAAATATATTTATGTTAAGTACAAACATTTTAACACTAATTGACAACTAAAAAATTTATTTTTTATTTTTTATACATAGACAGATAATTGTAGGTATGGAGTTACACGAAACTAGATATTTCTTGCTAATATTTATGTCGTAGTAATAAAGTACTATATCTAGTTAAATATAAATAAATAAATATTTCCGGACTAAACACACAGCTTCTACTAGCCCTAAACTAAGCAGAGCTTGTATTATGGGTGTTATGTGACTGATATACTACATAGATATATTTTTTGTACCTATAATACATAGAAAATACCTAGACCCGAAACCAGAAAATGTAGATCGTACAAAATCTGGACTTTCACCCACCGAGTCACAGAGGTCGTCAAAACGGTCGTAATATTACTTTACTACTAGTACTATAACTTTTGAAACTATCAACACTATTGAGATTTATACCGTGAAATATCAAAAAAACTCACAATACATCATAAAACATGTAAAAAAAGTATCTCACTATTTGGTTTTAGTCAACGACTGTATTAGAAAGTATCTCACTATTTGATTTTAGTTAACGACTGTATTAAAAAGTATTTGGTTTTAGTCAGCGACTGTATTACAACCCTTGCAATATCACGCTGTGGATTCTAATTTGACTGCTGAATACCTGCCAACTAATCCGTCCAGTAATGAGACATTTCTACTGCACGTGTCGAAAGCTTTGCGCTTTTGCTGCATTCATTAATGAGTTTGGGAATATTTGGATATTAGCAGCAATGTCTGTGGTGACCTTTTGACTCGTCGGCGCTTTCAAATCAGGCGTACGTCTTTAGGGTTTGTGTAGAATTTTCTGCTTTATATTTATTTAACATAAATTAAAAGGAAGCTTAGTATTTTCATAATTTAAATTGGAAGGCATTGCAAACTTCAACACAGTTTTTACATAAGTATCATAAGTTTTAGTTACAAGAATGGTGTTTTGTAATAACATTGCATAATAAATCCATTTCTAAAGTAAAATGAAATTATCCTACTGATTATTTCTATCTATGTCGCTGTGTTCTCGCGTCAGGCGGAGGACAGAGCTCAATGGCTGGATGTTAGGGACATCCCCGCCTTAAAATAAAAAGATATGTAAGCTGGCCTATTTTTGGATTTGCTCGGATGAAAAAACCTTATGCAGAAAACCATAAAGAACCGTTCAGAAGTTTTTAAGTTTATCCCTAACACAAGGTAAGTCAAACGCTGCGGGGAACTTTAATTTATAATAGTTTTTAAATTTAAATGATAAACTAACACAAATCAATGTAATTTACAGTGATGAAATTACAAATTTATTACTTTTAATGAAAAAGGTAAAAGGGAAAATAGAGTTTTAGATATTTATATTATAGTGTTACCCATAAATATTAGTTTCCATCCTTCATATACTGGAAAACCACATTTAGCATTTACATTGTCACTGTACATTCTCTACAGTTACAGTTCGATATTTCCACATAAAACTACGTATATTTATTGAAATGAAAAAGAGAGCCAACAAACATTTTTACAATCTGGTATTTCGTGGTAAATCCACAAAAAGCCGACCCTGTCAATATTGACTTTGGAGTCCGTAGGTTTTGTGTATATGGCGAAAAAAGGAATATTTATTTACAACTGAATATATGAGAGTGCACAAGGCTTTTTCAAAAATACAAAATATAATGAGTTATGGTAATAATTCCCCTAATGCCGACTGTGATCGGTTGATTTATTTGAACTTGTAATATGAAGGCTTTTACAATTTAAAGTCGGTTATTTACACACAAAATATTATTAATTACACTTAAATTATATTAAAGTATTATTGAAATCAAAAACTTATCTGTTTCGTAGAAAAGGATAAATTTGTTTACATCACTAAGGGAAATATTGAGTAATTCATTTGATAAGTCAATTAAACCCTCCACGTAAAGTACAAGTAAGTATATATAAGTATATATACATAAACCTTTTATTTACCTATTAAGTATATATACGTAAACATCGACATCTTTTTAGAAACACAAGACTTACAGTCACAGAATATTTAGAATTATCAGAGATAAAAGAAAGAAGACTTCAACAAACAAACCTACAAGAAGCCCAGAAAATTAACAAATATGCTGTCACACCAAAGAAATATATTAAACCAAGACAACTAGAAATCAAACAAACACTCATTCAAGACCACAACCAATCAAACAAAATATCTTTAGAAGAACAAACACCTTACCCAGAATGTGCAGGTGACTCAACAATGAGAGGAAAATTTTTTCGATGCTAAATTCAGCATACTAATACAAAATATACAAAGCATAAAAAACAAAACAGATATTCTACACTCCGCCTTAGAAGATAACCCACACCATATTATATGCCTCACCGAGACGTGGTTAACTAACAACCAATTAACTTTTACCAAGATCCCACATTTTGATTTTGGAGCTTCATTCTGCAGAAAAGAACATCGTGGAGGTGGCGTAGCCATTCTAGTGAAAAAAACAATTGCATATAAAGAAAAAAAAGACTATGAAGATCTATCAATTGAGAATGTGGTTGAATGCTGTGCCTTAGATATAAAACCAAATGTAACAGTCATTACTATTTATCGCCCGGATAGAAACATAGATCTATTCTTTAACTTTATAGAAAAATTGTTAAAAAAACTAAAAACTAAAAGCTATAGACATTTAATTATTACTGGAGACTTCAATATTGATATAAAAACAAATAACTACTTCAAACTAGCTAATCTTATGTTGGAATGCAACCTAAGACAAATAATAAATAACCCAACAAGAGTTACTGGAAAATCATCTTCTTGTATAGATCTTATTTTTACAAACAATCACCTTTTTAATGTAACTGTAGAAGACCTTGGTTTATCCGATCACAAAGGATTAATCTTTAAATTTAATTTAACTAACAATCCTGAAACCAAATGCATAAAAATAATAAAAAGAAAATTTACAACACAAAATATTAAAAATTTTACAGAGGCATTAAACAATATAAACTGGGTAGAGATAGTTAAAGATAATAGGAACATAAATGAAAATTACAACTCATTCCATGACACTATAAAAAACTTATTAGATAAATACATACCGCAAAAACTCTATATCCATAAAACAAACAGAATAAAAAACACTTGGCTTACAAAAGGAATAAAACAAGCTTGTAGAAACAAAAGACTTATAAAATCTCTAGCTAACCAAAGTAACAATCATCCTGTATTAAAAGCACATTTTACTAATTATTCAAATCTTTTAAAGAAATGTATTAAAAAATCTAAATTCTTATCCTACACGAACAAAATGAAAAAATCTTCTAATAAAACAAAATGTATGTGGAACTTAATTAACCAAATAACAAAACCAAACAAAATAAGCAAATTTCACGAAAATATTAAACTAATTAATGAAAAAAATGAAACCATACAATCTCCAGAACAAATAGCAAACCAATTCAATGAATATTTTACATCTATAGGAAAAATTTCTCAACAAACAGTTAGTAGCTCACAGTCAACAACTAACCAAATCCCAATTAACTCAATATATTTACAACCGGTTACCGAAAAAGAAATATCAAATATAATTTCAAAAATGCCCACTAAGACAAGCTCAGGTATTGATGAGATACCACCCACACTAATAAAATCATGTAACAAAATCCTTACCCCAATATTAACTAAATTAATAAACCAATCATTCACCGAATGTACCTTTCCTGAAAAACTAAAAATAGCCAAAATTAAACCAATTTTTAAAAAGGTTGGAAAAAATTTTAACTTATCAAACTATAGACCAATAGCCTTGCTTCCCACTTTTTCTAAACTCTTTGAGAAATCAATGTCTACACGTATGTATAAATTTCTAGAAAAATTTCAGTTACTGGACAAACACCAATATGGTTTTCGTGAAAAACGTTCAACATGTCTAGCTGTTTACCATTACATCCAAGAGGTCCACAGCTACCTCCGTGGCAAAGACCATGCTGTTGGTTTATTGCTAGACATGTCAAAATCCTATGACAGAGTCATACACTCCATTCTTTTAAATAAATTAGATGAAATAGGAATAAGAGGAAGAGCACTAAAATGGTTAGAATCATATTTAAACAATAGAAAACAGTATGTACAAATAGAACACTTTAACGAAACCACGGGAGAACTAAGTTTTATTAATTCTAAAATTCTAAATGTCAATAATTCAATACCACAAGGTAGCGTATTAGGATGCATATTATTTTTAATCTATATTAACAATTTACCTAAAGTAATAAATACTATGTGTATCCTCTTTGCAGATGATATTTCCCTATTATTTAGATGTCCAAAAAACCAAGATAACCACAAAATAATAGGAGATACCTTTGAAAGCGTAAAAAAATGGCTAGAAAACCACAACCTTTTAATAAACACAGACAAAACAAAATTAATTCAATTTAGACCATATCAAAAAACTCCATATGACCTCAAACAAATCAAAGACAAATATAAAATAGAAGAAGTAAAAGAATTCAAACTTTTAGGTATCACAATAGATACACACATAAACTGGAAAAACCATTTGAAAAAATTAAAAATCAAAATGAGTCAGTTTACCTATGTACTTGGTATTTTAAAAATCAACACTAAACCAGAGTGTGCTTTCTCCGCCTACTATGCATAATATCTACTCAAATATAAACTATGGAATCATTCTATGGGGAGATAGTACTGATGCGCATGATATATTCATCTTACAAAAAAAATGTGTACGCATCCTTGTAAACATACATCAACCAGAAAGTTGCAAACCATATTTTAAAAAAGAAAAAATACTTACACTTCCATCTATATACATATTAGAGATTTCACTATTTGTCCGCAAACATATCTCCTACTTTAGTTTTAACAGTAACCCACGACACAAAAACAAACTTATACTTCCAGAACCATTTTTAGAAATTTATAAAAAAAGCCCATATTACCGGTCAATTAAAATCTACAATAAATTACCTCAACATATTAAAAACATTGAAACAGACACATTATTTCAGAGTAAATTAAAACAACTACTTATAAATAAAAGCTACTATTCAGTAAAAGAGTACATGGACGATAAATTAGATTAAAATAAATTGTCACATAGATAGGTTCATAAAAATAAAAATTCCACAAAGATTACATATTAATAATATAAATAATTTAGTTTAATAACATAAATTTACATTTATTTAATTTTTAAAACTTATTTGTGCAATAAATAAATTTTATAATTAATACTTACATCAAAATTGTAGAATAGGTATCTACATAAATAAGTTTAGTAATAATATTCAATATATAAAATAATATTCAAGGTATAATATACTAATATTTTCAATTAAGGTATAGATACAAATCTGTGATAAATAAAATAGAAATAGGTAAAAAAATAATAGTTAACAAATAAAATTAATGTTTTCATCACCAGCCATCACATTATAATATATAACTTTAATACATAATTTGATATAAATTGCTAAGATAGTTTATTTAAGTTTCTTACCAACTGTTCCTATTAATAAGATATGTAGTTTATTTAAGTAAATTAGTATAGGGTACACCTTAAGTTAAGTTGAAGTTGTAATGCCCCAACGGGGCTCATGTCAGGGAATTTAATACGTTAACACCTATATGTAACCACATGATGCAACAAATAAATAAATAAATAAACCTCGAAATAACAGATTATATTACCAAGTTCTATTTTACAACTTGCCCAATTTTTTAAAAGTTAGATGATAACATTTCATGAATATATCAGCTTGTCACCATGTAAGAGTCCGTCTATTATTGTAAAATAAAATACAAGCATAATATGAATTTTTAACTCATTCTTGATACTCAAGAAATTATGTTTATTTTGATAAATAAATATAAATTATTTTATTTTGTCTTTATTTTTAGATTTAAACTTAGACCTAAGAATAATTTTCAACACGATTTGTAAAATAATTGTTAAGAAATAAATGAATATGAATATGGCATATCGGTTGTTATTAAGGCGCTTCTAAACGGGCGTTAGTTTTCTGCAATATGTGACTGCTCTATTGGCAACAACTTGCCCGGCTATTACATGAATTCTGTTCGGACACATACATTGCCACACCTTAAATTATTTTTAAATTTTTGTCAAGGAATTACTTAAATTTTTCAAGTTTCGTTTACAATGTTGCCTATTGCATTGCAGCCATATACTCGTATTGGTGGCGATTCACAGATTGCTTAAAACTAAAGCTAGCTAGTTATTTTATGTTAGACTTATTTTAGGCCGTTGGCGCATTATGAATACATCTAGAGTTTCCTAAAATTCCAAAACTGAATCATTCGCTGGTTGTTCCTAAGCGCTTGCGGTTGCGGTTCTGATTCTTTTGTCGTTCACCACACCCAGCCCACTATTAGATTTTCCCGTGAATCACTTTTTCCCGCGTTTTAAAGTAGTCCATGTCCTGTGTATCCATTTTAAGTGATCTGAAATGTATCCCACTTTTTATTGGATTTTTCCGCGTAATTCATTTTTTCCCGCTGTAAAAAGTAGCCTATGTCCCTCTAGAGAATCTGTGTCCCAAATTTCAGTGCCCTAGTGTGTTTCTTGCTATTGATGTCGATTGATATTGAACCATAAGGCTAAAATTGACGTTAATGTAGAACTATCAACTTAAATTTTATCCGGGAATTTTAGGAAGTTACATCAGAATATATGATATTTTTTTTGTGTTTTGTTTTTTATTTTTGACGTGTCTAAGTTTTGTAAAACCAAACAATGGAAATAAATGATTTTGTATATTGTGTCTTGAATAGCTCTAATGTCATTAATAGTCATTTATTGATAATATTATTATACGTCACAATTACATTTTGTTTATACTGGTTTTTCAGTACTAATAATGTCAAACCAAACAAATCATCTAATTCAATTACTTAATAAATATGTCAAATTGCAAATAATGTAGTCAATATCATTTTAGCCATTTTAAATAGCTCTTGTCTAGAGCTCAACTCAGAATAGCTACCAATTGCTCGTTCAGAAGTGCCATTAGGCATTCAGTAAAAATAGCATAGCGACGCTACAATCAATAGTGTTGTGTACTTTCCAACGACCTGCTGATCGTAGACGTCTACAAGTTTCGTAGAGCCTCTACGACTTTCGTAGCCACTAAACATTCTACGCCTCGTAGCACGGACATCCTGTGCGTGGAATAACAATTATTTTCAGTTTATATCAAACGTTGTATGTAAAAGCTTTCATGACTCTCAAAGCAACCATATTCACTTGCAAATACAAATTAGTGGTAATTGTGCCTTTGAAACTAAATACGGGGTGATTAGGACCTAGTGCATTCCAATTAGTTTAATACCTTCCTCTCGTCTCCTCATTAAGCGCCCTATTAGTAAATGCGTTTTGTCTCAAATTACATTGGCTTTCAAAAAGTGAAGCGTATTTTCTAGACAAGCTTATTTTATTAGCGTTCCGTTAATTTTATGTTTTTTTAAATTATGTAGAGGTACATACACGAGTGGAATATGGCGAGATCTAGCGATGTACGGACATCCAAAGTAAATCAGGGCATCGCGACTCCACAATATTTCAATCAAGCGGACTCGGGTACTGGATACACAAAAACCTTTGTATATAAATAACTAGCTGTGCCCCGCGGTGCTACCCGCGTTATAATGTATTTTCCCGCGGAATGACGTTTTCCCGCGGTAAAAAGTAGCCTATGTTATTTTTCAGGCTCTAGAGATTCTGTGTACCAAATTTCATTTAAATCGGTTTAGTAGTTTTCGCGTGAAAGAGTAACAAACATCCATACATCCATACTTACAAACTTTCGCCTTTATATAGTAGTAGGATTGATTATCGGCAGTAATATTCCAAAGCGTGACTTTGATTGATCAAAGTCACGAAATTATTTATGATGAATTAACGGACACAATTTAGGCTTTTAATAAATATAAAATCAAGATATTTCCATTTATTGTTTTATCTAAGTGAGTTCATTATAATTTCAACAATAAATTTGTAATTTCCTTGATAATAAAGTTACATTACCGGAAATTACCGAGCTAAGTTTTTTTTTTGCCGTTGTAAGTTCCGGGCCCCATTACGAAACACGAAAAAATCGCTTCACGCACTGGCCCAGCCCGGAGGGTGGTGACAGACCGAAGCCTACCACCAGATACTGTTCTTAGCACCACCCGGAGGTCACGTGTAAGGCTTCAGAGGGTTAACACTTACGGACGTGAACAGAAAAAACTTTTAAAACACTCGACTTTCATTCCGAAGGTTCAAATCCTCGCACGAACCCGGGTGTTTTCTTCTTGAAATATGTATGTGCACTTTATAACACATGCTTTAACGGTACAGGCAAACATCGTGAGGAAACCGGCATGTTCTGAAAACTTTAGGGAGTTTGAAGGACATGTGACATTCTACAACCCGCACTTGGCCAGCGTGTTGAATTTAGGCCTTATCTCTCTCGTCAAGTGAGAAGTCCATGTTGCCCAGCAGTCGGAACGTTAATAGGGTGGTGATAACTATAATGATGACCAATGTATTTCTAATAGCACTATAGTGGTGGCGGCGCGGTGGCAGCGTGGTGGTGGTGTGCAGGAGCGCTAAGGCATTTACTTATCTCAAACATACAAGCAACAGACTCGAGAAACTCAAGAAATTTCAATATTGGATATTGAATAGCAGAGTATACTTAAGTACCAGTCTCAAGTGATGTGAAGCTGCAATGCTTATTGAACATTCCAGTGAATTATCTAAACTAAAGGTTCTACATCAAAGTTCGTGGAATACTCAAACAAAGCATTTTACCTGAGAGCTTACAGAATACTGGGAAATATGAGGTACACTGAACACCGAGCTTTTAAGCGGGGAAGGCTGCCCTAGCGCCACCTAATTGGTAGTGAGGTATATTTATGTAGATGTCACATTAAAATAATCAATATCCTAGTTAATTAAACTACTAAACTTACTTACTAAACTTACGGAAAATAATAGGCTGTTAAAATTTTAGGTAGTTGATTCATTTACGACGTCTCTCGTATTTTCCGGTGACATAGATATAAACCACGTTTTAGATTGATGTATAAATGGTAGTGCTAAGTTTCTTTATTATTATAGGGTTATTTAATCCCCCATGCGCCGCGGGGCCTCGGCGATAGAATGTTCCGTGTGGGTGAGAGATTACTTTTAAACATGTTTTATTTGAGATTGCGTAGTTTCAAGTCGTTGATTTGTCCAGGATCTTAAAAGACTAATTTACATACAAAAAGTAAATAATATTTATATTATTAAAGTTTTGTTATTGGTACCCATTATTTGAAAGAATGAGCGAAGGGAATGAGTGAATTATGATTGTAATGCAATAACTTTCAAACCATTGATGGAGTTTTATTGAAATTAAGAAAGTATGCACAGACTGTAGACAATTTTTTAAGTTCGTTAACAAAATTGGTTAATTCGTTTTCGAAATATTAAAATGTTTGTGAATTATATTTCCCTCCGACCAAATGCGTTAAATGCATTTTATTAACAGGATAATACCCGTGAATAAAATAATTGATTAACGCGTAATATATTTAATGTTTAGTACCCGAAACTGAAGCTCAGAGCTTATTTGTTTGTTACATGTTTTTGTCTAGATTGCCCAGATACATTTATTTATTTTTTTAAGGTGGCGCTAGTGTTTGTTACTTTGTAATCAGAACACACAGACTTTATTTCATGGAATCACGGGTTGAGAGCTATTTGTTGAGGTTTCAGGTGCATTTCCCGATACTCGAAATATTCTGTTTTGTGTAAATAGCCAGATGCGAGATGAAAGCGATACCTATCTACATCATCGGTTATCGAAATCGTATTTATAGGACATTCATTATACTAAAATAATGAATGACCTATTATATTATATTATGTTATATTATATTATATTAATGTTTAACTTTTGTTGGGACCTTTTTGGAACTAGATACATTTAAATATTCTGTAATCGTTAGATCAATAAAATTAACTGTCACTTTTTTCCCTGCATGTATTTTTATGTATTTAATTCTGAATAAATGATTTTGTATTTTTGTATTTTGTAACTATTAATTATGTGGGGAGAGCATAGTTTGGCCAGCATTATTAAATTATTTGATTGAATCAAGAGTGAGGTGATACGAGTACATAGGGACATAGAATTAGGCCAGCTACAGCACCCAGCCGGATCGCATCTGCACCAATCGTACTTGAAGGGTTACTGTTGGAGTTAAACGGATTAGCTCGTGATGGCGGCAGCAGGCATAACATAATATGAAAAAGAAAAATAAGATTTATTTACCTAAATAAAAAATTAACAACCTATTGAAATTAACATTAACCTCTACACTAGGCAAAGTTGTATTATACAGTACGAAGATAAGTCATTGGGGCCGAAAAGTTCTCAAATAGAGACTGAAAATCAGAGTCCGTGGTAGAAGACATTCACCGGCTTCTTGACTAGATAAACTCCGTGAGTTATCTGTAGATGAAGGCGGAAGTATGTATTTTAAATATGTTAATCAGTGAACGTTGTACGACATAAATCTAAATTTAAAATTTAAGAAAAACTCCCGTTTTCAATGCATTTTTTTTTATTAAAAGTAAAGCACCATAATATTTTGTAATGTACACGCGAAGCGCTTGCATTTGATACCCCACTCCAGTATATTTTCAGATTTTCAATTTTCCTTTCCCACTCTCACACCCATAACTTTTAAACGGCTCAACCGATTTTCATGAAACATGTCTAAGCGCCACACGCACACGCTAACACTAGCGCCAAACTCACCTTTCATACAAAAAAAAACAAAATTGAAATCGCTCCATCCGTTCGGGAGCTATGATATCCCAGACAGACAGACAGACAGACATACAGACAGACATACACGTCAAACATATAACACCCTCTTTTTTGGTCAGGGGTTAAAAAAGAAAATGAAGATGAAATAGTTGTATGTTGTGTGGATTGTCCGGAAATATTTATTTATTTATTTATTATTCTACGTCTTCGTGACCCATCTCAGACCGGTTCGGCTTTTTACATAAGGTTGCATCAGGGGATTGTGGTCAAATGAAGGCTACTGGCATAAAAAATAAACTTCACTGCAGCTAAACTCTAAATGCAAGTCCACACCCTCCAGGTAGTGAAGTCGAACTTTGACCGGCTTTTTATAGAAAACCAGAGAGCGGAAATTTAATTTTAACCCTTTTTGTCAGTAGCAACATAAAGCTAAAAGAAGAATTCCGCTTTTCAAATAATATTCAATAATATGAAAGTTCCATGAACCGTGGTTCACATTGTCCGCTCTTGCAAATATTGGGAAATGGAATTTAATTTGTAAAATGTTGTAAATGTTTTCTGAATAAAATTAAATTCTGTTGCACCGTTATGAACAAAGGAATGTTTCGTCTGTAAACAACTATTCGATGGAAGTATTACGAACGAAAATCTTTAGGGATAAATTAACTTTACTTATAAGTGATACGGGGCTGGATATTGTTGTGTGGATTGTCCGGATATAAATATATAAATATTTCCAAACATTTCACACAACAACATCTAGCCCCGTGGTAAGTAAGCTCTAAGCTTGTGTTACGGGTACTAGATATCTGATATACTTAATATAATAGTCATACAGTTATAGATATTTTTTATTATACATATTAAATACCCAGACCAAGGAGATCGTGCTTGCGGACTTTCACCCTCGGCGGGAATCGAACCCGCTACCTCTTGCGCCGCAAGCGGACCCTCGCCCACCGCGCCACTGAAGCAGTCAATATATTATTATTATTAATTAAATTGTATGTATGTGTAGGATGAGAATGGTTTAAGATTCGTTTATATTTAACGATGAAAATGTTTTTACATATTACCCATCGTGGTGGATTTAGCCGGTCAACGGGCGGAGATTCTGAAGTTATATAATTGTAGCTACGCCCAGTTTCACGCAACCAGGAACAAATTTTTGAACAACAAAGATTAGCACTATTTTTATGGCGGCATTATATTATATCTCACTTTAATTTTTGTATCTCTTTCTTTCATGTCAGATATTTTTCAGTGCTTCAGTTTTATTGAAAATTATTAAAAACTAGTGGCCCGCCCCGGCTTCGCACGGGTTTTTATTCAATTTTTTTTTCCCGGCAATTATTCGATTTTTTCTCGCCTTTTAAACCTTCCCTAGACCTCCACGATCATTTCTAGACTATGATAAGATAAATCCGTTCAGCCGTTCTCGAGTTTTAATCAGACTAACGAACAACAATTCATTTTTATTTATATAGATTATCATAATTTTTGTGATTGAAAGTGCTATAGGCTAGCTAAAACTGTTTTCATTTGATTTTCTACAAAATTGGCACAAACTACATGGTGTAGAACATTATGATTTATTTTGTACAAATGGTTGCAGAAATTAAAGACAAAGGGAATTGACAAAGTTGTCATTAAAAAAGACTTGTCTTTAAAGAAATTAAGGACTATACTTATATTGTACCCTCGTATGTCTGCAGACCATAATAATAATTTAAGCCGGCTCGAATTATGGAAAAATCATGAAAAAATACGTAATACTACTTAATACTACTTACAAACAAAAGTGATGGGATAATTTTAATGTAGATATCGATAAACGGAATAATAAGAAACATGTTTCTATAACACTTATTTTTTTTCTGTTACAGACCAATACCATCTCGTTTTATTAAACCTGCCCCTGACTAGATGCTGAATTTATGGAAACTTCTATGGCTAAATGTATGTATATGTAATGCAGAAGAAAGCGATCCGTCTATCGTCCGTCGCCGTCGTAAATAATAAAAATAAATAATGTACTCTTTTTGTCCATATGTATAGTAAGCCGTTGATTTTTAAATCCATAATTTTGTAATTTAATTTTGGTACCTTATTATACCCATGTGAAGAATGAACCTGATTTATCGATATCGATTTAATCAGAACTACCAAAGGACAACCCTATATTGTTATCGTTGTGTTGGTATTGACGTTTTTTTCTATATACTGGCAATGATTTGCGTGCTAAGTGACGTTCCAAATCAATGTATGGAGGTATCGTCTCTTAAACATGCTGTGTGTAGTTATATTGTCTAAGCCCACGCAGTTTCATGGAAATAAAGCTTTTGAGAAAACATTATTATATAAAAATATAAGCTACCTTATGACAACTAAACTTATAAAAATAAAATATAGATAAACTGCTTCTTCTTCTTCTTTTATTTTTTGGCGTCCGTGACTAGATAAAATGTCGTTAGCATTCGTTTGTTCTAGTTCACTTTGAAATTAGTTTTTGTCAGAAAGAGACAAAATTCATGCTAACTTAAAAAGCTTTCCTTCAAGCTAGAAAATGTTTACTTGCATTTTTGCTAATTAATGTATTATATACTACTAAAGGAGTAAATTCCAACGAATATATATATTTTTTTTGTACTTTTTTCCTACTGTAACCTGATATTGAGAATATTAATAGAAAGCTTTTGTTTACTGAGGATAGGTGATTCTAAGAACACAATAGAACAGTCTCGTCTAGTAAATCGGATAATGGAGTTTTATCTTCTGAAAGCCTGTCAATGTTACATTAGCGATACAATGGCCAAATGTCAATGTTCAGAAAAACAACATTTTTGTTCCATGAGCTTAATGTGGAAAATATATTATGTGTGAAAATGAAGGCCTGATGGCGCAAATGTGCTCAGCGTCAGGTTTAAATTATCTAAAGACAATTCTTTATATCGATTTTTAACAGGTATGTTTTCGTATCTGTATAAAAAAGTAATATTGAAACTTAGTTAATATGGATATATTTTTAATGCTATATAAAAATATATGTGTTTAGTTAAGAACAAGAAAAATATTTTCTTGTCCTTGCGCCCGCGTTAACTCGTTATGTTCAATTAGCTACTATATACCTATTACACGAAAAAATGCAAACAGAACTTGCTTGGGACCAGCCGAAGACAATCTCTATATAATAGTTCAAATCGTTCGAGGTTTAAAAGGCCTTACTATATCCAATTTCTGATTATATAGACATCGAAGTTTTGTACCTTATTTAAATTGCTGTGCATACAATGCTCTATCAACATCTTCTGCGTAAAACTTCAAAGAGATCAGAAAACGTCGGGAAGTTATCTGAATGTTTAGTCATCAGCACCATCAGCACCCTATTAACGTTCCCACTGCTGGGAAACAGGGACTTCTCTCTTGACGAGAGAGATTAGCCCTTATTCACCACGCTGGCCCAGTGCGGGTTGGTGAATGTCACATGTCCTTCAAACTCTCTTAAAGTTCTCAGAACATGCCGGTTGCCTCACGATGTTTACCTTCACCGTTTCAAGCACGTGTTTAAAGCGCACATAAATTTCTCAAGAAGAAAAATCCAGAGGTGCGTGGCCTGGTTTGAACCCACGACCTTCGGAATGAAAGTCGAGTGTCCTCCCACTTAGCCAACACGGCTTTTTGTAAAAATAATTGGCGTTAATGTTTAGTCACTATCATGCAATCAGTTTAACAAAAATTACAGTCTCGGGTCTGCCACGGCCGCCCGCCCGCTCACGCTCTTAGAAATTCACCGGAAAGATTTAAAATATTGTAATTAAAACTTTTAACCTTTTAACAATTGAGCGGCGATCGGGTTGCGAGGGCAAGGAGGAGCGGGGGAGGCGAGGCGGTGGCTGGCGCGAGTTAACATTTTTGTTCCAAGTGTCCGGTGCTGTGCAGAATCTTTATATGTATATATAAATAAAAATGAATTGTTGTTCGTTAGGCTGATTAAAACTAGAGAACGGCTGGGCCGATTGAGCTGATTTTGGTTTTAAAATGTTTGTCGTAGTCCAGGGTAGGTCTAAACGGTAAGCAAATAAGGAAAAATTGCCGGGAACTTTTTTTACCCGTGCGACGCCGGGGCGGGCCGCTAGTTATAAATAAAAATGAATTGTTGTTCGTTAGTCTGATTAAAACTCGAGAACGGCTGTACGGATTTATCTTATCATAGTCTTGAAATGTTCGTGGAGGTCTAGGGAAGGTTTAAAAGGCGAGAAAAAATCGAATTATTGCCGAAAAAAAAATTGAATAAAAACCCGTGCGAAGCCAGGGCGGGCCACTAGTTCTAAAATAAAATCATAAAGTGAAAAATATCTTACTCAGTTTAACGTCATTTTGCGTCTCCAACCACTCCATCACTTTAAATTTAAATTTACATTAAACTCGGATGGTCTCTAACGTGGGTTACTAGACTAGATGTATGTCGAGAGTTTTGTTGCATAGAATTCCATACATATATTTTCTGTAATCAAAACCATCGAAGCCTAAAAAAACATCCGTAGTTCCAGAAAACGGAAAAATAAACTTTTATTAACATTGTTCTTCGTGTTAATGAGATAGATCCTTTCCTCTGCTAATGAGGTTAACGGATGTGCGGCGTTATGAATGCTGATTAATTGTTCCTAATTAGCTAATAATTACTGTACTGAGTTCAATAACAGCTAATTTTTATGTCAACACATTATTTTTTGTTTTTTTCTTTATATTAAATACTTGGGAATTTTTATAACATATTAGCCTTCTACTAATTTATTTTTATTGAATCCTTATTTCATGCGACATGCATTATTTTTTTTATTGTTTTTTATTTGGATGATAGTTTGTAAAATGTGACTAGTGTCTTTATTTTATTAAAATAAATTAATATAAATATAATCATTCGTTATGAATCCATTCTCAAAAATATATTTGTAAAACTTCTTCACACTATTGCCATCGAATTTTGTCAATGACACGCTATAATGAACGACGATAGTAAACTAAGGTTCCTTCAACCTTCGTTGCATTTTATTACCGTTTATCGTTTACCGTTATCATAATTTTGTGTTGAAAAATACAAACTTAGGGAAATGTAAATAGTTATAAGTTTAAGAGATAAGGTCTTTAAAATATGATGGTTATATGTTATATTATGATTTCTGTTGTTACAAAACTTGAAAAATAAACAGTATGTATGTGTTTTTGTATTTTTATTTATAATAGAAATATATCAAAGAGTACTTACTCGCCACAAACAGAACTCCAATCATTTTAAATCTCTTAGAACTCCAATCCTAAGAACCTTACTCTTAGCTCCTCAATAGGATCACTTAGGATTAGCTTACTATTTCTGTTTAGGAAAATTCTATAGAAAGCTACAGGTAAGTAAAAAAATCTATTATTTAATAAGATAGGATTAGCTTACTATTTCTGTTTAGGAAAATTCTATAGAAAGCTACAGGTAAGTAAAAAAATCTATTATTTAATAAGATACCTCAGAAACAACAACTCGTGGGTAACTTCCATATTATTGATAGCCATCATAAGCCAATAGGTTACAATCCAACAAGTATCCAATTATCCAACAAGTATCCAATTATCCAACAAGTATCCAATTATCCAACAATTATCCAATTATCCATATTTCTGATTATCTAATTATTCAATAACAAAACGACCTTTCCGTTTGAACAGCCGCCAACACATGAATAAATTCCCTATACATGAATAACTACTAAGTAAGATTCTCATTCATGCCCCATCAAAGGTAACTAGGCAAAATGTAATTCTTCATACTCCTGTTGTCGGTACAAACTTTAGGCGATCTAGTGACGTATTCAACTGCATAGCTTAGCACGCATCCTGATCCATCCATTGCTGGCTTGGATCTATTTACTTCAAGCGTCAACTCAGTCAGGCAGCGAATAGGTAATATTATTTTTATACTCATGTCGTGAGCGGTCATGGTCACTATGAGGCATCATTTGGTGTTAGAGACGGAAACAGCTTTCTTAACGATCGCTCGCCATCTTTCTCAGCTTCTTTGCAGCCTGTTTAGTGCAGTCTGATACTGGGACTCCTACTGCGTATTTTATTTGGTCAGTCCAGCGCATAGGTGATCTGCCACGGGCCCTGGTTCCTTCCACTTTTCCTTGCACGACCAGTTGCTCTATGGAGTCGTTATCGCGTCTAGAGTACTGCAGTATGCGCGTCTGTACGATTGTCGATAGACGCGTCGTTGTTATCCCCGCCATTATTATTGTTTAAAGCTCATTAAAGTCTACCTTAGAGTATCTTATAGTATACTTGGCGCTTCTAGTATTTATGTACGCGGAAGTTGGAGTGGAAAAAGTCTTCACCAATCATAACTTTGCAATTGCAAAAAAAAGCAATAAGGAATCATCATAACTTAGTATACGTTATGATGATTCCGTTTTGCTTTCCGAAATTTTAACTAAGTTATGAATACTACTCGTTAGAAGAAAGTATGAGAGAATAACTTTGATAACTAATGTCGACAAGTAGTGAGAGCTTTTTATGTCAAGCAGAGTGCTTCAAATTACTGTAACCGTGAGCATCCAATTTAAAGTTCAAGCTTGCTGGTAACTGTAAAATCCTCTGAAGTGTGAATTTCAGAAAGATGGATTGAATAAATTTACCTCATTAAAAGCCAATGCGTTTTGATTCTTGATCGGCTTTTGAGTACAATTTCGGAATTATAAATGAATACACACAGATTTCAACCCCAAGTGTGTACTTAGAATTTTTATTCAACTCTTACTTATTCGGATTATCGACTTAGATCACAAAAAAATCTTTATAAATTGTAATTTTTAAGTATTTCGTTCAAACTTAGAGACCAAATTATTTACAAAATTAAAAGTAACTTAAAAAAAATAATTTAATCTGGCTAATTCTAAAGCTAAGCTAAAGCTGCAAAATTCTAGTAACTTATGAGTTCTTATTAAAATAACCTAAAATGTTCGGAAGCTCCATATAGAGGTAAAAACCGTTACTTTCTAAGAAATTATGTACCAAAACTCCATTCCGAATTAACCAAACAATTACTTTTATTAGTTCTGGGGGCTTCTAGATTTCAAATAATATTAATTAACCGACTTCTAAAGTAAGTAAGTTTTTTAAATCTTTTTTTATAGATCTTGTTTATTAATTACAATGATTATTAATTACAAAAATCTTATAAACTAAAGCTATGTTTGTGCCAAAAATCACGACTCTATACTCTAATTCAGAAACATATCAGAATAATTTTTGTAAATAAAGGTGTTACCTGTTGTCTGTTATGGTTATCAATTTGTGTTAAGTTTTCAACCTTATTGTTGTTTGTTTTTAATAAAAACAGAACCTTAACCCGCGCCGCCCACGGCGGCGCCGTTCCGGCGGATGCGACGCCAGGTCCATCAACATCGTAAACAAGCTCTAAAATATAGCCTTCGTAGAAACTATGATTAAAGCTCAATTATTGAAAATTGTAAGAGAAAACAAATCACTATAACAAGTTTGTGGTTGATGACCCTGGCTGGCCAGGGCTGGCCAGGGCTGGCAGTCGGGTATCACCGTTTTGCGACTGCCCCCTTACCCACACTAGCTCAACCCTATTGAGCTAGTGTGGGCTCAGGTAAAGGGGCATGTCACAAGAAACAGGTTTGAGTGAGGTGACACCTGAAAAATGGGTGAACTGCATCAAAAATAAAAAAAAAGTAGAATATTAAATGTGCCAACTAAATCACATCATTGATGATAGATGTTAGAATAATATTAACAACATGCAATAAAACATGTAAATATTATATATAGTTTTATTTGTATTTTGTGATGGACACAGGGAAAGCCGCAACGATGCGGGGTATAAATATCTTAGAAGACGTTTCAGTGTTCTGAAGTGAATGAAGTGATCCATGGTAAAAATTAAATTCTACCCCTCACTTGTCATTATGGGAGTGACATTTCATGACATTTCTTTGTTTACAAATATTATCTAGGTTTCTGAATTAGAGTATAGCTGTATTCAGTATTTTAAAACTATCAATTATCGTAAACCAAGTAGGCTATTCAAAAAAATAAGTAGAATATCTCCAAAACTGTCATAAATCGTAGATAATTCAGTTGAAACCGATGCAGAAAAACCTCCCCCTATTTTATCTATACTAATATTATAAAGCTGAAGAGTTTGTTTGTTTGATTGTTTGTTTGTTTGTTTGAACGCGCTAATCTCCGAAACTACTGGTTCGAATTGAATAATTCTTTTTGTGTTAGATAGTCCAGTTATCGAGGAAGGCTATAGGCTATATAACATCACGCTACGACCAATAGGAGCAAAGATATAGTGGTAAATGTGTAAAAAACGGGAGAAATTGTTCATCTTTGAAGCCTTCCGTTGCGTGCGCCGTGAAAACGGTTCAAGATACACAAAAAATATGTATTAAAGAATAATAGCTCTTTTAATGATCTAAAAAACAGTCCGCGATAGTATATGTCTATCTTTTAAGATAAACTCACAAAAACCGTTTTTATGGTACCTAATTTGGTCGAAATAATTTGTTTAAGTTGTATCAACATAATAATATTAATCTATATTCAAATAAATATGTTGTTGGTTAAGAGTAGGTACTTCATCCATTATAACGCGGGTAGCACCGCAGGGCACAGCTAGTTTTGGATATAGGTCTTCAAACATATGTTAATCGCATAAATAGGAAAAAAAAGAGTTGCAATGTATTTTTTATTGAAATTTTTGACCTTCCTACAATTGTTATTTTAAATTATTATTGAGGAATCTGAAATACTTACCTAAAAGTAGTACCTACGTTTATAATGATAATCGCGTGTTTACTGAACTTAGCCGCAGCATAAGTATTTGTAACTTTTCGCAATAAACAATTAACCAACAAAGTTTAGTATCATTATACTATTTTTGATTTAACTTGTAAAAATAGAAATAGAGATGAAATAAAATGAATGATGTAAAATAAACAAACCCAGCCCTGACACTCCACAAAGCTCAACATCATACATTGTGTCACACATATATACCTGGGACCTGGGATGCTGATAAACGCATTATCACGCACACAATCGTCATTTTACACTACGCATGTGTGAGTGATACATTGACGTCATTTACATCCCTTTACACCTTTATGCACCCACACATAGATGGCACAAACATTTAGGCACCTATACACACACAACGATGCACTTTACAGAATATACGTACCGTGCGTCATATTTTGTGGAACCTTGTGCACCCACACAGAGATCTGGCTGGGTCAGACCTAGGCCATGAGCTGAATTTATCTCTTGTACATCTATAGATGATTGATATACTCTCTATCAAACAAGAGCATACATAAAATAAAAATAATTGGAATAGGGTGTACCAAAACTAATGATAGATTTAATAATAAAAATATAGGTAACGGAATGATGCTGTTATGTTCCTGCTGTTAAAGGTGTTCATAGGATATGCCCGCTCCCTAAATTTTAATTTTTAGTTTTGCTTTGAAACAAACTAATGCAAATTTATTACAATTATGCGTTTTTTTTGGGTACCATTTTTTACCAATATTTATGATATTGCTGTCTGCAGCGCCCGTTTTTTTTAATTAGTATTATTAAAGATACTCAGGTTGCAGGTATCAGGAAATACAGCAGGGAGTGAATTCCAAATAATTGCGGTGCGAATTATGAAGTTCGATGATTATGGCTTAGTACAACTGGATGGAATATCCACTAAATAAGGACTGAAACAAAATTGCATTTATGGCCTGAATACGATCTGTTTATCGCTTATAATTAGACTAGTTATATATAGAGCGCATTATGTCATAGACATAGAAACGTCCTTAAAAGGAAAGAGAAACGACTAAGATCTTCCGTAGTAAGCGTTCATTTTATTTCTGACGGATACTTATTTCATATTTACTTACGGCTTAGGATTACTTCATTTATTTCCCTTTGAGAAATCCTGAGGCTCAGCCGGTAGATATAAGTCGCACTGTAAATAATAAAAATATTCAATTTCAATCAGTCTCTAACCATAAGATAAGAGGAAACGACCTGCCATAGTTTACAAAATGCTGCCAAGACCAAAATCTTGTCGAAATTCTGAAACACCTGATATTTTACCATAGAATAACGATTTCATTTGTATGTATTTTACCCACACAGATGAATCTTGCAGCTTCCAATTTTAAATTTGCGGTTGCCGTGGAAACCTGTGCCCTGATTCGTTCTAAAATATTACGTCCATGACCTGACTAAACTGATTCTGTGCACACACACTAATGCAGTGGCACACATTGATAACTTTCACCAATACTGTTTACTTCATCCTGTTACCTGCTGTAATAGGAACTGCGCACATTTAAAATGTAGTATTGCAGTGTCACAAAGCTGGTTGAAGCTCGAATGGCCAATATTCAACACAAGTGAATAGTGATACAGGCGAAAGTGATAAAAACCGATCAATAGATCGATAATTAAATAATTATTACTTTCAAGGGTGTTTTGAATTCTGAATGTTAAGACGAAGATTTAATAAATCTAAATTTAAAATTTAAGAAAAACCCCCGATTCCAATGCCATAATTTCCTTAAACGTAAAACAACATAATATTATGTAATGTGGACGCGATGTGATTTCATTTGATACCCCACACTAGTATATTTGCAGATTTTCGGTTTTCCTTACCCACTCTCACCCCCATAACTTTAAAACGGCACAACCGATTTTCATGAAACATGTCTAAGAACACTCGCGCCAGACTCACCTCTCATACAAAAAAATACTAAATTGAAATCGCTCCATCCGTTCGGGAGCTATGGTGTCACAGACAGACAGACAGACAGACAGACACGTCAAACTTATAACAACCCTCTTTTTTGGTCGGGGGTTAAAAACATTAACAATTAATGCACCAATTTTATTTACTGTAATTAATGTTTGTATGCTCTGGTAGCAGAATCAATTTTTCGATCTTAAGTCTTACTTATATACAGATATGGTCCGACCTCATTACTGGGGTACGTCCTATTTGCCGCTTTTCTAATATAGCATTCCTAATTGACAGAAGCTAATATTATAAATTATAACTTTACCTTTTAGAACCTTTTTTAATAAATTATTATTTTCATCTGCTGTTTATAAACCGTAGTAGTTTTATTAAAAAAACTTACACGAGAATAACTTTGAAATCACTTTATTTTGCGTGGACTGTCCGCTGGCAATTCAAATACACTCAACCCTCAAATCTAAAAAACAGCGCCTCGAGCAATTGAAGGGGAGGATTGTTGAAATTATGTTGCCATCACTTTTAGACATTCATATTAGGTAGTCTAATTATGTTGTATTACATTGTTTTAAGTGGGCAATATAGCACGTAGAACAGTCTTCAAATTGGTCGAAACAAGACCAGAGGTCATCAATTACATCTAGGACGTTAAGGACTTTAACTGTTATAGTTTAATTGATAATAAAATCATGAATGATTGCGCCGAAACTGAAGTTCCAATGTAAGAGTGTGCCCCCCTCTCTATTATTTTACAAATAAGAGAACGATAAATAAAATTTAGTATTATGTAGGTACGTTACCATGAAAACTAGCAGCGAAACTTTGTTTGAACGAGATCTAGAAAATAGTTATTTTAAAACGTCATATACCGTAATTTACATTTTCACCTACTCCAGTACTAAGATGGGTGACCGCTCTGTTAAGGCGCAAGGAACCACAGAGGTCAAGGAACCCTAGGCATGAGACGATCTCATACTTTTAATATTATTTTATTTGTCCGCAATCTCACCTAATGCTAGGTATCGTTGTAGACAAGGATGGATCACAAACATCTAGAAAGTATCTATTCACTGGAAGATACACAGGTTGTAGGTATTAGGTTATTTCAGCAGCTGGGAGCAAATTCAAAATGCTTAATTGCCTTGCGAATTTTTAAAGGGGATGAAAATCGCTTGGTACGAGGTACGGAATATCCACTAAGTAAAGATGGTAAGTCGCCGTGCATCTTGGAGTGGAAGGGAGATGGTGGAATCATGTCAAGAAGCGCCTGGGAACATTCTCCGAAATGTAACCTTAAAAAGATTGAAGGACGGAAACTTACAACAAACTGTGCAGCTCTGTTGCTACGCACACACATTGAAGTGAGCCTTGCATCCTATAGATCAAACACACACACATACACGCACAACCACATTCAAAGTGCACACCCACACAGCGATGGTCCGTTATGCAACGGGCTTCCTATTTTTAGCTGGTTGCTATGGTAACCTGGGCCCTGGATCTGGTAAAAGGCTCTATTATTTACAAAGAACATCTCTTTGTAGGTATTATAAATTAATTTAATATGAAATTAATAAGACCTATAAGTGTGGTGACGCCACTGTAGGACAGAAGGTTGCGAGTTCAATTCCCGGTCTAATTATGTACATTTACAAATTTTGTAGGTGTATGGCTTTGTAGAATTTGTATTTATGACAAAATATGTGTGTAGAATTTATACTACTACAAATAATATACCAACTACCTATATATATAGTAGGTATTATGCGAAGATGCAAAAAAAAACATTTTGCATATAGGTAGCTAATTAAAATTGAAAAATCTTTAGTAAATTTCATTTATTTAACTTTTTAGTTTTAAAGAGAGGGCATGCGGACGTCATAGCTCTTTATTTTCCGATTCGCACACATTCAATGATTTGTGTGGCCCATCTTGTCATACAAAATGCACACATGCACGGCAACAGAAAATCAAACAATGCCATTTTCAGCTATCTCACTATTTACGGATTAACAAGGATTTTTTTTTATTTAAAATTTTAAGGTATGTTCAGAGTATATGCAGAATATTACCACTGCCATGCATGTACATCAAGGATATTTGCATCTTTGTTAAAACACATTCAAATTTATTTAAAAAAAGAAGTGACGTGATAAATCGTCAAAAAAGAGATCGTTTTAAAAACCTTCTTTACCAACCACAATGTAATAAGGATATCTATAGGAGAAATGTTTATAATATGTGTATTTTGCTTTATAATAAACTATCAGAACAATATAAGGAACTAAATGGATATATTTTTAAGACAAAATTATGTAGTTGGTTGCTCGAAAAGTGTTTTATAGCGTAAGTGAATATTTAAATTATGACATGTAATGAACAATTTAATTATATTATATTTTGAATTAACATTTGCACGCCTAATTGTAGGCTGAATACATTGACTTTTTACTTTTTAAGATCCGACATGTATTAATAATTTTGTATTCTTGCAAATAAAACATTTCATTTCATGTCATTATGTTCTTCTCAATTACTTATGTCGGTAACTGCTAATGTTGATTTTTTAAAATATGAGTAGTCAAAGTAGCATTGAAAAATCCACCGCCTTTCCACAAACAAAAACACGGCTTAGACACTCGTTCAGCAAAAATTATCTACGGATATTTTTTTAAACGACTGTTAAACACGTGTCAAAGTTGTGTTTATGTTTTTTTGTGGTAAGACTTATGAAAGATCATAACTTTTTAACCAATTAAATGCTTTACGCGCGCAATCATTAAATGTATTTTTTTTCCGAAAACTAACAAAAACTAGGAACAATTACTACTTACAAAATAAATAAAAAATAAATATTTCCGGACTACCTACTCACACAGCATCATCTAACCCCAAACTAAGCAGAGCTTGTACTATGGGTGTTAGGTGACTGATATACTACATAGATACATTTTTTTTGTAAATACATATACGTATGAATACATATGATACGTAGAAAGCACCCAGACCCGAAACCAAAAATTGTATATCGTACAAAATCTGGTCCCCCGGCGGGAATCGAACCCGTAACCTCCTGCGCCTCAGGCGGACCTTCTACAACTATAGACAAAACACAAACTTCAGACTAATAACACCTTTTGCCTGAAACTGTGTTAGGCGGGCGCGTGGAATACCCTAAATAATATTATAATAGCAAACACAACATTTTTATGGAACATTATTCCCATTATTATTTGCCCAAAACTAGCATTAATTAATCTGGGGGCAAACGTGCTGATTATGTTTATGGGTGATAATTAAAGATTAATTAACTAGACTAGAGTATAATTGCTTGTTGCTCCGAATAAAAAAAAAACAAAATAAAATAAATCAATAAAATGTATCCAAAAATTGTATGAGATAATACAATATTTAATATTAAGTACGTTTCCAACCATAAAGGATCCAAAAGGTATCGCGCTACATGTTTCAGTATGATAAATCTGTAGCTCTACTAGTATTTAAGTTTCGTACAAACAACAGCAGCCTCGTAATGTTCTTTCACTTTCTATCTACCTGTTACTCTACTTTCTCCATATTCTGATACTACCTGTGTAGTGAACTATCTGTTTACAGCAAGGCTGAGCCCAGATTTTAGCTGGACCCTGAAACGGGGGGAACCACCGGAGCCTGGAACCTCCCTCCCCCTTCCCCTCTAAACCCCCTTCACCCTACCCCATTTAGCCTCCATGTTTCCAGGTAAAGGGGGTACAAATGGGGTGTAAAGGGGTAAAAAGGGGGTGCAAAGTGGGTGCATGCACACAGGATTAAGGTATTACGGAGTTGCATACGGCTTGCAGTGATGTAAACGGATATTTCAGTAAAATTTGTGTAGGAAATAAGATTTGTTTTGCTACAGATACTTTGCGGCCTGTGATGAAACATATGTCAATTAACAGAGTGTAATGCTTAGAAGCTAAAAGTGTTAAGGATCAACTGACATTACATATTAAGCGACACAGTTTTTATAAAGTAGTCTATTTTATTTAATCAAATCATAATAGGTTATGTTTGTACATACATGCGAATAGCGAGCGAACCAGGGCAGAAACCGAAATTTACCAACTTAAGTGCAGTATAAGTCTGAAATACGAAATAATTAAGATATACATTAATATGGAACAACGGGCGTAAACACGATAAATATTTAAACAATTTTTTTTTCGAAAGTTTACAGTTTTTTTCTTTTAAAAAATAAAGTAATGTTTCTTTTCAGTCAAATGAGCTAGCTCAAGATTTAAAGTTGTAACCGCTATAGTGAAATATGACAAAGAAAAACATTGGATGCACATAATTTGTAACTTTCAGGCACCAGTTCTGTATCAATAAACTAAACACGCAAAAACTATGTGTATTGTAATGTACCTATGGTTTAAATACATGAATTGAATTGAAATAGACTAAACAATATGGTCCCAAGTGTAGTCCAACGTTGCCCCATCACTGAGTGGTGGTCCCAAGTTGCTTCTTGTACAAACTTGTCAAGCTGGTTCCATTTAAAAATCATGTAAGTGGACATGGAGCAAGAGGCTCCAAGCCGTAAGGAAACCATTTACATGATGGCCGCCACCCACACAAGCAAACTGCATCTATCACAGCATCCAAACTGCTATTTATCTGTGGCATGGAGCAATTAATAAATTCTCGGAAATCAAATTTAACATGAAGCCTTGTATACTCGGGATATATCCTATTGACTTTACAAAGGACAAAGCTGCATTCACTCGAACTATGAGTAATTTGACTAATTTGACTTCAGATTCACTATCTGCTATGAGACTAATTTGATCAAAGTTCTACCTTACAAAGCTAATACAGGTTTGGCATTCCAATGTTGAAAGGTGATCTTTGTTTCTCAGATGAAGGATAATTAAATTTGATTTTACTGGAAAATGTGATACAGACGAGGGTGCGATTTAGGGGAGGAATGGGGAATTTTGTACACTTAAGAATAACATGATGTATTTTAGTCCTTAAGCATTGTTATGTTGTATTTTATTTTTTTGTGATTCAATAAAGAGAATTGCATTGTATGATGAATAGGTAGTTTTGAAATTATTGATTATTTCTTAAAGTCTTTATTTATCTGTTCGTTAAAAAATTAACTATTTAAAAGAAAATTAGAAGGTTTTTTAACCCCCGACCAAAAAAGAGGGGTGTTATAAGTTTGCATGTCTGTCAGGGGCCTGGGGTTTCTCTACGGGATCGAATGAGAAATGAGGAGATACGTAGAAGAACGCGGGTCACCGACATAGCTAAACGGATTAGCTCTTTGAAGTGGCAGTGGGCAGGCCACATAGCACGTAGAACAGATGGCCGTTGGGGCCGGAAGGTTCTCGAATGGAGGCCGCGGATTGGTAAGCGCAGCGTCGGACGACCACCAACAAGATGGACAGATGACGTAGTCAAACTTGCTGGCTCACGGTGGATGCAAGTGGCGACCGATCGGAATGATTGGTCGTCTTTGAGGGAGGCTTATGTCCAGCAGTGGACGTCTAAAAGCTGAAATGATGATGATGATGATGTCTGTCAGTCTGTCTGTCTGTCTGTCTGTCTGTGGCACCATAGCTCCCGAACGGATGGGGCGATTTCAATTTAGTTTTTTTTGTATGAAATGTGAGTCTTGCGCGAGTGTTCTCAGACATGTTTCATGAAAATCGGTTGGGCCGTTTAAAAGTTATGGGGGTGAGAGTGGGGAAGCAAAACCGAAAATCTGCAAATATACTAGTGTGGGGTATCAAATGAAAACGCATCGCGACCACATTACATAATATTATGTTGTTTTACATTTAAGAAAATTAACGCATTGTAATCGGGGGTTTTTCTTAAATTTTAAATTTAGATTTATTAACTCCTAATATCCTACTGAAACCCCGAGTTGATTATTTAGAGTTAATACAAATAGGTTACAACTGCCGCATTATATCAAATTTATTCCACATATTTAAATAAGATAAAAGTTATAATACTCAACATTTAATAAATCCGGATGGATTAAATTAATCACTGAACTTAATGGGAAAACTGCAATAAGTGGGATAATTTAATACAGTTTAATACTCTTAAATCAGTTCATAAGGCCGCAGCCTCATTTGCATCCTGATTTTTGAGCTGACTGTTCGAATCCGTAATTAATTTATCTTCTAACCGAGCTGTTTTATAATTTTTCATGTAAATTTGTGTTGATGCTCAGCATCCATATGGAGATTACTGACAATTAGCGCTGTGTCGACATTCGTGCAAACACAGCACACGGTGAGTGTCGTCCCTTTTGCAATATATGTAGGAATCTTTCAGCAGTTCCAAATAGTTCTACTGATCCATTACTACTGGTAGAAAAATATGTTTTTTTCCGATAATAATCTAACCTAAAAACTGTGTAAATACAAATTCATTGTCTGTTATGTGTAAATACAAATTAATTGTCTGTTTTGTGTAAATACAAATACGCCTATAAGATCGACTACCTACAGATGTAAACCTTTTACAAAAAAAGAGAAAAATAAAAGTGGAAAAAAAAATTATAAAGTTAAAAATAGAGAGGTGACCATGACCATCTTAAATATTTTAAAATTTAAATATCATCATGAAGATATTTATTCATCATGATAACTAAATTTTATCAAATATAAAATTTTAGTAACCTATTCTGGAAAAACGATTGTTTTTGTTTGTTACCGCAGCTTGTTTCCCTTCCTCCCGGACCTCGGTAGAGAGTAGACGTCTCAGTTCCATATAATTTTGTATTTATTTTCTTGAAAGTTAAGTGAAAATTAACGTAATAAAATCACCGCGCTACCAGGAGCTCAGCACTGAATAGGAGTTATAACGCTCGCACGCACACCAACATTTGTGTCGCCATTGCCTGCGCCTGCATCGAACAAAAGCTACTCACTCAAGTAAGTTCATCCTTACGCACACAACGAAGCCAAATGAATTAGTCACCGCGGCCTGAGTGCATAAACGCAACGAGCTGCCGTGCTGGGTACTACTACTACTGTCTAATCTGTGGTACTTACTACCGTACCGGCTCGAATACTACGCGCGCACGCAGTAAAGATATCAGTCGCACGAAGTTTTGTATTTTTAGTGGCTTATCTAAATAGTTTGTAGCAAATTGCATATCGAAGAGTAATAACATAAAATGAGTTTGTCCAGGACACCACCTAAACACTCTAATTCACCTGCTGTCTTACCAATACCCGACCTAAAAGTATCCCAGCTATCCTCTGAACTTAGTCATCAGGATACTGATGAATCTAATGATATGGGGTCTTCTAAAACTAAGGCGGTACGGAAACGAAAACGTACTTCGACAACTGATAGCACCATGATCGATTTTGTAGCAGAAATAAAACGGCTTTTTGATGATTTTAAAAAAGAGCAATGTACTAAATACGATAAGCTCTGCGCGACTGTGGAAGAAATTCGCTCTCCTATAGATTTTCTTGCAAGAAAATTTGATTTGCTACAAACTAAAGTTGATAAATTGGAAAAAGAAAGGAATAAGAACTTGGCATATATACAATTGCTTGAACAAAAAATTGATGGTTTCGAACGTCACCAAAGATCAACTTGCATCGAAATAAGAAACATACCTGTTACTCAGGGCGAAAATAAGGCTAGCCTGGTCGGCACCGTTGATAAAATAGGAAAACTCAAATTTATGTATTGTTTATGGTGTATCTGTATATATATTGATATACATATATATAAATATTCCTTAGGTATATATATATATATATATATATATATATATTTATATATATTATATATGTATTTATTAATACTTCAGCATTTTATATTATACATATTTAGATAAGTTTTATATTTATAGTGCCTGATTTGTTTTCTTGCACGCCCAGGATGACTGGTAGAGAATGCTTCTAGCATTAAGTCCTCCTCTGTACATTGTTTTTTGTGCACAAAGTATAAATAAATAAATAAATAATAAATAAATAAAACTATTAAAAATAGATATACCGCATAATCAGATAAGAGATATTTACCGAATCAAGTCTAGTAACTCGACAACTAAAACTATAATCTTGGACTTGAACAGCGTCCTTCTGAAAGAAAAAATCCTGATTAATAATAAAAACTTTCATAAGGGTGGATCCAAACTGACTACTGAATATTTAAAGTTTCCCGGAGTTGCAGTTCCTATTTTCATCTCAGAAAACCTAAGCCCGAAAGTAAAGAAACTTTTCTATCAAGCTCGTGAATTTGCCAAGGCAAATAATTATAGATTTTGCTGGGCCTCGCATGGGAAGGTTTTCCTACGAAAAAATGAACAAGGACCTCTTATCAGGATCAGCCAAGAACAAGATCTGATTAACCTTCAAAAGTCTGATTGACTATTGCGTTTTATTGTAATATTATTATTATACTTTAACATAGGTTTTGCAAGTACTAAGACAATATTTGATTTATTTTTTATTTCTAGTTGTTTTGTAACGTTCTATTTTCATTTTATTTTATCAAATAAAGTAAACTATTTACACAAAAACTATACATTATACATATTTACACATTTATCATATATATCTACACTTACAGCTACATATTTACACTCCAACATTTTACTTGCCCTACACTTGATATTTTATTATAAAACAAAGTCGGCCCACTTTAAATCCCACAGAATAAATGAATTAGATAGTGTGCAAACTACCTTTAAATGTAAATCAATTAAAAATAAGGTAATTTATGTATCCTTTTTTACTACCCCCTTGCTATTCATTTATGTAAAGTATGGATAACGTCGATTTGATAAGCGAAGCCTTGGATACCATTGAATGTTCAACCTCAACAGTCTGCTCAGCAGACCAAGTCAGCCACATTATTACAGATAACCAGCATTTAAAAATATTACATGTCAATATAAGAAGCCTTAATGCTAACATTAATAAACTACACTTACTTCTGGAAATACTAAAGATAAACTTAGATATTATCATTTTGACTGAGTGTTGGCTGGTAAAGTGCCCCTTTCTACCAATCATACACGGTTTTACAAGTCATGCTTCTAATTTTTCTAATCAGAACGAGGGAACAGTAGCTTATATAAGAAACGAACTTAAATGCACGGTCCAGGTACCCGATTTATGCGAGAGTAATTGCCTTTTAATTAAAAATAAAGATTTCTGCATTTTAGGAATTTATAGATCCCCGTCTTACAAAAATCTGCAACCGTTTCTACAAAGTCTAGACTCTATACTGCATGAAATAAAATCATATAAAGTGGCTTTTGTCATAGGCGATATGAACATAAATATTGCACACAATAACTGTATTGATAAAAATGGTGATGAATATTTAGATCTTTTAGCTTCCCATGGCATGCTTCCAGCATATCTTACACCAACCAGAATAGACCACTGTTTAGATCACGTCATGCTTCGAGCTCCTACTTTAGTCAAAACGCTTATTCTAGATTCACTGATTACTGATCATGCCCCTATTGTAATTAGTTATGATATCAAACAGATTAGGAAAGTAAGCAGTCGATTAATAACCAAAATAGACCTGCCAGTCATAGTTGAGTCATTAGAGAAAACAAATTTTCGGGATATTATTACCTGCGAGGATCCGGAATTTGCTATGGATATGTTTATTAAGATAGTTTCAACTACAGTTAAAGTGCACACAAATACTAGCCGAGTACCTAGCCGAAAAAGGATCATTAGACCGTGGATCACTCCTGGAATACTCAAATGCATTCGGCACAAAGATAAATTATATCGTAAACATAAGAAAAATCCAAATGATTATATAATACAGGTCTCATTTACACGTTACCGGAATTTTTGCAACAATTTAATTAAAAAGGTGAAATTTGATTACGAGCGCAATGAATTCCATAAATTGAAAGGAGACCCAAAAGCAACATGGAAGCTAATAAAGAAAATTTCAAACATTCCAACAAAAAAATCATCAGCGGTAGAGCTACTTCAACTGAATCAGTCACCAATTACTTCTTTAAACTCAGTTAATAAATATTTTGCTAACATAGGCAAATCTCTTGCAACTGATATAATTAGTTCCAAGTCTTACGACCTAGCTATGAAGGATAATGTAAATTTTCCAGCAAAAATTTCACCTCCTTTTTCTATGTCTCTATTATAATGTAGATGACTCAGAATTGTTTCAAATTATTTCAAAGTTCGAAGATAACTGTGCCGTGGGTTGGGACGGTATCCCAAATACTGTAATCAAATTAGCAAGACATGTTTTAATACCTATATTGAGCTACATCTTTAACCTCTGCATTGAAAGAGGAGTTTTTCCAAAAGCTCTTAAAATAGCAAATGTCCACCCTATTTATAAGTCTGGCGACAAGATTAAAACATCTAATTATAGACCCATATCTGTTCTCACAGCGGTTTCAAAAATTTTTGAAAAAGTTATTAATAAAAGACTAATTAATTATCTCAAATCGTTTAATCTTCTTTCAACAAACCAATTTGGCTTCCAGCAGGGTAAATCAACAGAAGATGCGGTCTTAGAGCTTTCAAACACTATTACTAAGAATTTTGATAATAAACAAAAGACAATTGGAATTTTTATAGATTTATCCAAAGCTTTTGACACCGTATCAATTCCATTACTTTTGACTAAAATGCAAGCAATAGGAATAAGAGGCACTGTGTTGCAATTATTTGAAAGCTATTTGACCTCGCGCTCTCAGTTTGTCAAAATTGATGATCATATTAGTAAGGAAGAATTCATAACATTTGGAGTCCCTCAAGGAAGTGTCCTTGGACCCACACTCTTTCTTATCTATGTAAATGATGTCTTTAATATTCGTTTGACAGACTGTAAAGTCTTAGGCTACGCAGATGATACAGCTCTGATTATAAACGGAAACAGTTGGGAAGAAGCGTACAATACAGCAGTAATCTCTCTTCGGAACATCATGAGCTGGATGTCTGTAAACCTACTTACCCTAAATTTAAAAAAAACCCAATTTATTACCTTCTCTCCAAACTCAGCCGGGCAACCAAAATCTATCACTGAAATTCCCGCGCACTCATGCTCTCAACCAAGCGCTTGCAGTTGTCAATCAATCCAGAAAACATCCTCAGTTAAATACTTAGGTGTTCATATCGATAGCTGCTTAACCTGGGACGAACATATAACATCCACCATTAACAAAACACGGAAATTGACCTATGTTTTTAAAAATATTCGACACCTATCAGATTTCCAACATCTAAAGCCCGTATATTATGGATTAGGACAATCAATTCTGTCATATTGCATTACAGTCTGGGGATGCGCATCAAAAGCACGATTATTGCGGTTGGAGAGGGCCCAGAGAGGTGTACTAAAAGTACTTTGTTGTAAACCTAGACTATTTCCCACTTCTGAACTATACGCCCTCTGTAAAATTCTTACAGTCCGGCAACTTTTTATACTCCGAACAGTCCTACGCAAGCACACTGAATTGCTATTTGACCCAGAGCTGTGCAAAACAAAACGACGTTCTGACAAGGTTTGTCAAATCATATCTTGTGGCACCAAAAACTCAGGTAGGCAATACACCCATATTAGCTCTACGATTTACAATAAGATTAATAAATCCCTAAGTATATATCCCCTAACTCTCCATCAATGCAAACACAAACTAATAAATTGGCTTCAAAATCTATCCTACCAGGAGACAGAACATTTAGTTAATCAATAAAACACAATCTCTACCCCATTTTAAAATGACGCACTCACTCTCTTACACACACACTTACACACACACACACTCACACACACATACACACACACACACACACACACACACTCTTACACACACGCACGCGCGCGCGCGCTCACTCGCAAACATACAATTTTATATATAAACTTAATTCAGCTATATTTATATCTATTTTAAAAAAAATCATGCACCATCTTTGGACAAATGAATCAAAAATTTGTCTACTAATGTAATTTTTTTAACTTTCTCTTGTCCTGTATCGTTTATTTTTTTAATAGTGTTACTCAATTTCTTAGTTAGTATTTTGGTTACATAAATTGGAAGGCGTTGCAAACCGCGACACAGTTTTATACTTCTGCGGCGAGCATCGTATCTTAAGTTATAGTTCTAAGAACTTGTGTTTTGTAAATGAATAAATGAATAAATGAAATGTTGTGTTTTTTGCTATCAAACAAAAGCAAAAAATAAATAAGCGTCTGAGCGTGATCGTTCTTTGCAAGGAGGACGCAATCATTATTATGTAGTGAATTATATAATCTTTTTTTCAAAATTGTTTCAGTGGTAACCCTCTGGATCCTTACACGTGACTTCCGGGTGGTGCTAAGAACAGTCTCTGGTGGTAGGCTTCTGCCGCGGCTTGTCACCACCCTCCGGGCTGGGCCAGTGCGTGAAGCGATTTTTTCGTGTTTCGCAATGTGGTCCGGTCTTCATGTCCCATCTTAGACCACATCGTCACTTTACATCAGGTGAGATTGTGGTCAAATGAAGAATTATCCAGCATAAAAAAAAATTACTTCTACTTCCCTACTATCGCTCTCACCGCGACAGCAAGACGGAAGAAGCCGCAAAACAAACAAATTCAATCCGTATACCTAGTTAATACAATTGACGGATATTTCCATGCCTAATGGATATAAAATGGCTATTCGTACCTATTAGTGACATGGAGTTATATGGAATATATAAGTAAGAAAGAATAATAAGTACCTAGCAATATTATTCATATTTATCTACTTATTAAGTACTTCAAATCGTTGCCGAGCAATTATCACTCCAGTTTAAGCACACCTTTAGTCTTTTACACATTTTACTAGCTTTTAATACAAGTTAAATCATTATTATTCAATATTGAGCAGATTCAAAGCTTTTTCTCTGTGAATTCTATAAGGTTTATAAAAATTGATTTAATTATTTCAAGATACAAGATTATTTCCATTGTTCATTTCAATTCAATTTAGAAACGACAAAAATAAGATACGAAAAGCACAAACAAATTGAGTACAGGCACTGATAAATAAGAAATACATTTATCGTAATTGGTCGCTTTGTTTTTGAACCCCCGACCAAAAAAGAGGGGTGTTTTAAGTTTGACGTGTCTGTCTGTCGGTCTGTCTGGGTAATTATAGCTCCCGCACGGATTTCAATTTAGGTTTTGTTTGTATGAAAGGTGAGTTTGGCGCGGGTGTTCATGAAAATCGTTAGACATGTTTCATGAAAATCGGATGAGCCGTTTTAAAAAGGGTGGGGAAATAATACCGAAAATCTGCAAATATACTCGAGTGGGGTATCAAATGAAAGCGCATCGCGTGCACATTACCAAATATTATGGCGTTTTACTATTAAGGAAATTACTTAAGTCATTGGAATCGGGGGTTTTTCTTAAATTTTAAATTTAGATTCATTATAACTTTAAACCGGTGCTTACAAAACGCACAAAAAAATAACGTACCAACAAATAAAGATCTTAGAACTAGTTCTTCTAGATAAAGTTTCTACCTGTATGGTCTCTGTCTGTCTGGAAAATAATAATACTGTATTCTTTACAGCCGAGTAAGAGCACGCCGCCCACGCCGGCGCCGGTCAGTGAAGATCGAACCTGAGTCATTATCGATTATTTGTAAGCGGCGGCAGAGGGTAGTGAAGTGAATTAGCGGCGCTCAGTGGGGTTCTGTACCCGCGACCCCGCAAGGAGATTGCGAAATCTAAACTTCGTTATGTGAATGTTCCACCAGAAATCACAGAGGGCAGCACTAAATTTAACTACGTATAAATCTCGAGTGGAAAACTGTAACTATTTGATCATAAATGTTAAAATATAATATTAGTTTGAAATCAGGAGATTTTCTTGTAAATTTTGTCCACCGTGCATTTAATGAGTTTGAGTATGTTAATATTGAAAATACAACGATATGTATGTTGTCTTAAGATTACAACAACGAACAATGATTTCGAGAGGTCGATTGTGGCGAGGACGCAATAAACTTGTTTCAAATTTTTTTAAAAAAAATTCTTTTAAAAAAGAAAAGACATAGGGAATATGTACGAGACTTTTAGAAGGACTGTTCTATTTTATTTTAATCTTTATGGTTTCAAAAACATACATAAACTTTAGTGAAACTTAATTAATAAAATTACCTCGCAAATTACCAAAAACCATCGATTGGCTGTAATTACATGTGGAAACAATTTTTTTTTTTTAAGCTTCTTAAGTGTTTATTTTACCACAATCTCACCTGATGTAAAGTGACGATGTGGTCTAAGATGGAGCATGAAGACCCAGAAGGTAGATGGCTTCTCCAGACCACATTACAAAACACGAAAAAATCGCTTCACGCAATGGCCCAGCCCGGAGGGTGGCGACAAGCCGCGGCCGAAGCCTAGAGCAATAAACAGATTTTATCAAAAGGGTTCGAACATTTTTGTATGGAACCTGGCATACCTACTAGTCCTACTATATACCTACTAGTGAACAAAACGTGATTCGGCGGCCAGTGATGAAACTCATGTCAACCGACAGAGTAAATGATTACAAACAAAAAGTGTTCTGTGATCAAGTCTCCTAAGAGATATATAAGTGATTCTGACATATTATTTTTTTCAAAATGGCAGTCGAGTAGTATGCCAAGGGTGTTCCATGCTCTTTCATTAAGTTTGTGAATCAAACACTTCGTTACTAACGTCACATGTCAAGCTCGTCAAAATGGGCGCCTTGATTTCGCCAGAAAAGGATAGTTAGAAGATAGGATTTGAATGATTTATATTTTATTTTATAAAGAAAGATATTTTTTATAACACAATTTTTCTTTATGACCTTGTGGTGTCCTTCTGTAAAGCAAAGGCCTCCCTACCTTCCCTCCAGACGTCCCTATCACCTGTTATAGTTGTCCAATCCCTAAGGTTGTTAAGTTCATCTCTCCACCGTCGCCTTGGTCTACCGCGAGGTCTTTTCCAGTTCTGTGGGATCCATATGGTGGTAGATTTTGCCATTTGCTAATTTTTTTTTGTATTTTTGTACAACACAAATACAAAAAATTTTTTATTAAGAAACCAAACTACTTAAATAGCATATAAAAAAATTGGCTGATATGTAGTTTATGATTGTGAGCTGAAATAGGCGTTGGCTCAGCATGTACATGTTATAATGTTACAACTAGTAGCAACGTTTAAAGTAGTCAAATATATACGGGCACCTCATTAAGATGAAAAATAAAAATAGAGGTGCAAACATTGTAACTCGCGGTCCGCCGAGGCACCATGTCCGATATTAATTTGAGGGCTCATGTACTACACTTTACACCCCTGCAGGGTTGTTAATTTAATATTCCAATAAGCTTTATATGCGAGCCCTCGGTGCGACACTAAAGGGCTGCGAGCTCTATAGGTGTACGTTGGTATATTTGTCAGTCCGTCTGCATTTCAACAGTTACAATGTGGGTTGGAGCTATTCATCATAGTTCTGGTTTTGTATGTTTGGGTGGGCGTAGGTCCGCTTGAGGAGCAGGAGGTTGCGGTTTCGAATCCCGCCACGGGGCCAGATTTTGTACGATCTACAATTTCTGGTTTCGGCTCTAGGAGTATATGTATCATATGTACCGAAGTATTTACAAAAAAAATATCTATGTAGTATATCAGTCACACACAGTTTGGGGTTAGGTGAGGCTGTGTAAGAAGTCAGAAAAAAAAGACTGTTTTTGGATGTTTTCTAATGTAGCGGTGAATGTTCGTTTAGAATTCGTTATTTAAATTTTATTTTATTCGTATTTGGCTGAATTATTCGGTCTTAGCACCGAATATACGAATGGCATAACAATGTTTTGAAAAAATAAATCAAAGTAGTAACATTTTTAACTTTACCAATAGTCAGATAACATTTTATGATAATATCTTTTGATAAGTCAGATTTAGAAGATTTGACAACCAATTAGGAATAACCTTAACATGTCATGTCTCTCAAACGAGTGATAAATGAGTAAATAAATAAAATTCTTAAATAAGATTACGATAAAATAAGACTTTTCATTTTAAAATCTTTTAATTTTTCTAAACGGTGATTTAAATTTAATTTCTACCTACGTGTTATTTTCCCGATCGTAAAAAGCGATAAAATGTAAGTGGGTAACTTAAGGACCAGATAAATATATATATATATTATAGATTCTCTAAAAGATACACCAGTGTTACTGTTTAGGCAAGAAACATAGCAAGATTTTCTTTAATGTATTTAAAAATCATTTAAATTTACCCTTTGTAGTTTAAGCTTTTGTCACTGACATGTTCGATGCTAATAACAAGCTTCATAAAAGAGCATTCCATCATAGTTCATTGGACATAGGAGCTCCCCCTCTGTGCGCTTTGTAAATACGGATATATTAAACGCGTTGCGAAGGGAGTGTTAAATTTTGATTTTGAAGTGTATTTTTGCAGCTTTGTGTGATTTTTGGGATGGATAAAACATGTAAATAATTTATTTCAAGCATCACAGGCCATATAAACCTATACCTTACAGACTAGCATACGTACGAAGATAAATCTTAGACCTGTATTTATATAATTATCATCGTGTCAGTATCATGGTGTCATCTGACACTCAAAGAGTACAAAATGTAGTTTTTTAAGATTTTATATTTCTAAGCACTATAATATACGATCCATCCATCTTTTGATCAGTCGGAATTGAAAAGAAGTTCAACCATAGCAATTCCCTCGAACTAGTTTAGTTGATATCATAAATCTTTGTTTGTTTTATCACGGATCACTTTTCTATTTATGGGCCTCACTCCAAAATTTCAGAATTATTCCATCGCCAAAGGAATACCTTAAAAACTTGATACAACCGGTGCTTTGTCATTGCCTTCATATGCCTTCGTAACATGGCATGGATTTTGCTTTTACACGTTGCTTCGAACGTTGACCGGTTGAAATCGACGTTCGTATTCAACCGGTCCTTTGTCATTGCCTTCATATGCCTTCGTTACTGACATGTTCGAAGCAACGACTAAAAGCAAAGTTCATAAAGTGGCGCTCCATAGTTGATTGGACATTAGTGCCCCGTGCTCGTTGAGCCGAAGAAGCGTGAAGCTCGTTGCGTGTGCCGCTCAATTGTAAATCCGGATATATTAAACGCGAGGGGAGTGTTGACTTGTTTTCTTTTGTTGGATTTTATTGGCTGGTTGATGAAATTGGGATGTTATTTGAATTTGAAAGTTTCGGTTTTAGGATTGCTATTTAGGTTTTAGATAAATAAACTTGTATTGGTTTTTTGCCTTTGTCATAATAACTGCCACAGCGGTGTGGTGGTCGGTGGGTGAAGGTTTGCTTATGGCGCAAGAGGTCGCTAGCGTTCGATTCCCGCCGAGTGTCAAGTGTCATTTAACATAATTGAAGTCAGTTAAAAATATCGAGAAACTTAAATCGATCGTCATTATCAGCAATTCTGCCTCACTATCGATTTAGCCAAAAATTACTATCGATTTAGGGATATGATATCTTTCGATTGAAGTCGTTGCGAAGTGCGAGTGGTACGCCCTAGCGAAACGGCCGTTGTATAGAAAATCGATTAATTGAATGCCGGTCTTGCGAGCGTGTCTTTTTATTTATGTGCTCTAGATCGCCAGGTCAAATCGTTAGTAGAAAGTCAGGGAATTGAAATACATTGTTGCGATTTGGCGACCGATCGGAATGATTGGTCGTCCTTGAGGGAGGCTTATGTCCAGCAGTGGGCGTCTAATGGCTGAAATGATGATGATGATGATGTTGCGATTTGAGTGCCTTCCTAAATGTATAGTTATATATCACACTATATGCGATATGTGTGAAATACCTCTCCCTTCTAGGTCTTCATGCTCCATCTTAGACCACAACGTCACTTTTCATCAGGTGAGATTGTGGTCAAATAAAAACTTAACTACCAAAAAAAAAAATAACATAAAATAAACAAATAAAACCTTTTTTGAGACATAAGGATCAAGAATCATGGATGGTTAGGCATATTTAGATGTGGCTGCTGTTTAGAGTGATTAGTTATTTTCAGGATACAAGATCATTTATTTCCATTGTCATACAAATCTTAGAAACGTCAATAATAAAACACAATAATCATAAATTTAAATTTGATGTATGTACCTTTATGTATCAATATATATATAATTTGATATATCTATCTATTTCTCAATATAATTAATATTATAATAATAATTTACCTTAATAAAACAAAAAAGTAGTTGCGGAGGTTAATGTCTTATTATTTAATCGACTGCCTCGGTGGCGCGGTGGGCGAATGTCCGTTTGCAAAGCAAGAGGTAGCGGGTTCGATTCCCGCCGAGGGTAAATTGTTTGTGTATGTTCTGCAAGCACTTTTCTCCTTGGTCTGGGTATTTAATATGTATAATAAAAATATCTATATATGTATGTATATTATATTAAGTATATCAGATATCTAGTCGCCGTAACACTAGGTTAGAGCTTACCACGGGGCTAGATGTTGTTGTGTAGATTGTCCGGTAACATTTATTTATTTATTTATTTATACTTACCAATTCTGTATTCGTATGTTCTTGTAATGTATATATTCAAAATTTAATGTTTTCTTACTCTTTTGTTAAGAAGCGCTACGTACGTGTAAAAAATGTATTTTAATCAATTTTGTAATTTGTAAGCAAAAAAGGATACGGCCTTCCTTGTCTATAGTGTTCTCATGTTTTGTAATAAAAAACTACATCGAGAACATTCGAATACAAAGGCAACAATCTTGTGAATTAACATTTGATGAATTGCATTTTATGTAAAAACAAGCAGCTTGAATTCAAGTAATTCAACTCACGGCAGTATCAAAGAAACAATAATAAAATACGCAACCGTTTGCATCCTTTGTACAATGATCTCAAAGGTTTAGACTTAATTGGAAAATGAAGAAAATAATATGCTTTTGTAATGTAATTCTTTCTTTGTAAACAAAGGAAGAGAGTCTTATAAATATTTAGTAGAGAAAATGAGATAGATTTTCTTGGAGCTCGAATTCGCAAATTAAATTAGTATTCTTGTAAAATAATATTTATTTCAAAACGCGTGTACTACAGATATTATAACAACCTATCTACCTTCCTATATTTTCATAAATAGTCACTGATATTTTTGTAATATTGCTGTAAATTATTAATTAACTATTAATACACCATCATTTAAAATGTCAGTAACAAAAGTCGTATTTTGTCGTATTCTTCTGTATCTTTTCAAAAAGAATCACCTATGGAGTTTTGGGATCATGAAATTATCACTATATCTCACAAGGGAAGTTCGAGAAAGGTTATGGTTTTCAATTTCGATTTCGTCTTCTGTCTTCATCAAAGGTTAAGCTTATTTTGGGGGAGTATAATTTCGTTCCATTTGGAGTAGCTTTAGAAGGGTGGAATCTCGGTCAAGGGTAAGGTGAGATAAAACTAATCGATTTCTGCTCTCGATTCCAAGATGAGGGAGCAAAGCTTGAAGCTTAAAGTATATATTAAAGTCCACCTTAAATTTATCAAAATGACAGTTGAAGGACTCTATTTTAATAACCCCCAACAAAAAAGAGGGGTGTTATAAGTTTGACGTGGCTGTCTCTCTGTCTGTGTCTGTCTGTCTAGGACATCATAGCTCCCGAACGGATAGATCGATTTGGAAAATGAAAGGTAAGTCTGGCGCGAGTGTTCTTAGACATGTTTCATGAAAATCGGTTGTGCCGTTTAAAAGTTATGGGTGTTAGAGTGGGGAAGGAAAACCGAAAACCTCCAAATATACTATCTCTAGAGTGGGGTATCAAATGAAAGCGCAACGCGTGCACATTACACATTATTATGGTGTTTAACTTTTAATAAGGCATGGGAATCGGGGTTTTTCTTAAATTTTAAATTTAGAATTATATTTAGACTGCCTCAGTGGTGCGGTTGGCGAAGGTCCGCTGGCGGTGCGAGGGGTGAAGTGCTGGTATATTACTCCCTGTTCTGGGTGTTTAATGTGTATAGTAAAAATATCTGTACTTTAAGTATGTAGCATTATAGGTATTAAAACTATTAATACACCTTCATTACAAATTTTAATAAAAGCAATATGATAATTCTTCTGTATGTGTTCAAATTGTTTTTTTTTCTTAATCAATAGAGTCCAGACTCTAAAGCTTTCTTTGTGAGATATAGTCATAATCCCAGGATCATGACTATATCTCACACAGAAAGCTCGAGACAGTTCGGTTTTAAATATCGATTTCCTCTTCTATCTTCATCAAAGGTTAAGCTTATTTTGGGGGAGTATAAATTCGTTCAATTTGGGGTAGCTTTAAGAGGGTGTTATCTCGGTCAAGGGTAAGGTGAGATAAAACTAATCGATTTTCTGCTCTCGATTCCAAGATGAGGGAACAAAGTCTACATATTGACGTTCGCATTAAATCTATTGCCAAGAACTTTAAAAATTGAATCAAATCGTCAATCAAAAATCAAATAAATAATAAATAAATAAATATTTCCAGACAATTCACACAACAACATCTAGCCCCGTGGTAAGCTCTAAGCTTGTGTTACGGGTACTAGATATCTGATATACTTAATATAATAGTCATACATATATAGATATTTTTTATTATAAATATTAAACACCCAGACCAAGGAGAAAGTGCTTGCAGAACATACAAACACTTGACCCCTCGGCGGGAATCGAACCCGCTACCTCTTGCGCCGCAAGCGGACCCTCGCCCACTGCGCCACTGAAGCAGTCAAAATTACTTCTTTTTATGTTCCTATCCTGGAGACTAAACACAATTACATAGTTTTTAACAAAGTGAAACCCCACTTTTGGTTGAAACTAATATTCTAAATGTGTAAGCTACGTAACTTCGTCACTCAATATGCTCAAAAAATTTCATGAGAATCAGTCAAGCCGTTTCGGAGGAGTATGGCAACGAAAACTGTGACACGAGAATTTTATATATTAGATATTATTTAATTCAATAGTGAATTCCAATTATAGACAAAATGCATTTCTTCATCGTGCAAGTAGCAGTTTTAATAATATTATCAGGAGTTTAATTCATTTTATTTATTCTACACAAGTTTGAATAAAGCACGGTGTCTATCAGTAGTTTTGTTTAATATCGTATTTTGTTACGAATTGTGTCTTTTGTCCGCAAGGGCTTTATAAATAGCTGCTGTAATTAAATTTATCTACTTATTTCGCTGTGTTAGCTGTACGCCTTCCTTATGAAAAAATACATAAATACATTTACTAACAGTAATTAGCCACAGCTTACATAATAAGATATTGGTAGGTATAGATTTCTTCTGGTGTCGTCTGTTGACTATGTAAAAAAGGAAGGAATTCAAATTTCCTTCTTCCTTTTTCAAAAAACTCTTGACTTTATTACACGGAGCAAGCAAAAAAACCTAACCTGTTTTTATTCATCACGGTGTCCTGCTGTGCGTCATGATCAAAGTAAAATGGTCATTACGTGTAAATTAATTGAACATGTTGCCTGCGGCTGCTTTTTGCAGACTCGCCACAACCACACGAACAAACCACATGATGTTAATAAAATAGAGTACGGAGCATTACCAGGTAATGCATTTAATTATAAAATAGTTTGAATACTACATTTAATTAGGTCCCCGATAGCAAATATAGGAAAAAACGTATAAAATGGGCTGTATAAAAATGGAGAATATAATCAAATACTTCTTTCCATTTCACTTATGGGGCTTATCGCGTGAACACTGATTAAATCCATTTCCAACATTGAAAATTGGATGCTATAGAAGTTTTACGAATATTTTACCAAAAGCATTTTTCTGTGTACTTTTTATTTCATCTGCAAAATTTGACATTCCTCTCTTTTTGTCATCAATAACAATAACGGAAAAATGCTTTATCCAGCATCATTGGAAAAATCCTTTCACGTTATTGATGATTCCTGTGGCTATGGATAATATGGGTGGAATTTTAGACTGGAACATAACTGCCCGTTGTAATAGGCATGATGACTACATAAAAAATAGGTATTCTGTGGTAGGTATTAGTGCGTCTGTTGGCCTGTCCTAAAATACTGGACACCAATTTTTTGCTTCATCAATTTAAAAATAAATTGCGTTGATTGAGCATCATAATTCCACAGTGGGGGCTACATTTAGTAGGTACATTTTGCATGAAAGCATTATTACGTCGAGCGAAACTTAAATTCCGTATCGACATAATTTTTCGTTTGCAAGAAAAAAATGTGTATAATTTTTATGTAATCTAAATGATGGACTAATTTTTTTAATCATCTACCCCTTTGCAAGAAGATCTTATTAGACCGCTGCGCTTAGCGACACATTTTGCGATTCATTTTTATATATTTTATATAAGTTATAACTAATATATAACTTTAGGTAACCTCAACTACATTAACAGATTTTGGAAAAAAAGAATGGGATCATCAATGGTGTGTATACTAGAAATGATAGAAATTGCCTAACGTTTTTTCCTTGGAACCTATGTCTTAATACTAGCAACATAAAGATATGGCAACACCTTTCGTCTACATCCATTGGATAACAAACCTCGGAGAGGGCGATACTAAATGCGACATAGTTCACCGACTAAATGCATAATATTATCGTAGTATCATCATCATCATCATCGCCCTATTAACGTAACCACTGCTGGGACAAAGGGACTTCTCTCTAAGCAAGACAGATTAGGACTTAATTCACCATGCTGGCCAAGTGTGGTATGGTAAAGGTCACATGTCGTCAAATATAGTATAGTTATAATTGTAGTCTAGTAATATGAAACTTGTTATTAATGTTTTTCAATAAAGGTACAGTAGCAGGCCAGTAGAATGCATTTTAGGAGCCAATAGTTATTATATTTTGAATAAGTTGTGGCATTGGGGAACCACGTTCAAAACCGAGTTCAAAACAGAGTGCTTAAGAAATCTGGGCGTTTTAAATAATAGATTTTTTTTAGCAACAAAATTCTGTGATTTATTTTAAGCAATATGGCGAATGTGATGTCGATCTACAAATCTCAGATAAGGATAGGGGAACAATAGTTACTAATGGTGTAATTTAATTAAAATACTGATGAAATGTGGAGCAGAATTGTTTTGTTATTGGTTCTCGCAGAAGAAAACTTATATTACTCGTGAAACGAACGAACAAGATATCTATATAAATAAAAATGAATTGTTGTTCGTTAGTCTGATTAAAACTCGAGAACGGCTGAACGGATTTTTATCATAGTCTTGAAATGTTCGTGGAGGTCTAGGAAAGGTTTAAATGGCGAGAAAAAATCGAATAATTGCCGGGGAAAAAAAATGAATAAAAACCCGTGCGAAGCCGGGGCGGGCCACTAGTTTAAAATAATTAATTTAATTTTAATTTATGTTTGTAAGAACAAATAAATTAAATAATTTAATACACGTATTCATAAGCCTCCTACGTTTTAAAATACAGTTCTAAAGCTTTTTTTCCTAATATGATTAATTTATAGTGAGGCTATCTCTCCGTTCGCGGCTTTGCCTGCATAATAATAGATTTTGCCTGGGGTAAAAGGTGTCTTTTGTCCTTTACTGGGAAGACAGCTATGTCCGTGACAAATTTGATCCAATTAAAAAGTAAAAAGTGGCGGCCTATGTATTTTTCTGATATATAAGCTATAGTGCAGTTTCATCAAAATCCATTCAGTACAAATGCAACAAAAATAAACATACACACTCCTCGTCCTTACAAACATTCAAATTGTCTTCTACAGATGTATAATCATAACTGTGTAATAATTGTAAGCCCAATAATACATGATTATTTTTATATTGTATAATAATGTAAATTATTATATAATATAAATAGTATATAGTGGTGGCGGACAAGGGCAGGAGGATGGATGGATGGATAATAATGTAAATTAAATTCATAGAATAGGTATTGGCATGGAATCGTCTGTGTTTAATCAGAAAATGTGACTTTTATCATAAAAATAACTTTCATACATAAGTAAGATTGAAATTTATCCCATAATATGCGGATCCCGTGAGAGCAGGTTGTTGTAAAACTTCATGTTCGTGATCTTATAGTTGAAGCGGCCCTTCTTCTTGAGCCGGCCCATGTGCTGCAGCGTCCGGATGAGCGGCAGGAAGCGGTACAGGTTATTCATCTCGTCTCCCAGGCAGAACAGGAAGGAGTACTCTATGTAGGCTGCAATAAACATTAAAATTATATTTAAATAATCCATGTTCGCTTTGCAATCCAAACGGAGAAAACAAATTTTTGTTTATGCAGGGTTAAGGGCCCCTTATACCGCAAATGCTGTTTTTAAAATCAATATGAATCAGTCAAAAATTGACGTAAAATTCTGAAAAAAATATATGTTTCAGTTGAGGATCTTACAGAGTGCAATTCGCTTACATTTACACAATAAGATGAACTTCGCTCGATAGAAAAAAATACCAAAGTTGCCTCATTTTAAAAAACATTTTCAATACTGTGCCTAAAATAATAAATTTATTGACCTTATTTTTACACCAATCTTTAGATGAATCAATTTTCTAGTGAAAATCGCTGAGGTGCGTGTTGTAGTGTTATTTTCCTATTAATTATGCCTAAATACCTACAAACCCGCGAGCGGCGCGACGCCCGCGGGCTTCGTCAGTCGCGCGGTGGCGCTTACCGACGACGGACCTGTGCCAGTGCTCTTCCCGCCCGACGAGCGACGTGCGACGTGAAAAAAAAAGGTGTGTGTGCGATTCACACACGACAGAAGTGAAACTACAACAATTAATAAAAACCGTAATTGGTTTTACAAGTACAAGGACAACTGCGCGACATTGCCGTCGCGACGGCAATGTCTATTTGGTATTTGGGCCGGGGAAAAAGAACCAGTACATATCGAAAGAATCGAAAAAGATGATGAATTTTGGAAATCAAAGATGGAATCAAAATTATCACACTTTTACCACCTGTCCAATGTCTGCTGCCAGAAATCGTCAACCCCTGACACACTCGTGGTATGCCTATACGGAATCTGACACTTGAATGCGAATCCACCGAATCCGAAAATAAAGAAAAAGAGATTTTTTATCGCAAAACATTATTAATTTGCAATCAGGACCTAGCACTAGAACTCTAAATTACAATGAAATTTAAGCATTTTATTCCTCATATAAAATGTATTTTTTTTTATAAATGAGAGTAAATATTGTACATAACAATTATGTTTGTTTTCATTTTGTTGTTTGTATTCTTTACCACAAACTCTTCAATCATAATTATCACCTCACTAATTCAAAAAGTTTAGTAAGAAAAATTATGTTTACATTCAATACCTAGGGGAGCGGGGGGCTTGTTGTAACGGGGGCAAGTATTAACAGCTTAATTACTCAGCCGTTATCGAATATTTTGTGTTGGAATTTTCGCTAATCAAGTCCTTATATGGTGGCCTACGACGTGAACACAGTCGCAGCTACCGCTTCAGTCGCAGCTACCGCTTCAGTCGCAGCTACCGCTTCACGCATCGCGCTCGCGTTCTCGGTCCCTTGCCCCTCACCCCGCTTCGCTCGCCGTACCAGCCCAGTTCTCCGCAGACTGCCTAGGCTTCCGCGTCGTAGAACGGGTCGGCCCGCAGTGAATTGTGTGTGTGTTTGTGTGCATATTAGAGACAGAGACTCAAGTGTAGTGCTTGTTAGTGGTTCCCACGTATCGCACAGGGAATAATATCGCTTTGTCGGTGAGTACCTGTGTGTTTACCCGTTCCCCGGGGCCATAACAGCCTCACGCCAACCCTGAGAGCACTGCTTGGAGTTTTATTATAAAACTACCAACGCAGTGTATCTCCCCTTCCCGCAACTTGTAAACAAATTGGTTGTGTCGCTGGGCTACTCAGCGGGGCCTTCCGCTAGCGGATCTCACCCTGCTGGTTTCCCGCCCGGCCGATTTGTTTATAAATTGTGCGTATAAATTCTTTCTTTTTTTATAAAAGAAGAATTTTATTTTTTAATTCTTTTCTATTTTTGTGTTTATATTTAACACCCCACCTACACGATGTCGGACGGAAGTATTCCGCCGGCACGTAAACCCCCGGACTCGATTAGATATAGACCGATCCGAACCGCCCCCGCCAGGCCCCCCGGTAGCTCGAGCGTTATGGACCATCACACGCCGCCCAACTCCGAGGGCGGAATTTGGGCGGCCCGTCACCCAGCACCAGCCGACCGCCCACAGGCGGCCCATCCTCCAGCGCCAGCCGCCCGCCCCCGGGCAGTCGCCCGCCCACGGACGGCGCAACACTCAGCACTAGCCGCCCGCCCACAGGTGGCCGTCCGACTACGGACAGCCGCCCACCCATGGTTGGCACAGCACCCAGCACCAGCCGCCCGCCCATCGGCAGCCGCCCGCCCACGGAGGACTCACCTACCCACGTCCCCGTAAATCCGCTGCACTCCGCCGATGTACTAGACATAGTGCTCCACAAACGCATTCGCTACCCGGTCCAGGTGGAGGTGTTGTATGACCTAGACACTCAGCACCTCCCCTTACTCATCACACTGGGTCTTTCCGCGGACTTCACTGTACCGCGGCCCCCCGGGGTGAGGACTGACTGGGCTGCGTTTGCAAGGGCACTAGAAACTCTAGACATCGGCTCCCTCTCCACCCCATCCAAAATAATTGGTGCTAAGGAGGCAGCGTCCACTCCTATCCCGAAACGCGCGAATGTTCGCGACGTACTGCCAATTCACCTACAGCGAAAGCTGTCGGCGAAGAGGGAGATGCGTCGCGACTGGTCACGTTCGCGTTGTCCCACCCTCAAATCCAAACTCAATTCCCTAACCGCTGAGTTGTCGGATGCAGTAAAGGCTTGGCGCGGGGAGACCTGGGAGAAAACCATCGACCAGGCCGCCGAACGCGACACCAACCTTTACGCCCTTAACCGTCAACTCACGCGGGCTCCCCTACCCACCTACCCCCTGCTGGACCGGGAGGGGAACAGGAAGTTCGCACCGGGTGACCGAGCAGAACTTCTGGCCGATCACCTGGAGTGGCAATTCCAACCCCACCCTGTCTCAGCAGATTCCCATCCCGACACCCTGTCCCACCACACCCTGGTAGAGAGCACCGTATCTGAGTTTCTGTCTGGACCCATTCCCCCCCTCGGAGGCGACTGCTTTATGTCGCCTTCAGAGGTGGGGAAGGCAGTCCGCCACCTTCCCAAGAGGAAGGCACCTGGCCCGGACGGAATCTCGAATATGGCTCTCTTCCAACTCCCCCGCCGTGGTATCGTCGCAATATCCCGTCTCTTCAACGGAATACTCCGCACAGGCCATTTTCCTGACCTGTGGAAGAGCGGGAAAGTTATAGTCCTCCCCAAACCGGGTAAGGACAGACGATACCCGGCCAACTACCGTCCCATCACCCTCCTGTCCACGATCGCCAAACTGTTCGAGCGCCTACTGCTTCGCAGACTGGTTCCGACCATCGAACCCCGCCCCGAACAGTTTGGCTTTCGAGGACAACATTCCACCACCCTCCAACTGACGCGCGTACTGCACTACCTTGCAACAGAGCTTAACGCCCGGCGTAGCACGGTCGCGGTCTTCCTCGATATCGAGAAGGCATTCGACCGTGTCTGGCACCCGGGCCTACTCTATAAGCTCTTGCAAAGCAGTACGCCACCAGCCCTTTCCCGGATTGTGGCGTCCTTCCTCGAAAATCGACGTTTCTTCGTAGACGTCGAGGGCGCCGCATCCTCCTCCCGTCCCATCCTCGCCGGAGTCCCCCAAGGTAGTTGTCTGTCGCCCGCACTCTACGCCCTGTACACCGATGACATCCCGACCCTGGAGGGGCAGTTGCTCCCCGGTGATAGGGATGTCACACTGGCGTTGTTTGCGGACGACAGCGCCTACCTTATGTCCTCCATCAATCCCTCCCACGCGGCCATGAAGATGCAGCGGCTCATGGACCGCCTCCCCAGATGGTTGGATGACTGGCGCATGGCTGTTAACGTCGGTAAGACAGCAGCCATGCTAGTCACCAACCGTCGCACCACCCTTCCCCCCCTTACCCTCCGGGGCCAGAACGTCGCTTGGACACCGCACACTCGTTACCTAGGCGTGGAGATAGACCGGTCACTGAGAATGCAGCCACAGGCGGATCGCGCGATTGCACAATCGCGCGCAGCCGTGGCGCAACTCAGACCGGTCCTAAAATCCAATCTCCCGCTCAGGACGAAGGTGCGGATCTACAAGACGTACGTTCGGTCCCGCCTCCTGTACGCAGCCCCCGCTTGGTATCCCCTCCTTTCCCAAACCAACAAAGACAGACTGCAGAAGGTGCAGAATTCTGTCCTTCGCACCTGCACAGGCGCGGGCCGATACGTTCGTAACGACGTAATTGCCCGCGACCTACAAATGCAGTCTGTCGAGGATTGTGTGGTGCTGACGGCTAAGCGTATGTTCGATCGTACTGAACACAGCCGTCACCCACACATCCAGTCCCTCGCCCCCCTCCACACTCGCCCCCCCGACCACAAAGGCCCCTGGAGACCCCTTCCCAGGGACCTCATTAAAGACCCATAGATTGCCTCCTCTCTCTCTATCTTCTTCTTCTTTTCTTTTCTTCTTTTCTTTGTCTTTTTCTACGCTGCCCACTCTACTCTTCTCCCCCCCCACATCCCTCTATATATTCCCTCCCTTACTAACACTATTGTATCCCTATATCTCCCTTCCGCCTCTATTATAAATGTATTTAAAATAGTATACATAAAAAAAAAATAAAAAAAAAAAGAGAGAGAATGAATAAAAAAAAAAAATAAATAAAAAAAAAAAAAATTATACTCATACCAGCCTTAAAGGCATTATCACGTGACCCGGGGGTAGTTGCCCTAAGGAGCGCAAGCTCGAGGCCCCACCCTGCGCCCTCAACCGAGGGACGGAAGACAACGATGATGAACACAGTCAGTATCGTGCGGGAGTGCGCAGCGAGTGGCCCTGTGTAGGTGCTCCATTTTTGCCAGGTAACGTAAAAAACTAAAGTTTTACTAACTTTAGTTTGATTCTAGGTTACTGCACTGTTTTTTTGAAGTAAGTTTCAATCGATTTATGTAATTAAAATGTTAAGCTATCTTAAGTTAGTATTTTCTTTTGGATAAATTATACCATATTTTTTCCATAAACAAAAATGTTCAAAATATTGCCATGAGGCAAGTTGTAACAACATCTCGGGGCACGTTGTAACATGTTACAACTTGCCCTTTCATGTTTTTAAACGTATGTGTGTACCTATGCTTTTTATTATTTACATTTTAAAATAGTTTTTTAAATACCTAATTATACAATATCCTACAGCTGGGCAAAATTCCTACCTAATGCAGTACTTTGTTTTTCTGGATTTTAGGATGAGAAAGTACAGCCGAGTATCCCAAAATTCGGCAAGCTGCAAAAATATTTGACCTTTGTCATGTGTCACTATATAGATAAATTAAGAAAAAAGAAAAGGCCGAATCTCTTTCTGTTGGATACACCAAACCAAGATTAGTATTCACGCCAGATGAAGAGGAGAAAATTTAGAGAACTAGGTAATAGAAATTAAGCGAAAATCAAAGTCTCTTAATATTAATAAAGAAACACTTGTTGCATCATTAGTTTGTAAGAAATTTGTTGTTATAATTAGTAAGTATCAAACGTTATATTAATGTGCGTAATTAAAATTATGTTTTATTCTGTTTATCAAACAATAAATGCCTGCCTGTTGTTTTAATTATGTTGTTACTATTTGCCCCACACCAGTTACAACTTGCCCCAAGAAAGGGGTATGTTGTAACAAGCGACTATGTTTGCAAAATATTTTTTTTTGAAGTAATCATTATGAAATCCAGCCCAATTATCATTCTTATGGATAAATGGATATTTTTCCTTTACTATAAAATAACTTCATTATTATAATATTTGTTATCTTGACTTCCCCATCAAAAAAACTAAAAATTGTTACAACTAACCCCCCGCTCCCCTACATACCTACTACAATAAACTTTCATTTCAATCAAATAAAAGAATATAGTCAATAAAATAATCAATATACTAAAAAAATACAGTCAATAAAATTTAATCACCGTAGCTACTGCATTATGTTATACTGTGGCGTTCTTGCCCGCCGACAAGTCGCCGGAGTTCATATCAAGTCGGCTCCCGCGAAACGCGCATGCAAGTCGACTGGGCGAGTAAAATGCCTAAATCTTCGAAACAAGGGGGCCTTAAGTTTCAGTTGAAGGTCAATAAAAAATAAGTTGAAACTTATGTGTCTGCTAGGGTACGATTTTTATAGTAGTCGCTCCCGCTTCTGTCTGTACCTATGTATGCATAAAACTTTAAAATTACGAAAACGATTTCGAAGCCATTTTGTAATAGATAGAGTAATTCAAAAGGAAGGTTAATAAGTATCGTACATGTGAAATATTGGGCAGGAACACTGATAGTTTTTTTTTTAGGTCACTGATGTGATTTTGTAAATAAATAAATTTTCTACGTTTTGCGTTACTGGCTGATCCAAGGAGAAAGAACAAAAATAAAGTAGTAGAAGGTCTATAATACCTTCTAAAGAGCTACAAAAAGGTCAGCGGTTGTATATATGTATATCTAACTTTTAGAGATAAACCACAATAACTAAAATTTTGTAGCGAAAATAATGACTAATGTACTTTTTTTTCACCTGATGTAAAGTGACGATGTGGTCTAAGATGGGGCATGAAGACCTAGAAGGTAGATGGCTTCTCCGGACCACATTACGAAACAAGAAAAAATCGCTTCACGCAGTGCCCAGCCCGGAGGGTGGTGACAAGCCGCGGCCGAAGCCTACCACCAGAGAAAACGAAGTACGAAGTTATTTTAGGAATACAGCATTTATGACCTAAGGCGGAACCACCGTGCAATGCATTGCAGTTTCTCGTGACGTAATGCTTTTGTGCGACTTCACTCCGAAACTTTGAAGATAACTTTTAAGATCACACTTTCTTTCTAAAGAGCATCGAACATCGTTGGCATACCTACTCGACAACCAGTTTGAAAAAAAATTATTCGGTGGCCAGTGATGAAACTCAAGTCAATCGACAGAGTAAATGATTACAAACAAAAAGTGTTCTATGATCAAAACTCCTAAGTGATACGGTTTCTGAGATTTTGGGTCTAAAAACTATAGAAAAAATCTGTCCTATGTTCTGAACTTCTGAGCTATGTTCTACTTTACTTTATTTTTCTTTTTTCTGACCCTTATAGCTCCAAAACCTTAGGAGACCAATATCACTTAGGAGACTTGATCATAGAACACTTTTTGTTTTTAATCATTTACTCTGTCGGTTGACATGAGTTTCATCACTGGCCGCCGAATCACTTTTTTTTCAAAATGGCGGTTGTGTAGTTATGCGAGGGTCCATACAAAAATGTTCGAACCCTTTTAAAAAACGAAAAATAGTTGTGTCCAGTATTTTCGAAGAGCTAACAGTTGGACAAACCAGTCTACCTAATTTTTTATGAAGTCATCATGTCTAATTGAGCTCAATCGAAAATCGTGAAGATTGTCGAATTTAACTTGCGAGATTTGATTACATACGAAGTTCGGGACTTGTGATAAATAATACTTGTTAAACGCTCCTTTGCTAATAATAAGGTTTTTTTTTGTTTGTTTATTCAGCAAGTCGGAGCCAAAACAACAACAACTCAGAAACTAAAAAAGTGTGTGTGTGTCAGCTACGACGCACGATTGGAGTTTACTCCTTACGAACAAAAATTATGATATATATCGAATAGAAAAAAAGGGTAAATGAACGCATCTGCTAAAATGATAAGAGAAACAAACATATATTTGTTATTATTCGGATTATTTATATAACTTCAATAAAGCGTATTACTTATAGTATGTTACAAAATAATATAAATAAAATACAAGGACTACGTGTATCGCGCAAAGAGGAGACCCCGAGAATGAGATACGCTGTGTAATGTATTCCATCTCATTCTTTTACACGTTCAATCCTACAGATATTTATGTTTGTCTCTTTCTACGTAACGCCTCAACTTTTCGTGTTACACTTGATTTTACTCCACATAAAATTTCCGTACCGGGCCTTATAACTCGAATCGTTTCTTAAGGAGTAAACTCCAACTAGTTTACAAGCCCCATAAGCCTACTCGGGGCTAATTAATAGAATATTACTCAGGTGCTTCAATAAAGCATTTTCAAAGCACATCAGATACTTCGCCATTGTAAGCCGCTTAGCAGCTCCCATTAGCAAATCGAACAGTAAGCCTCTTACACTGCAGTTATTGATATTGCCTTACAATGGATTCCATATTGCAGCGTGGTCTTGTTATGGTATAATGGCTTTTAAATCATAGAGCAGGCATGACGAGGCCTGCCACATCGTATCCAATCATTTCAATTTTTTATCAGAGGGCTATTTTTACATGGCTTTGTAAGGTATTTTATATTTATAAGTTCTTTGCAGGGCATTTCCTTGATGTAACAGTGTCTAACTAGCTCAGCAGTTAAAGTCCAGAAGACTGCATTAATTATGTAATGCTTTCTTTGGTTTTTAATAAATGATGGATTTATTTTGGTTTTGAAGTGACTTATCTTTGTTGACGACTCAGTAGGTACTTAGAGCAGATTTATGTTTTGAAAGTCTACGCACGTAACGATAGTTGAAAGCCAAATAAGAAAGACGTACATTGCTCATTGAACTAACAAAATAGCATTAACACCGATATAAAAAAAAATTTCAATAAAATAAAAACTTAAAATTTTTTTTTTTTACAAAAAACAACAACAACAATCTTAAACTAATAACAAATTAAATATACCTTAAACCTACGTGAAATTAAATGTTATGTGAGTGTGTATCTGTAATAAAAGGTCCCTGGCTCAGCATAATGCTTCTGCCACAGGGCCCGTAGGAGCACTATGACAGAGCGCTGGTTTTCAGCCAGGGCCCGTGAGGGTGGCAACACCACAACATAAAATTAAAACAAATATATATTTTTTATAAACTCTCTAGGTGCAACATCACAAGCAAATTACGAGTTAGTAAGTCAAATATTCGTCGACAACAAACTTATCGGCAAGAGCTAGCATAGCCCCACCGTAAGATTTCCTCTTCAAACAATTTAGAAACTTCCCTTACTTGTGAATACTTCCCTCAACTCAAAGTCTAGATAATATCCGTCTTCCCTTTACCGTGTTCCCCTTTATATTTTAAACTATTTATCTGCTTCACGTAAAGGTCGGGGGTGCTACGTATTCGATAGAAAGAACATGTGTTCGCTAACTAATAAATTCATAAGTATTATTTAGATACCATGATTGACTGTCTTTCGAGTTTCCCGATATTTCGGCACAGTTACATGCGCTATGAGCACGGCCGTTATAAATCTAAAAAATATTGATAACCACGATTATGTTATTTATATTATCATCAAAAATTATTGATTTTGCTTAGCAACATTAGTTAGAAACTGTTTCAGACTGTAGAATCATACATACATTAATGTTTAATACAACCATAAAACTTCAATGGTCAAAAAACGAGACAGTTTAATAACAATAACATTTAATCATGTTGTGGTCAGAGCGAGTTTATGCTAGTTTTTTTTAGGGTCTGGGTGTTTTCTATGCATCATATTATGTATGCATTTACAAAAAAAAAAAAAAAAATGTGTCTATGTAGTATATCAGTGACCTAACACCTGTACAAGTACAATACAGTACAAGTACAATACAGTACATAGTACAAGCTCTGCTTAGTTTGGGGTTAGGTGATTTTGTGTGAGTAGTCCGGAAACATTATTTATATATTTGTTTTTTGTTGTGTTGGTATTATGTTAGTTTAACTTAACTACACCGGACCAGATTTTGTACGATATTTCGAAACGATTTAGAAATTTTCTATTCCTTATTCTTAAAAGGATTTGTAAGAGACTCCCAAATAAGTGTTTCGGAATAAAACCAGCATTGCTTTTACATTTTTACTTCCTTCTGCCTCCGCAGTATGTGACATTATGGCTCTCTCCAAACTCTGAGTATATCTCAACTGTCGCTAAAGCTCAAATTAAATAAGCTTCTCCGACAACAAAAACTCGATACGTCACCTGTCTAAAAACTAAGTAGTTTGTGTACACAGAAATCGAAGCCCTGCAGCCCTAGGTAGGTGGTAGCAGCGGCGCAACGCAACTTTTGACAGGTGCAATTAAGCAAACGTCAGATGCAGCTCTGAAGTTTCAATTCCCCCTTTGCTCTTTGTTGTAATCTGCAGTGTATAGACGGATTAAAATACAAAAGAATTTGTAAAATTTTCCTCAGTTAAAAAGCTTATGACGGTAAAAAGCCGTGTTGGCAGAGTGGGAGAACACTCGACTTTAATTACGAAAGTAGTGGGTTCACCTTGAAACTCGCCTCTAGATTTTTCTTCTTCAAAAATGTATATGCGCTTTGAAAACACGATGTTTTTAAACATGAACATCGCGAGGAAACCGTCATGTTCTGAAAACTTTGAAGAGTTTGAAGGACATGTGGCATTCACGAACCCGCACTTGGCCAGCGTGGTGAATTAAGGCCTAATCTCTCTCGTCATGATAGAAGTCCCTGTGTCCCAGTAGTGGGAACGTTCTAGGCTGCTTATGATGAAAAACCTATGTCTAGTTAACATAATCCCATCAAAAACAATACTTGTCAAAAAAACCAAGTCGCGCAACTCAGTTGTTCTGCGGTAAAAAGTTGTGAGATCCAAGTAAATCCAAGTCTTCAAATTTCGTCTCAAAATTCTTTAATGTTTTATATAAATATATTAAGACTTGGCCATCGCCTGAAAACACGTGTTAATTCAATCGCCTGAAAACACGTGTAAATTCAATTATTTAGTGCGATGGCCAAGTCTCAATATATTTATATAAAACATTAAAGAATTTTGAGACGAAATTTGAAGACTTGGATTTACTTGGATCTCACAACTTTTTACCGCAGAACAACTGAGTTGCGCGACTTGGTTTTTTTGACAAGTATTGTTTTTGATGGGATCTCATTTCTTTTTGTATTTTGTAGACAGTTCTACTTCTTTCCTTTTCGGTACCTTCTACTTATTGTATATATGTCCATATAATTTTCTTTTTGCTGGTCTAGATTGGATTTATTTATATTTCGCATTGTTATTACGATAGTACATATTTCGTATATACGTGGGTTTGCGACAGCGCCCTCTATACCGGTCTTTTCTAGATTTTTTAGTTTTTCCTTGATTCATACACCAAACACTACTTATATTCCAAATTTGAAGCTTCTAGGTCTGCTAGAAGTGCCTTAGAATTTTGATGTTCGGTTAGTCAATGAGTGACAAAATTAAGAAATTTGACCCGTTATAATTCTTAAAATACTGGTTCAAATTGAATGAAATTTGAAATATACCGTGTCTTTACAATCTTGCACGGTTACTGAAAATTTCAGTCTTCTAGTTCTATCCACAACGAAGTTACAGGGGGTCGAAAATGGCCTGAATTGCTTCGAGAAAAGGTACGACAGCGCCCTCTATACCGGTTTTTTTCTAGATTTTTTAGTTTTTCCTTGATTCATACACCAAACACTACTTATATTCCATATTTGAAGCTTCTAGGTCTGCTAGAAGTGCCTTAGAATTTTGATGATCGGTGAGTCAGTCAGTGAGTGACAAAATTACGAAATTTGACCCGTTATAATTCTTAAAATACTGGTTCAAATTGAATGAAATTTGAAATATACCGTGTCTTTACAATCCTGCATGGTTACTGAAAATTTCAGTCTTCTAGTTTTATCCACAACGAAGTTACAGGGGGTCGAAAATGGCCTGAATTGCTTCGAGAAAAGGATGGTACGGCCGTGCCGCTTTTTTGCTCGACTTGGTGGGGGCACTGCCGTGCCCCCAGATAGGTTAGTAGATATTTATATAAATCGGTTCAATTATTGTAGCGTTAACGTAATACATTTACGTTTATTAAATTTCTTTTATTTATAAGTATGTAATTACTTTAGTGTGCAGCAGTATAAAGACCAAATGAGTTCAGGAAATATTTATGACTCACACATCAATCTATTTCTCTTTGTCCGGCGACTATCACTTAGGATACGACCGAGGCGACGTTAGTTAAATTTCACTACTACTAGGAACGCCATAATTATGGAAAAGTAATAAAGTCAAAAAAGCCGTGTTGGCTAAGTGGGAGGACACTCGACTTTCATTCCGAAGGTCGTGGGTTCAAACCCCGCAACGCACCTCTGGATTTTTCTTGAGAAATTTATGTGCGCTTTAAACACGTGCTTTAACGGTGAAGGCAAACATCGTGAGGAAACCGGCATGTTCTGAGAACTTAAAAAAAAAAAAAGTTTGAAGGACATGTGACATTCACCAACCCGCACTTGGCCAGCGTGGTGAATTAAGGCCTAATCTCTCTCGTCAAGTCTAGTCTCTCTCGAGAGAAGTCCCTGTGTCCCAGCAGTGGGAACGTTAATAGGGTGATGATGATGAATAAAGTCAACAAACTGTGTCAAGTGGGGTATGGTTGAATAGGTAATTAAAAGTCTTTATTGTTTTAGATTTTTCGATTCGACTGACTGTTAAAGCATCTATTTCGATATAAATTTGCGTAACAACCATTATTACATACTCGTATAAGTATGGTAATGGGTTTATAAGCATGAGAGGGCAAACACTTCGTGCATGCATGACTGAATGAATAATGAATATTTTCTAGTCAACATAATTATGTATTCAGAGTATATGAATAATGAATATTTTCTCATCAACATAATTATGTATTCAGAAAATATGTATAAAGAATATACTCTTCGACTTTATGCGCTAAGTGACTATTCTGTGCTTGATGTAATAAGTAAACCGGATATTGGCTACATCAAAAAGCCCTTTAAGTTAAAGGTAAACAGGATGTTGTAAACACTCTCAAAGAATCTATGCATGCGGATGCAATTTTTCCATCTTATTCCAGTTTTATAGTGCGACAACATTCTTGGTTCATTCGTCAACCTAAGGAATATATAGAATAGGGAATATGCAGATAACTATAAAATTGATCTGTTTTAAAGAAATATAAATATACGTTTATATTCACTATTGTAGCTATATCCTATAGCCCGCTTTGTTGAATAATCTCATTGTTATTAATTTTTCAGGTCAATCCACACAACAGCATCTAGCCCCGTGGTAAGCTCTAAGCTTGTGTTACGGGAGCTAGACATCTGATATATACTTAATATTAGAGATACATGTATAGATATTTTTTATTATACATATTAAACACCCATTATCAATGCCATTACATTTTTTTTGTCAGGCAGTCAGGATAAATGAGCAAAGAAAGTTGTTGATTAACAACTAATAATCAAATTAAAGGGCTTTGTGTGTTTAAGATATAATACGTAAACATAATTACCAAGACTTTTAAATGTTTTCTATTGTAGTCTTTCATTTGTTTCGGCAGTTTATTTTATTCGAAAATACATATCTTTCCAGGTTCGGTTACGAACATAACCCTATCCATATCAATTTATCGGTGTTGTGTTGATTTTTATATTCAAAATATGACCATGAAGAATTAAAATTATATTAAAATAAGAATCTTTAAACTTGTAGCAGTACAGTTTCCGTTTCCTCATCACAAACTGCAATTTAATTTCCTTGCTTTACTAAGGTTTTCCGTTTCTCTTTACCTTTGTCAACTTCATTTATTTGTCGACGTTCAAAGGAGATAATATAATAGGGTTGACTTGTGTGTCGTCTACGTTACATTTCCTAAGAGCTCGTAAGCTGAACAAAATTGATTTACATTTTAATGGAAGCTATTATGGTAAAATGATTACCTATTTATTATGTTGTTATTGTTTAGCAACATTTATAGTTCATTTATTCGTCGCAGGCATTTTACACTTGACTTCGTTAATTTCTAATTAGTTATGATATTACATTTGCAAAAAGGCACGGACAGGATGTTAAAAGAAATATATTCTTTTATATATAGGTATTTGTATGTATGGGTATGTGTAGGTGTATCATTAGCGAGGACTGCCGTCTATCATAAATATTTTGTTATTTTGTGTAGAATGAGATACTCGTAACTTGTGACAATTTAGGTGCTGGGCGGACGCTGGTGTCGCTTCTAGCTATTTAATGGCTCTGTCTTTACTGTAGTCTAGCCCGAGACGACATCTTAAGAAAAGAAACGATATGAATTCGGACAAACAGACGAGAATTTGGGAGGGAATTCCATTCCTTAGTGGTACGAAGCGGTTAGATGTGGTAGTTGTATTTTAAGATGTAGTTTCATTATTGATAAAAATTAAAGTTATAAAGATGAAACAAATATACATATTATAATCATAATGACAGATTTTTTATGTAAAAAACAACATTAAATTCTAATGAAATAGTCATAAATAAAATTCTGAAGATAAAATTCAACGGAACATAAAATCAAATAAGGTCCGGAATTAGCTCCCTACGGCTGTATTTCCTAATACTACAACCTGAGTGTTTTCAAGACAAGAATGAATAGGTACCTTCTAGATCTATGTGATCCATTTGCGTCCACGTCGACACTTTCCATCAGGTGAGATTGTGGACAAACATAAATCTATCTCCCATAAAAAAAAAATAATGAATATTAATTAAATTGATGATTATCAGTATTTTTGAGGTTCAATCAATAAATCATTTAAAAAAAAAAGTTGTGTGTGCGATTCACACACGAGAGAAGTGAAACTTCAGTAAATCGACAGAAGAATAAGAAGAATAAAAAAAAAATACTATGCAAAAAGATTTTGTCCGGGCGGTCACCCATCCAAGTACTGGCGTCGCGCGACAGGCAAGATTAGCTTACCCGACAGGTAAGCCAATCTTATTTCCATTTCCGTTTCATCCGGTTTCAAATCACAACGATTCTATAGAAGTTTCACTTCAAAAGAATCATTGCTCAACATGCCTTTTCTTAGGTTTAGTTCGTTTATTACCATAAAACAGTTCGAGAAGCGCGATAATTATAATTACCTATACAAGTTAAAATACAGGTTCACAAACCGCCGTCTAGCCAGAAGGCAGAGATGAGATCGTTTTTGGAGCAAGTTTGCCCAAAATAATCCTATTACTACTCGTGTCTTATGTTAGTTTGGGTTGTATGAATTCGTACAATCAGACTTTAAGATTTCTTACCGCTGAACACATTATGTGTTAAATTTAACTAACTATATCTGACACGAACATCGGGATAAACAAAGCTAATTAGAAGCAAAAAAAAAAGCTCTCTGTAATAAAAGCTTTTGAAATGCACGCTTTTTGTATAGAACTAAAATAGAACATAATATCGTTGGAAACTGAATTCTTTATAAGCTCCGTATACTATCAGACGACTTAGAACTCACTAAGTACCTGGCAGTTAATAAATAAAACTAAGGAAACTCGCTCGCAGCAGAAAATCGTTTACAAATAAAATGGAAGCTTTGAAAATAAAATAAGGTACTTCTCAGTAAATATAAAAGGGAAGAAATGTGAGATGAAAGGTGCTGCGATGGAAAATTAAAACCTTTAAGGTTTCTGCAATTTTCTGCTGAAAAGGAAAATAGTTTTTCTTTTATGAAGTTGAGGGGCTGCAGTTATTTCATAAAATTATGTTCATTTTAATTCAGGCGCGCTCATATTCTTGTTCACATGTTTGCACAATGTGCGTTCAATCGCTTATTGAAATATTGAGGTGCGCCGACACTTATTTCCACCATTTATGAATAATGAATGATAAACTAACCATATTTACATACTTCTATACAATTATGTAAACAAAGTTGACATAGCCTGTACACCACCATTCCTCAGCCTAGATTTAAAATTCAACGCCGCTAAGCGTACGAATACCTGTTAAATTGAGTGATGGGTAAAAAAGCCGACAGTTTTTTAAGCCGCGAGGGTGTTGAACAACAGGGGTACTATAAGCCTGTCGATGCGAAGAAAACAAACCCTGTATTTAGTCCGTACTTTGTCGCTAATAATAAACCATTAAGGTAATCATTGGTTGAGCTGTCGTCTGATTTTACCGTTTGTATTTTCAAGTTGTGATTCTAGCATTTAGGGCTAATTTTGTAGCGCTTGTGTCTTTAGACAAAAAGCGATTAGATAAGCATTTTCGATTCATTGTACGCCTAATTCAGCACCCAGTAGTTAAATAGCCTATGTCTAACTTTATTTTCATAATTTGGAAGTTAGTTTGATATTATCTGTTGATTAAAAACAATATATTTAGTGTTACCAAACTTATTCAATTATTTTTTTTTGTTTTATTACGCCGATTAGAATTTATTGCCAATAGGTGGACTGCCGGCAACTGTGGGTGACGGTCTAAAAAAACCGGTCCAGTGGAAAGAACCTTTAATCATTTGAAAAAAAATGATTCCGGTAAATGTTATACGTTCTAGAACATATTTCAGGAGGCATTCAGATAACATTTTTCTATTTCAGCAGGCGAAATAGAAAAAGTTTTAATTTATTTAACAATTAATTTAATCATATAATATTAAACTCTGAACTCTCGAACATAAAACTAGGTAGTATCTTTATTTGATTATATATTACAATATGATATTTATCTAACATTTTGGTTTGTATTTTAATAAAATATGTTCTGAACTGAAGCAGCTTATAGTGAGGCTTTTGAAGATAAACAGATAAGCTTGTGTGGGTGGTCCAAAGTCAATATTAGTTCAAAACTACGCTACGTACAATAAGGTCTGAGCTCTTTAGAGGCGAGCTTACAGGGCTGTAGACATACCTACGTACCTTTGCATTTACTATGTTGTGTTGATGTTTGAGAGTCCACATTCTGTAATAGTTAGTTTTATGCTTACAGCCACAAATAAAAAAATAAAGCTGATGATGAAACATAATTTCTTTATAAATCTTTTTTCGTAAGTATCTATTTCGTTAAAATAAAGATATGAGTGCATACTATTTTGCAGAATTCCATAAATTCAGAATTTTTTTCTTTCATAAGCAGCCCTTATTTATTTATTAATTTACATGGAAAACCAATATATTTCATTTTCAATAAAAAAATTCATAAAAGGAATTAATAATAAGAAACCAATTTAAATTATTTTAGCCCATACAGTAATTTTTTAAGGAGTTGTTATTGTATTGAATACAATATGAGTGATTTGCGTTCAAATTACGTTGCCAGCGCCCTGACATAGATAGAGGTAGATGACACCCTTTATTGAGTAGAGGGTTATGTGGAAGAGACGCAAAATGGCGTACAACTGAGTAACATCTGTAATATTTTAATTGGTAAATAAACAAACATATAAAACTAAATTTCCTGTTCAAAACTTCCTGTTGAGTTATGACATGAAGCACTACATACTGCACAGCATTCTGTGTTAGCGTAGCGATTGAAAAAGGTTTTGTAACGGCTTAGAACGGGTGGTTTAGCTGATAGGAATAAAATATTTTGTTATATATTTCATAAGAAAACACACAAGTGTGAAATCTAAATGCAACTTAGACAAATTTGGCCAATGGTTAATGTTTTATATTTGTCCGCTTATTCAATTCAATTTATTTAATTCAGATTAAAATGTTGTAAAACAGTAGTTCCGTGGAAATAGCAGAGACAAGTCGTCATGACGACTTCTGGCCGCGCCTCGCGACACCAAGTTGCATCAAGCGGCTTCGAGAGGCGCGGCGCGGCTTTGCCTGCTGGCGACAGCATGCTGCACACGAGCCACCTGGGCGGTTTAGAATGCTTTTAATGAAACATGTATCTTCTTGTGTACCTCTAGTATATAAAGTTATATTGTGTATTGCTTTCTAAAAAACATATTAAGAGTATGAAATAACTTTTAGTTAGATTTATATACTCATAATTTTTATTGAAAATCGAGTTTATTACGATTATCATATTATGCGCCGCACTCATACCCAGAGCACGGCGCATATTTTGCCAAAATATTTATTTCCACGTAGCTTTAGATAAATACCCTACCTCAACATGGAATTGTTCATCTAAGCAGACAATATTTTATGCCAAATGTAAAACCCAGACAAACAGCGGCCGTGACACAAAGCACTGTAAGAGGCTTACAGAAACGTGTTGAAAATTGTCTGCTGTCCGGTTTATCACACTTGTTTGAACTTGCAACCCTGCCATTGTTTACGGAGCATGCTTTATAATATCGAATGTTTTCATTCTAAAAACGGGGTTTAATCACTAATGAACTATGTTGGTAAAACGTGAGTAAATCCCGTTTTTTACACGAATACTGTAACTCTAAATAACTTTTAAAGTCAAAAGTTTTGTTCTTTTAATAAAATCTTGTCTTTGTTCTTTGGTCTGGTTGTTGTTTTCTCCTTGGTCTGGGTGTTTAATATGCATAATAAAAATAACTATATATGTATGTCTATTATATTACATCAGATGTCTATTACCCGTAACACAAGTTTACAACTTACCACGGGTTACGTAGTCATTTATTATTCTATGCCACGGGGTAGATGTTGTTGTGTTGATTGTCCGGAAATATTTATTTTTATTCCTTTCTCTCTAAAGAATTTGGATTAGTTCAGTAGTTAGTCAATGCATGAAACAAGACAGACAAACAAGACAGAGTTACTATCGCGTTTATATTAAAGGATTTATAAAGGTAAGTATTGCTTCTACCTCCAATGGACCGTAAAGGAGACGCTTTTTTAATCAAACGTTTTCAGTTGACTGAAACCATAAGAAGCCACTCGTTCTATCTTTTCTGTCATGTCGTTTTATATTTTATTTTAAAAGCGTAACTAGGTATGTAGTACTTGCAAAGGAATCAATATAATACATATTACCGTGTATTACTTTCTAACAAGAATGAGGACAAAGTGTCCAGTTACTTGGAAACAAAGTGAAAAATATTTTTACAATTGAATAATAATACATTGTTTTCATATAAATCCATAGCTTTATAGAATATAATTTTTTTTTTTTATTACACACCAAACAAAGAAACAATACAATAATAAAATTAAAACTAAACCTAGAATGCGTAATGGGCGGTCGTATTGCTAAAAGCAATTTCTTCCAGACAACCGTGGATGGAGAGAACAAATTACAAGTGTTATGGACGGCTTATAGCTTTATTTTACTTTACTTTTGAATAGAAACACGATACAATGAAATATTAATTAACCGGATTTATTTGCGCACAGAGAATTATTCACGTAAATACTGAGTAAAAACTTGACATAACGTCTTATGATTTTGCGTACATATTACATTGATTCGCAATAAATACAACGCTTTTTAGGGTACGCAGAGGGTAAAACGGGACCTAGATAGATAGAGTTGAAATTTTATGGCGATGATGTATTTCTGTTGCCACTATAACAAAATATACTAAAAACATTCAATAAATACACATTTAAGAGGGATCCCATACAACAAACGTGATTTTTATGAGGTTAAGAAAACCCTCTGAATCCTTACACGTAACCTCCGGGTGGTGCTAAGAACAGTCTCTGGTGGTAGGCTTCGGCCGCGACTTGTCACCACCCTCCGGGCTGGGCCAGTGCGTAAAATGATTTTTTCGTGTTCCGTAATGTGGCCCGGAGAAGCCATCTACCTTCTAGGTCTTCATGCTCCATCTGAGACCACATCGTCACTTAACATCAGGTGAGATTGTGGTCAAATAAAGGCTTATTTAACATAAAAAAAAGTTGCGCGCTAGTACTTGGATGGATGACCGCTATGACAAAATCTTTTAGGACCATAAAAAAAATCCTATTTTTTTAGAAGAAAGCGTTTAAGCTATACACGGAACTCAAGTTGTAGTTTAAGTCCATCTCAAACTTTTATAATTGATTTAAAGACTTAAGTTATAACTTAGATAATAGTGCACAAGAAGTACAATAAACAGAGATGTCTTAACTAAATCATGAACTCAAAATCATTCTAAGCCTTCTGGCAATCCGCTATCATCGACCTCGCAGCGTGTGGACGGGCTCTAAGAGGCTTACAGAAACGTGTTGAACAATGTCTGTTGTCCGGTTTATCTCTTGTTTGAACTTGCGACCTGTCATTGTTTGCGGATCTTGTAGTTTTGTGTGTATTTTTAGTTTAATGTCTTTGTTATTTTTGAGTTGCTGTTTAATTTGTCTTGAAATAGCACAATGATTGTTACAATAATAAAGTATTCATGCTATTTCGCATGTATTTATGTCCGTAGTCTACAGCTACTGGACCGTAAAGGCGTAAATCAGACTCTAATTCGGATATTCATTTTCATTTTCTGTTGACCGAACTGTATGAAGCCGTTCGTCCTATCGTTTTATTCATGCTGCAAATATGTTTTCTTATAACAGCTTTATTAAATATGTAGTACTTACTTGTTAAAGCTTAATTATTACGTGACACAAGATACAGTAAAGGGCTTAAAGAAACCTGTTAAAAAGTAGTGCTTAAGAAGCTGTTGGCGTTGGAGCTCTTGGCTTCCCAGAACATCTTGCACTGCGCCACGTCCTCGAAGCAGTGTTCTGGAACATACTGGAAGGCTCTCGCTGAAGTACTTACATGAGCTCTCGGCGGTGGAGCTCTTAGCTTCCCAGAACATCTTGCACTGCGCCACGTCCTCGAAGCAGTGTTCTGGAACATACTGGAAGGCTCTCGCAGAAGTACTTACATGAGCTCTCGGCGGTGGAGCTCTTAGCTTCCCAGAACATCTTGCACTGCGCCACGTCCATGAAGCAGTGGTTCTGGAACATACTGGAAGGCTCTCGCAGAAGTACTTACATGAGCTCTCGGCGGTGGAGCTCTTAGCTTCCCAGAACATCTTGCACTGCGCCACGTCCATGAAGCAGTGGTTCTGGAACATGATGGAGGGCTCTCGTGCGACCACGCCTGGAACTCCACACACCGGGGCGTATGTGTCAGGACATTTCTGTTAAACATATTTATATATCTGTTATACATAAGTTAACAATACATTGTAATTAGAAGCATTGTTACCGGCGGGTTAAACTAGGCATAACGTAACGTTTGACCAAATTCGGGTTCTAAATACAAATAAATTCAAAAGTCAAATTTTATTTCACTGCTAAACTTATGGATATGGGACTTAAATGCGTACGTTTTGCCATCGTGCCATCATTTTTTTAACAGTAAGGTAAAGTTAAAATTTGGACATAATAATCTCCAAGATTTTGCATGCTTGCTCATAAAATGCACTTCGACTTTTTTAACAAAATTAATATGCCCTAAAATGTATTAAAAAGCTGCACCACATTTACTGAGAAGAGCTGTTCAAAATAGTTTAAATAAATATATATTACGGACGGATTATATAGCTGTATACGGACATAATGTCCGTTTGACAAACTCAATACTGACGGGAAAAGAACCAAAAAAAAGTTTAGGAGATTACTACCAACTTAGGCCGTCGAGCTCCATTATAAACAAAATAATAATTTACCATCAGAAGAAATCGTTATCAAGAGTTATTGTGAACTTATATGAAAGGAAATAAAAAATTACACTCATGGCGAGCTCTGCGCAGTCTAACAAAACTTCAACTGTCAATAATAATCAACTTTGTTCAAATAAAAACCACCCACAACTCTCTCACTTCAATTTCCGTAACCAAATTAATAAGCCCGGAAACTCATAAAGCTTTACAACATTTTCCGAGAAGCGCTGTTCAAACCAGTCTTTAAATAAGTCGACATAATGTCCGTATTACAACGAACGAACACAATGCAGACGGGAAATGAACGCAACAAACATTTTAACATTTTCATTTTAACAAGTATGATATGAAACTTAGTAACTCTATCTGTCATCGAATAAAACAATCTCAAGACCCAGCATTATATTATAACACATCAGCATAATATAGGTACTATTATTTAGGCAAAATCTCATTGTCTCATAAACAACGCTGCTCAATTAAAACCTTCCACAGACTTCACAAACAAAATGCACGTCGCCTTTCTTAACCAAATTAATAAGCCCGGAAATTTCTCATAAAGCTCCGAGAAGTGCTGTACAAAGCAGTCTTCAAATAAGTCGGCGTATGTCTGTATTACAACGTATGAACACAATGCTGACGGGAAACGAGCGCAACAAAAAGTTTAAAACATTTTCGCCCGGTGGCGCGAGCTTGATAACCCCCCCGTCGGGTGGAATTCCTACCCCCGAATCAGGCTAAGGGTTGCACACCAGTTTCGATAGATTGACATTTTATTAAAAACCTTACCTGTGCCGTTGTTTCTGTTTTGAATATCTACGCCGGGCCCGATAATGCTAAAACATTAGCAGTTTTACTGTCATCGCTGACAGGAAAGGATAATTATTTCTAGACGACATATTTTTCTAGAATTGTCGGTGATTTTGACGTGAGATTGAAGCTGTATCGGATTTGAGTGACAATTTCATGATGTACTTACTTATGAGTTCTAGTGATAGTAACAGTGAGGTTGATGACTTCGCATTAAAAGAGAATTGTGACAATGGTTTCACCTGACTAGAGATGTTTTTTTTATGTTGGCAATACGGAAATGATTGTTTGATGTTTTGAAAAAGAGGGCATAGTATGTCGGCATTGAATATCATAACCGTTTTACTACCCATATTACAATATTTACGACTAAACTATTAATGATACCTAAACCTTGCAATATAAACATAATATGTGGTTTTTAATTTATTTTATTTTAAACTGTAACTGTTAATAAATAACTAAAATAACTACCAGAACAATCTAAATAATTAAACGAATATATTTAGAAGACAATTATGTAGTTGGTTGCTTGAAAACTGTTTTTATAGTGTTACTGAAAATTTATATTATGGCAAAAAAACTTATTACCTAATATAGTAATCTTGCAGCTAAATTATCAATCAATCTTATTGTATGACTAGCTGACCCCAGCAAACGTTGTTTTGCAAAATGAAAAATTGATAGTAGCTAATTCTCCAGACCTACTGTATACGCATATAAAATTTGGTAAAAATCGGTAAAGCAGTTTCGGAGGAGTACGGTAACTAACATTGTGACATGAAAATTTTGTAAACTTTTGATAGATTATGATCTTTGACGTTAGGAACACACCTACATTGCTTAGACAACAGTGAGTGCTTGTAATTTAATATGAACTTTATACCATAGCAATAAAGCTCAAATTGACTACGTTTTAGTTACAAATCATTTGTATGGGAAAAAGAAAAGGGCTATTTTTAGGGTTTTTCCAGCAATAATTCTAATTTTTCTCGCTGTAAAAACCATCCTTGAACTTCAACGAACATTTTAAAAAAAGATTTGTTCAAATTGGTCCAGGCGTTGTTGAGTTATGCGCTTACCAACACATTTTGCGATTCATTTTTATATTATAGATTGATTATTTCATTTCATTTCACCGGTAAAATGGATGATGTTAACGATATCTTATTTAACGGGTGATAAACACAGCCTTACCTGTCTACCCCAACTTCTAACAAGGTGTAGTGTACTCAGTTAAGTGCGAGGGAACTTGGAGCAACAGGCAAGGCAAGAGGCAGGGTGGAATCTCTGTAGGTACTTTGTTATGTCTGGCATTATGCCAATCAAGGCCACTTTCGTGGAAAACAAGTCTTTGTTATCTATAAGCTTTCGTTTGTGAGAAGAATATTTCTTTCAAGATTTTAACGAGGAGCGCGTGATATCGTTTATAATATTTACAGTCTTTGTCGCCCTACGGAAAAAAATATTACATTTATTTCGAGATGAATGGTAGTCGATTTCCTGCGCACTCCCAATTAGTATGCTAAATTTACAAAAATCAGTTATTTCCATTGTTTGATTTAGGTAACAAATCTAAGAAACGTCCAGAATAAAATACAAAAAACACAACAATTGGTTGTATACTTATAGCCAGAATAATTAATAAACAAATTAACAATGAAATTTAAATTTTCATTTTTCTAATAATAATATAAACGGAAAACTTTGTGAGGATATATAAGTGTGTTGCTCTTTCACCCTAAAACTAAAGAAATATTCTTTTACATATATTTTTTTTCGTTGTCGTTATTTAGTTTCTAATTTAAAATGGATTTCTACGAGGTAGCGCCTGAATCTATAAATTTTAACCAATGATAAGTTAAAAAGATCTTAATAAAGGGACTTCATAATTAATTATATTATGTATAATTAATCAATTATTTGCTGTTTACTAAATACCAGATGTTTTTCTCATTTATTATTTTGTTTCGTCCATTTTCCTTATTTACCTCGAACAAATCTATTAGCAGGTTTTCGCAGAATCATTTACAAAAACATCTCAAGCTTTGGAAAAATTTCGTCGCTAATTGGCTCGTTATCACAAACGTAATCCGATAATGTTACCTTGGTGATAGCAATGAAATTGATAATATTGATTATTATTGTTGTCAACTCAATCTATATAAATAAAAATGAATTGTTGCTCGTTAGTCTGATTAAAACTCGAGAATGGCTGGGCGGATTGAGCTGATTTTGGTTTTAAAATGTTTGTCGTAGTCCAGGGTAGGTCTAAACGGTGAGCAAATAAGGAAAAATTGCCGGGAACTTTTTTTACCCGTGCGACGCCGGGGCGGGCCGCTAGTTTTCAAATAAAACTGAAGATATACATTATTCAAGTCCAGTTTAACTTAAATATTTGTTTGGAAGCAAGTTTTTATAGTGATTCTCAGCTCAGACTGTTCGAGATACGATTTATTAGGCCAACTTTAAAAAAAATGAGGTTCAGCTTCGAGGCGTATCTTACTTATTATTATATTGAAGGTGATAATAATTTTACTTATCTTTTATTTCGAATCTCTTATGATTCGAAAACATATTAAAATTATCTTTTTTATTTGGTAAAATATATTTTTTATTTTAATTTAGTTTTGATGGTTATTCAATATCAGTAAGTCTACTGGCTAATTGTGTAAAATGATCTCTTATAGTTATCGTACTATAAGAGATCATTTATGAGTAGTTATAATATGTTGGGATATTTTATTTTAAGTATAATAAAATGTGCCATATATTACGTTATAGATTTAAGATATCTGTAAGTATTAACCTGTGTTTTATAACAAACTAACTAGATAAACTAGCAAATGTTGTTTTGCAAAATGAAAAACAGATAGTAGCCGATTCTCAGACCTACTGAATACGCATTTAAAGTTTGGTAATCGTTTCAGAGGAGTACGGTAACTAACATTGTGACATGGAAATTCCATATATAAGAAGATAAATGATTCTTATTTCATGTTTGTTACCTCTGAACTTTGAGTTCCGAGAACGGATGAAAAAAAAATGCAGTTTCTTAATTTTGCATGTATTTTTAGGGCTCGATCATCAATAATGTTATATTGAAAAAGTTCGAAAACTCAGTTCGTGTACATTTTTCCAAACTAATGCTGATTGTTTTTTTTTTGTTAAAAACCTACTTGTGTTATGTAGGTCTAATTGCTTCCTTTAAAAACTATTCTAAAAAAAAGTGTTCATTACGTGATCAACACAAACGTGCAAAATCTTTTTGCTAAAGTTCTCATGTAGATTTCGTAAAAGTTTTAGCTGCATACAACAGCAATTGGAATGTGATGTAAACAAAAAGTTCTCAGTTGTAAATTGTAAAGCTGCTCCGAACTCGAACTGCCAAAGCATTCCTCCTGTGTACCCTAACTTAGGCACAAAGCTAGGTCGCCTAGGTACTCTACCATCGAATGGTGCTGTCTGTAGGGCCTTTGACTGCTGATGCGAACACTATGCTAAGCTATTTGAACATTCTCGGCACGTCAGAGCTTCAACTTCAGTACAACGACGAGTATTGATAGATAGATGTTCAAGTGCAATATTAAATACGAGTAATGATTAGAAAAAAAATCATTTAAATAGATTTTTAATTAATTTTAAATTGACCTGCCTATGTATACACAGTGCGTCTAAGAAAATAAACTTTTTGACTTTGAAAAATAACGCGAATTACACTAACAAAAACAACTATATACGTGTGTAATAACCGTTTTCAAAATGTGATAAGCTGCTGGAAAATGTTTAAGTGCAAGGTTCCTTAATTCGAGTGCAGATTAGATCAATTATTGATTTAAACTGTAGTTATCCGTGTAATTTTATTAAGCAATGAAGCTTTGACCATGAACTTACATGGAAAACTATATTGGTTATGTAAACTAGCTTCGACAGTTTTATAGGAAATGCCGCCCAAATAAATAATTCTGGTTAGGAAAAATGTGAATAGCTCATGTTTCAAAAACTCAATTATATATTATACCATGGACTAAAAACAAAACTTCATCTATGATATTACCAATAACAATAAGGAACCTTATCATTACAAGTCAGTCAGATATTCATTGAAGCAAAAGATAAAAAATATTAGACCTACTACCTACTTAGGTACCTATGAGATGGAATACTATATACTACACCTAAGATTCCGTAAAAGTTTATATACTTTTTGGAATAAAATATATTAAGGAAAAAAGCAGTCAGCGCGTCCATCCAAGTACTGGAGAGCAACTTCTCTGAACCATAATATAATAACGAATCAGAAGTATATCGAAAAATTGTGAAAAATACCTGATAAATATCACATATAATATATATATATTAAGCTTTCAATATTTATATCGTTGAAATTGTTTATAATAATTAAATTAATATTGTTAATTACTAACTAACGCGTAGAGAAATTATATTATAAACTAGTGGCCCGCCCCGGCTTCGCACGGGATTTTTTTTCAATTATTTTCCCCGGAAAGTATTCGTTTTTTCTCGCCTTTTAAACCTTCCCTAGACCTCCACGAACATTTCAAGACTATGATAAGATAAATCCGTTCAGCCGTTCTCAAGTTTTAATCAGACTAACGAACAACAATTCATTTTTAATTAAATAGATAGATTTATGATGTAAAATATGTATATCTCATTGTAAGTGAACTTTTATAAGTTTTTATGAGAAAATAAAGCTTCTTTAAACCTATAACACTGGCGACTTAGCGAAAATGTAGTGATTTTTGTTATTTCATCTTGTACTTAATAATTTTTGGAACTTTTTCAAAAATTCAACTCTCTGTCATCTATAATGATTAGCATTTATAAATTTTAAGACCAATTGTACACCTGCAGAAAATTAATTTTTTTTATTTATATGCACAAATGTGGGCTATGTTCAAACCAGCAATCCGAATAAAAAAACATTAGGTGTGTTCTGTAATTGCAGGCTCTGTCTTTCAGCAAACATTGTCAAACTGTTTCATTTTGGCAATATTTGAGTTTGCCTTTGAATTTGCCGATGCCACTCGCTACCGTATAGCCCTTTAATGGAGAATCATTATGCGCGAACATTTTTACTGTCGAACATGAACGCCGATGCCCAGATTGGATAGCGCCAATAACTCTTAATCTAGTCTAAGAGCAGACTAGATTATAAGTTATGGGCTCTGTCCAATATCTTACGTATAAAATACGGTGAAGTGATCCAATAAAAGAGAAATCTCTCTAGCTAGTAGCTGTGCAATTAATCACCCAAGAATAAAAATTATTGTAAAAAAAAGTATTTCTAAGATGTGACATTGACAACTTTTATCAGCGCCAGCAATTAAAAAAATTAGATTTTAAAACTTAAAAAAAAATTATTATACTATTAATACATGTTTTTAACTAATAAATTATTCTATTCAATAGGTTAAGCATCTAATATAATTACACAAATTAAATATACTTCCACTCCTAAAGAGTTCGACAAGTTCGTATAGAAGAAATATACTACCTTCAAAATAGGGATGCTCAAATAACGATGTTCTTAAAAAAGGTTAGATACTTTTGAAATTTACATGATTTGACCGTCGCGTCGCAAACCACGTCAATAGAAAATTAACATGGAGTTCCAATGGTTGGCAAGCAAACAAGCGTGTTTGATTCAGACGTGAGCCGAGTGCAAACTGCTTGCTACGAGGTGATAATGCGTTTAGCAAGCTGATGCATTGGACTGTACGTAAGTAATTCGGTTATGGGCGCGCTGATCCAAACGTAATTTATCCATGCTTTTATCGAGTTTTGGCTTTTAGGTTTACTGTACGGGTATTTTTGACCCTTCGGCTTTTTGGGGAGTGATTGAGTTATCGCAGATTGGTAGTCTGGTAGTCTATCCAGAGCTGAAACGTGATTTTTTACCTCTATGTTCAATTATGGGTTATATTTACATTATAAAGAGTGTATTATGGGGTATATATACACACAGAACAACAGTTTATCTTATCATAGTGAGATGGAGTTTGTTTGTGAGAATTGTTAGGTTTATGTTGAGCAAGATTTACCTAATTACAAACAAACATTGAGACATTTCATCATCATCACCCTATTAACGTTCCCACTGCTGGGACACAGGGACTTCTCTCTTGACGAGAGAGATTGACCTCAGGCCTTAATTCACCACGCTGGCCAAGTGCGGGTTGGTGAATGTCACATGTCCTTCAAAGTTCTCAGAACATGCCGGTTTCCTCACGATGTTTGCCTTCACCGTTAAAGCACGTGTTTAAAGCGCGCATAAATTTCGCAAGAAGAAAAATCCAGAGGTGCGTGGCGGGGTTTGAACCCACGACCTTCGGAATGAAAGTCGAGTGTCCTCCCACTTTAGCCAACACGGCTTATTGAGACATTTCCATTTAACTTAAAAATAAAATAAAAAGCACGAAGCAATAGCTCGTTTTATTTTATACGTTTCTAAGTAGTTTTTTAACCCGTGGTTTATGGTTTTTCCCACGGTAAAAACTATTCAACGAAGAGAAACAATTATTCAAATCGGACCTATATGTATGACTTCTTGAGATGAGGGCGTATAAACAAACAAACCAAATCTTACACACCTTTACCACCAAAAACAATCTTATTATCCACCAAAAAATTCTTGAATTCCCTAACTTTGCTGAGAACTACATGAAAATCCATTTTTTAGCTTTTGAATATAACCCGAACAAGACTGCCAGACACAGCAAGGGACATAAATTTATAACATGTTAAAGATTCCCTCAGAAGAAAATACTGTCCTGCGATCAACGAATTCCATCAAACAAACCCTAAAGTTACAAAAGAGTGATATGAAAGCCCAACTTAATTAAACACTACTCCCTAGCCATAACAAAGGCTCATTTATCCCCAACTCAAATATCAGAACTATCCAGCTTCTACACTTTTAACCTATCGCATTTATCCCTTCGGGCAACCCTTAATTGGTCCAGGCACCCCACACACCCTGTATTGGTGACTCGATATGGTGCAGACTCCCGAAACTCCATTATGGATCGCATTTTAATTACGAGCGCGCTGAAATCTGACATATGCTGTTGCGAAGTTAATTTGAGTGATGGGATTCTCTTTGGGGGATTTAGACGAAATAATAGTGGGACTTAATAATGAAATAGTAGGTACTTGGTTATTTCCTTGACATTTTCATGCAAAATTTGGTTTGGATAGTTTTTACACTAACATGTTACACAGTATCATCTTAGGAGTTACCACGGGCTAGATGTTGTTGTGTGGATTGTCTTGAAAAATATATAAATTATAACGGAATATCAGGTTAAAAATGGTTTCAAACAAAACCAAATCAATTTTTTAAAGTTTTAAAATTTATAAGGTATCTCAGCGCCTAAATGTGTATTTTACGAATATACAATTTATGACATTGTACCCTGACATGAATTGTATGTTTTACATAACGGGTTGTTTACTAAGAAGTATATATTTTTTTATTTCCTTTACTCAAATAGACTATGTTTCACGCGCATTTTTTCTCCATTTATGACTCCTTATTTGTTTCTGCCACTGATTATTGTTTAATGACAAATTGTATGAATTATAAAATAAAAATAAATATTTCCGGACAATCCACACAACAACATCTAGCCCCGTGGTAAATTCTTAGCTTGTGTTACGGGTACTAGACATCTGATATACTTAATATAATATACATACGTACATACATATTTTTATTACACATATTAAACACCCAGACCAAGGACAAAGTGCTTGCAGAACATACAAACACTTGACCCCTCGGCGGGAATCGAACCAGCTACCTCTTGCGCCGCAAGCGGACTCTCCAACTAATTAACCAACCTTTTGAAACCAACATTTACCTATACGTCAATATTTTAATTTTTACCAACCGCCTTCTAAACGTTAATCATACCAAATCCTTAAGGTATTTCGGCTACACGATGTCCGCTGTTGGATATTCGCCTCCCTCAAAAGATATATCTAGATATTATCAAGTAATAACTACCACAGAATATAGGTTGCATACTTACTACTGGACATTTGTGGTAGCAGGACGAGAGAGTAGGTATGTAATGAAGTTCATCAGAAATATTTTTCGGAATTACAGTCCACGGCTTGAAAATCACTTGCGGCCCAAATATCTTGACCAACCTTCGTCTGGTCGCTTTTTTTAGCTTTTTATTAACATCCTGCAATGAAAAATCTTTTATAATATGAAACAATTGCTTTTACTTTTATAATGGGCCAGTGCGTGAAGCGATTTTTTCGTGTTTCGTAATGTGGCCCGGAGAAGCCATCTACCTTCTAGGTCTTCATGCTCCATCTTAGACTACATCGTCACTTTACATCAGGTGAGACTGTGGTCAAATGAAAGCTTAGCGAGAATAAAAAAAAAAAAAAAAAAAAAATATTTGTCCCAATTTTTGCTTTATCAATTTATGCCTAATAAGAAAGGGCAAAGATAAAGATCATCAAAGCTCCGGAGTGGGAGCTTGTGACTACGACATTCAGTAAAAAGCGCACGAAAACGAAACTTACTACAATACAATACGTCTACAATACAAAAATACTTTATTGTACGAGTACACACAGGGAAATCAAATACAACAACACGTAGGAAAACAATTGTACAATAGGCGGCCTTATCGCTACAAAGCGATCTCTTCCGGGCAACCTTTGGATGGAAAAGAACTTTGCACTGTAACGCCTCGATTTATCGTTTGCAAGGAAAAAGAAAAAATACGGGTACAATTTGTTTAGATAATCTAAATAAAGTACTAATTATTTTTTTAGTCACCAATTCGAACTTAACCTTTAGCTTTTACTTTATATATTTTATGTAGATAAGATAAGCGTCTACCGAAAGTGGCCGCCGCATTTATCATCGGAGATTTTACGTGCTGTCCGCTTTTCAGAACGAACCCTACCTACAAAAGTCTTAGGCAACATCCACGAATATATTTGTCAATATTGCTATGGCTCACTTAACATAATAAAGGATAAATATATTTTTTATCATATAATTCAATTCAGAATAATTATCTTAAATTATTTTTTTGGTAATCTACGGATACAACAATAAAAGTCAGACACACCTGAATCGGTAAATCGAAGACATGCGTCGCAGCAAAGAAATTCTCGATACTTTCATTATAATTGTTGAAATTGATCTTCCCACTATATAAAATGACTATATTCTTCAACTGTTTTAAAGCTTTTGCTTTCTTTTCTATTTGGGAGTCATCGTTCATACCTTAATGATTTTAATAAGTATTATACCTCACTTCTTAGGTTAAACTATTTTATTTGTATGCAGAAAAAGATTAAGAAGCTTGTATGCTTTGCACGCAGCATTAAAACCTGCACCTTCGGAAAAGCGCCCCAACGTGCTACCAATTACACAAACGCGTCAATCACATTATAGTTCGAAATCCTTCTGAAATTATAATATCGGGTGAAGCCCCGATTAACAAATCTCGTAGAAAGTCCCAGGACTTCTTACGGATACGGATGCATCTTAATCTTTTTCTGCATAAAAAAACTCGTTTATACCGTTGCAAATTTGGAACTCGGACTCGGTGAATTTTAAGTCATTTTCGCAGTTGTATTGCCAGAGTTTGCAGATGTTTTCGAATAATCTAATTCTGTAGCCACTTCCGTCCTTTCTTATGCCGCAGACTGGTTTTGCATCGCCGGGGTAGGAGCAGTCGAAGTCTAAGCATTTTTCTTGGGTTGTCGACTGCTCGAGTTGATAATGAGTTTCTGTCGTCTCTAATGGGTTGCTTGTGTTTTCAAAGGCTCGATCGCAGGTGTTCATGGTTATGAGCCCATAAGCTGTAACAAAGGGAGAACATTTTTAATAACACGTAAAAGTATACTAATATGCTTTTGTCTTCTGTGTATTGCATTTAATTAAAAGGTGCTATCCTACTACTATTATAAAGGCGAAAGTTTGTATGTATGGATGTTTGTTACTCTTTCACGTAAAAACTACTGAATGGATTTGAATGAAACTTTACCACAATATAGCTTATACATCAGAATAACATATAGGCTACTTTTTACCGCGGTAAAATAGCAGTTTTCGCGGGAAAATCAATTATTGCGAGTGAAGCCCGATTTAGATTAAATTTGGCACGAACATAGCTGCTTTCCCAGTAAATTACAAAGCTGCTTTTTACCGCGACAAAATCCCTTATTACGCGGTTAAAGCAAGTAATAATATAAACTTAAGATGAATCCTATACTATTATAAAATATGTGAATGTTAGTTTGTTTGTGACGCTTTCACGCGAAAACTACTCAACCGATCATCATGAAACTTTGTACACATATTCTTGGAGGTATTAGAAGTAACATAGGATACTTTTATCCCGGGAAAATATGTAATTCCGCGGGACAATACATTTAAACGCGGGTAACACCGCGGGGCACTACTAGTATCTACATATTATTGAAAATAACCCTACAAGCACAAATGCATCGCTACAATAATAATTAATCCGGACAATCCACACAAAAACATCTTGCTATAAGCTTGTGTTACGGGTACTTAGGTATCTGATATACTTAACATAATAGACATACATAGATAGATATATTTTTATTGAACATAATAAACAAAGCTATGTTTTTGCATACCTCTGTCGAAAACCACGGTTTGTCGTTAACACATTGGTTATCTTAATTCTGGAAATTGTCATTAAATGGTTGATAAGCCTTCATTTGACCACAATCTCACCTGATGTAAAGTGACGATGTGGTCTAAGATGGGACATGAAGACCTAGAAGGTTTATATTTTAATGACAATTTACAACTTAAATTATAGAATTAATTAACGTTTATTTGAGCAACTAACAAAAATATAATTGGTTTTCATATTCCGGGTAAGCTTAACTTACAACACATTTCAATCTAAAACCCCAATCAAAATTTCATTAAATATCCCCAAATTAATCGCAAATGATACTATCTATTAAATCCGTAATTACTGTTCAGCGTTCAAACAGTATTTTAGTGCAGTTTCTCATTAATGTAACTATAGGTTGTCCACTGCAGCTTACGTCATAAGCTGACATCCAATTATGCAAGTCCTGTGTGATATTAATAGTGTCCATTCATAGACTGATTGCTGTGACGGACAGACAGACCCCCTGCAATGTCGTGATAGGTCCCTTTGATGGTATTAATCACTACCGACCTGCCTCCTATTGCATGGTATGAGATCCTGGTGATAGCAAATTTGACTTGGGCTCATGTACACTGTATGTAGCGACGGAATGCGCAAGGAATGTATCAATTTCATATGAATCAATATATTTTTTGTTGATAATATTGGCTTCTGTTGTAATATAAATTGTTATTGAATTTGTCTATTGTGTCCTATTATTATTTACTAGCTGTGCCCCGCGGTGTTACCCGCGTTATAATGGATTTTCCCGCGGAATGACGTTTTCCCGCGGTAAAAAGTAGCCTATGTTATTTTTCAGGCTCTAGAGATTCTGTGTTTCATTCAAATCCATTCAGTAGTTTTTACGTGAAAGAGTAACAAACATCCATACATCCATACTTACAAACTTTCGCCTTTATAATATATAGTAGTAGGAACTTATTTTTTAAGATTTATATATTAAAAACCAAAAAATTTAAGGTTTATAGTAATTTTACTATGATGTTGTTTCGAATCAAATTTAAAATGGTAGACCGTAACCTTTTGGTTTTGATTTCCTTGCAAGTAAATTCAATCAAAAATGCGGGTTAAATTTCTGTTTTGATTTGATTGCATTGATAGGTACAGAAGTCTTATACTTTTTTTTTACAAAATACAAAATTCATTACACAAAAAAACCGTAAAACTAGGACTTTGCTGTCCACCACATTCGGTATAAAATGAACTAATTTACCTATTGTTGAAAAATTAAATGAGACCAATCTGCACACAACAGCTTTATTTAAATAAAAGAATCATTGAGCCAAAGTTCTGAAGTAACATAAAAAACACACGCCTTGAATTAAAGACCTCATTTTATTATTGAATAAATCAGATAAATAAATAAATAAATAATAAATATTTCCGGACTACTCACACAGCATCACCTAACCCCAAACTAAGCAGAGCTTGTACTATGGGTGACTGATATACCTACTACCACAGAATACATAATAAGTACTACTACATAGATACATTTTTTTTTGTAAATACAGTTTTAAAGTTTAAATGATGTTTTAAAATTTATATTTATTTATCGTTTTTATTTCACTGACAAGTAAAAGTCTTGAATGTATAAACTTCCTTTTGATAAAGAAACAAATGATTTAATATTTATTTAAGTTACCACCAACGCTATCCAATCGACAGAAACAAGGTTGTTAGGTATAATCAAATCACCACTATCTTTCATAATAGCAGGTACTAGAAAGTGGAAAGTATTCAATAGAAAACATCGATGCTTGGATCCGATGGTATCGACATATTTTTGAAGTGGACACCTCTAAATTGCTGTTCGAAGGATCTCGTACTTGTGTGAATACGTTAGAAACAAATTATTCTAACTGAATTCGTCGTAGTACTGACATGATTACTATTTGAATAGGAATGAGTAATTACTGAAACTATGCAATAATTCGAATAATGTTTAATTTAATAAGAAATACCAAACTTATTTATGTCGGTACTTACTATACCTATTTTGAATTATGTCTATCGTGAAATCGAATTATTTTGACGATGACATAATAATACTCGTACGTACCATAAGACAACGATGTGCACTGTGGTTGAAGCATATCATGGATGCGAAGACCCCATCTACATCCGCAGACTTGCTCAAACAATTAGTTTCAACACCGAAAGTCCTACTCCGCTACAACAGGGAGTTGGGCTGGTTGGGGCCTGGTTAGGCAGGGGATAATGCACAAAACACTCCTAGGCGAGATGTCAGTGCAAATCTTAGTTCCCCCACTTAGAATTAGAATGAGATATGCACTGTGCCATTTTTTTTGCATTTAAGCAGAAAAAAATAAATATTTGGTATTAAAAAAACTGGGTGGCCTACAATGGCAATGGCAACAATAGCCAAAGACCGCAAGAAATGGAAAACCTTGAATGAGGCCTTTGGGTACCTGAGGTTTCAGTAGAAACTTTTATAACACTTACTTAAACAGTGTCCCACGGTCATGCCACATGGAGGGAAAATACCTTAAATATTTAAGATAGGATATATTGCTAAAACCAGAATGAATTTTGATTTTAAAAACAAATGAAACTGCATTTAAAGATTTTTAATAAATTGCCCTTCTGAACCGGGCATTATATACGCCAAATTGGTAAAAAAAAATGCAAAAAAGACAAGAAAATGAAAATGTGTAAAAGACAGAATGGCAACTTATTGCAATTTATTTTGCTCCTCGACACAAAGGTACGCACTATGACAAATAAATGTAAGGCCGTTGATTTTAATTTTTATTTATACCTATAAAATATTTTCAAAGCATTTCAATATTTTGGAATAAAAGACGTTAAGAAATTTTCCAAACGCTGCCGATTCACATCCCTCTCAAATTTTGTTATCAAGTTGCAGTTAAAATGCGCGGGCAACTAACTGATGGAACATAACGTCAAAGTACAAACGTCGAGGTTTATACCGAAATAAAGTCATTCGAACAATAGTCTTTAATAAGTTCATTGAATTCATTTATTTGGAAATTGTATTAAACTATGTAGTTCCAATTCGTATGTAATAGCCACATGAAATCCGATTTTAGCTTCGAGTACCGTTCAGTTGCATCGCGATAGCAACTCACTCCAAAGACATGTTTGACATATAATATGTGTCAGGAGAATACCATATTGTAACTATAATGCAATCGTAACACAAAACTATAATTAATAAGAGAATTGCCCTTGGGCCCAGATCTTGGTCATTTAAAAACAACCCCTCATATTTTGTAGCCATTGCCAACAGACAAATCCAAGCTTACAAGGGGCTAGATGACGCTGTGTGAATTGTCCAGAAATATTTATTTATTAATATATGAATATACCCTTTGTACCCTGTTTTTAATTAGATAAGATTTTTGTAAATTTGTGTGGTGTACAATAAAGTGTTTTCTATTCTATTCTATATCTAGGAATCAAATCATTGCAGTACGATATCCATCTATTTCATCAACCGTAGTTCTGTATTTAGTCATGCTTGTTATTGCATTTACGCTTCGCTTTATAATGTTATAAGATATGCCTGACTGCTACAGATCACCACAAGGGGAGAAGGGGTGACAAGTTAGTTCGCAGTATTGCAAAGGTCTATCCGATTTTCAGATTAATTATAGGCCGATGACTATACATGCGTGTTATATTGGTTTAGACGTGAGGTGTTAAACGCGAAATTATAAGGCAGGACTATTAGATTACTGCCTGCATATTGTATAAAGAGCACCAGTCTACATGTCAAACAATCATATATTATTAATGTTTATGATATATAGAACACCTAGGTACATAAATAATTTGTTGATTCATAAATTTGTTCAAACAAATTGCTATTTAAATTTATAAAAAAATTACAAGTGAAAATCTAAATCTTATGTTAGGTGTTTTCTATGTATCATATGTATGTAAGTGTTTACAAAAAAAATGTATCTTAGTAGTATATAAGTCACCTAACACCCATAGTACAAGCTCTGCTTAGTTTGGGGTTAGGTGATGCTGTGTGAGTAGTCCGGGAATATTTATTTATTTTTTACCTATTTACGATTACATACATTACGACACATAAGAGGCATAAAAAGTGTACTTTACTCATGGAATTTACGAACTAACAACCATAGTAAGGCTCTTTAGTAGACTGGACCCGCGGGGCCGGTTGGCTAAAGATTAACCGAGTAAAGAGTAAGTGTGGTGAGGACGATGAAAGTTTATTAGATAGCGCAAGTAGATAAAATATTCACAAACTAGAGATGGCATGGAGCCATAATCCATGAGTTTTAAAGACGGCTATTCACGGGCCCACATTTTACACATAGGGAAAGTCCCCAACATTCCCATATTTAAATATGTACACTCAAGAGTAAACTCAAGTAAAACAGTGATCACAAAGTTCCTTCATTTTTATTATAAAACGAACTAAAATGTCCAACGAATTCAGTAGTCAATATTTATATTTCTTACTGTAATTGTAGCAACATAAGGTAATAGTTCATTTATTGATAACAATAGGTTAACATGTCAAAAATTATTTAAATAATAAAATTATGAAAATGATAATAATAATAATAATAGTTATTGCAAAAAACAATTGATAATAAGTACTTATAATGTCTAGTTGTATGATGTATAAATAAAATTGTAATTAAAAACTAATAATAAATTCATTGAATATTAAATATAATAATAATAATAAATTGTAATATCATTAATTAGGGGCAGGTAAAAATAAAATTTACAAACCAGTTTTTAAGTCTGCTTAAAGGATTGCATCGATGCAGCACTAGTGATAACGTCTGGAAGGCGGTTATAGACTGATGGCCCCATCACGTGGATCAGCTTCAACAATAATAAACGGCTTTCGAGTTTAACATAAATTAGTGGGGTTACGCACTAACATTCATAACAACAACAACATAAAGTTGGGTCCACACTTGTATCATTTCGGTGTATCACGATCAGGCGTGTCGTATCGAGTATCCGTATCATAAGTATGGACGCTCATTTTATCCATGTCGTATCGTTAAGGCGTATCTTGTAAAAACGCGTCTGTACTTATGTGATACTGTATCATGTCACTGTATCGACTTTAACCTTACAAATATGAACGCTTCATTTTTTCTTCCGATCCTTGTATCAAATATTATTAATATTATAGAGCTAAAACGCGTATCCCCTTTGATGATCGCGGAAAAACCGACACAGGATGGTTCGGGGTGTATCACGTATCGTATATCACGGTACAGTATTATGATACAGTATCAAAATACGTCCATACCACCGATTGTGATACGCGTATCGGATACGAGGTGTATCAAGATACGATATCATTGGAGATCGGGTGCGGATCGGGCCGTATCGGATACGGCATGTATCATTAACGTGTATCAGCTTGCGTCCAAACTAGCGATCATGATACGCGCCGAGGATACGCGACGGAGATACGATACACCGAAATGATACAAATGTGGACCCAGCTTTATTTGTTCTGTTACACAAACAGTAACAGAGAGGATATAAAATTTAGGTTTTTTTAAGGATCTCTTTTCCTTATTGGGTCATTTGCTTTGTAAAGTTCTATGGGTGAGTATTCCAATATGTAAATGTTAAATATTCATTGTAGATAAAAATAAATAGCATCAATTTAGATTCACCAAAATTACATCAAGAACTTCATTTCATGATAAGAAAGTACGTCTGTGTGTACCGTTTTGTTGAGTGGCGCTAGTGCTGGCAAGTAAAATATGCCTACCTATTTCTAAAACATTAAAATCATTGGATTAAGAATTAGCCTACGTTCGCGTTAACCCTACTCTCCCCTATTGTGGACAATACCTCTTCGTACATTGGTCCGTAGTGATAGAGCACAGTCGAAACAGAGAATGATCTGCCAATTATACCGCCCGACTGCTTCTCACCCAGTCAAGCATTATAACTGCTCAAATATCACAGCTACGAGGATCTATTGACTTAGAACAATGCAAGTAGGGGCTATGCGAGTCGATTGCGATAATATAACTTGAGAGAGGCTAGGCAGACCGTTGCAGTAACGAGTTACGTTACAAAACGGGAGTCTCAGCTTATCAGTTACTTCCAAGTAACCAATTTAGTATGGCAGTGAGCGTACCCCAAACCTTTGCGATGAAAGACGAGAACATAAAACAACAAGTTATATACATATATATGGTAAATGTAACATACACTTAATAAGAATGGTAATTACCAAATTATGTCGTGCATTGGCTCTAAAAGGTGTGTTGGGTGTAAAATATAGCTATTCTAAACTTTTGATACACAACAATTTGTTTTACACACTATAAATCGAGAGTGCAGTGATAATAACCGTGTATAATTGTGCAAAATTAGTTTAATCCGTAAACCTCACAAGAAAGAGTAAAAAATTCTGATTCTAGTAGGCTATTAAAACTTGTTTAATATTTATTTGCATTTATCAGGTTTTAAAACTGCACCTTCGATATATATAAACCTTTTAGATTTCGGTTACAGTGACCTTTATTTAGCTATGAAATAACGAGTGTTTAGATATGATGTGGCTTATGTACCCAATTCTAGCGACAAACGAGCGATCGCAAGATAAACACATCTCTGAATCCTTTTGTTCTTATAATTCTTTAGTGTGTGTGTTTTTATGTCAATATCAATCAATGTTTTTAAATTTATAGATTTGACAAGGCACCTGATAATAAGCCGCTGATGAGAATTCACATATACGACCTCAAACGAAAACAAGTGTACTATTCGTTCCTAAGGTGGATGAATAAATGAATTACTGAATTACACGTTAGGGTACATAGATTACTGTACTAAGTATTCGAGGGGGGCTTGCTTTCACACACTGATGCGGAGTTATATCTAATTAATGATAGATATTGTCGTAGCTAAAGCCGAGGACTATCTAGCAATTATAACACACGACTGGCTGCAATCCAGTCAAGCATTAATAACAGCTCAAATATCACAGCTCAGAGGGTCTATTGACGAGGAACAATGCAAATACTGGGGCTACACGTATCAATTGAGTTACCTAAGTTTCTGAGAACCATCTATCCTGTCTATAGAATGTTCTAGATCCTAAGTGGGTTAGCACAGCTCATCTCAGGAAAAAGATATACCTATTCAACACAGTATTCGTTGAAATACACCTTTCAAACTGTTTTCTTTATAGGAATACTTACTTTGAATTTTCTTTGAAGTTACTAAGCTCTGCGTTTGATCTAAAGCGATTAGATATACGAGTAGGTTTATAATTTATTTAAAAAAAAATTAACTTATAATCTTGGTGTCGGTTTTCAGAAGAAGATACCTCAAGTCCAATCCGGTAATAAAATAAAAGTATTTCCTAAACTAAAGTTAAATAAAAGTATTTCCTAACTTACATAACATATAACATAAAAAAATATTTAACGATGTATTTATAATAATAATAAACTAATCAAGTAATATTTCACAGACAAATCACATTTGTGACCAAATGCATTGTGCCCTCCCAAATTTGCACGCTAGGATTGGCACAGTAGAACACTTTTTTTTAAACTTACCACCATGACATGAGTGTAGGTATACATTGTATACATGAGTGTATACATTGTATACATGAGTGTTTTATTCAAATAAATTATTCTTATTCTAGTATTTATACATAAATAACGAAAAAATATGATTTTCGAAAAATTTAATCTTTGCAATCGCAAATTTTATATTTCGTTGTATTTTAAGTATGCGTTTGTTAAGTAATTAGTAATTTGTCAAGATGGCTGAAATATTGCGTTGATAATTATTTTTCTATTTAATAACACTTATTTTAGAGTTTAAATAATTAAACTGTCAGTTTACCTGCCCGTCTGAAAAATCATTTCTGATAATAACACTTCGTATCAATGGCGAGCTATGCAAATCTAGGGCTTTCTCGTTAGTTAGATTTCCAAATATCGAGGAGTGGCAGGGCAAAGGTATTTTTTCTGTATGTGGTGAAAGTTTAATAAATAAAAATTGTATATCGAAATTACGCGTTGTAATTGTACTCGTAGCCTGGTGTTAGAGGTGTTTTGCCTGAGATAAGATTTTATTTATATGGCTCTTGTCACCTCAATCTCAGGAAGGAAGTCTTGAGCCAGTTTTACTGGACACCCTTCTTCCGGAAATACAAACGTTGCCATCCGATGTCATTTATTCACTTATTTAATTAAGTTTTGCGACTTAACCCTATTACACTAATTAAAATCAATTTAAAATTACTTTTTGGTAATTGGATAAAAAATTGGATTTTTTATTCTGTTGTTACTATTTTCTTGCTAAAATCAACAAAAGTTATGTACCTACATTAACACTGCTCACAAAAACTATAAAGTTACATTATTAAATGGTTTATGATTTAGGTAAATTTTTGAATCAGATAAATAACATATTTACAATCTATTCATAGACATAAAATCGAAGCTCATAACGAAGCTAATAAAGAGCAGCACAGACTTTGATGCTTGATGATCATGAAGGAGAAGAAAGTTCTAGAACTTTCTGAGTTCTGAGTCTGCGAAATTTACGATTAAAACGCTTCGCTAAGAAGTAGAGATCGCTTTTTAGCGATAAGGTCGCCCATTGTACAACTTATTTTTATTTTACGTATATGGTTTGTTTAGGTTATAAAATACAGAATTTCTTACTCTGACTACCCCAATGGTCACGCCAGAATAATACTAGAATTAGAGGCATAAAATAAGATTTAAAATAATTCAATTTGTACAACATCATCGAATCGGTATTTAAGAATATAATATTTCCGGTTTCTTAGTCGCAAGCTTACTACATCTACCTACAGAATACCGCTCTTAAATGCCAAGGAGAAATCCATCGTCGTCAATTTCTTGAATAGATACATCGAAGAATTCATGCCAGGGTCCCGGGCATCCAGGCATCACGGAATTTATCGGCTGCCGATCTCAGTTTCAAGGCAGCGTGTTTAAAATAGCTCATCTTACGCTGAGTTACAATGAGATGTTTCCGAAACTAGTTTACTCGCAAATTAAAAAACTTACATGCATGTATGAGTTAAATATGCAAAAATGTATTTAAGAAAGCACCCCTTCGCGCGTTTATCCGGGTTCAGGCGAATTTAATAAGAGTAATATTTTGTGGTCTAACACTCGTTACTATTATAGCAACGACTAAACCTTGACCGTTCTATATAAAAACTGGTGACGAATCTAACTTGATGGACTATTTGTTTATGCATAACTTATCTCATTGAAATTTTATTTCAAATTATAATAGAGATAAGTATGATAATGATTTTAGATTACATTTAGTGAAGGTAACAAGCTGGGACGGAGATCCTCTTAAACTTATTGACCCCTCCCATCCTTCTTTACTAATTAGTTTAAGTTTAAGTTTTGTAACTAAGCTCTTTATCAAAATGTTTGTATGACAAGGGTAATAATAATTCAACTAGCTAGTTATAGATTTTAACGGAGTAAAAAGTAGCTTTGGTCCTTTATTGGGAAACAAGTTATGTCCGTGTCAAATTTCATTGATAGATCGCAATCCCTGCCTTACTATTTCTCTGTAGCGACTTTTATGATGGCAATTGTTTACAACGCATTTTTTCATGATAGATTTTTCCCGTGTCATTAAAATTTAACCACAGTTGACATACCACAGTTGTTGTGAGTGTCTACGTGAACGAGTACGGAAATAAGAGTCTTCTTGTCATGTTTATTATGTATCATGTGTTGAGGAGTCTATTGAGAGTATATACGTATTAAAATAAAGCTGAAGAGTTTGTTCGTTTGATCGAGCTTACCTCAAATAACTAATATCCAATAATAGTAACTAATAATTAATAATAGTATCTAACTAATATCCAAATAAAAAAAATCACAGCTAGATAGCTTATTTATCGAGGAAGGCTATTTTCGACTTTTCAGTCATAAGTAACAGAAAAGCTAGTTCTAAATGTTTCTGGTCATTTATTAAGATAAGAATTTTGTTTGAAAGATCGATTGTTGAAAGATTTACCCGGTATAGCATACATACATAATTATCGACCTAATTAGGTACGAAATTGTGCTTTGTAGCGAAAGTATTTGAACGTGTTGTGTACGACCAGGACGGCACTTTCAGTTTTTCGATATACATATACTTCATCATAGATGTTCTTTATATGTTTCCAAGGCACTCAAATGACGTAGTTTCTGCTCACTGTTAGAATCCTCTTGTTTTGGCTTCCATATTCACGTTTATCAAAATTCCACAAAGCACACCACAATACAAATCGCTTAAAAGACACAAAAACACTACTACCCTCTGTTCTGGCCTTAAATAATAAATAAATAAATATTTCCGGACTACTCACACAGCATCACCTAACCCAAACTAAGCAGAGCTTGTACTATGGGTGTTAGGTGACTGATATACTACATAGATACATTTTTTTTGTAAATACATACATATGATACATAGAAAACACCCAGACCCGAAAGCAGAAATTGTAGATCGTACAAAATCTGGTCCCCCGGCGGGAATCGAACCCACAACCTGCTGCGCCTCAAGCGGACGTTCGCCCACCGAGCCACAGAGGTCGTCAAGGTAGATAAAACAACATTATTTCGTAGAAATTAGACGAAACAACAATAATCACAAAAAAAATTATTGTAGGTACACATTCCAGAAATTCTGCCAAGATTACAAGTCGACAGTGTTATTAATATAGAAAGCGTTTTCGAAATATATCTAGCAATTGATATTTTTTTTCGAATAGAATTCGTTTTTATGTCGTGGTTCTGAGAAATCCCCTCCAGGTCTACGCGGCGTTACGAAATTCATTTAGTCCGCCTTAGTATATAATATTAAGTAGGTATATCAGATATGCAGTACCCGTCACACAAGCTTAGAGCTTACCACGGGGCTAGATGTTGTTGAGTAGATTGTCCGGAAATAATTATTTATTTATTTTGGCCCGCCCCGGTAATTATTTATTCAAAATTATTTTAACGGCAATTTTTAGAATTTTACATGTCGTAAAAACCAACCTTAGACTTATAGAAACATAAAAAAAATTGTCTAAATTGGACACTCCAGTCGTTGTTGAGTTATACGTTTACCAACACATTATGCGATTCATTTTATAATAGATAGATAAGTATAGATTCAGATATTATACAGATGTAAATAAAAAAGCATACTCAAGCGATCTTCGACCTTGCACCCATACTTCAAAAGTTCGCATTCGTTCTCAAACACTCTAAGTTTGACGCCGTCTCCCACCTCCCTTATCCCACAGACTGGTTCTGCATCTTCACAAGTTAGCGTCTCACAGAAATCACGTTTCTCAACATTTTCCCCAAAAGAAAACTCCAACAAAATTATAAAAAGAAACGTTACAGCGCTCATAATAACTATACGGCACTAATTAACTAAGTAGGGTGTAGTAGTTAGTGATTGAAGGCCATTGGTCGTTAATACTTTAAGAGTCATTATTTTTCAAACGCATAATTGGTACTTAAAGTGTATGCTTGTAACATGTATGCTGGCTGATTGTTATAAGTGCTAGTTAAAACATGTCAAAACCAAAATCAATGTTGAGCCATTTAAATTCATCTGCCCCACATGTAAATTATGTTAAGGAAATTATAAAAGATTAAATCTCATAAAAATGATCTTACATTTCTAGAATGGAGATAAATACGTTTTACCCCAGTTTTACTCATTTTATAATTATAAGTTGGTTTAAATTACAATTGAGATCTTATTAATAATTTATGAAATTATATATATACCTTACAGTTCCGTTTCCGCTTTGATATGTGACTCATGTGTACGTTTCTTGTTTTTATAAGAAAAAAATTATTTTAGGCTACTAAATGGCCATGATAGACTAATCAAATAATGTTTATTTCATTCTGTTTCTTATTACTATGAAAAACCTCAATGAATGAAAATACATCTAAAAATATACAAAGATCTTATTAAAACTGTAGGCGCAGGTTTATAAACATTAAAATAAAGCAAATGAATAAATGGGTCATAAATTTTTCATCAAAAGATTCTTATTTTACAGCTACGTGTCGTAGCACGGCTACGCCCCGTAGACACCGCCGACTGCGTAGCCCTTCTCTCATGTAGCCGACGGTAAGAGGCTTCGGTTTAAACTAGGCGTCAGCATTGCGGGAAGCGGGACGTGACGCGGGAGATTTTCGCCCATAAACTTCCCGCTTTCTGGTCGTGTGGGTGTGCAAAGAACCATAGTAAAGTATGGGTCCCGTTCGGCCAAAGCCTTAATATAAAAAATGCTAATACAATCGCATGATTGCGTCACGTTCTCAAATTATCACTCCTTGTTTTCTATATAGTTAAGGAAAAAACCCTTGTAATTTTTGTATTGTGTCATTAAAATGAAAAATAATCCTCAATTTTATCTCCTTTATCTTCACAAATTAGCGTCTCACAGAAATCACGTTTCTTAACATTTTCCCCGAAAGAAACCTCCAACAAAATTATAAAGAGAAACGTTACAGCCCTCATAATTCTACGGCACTAATTAATTAAGTAGAAATAAAGTAAACATTTCTTTATTGGCCTAAAAAATAATTTACAAAGGTAAGCTCCCGGACTAATAAAACACTGTATTCCAGGAGCCAAAGGCTTCTCCAAAATGATGCAATGAGTAGGTATTTGTAGTTGGTTATTGAAGGCCATTGGTCGTTAATACTTTAAGATTAAATCATTATTTCACATGCATAAGTGGTACTTAAACTTTATGCTGATTACATGTATGATTGCTGATTGTTTTAAAAATAAGAATGTGTCCTAAACAAATTGAATGTTTAGCTATTTAAATGCAACTATATTATGTCTATTAACCCCCGTATTAAAAAATATATTTCACTTTTAATATAGGAGGTTAATAGAACGTTTGATAAAAAACGATTATTCATAAAACCAAATTAGAGCTCAATCTGTTTGATAACCGTTCAATTAAAGCTTTTAACTCTTGTTTATCTCTATAGTTTGTTTATCGCAAAATAAGGCATAAATAGGTTTTTTGTATGTTTTAGACAATTCAGTTATATTTTTTTTTTTTTTTTTTTTTTTTTTTTATTATTGATAAGCCTTCATTTGACCACAATCTCACCTGATGTAAAGTGAAGATGTGGTCTAAGATGGAGCATGAAGGCCTAGAAGATGTAAAAAAATAAAGCAACAATCTCTAATAAAGAATCTCTAATATAGAAGTAATCTTTATATTAGCCAGAAATAGCAGTTTTAGACTATGACAACGGACCCGGTTTGTTTAGCGAGTGGCTCAGCAACATACACACACATCTCGATCTTAACATCGAATGTCGGTGTCTGGAAAGAAATATGTTAAAAAATAAATATAAAACCTGAAAATAAAAATTATGGCGCAAAATACTTTATAATTAATTGAATAATTGATGGTTTTTATTACAATTGATGTAATCATAATAACCGGTGTGAACTTGGCAGCCAAACTTAGCGGCCAATAATCCGACCAAATTACGAAGACTAATTTTGTGAAGTGAGCAGCCAATCTTGAATAAGTCTAGAAATTGAATTAATTCAACAGAAATCAATTAAGTATGGCAACAAAGTAATAAAAGGTACAAAAATTATTGAAAAAAATCTTGTAAAATTATAATAAGCTTTGGCAATTCAAAATATTGACTTTGTGCACAGACTTTAATGTAGACTACAGTGGTCCTCTAAAATCCGTTTTCGTTTACATGTTTTTAGTAACAATTAACTTTAACACACAAACTGTAGAAGTTTCAGAGCGGCAGAACGACTGCAACTATTAAAAATCCTGCCCCGAAAGTAAATTAAGTAGTAATTTTTCGGGAGTAGGAATGGCTGCTGGCGATTTATGTACACTCATGCCCTGAAAAAGGCTACAAATTATACATTAAAATAAAGGATAATGTCCAAGGCATCGAACTATTGTAGTTTGAATGCGGCAGTTAAGGTATTTAACCCTAAACTAGGGCCCTAAAATGATAAAACGAAAATTCGAAAAATTCATTTTTGTATGGAGTATTTAGACATGTAGTACCCTGAAAAAAGATCTTTTCTTTAATAAAATACTTGGTTTAATTTATATTCTTTTGAAAAAATATAATTTCAATGCGGCAGAATACCATCTTAACCCTCAACTCCAACCTAACTCACAACAACAAGTTTTAACGGCTGACCTTTGAGCATGAATTGCGCTGAAAACTACAGTGGTTCCCTGAAATCCGTTTTTGTTTAAAATTTTTTTGTAACAATAAACTCTGACACACAAACTGTAGAAGTTTCAGAGCGGCAGAACGACTGCAACTATTAAAAATCCTGCCCCGAATGTAACTTAAGTAGTAATTTTTCGGGAGTAGGAATGGCTGCTGGCGATTTATGTACACTCATCCCCTGAAAAAGGCTACAAATTATACATTAAAATAAAGAATAATGTCCAAGGCATCGAACTATTGTAGTTTGAATGCGGTAGTTAAGGTATTTAACCCTAAACTGGGGCCCTAAAATGATAAAACGAAAATTCGAAAAATTCATTTTTGTATGGAGTATTTAGACATGAAGTCCCCTGAAAAAAAATCTTTTTAATTATAAACATGTTGGTTTGATTCATAACCTATTGAAAAAAGATCGTTTCAATGCGGCAGAACACTATTTTAACCCTCAACTACTGCAAAATTCACAATAACTATTTATAAAAGTGTGCCTAGGAGCGTGGATTGCGCTGAAAACTACAGTGGTCCCCTGAAATCCATTTTCGTTTAAACGTTTTTTGTAACAATAAACTATGACACACAAACTGTAGAAGTTTCAGAGTGGCAGAACGACTGCAACTATTAAAAATCCTGCCCCGAAAATAACTTAAGTAGTAATTTTTCGGGAGTAGGAATGGCTGCTGGCGATTTATGTACACTCATGCCCTGAAAAAGGCTACAAATTATACATTAAAATAAAGAATAATGTCCAAGGCATCGAACTATTGTAGTTTGAATGCGGTAGTTAAGGTATTTAACCCTAAACTGGGGCCCTAAAATGATAAAACGAAAATTCGAAAAATTCATTTTTGTATGGAGTATTTAGACATGAAGTCCCCTGAAAAAAAATCTTTTTAATTATAAACATGTTGGTTTGATTCATAACCTATTGAAAAAAGATCGTTTCAATGCGGCAGAACACTATTTTAACCCTCAACTACTGCAAAATTCACAATAACTATTTATAAAAGTGTGCCTAGGAGCGTGGATTGCGCTGAAAACTACAGTGGTCCCCTGAAATCCATTTTCGTTTAAACGTTTTTTGTAACAATAAACTATGACACACAAACTGTAGAAGTTTCAGAGCGGCAGAACGACTGCAACTATTAAAAATCCTGCCCCGAAAATAACTTAAGTAGTAATTTTTTGGGAGTAGGAATGGCTGCTGGCGATTTATGTACACTCATCCCCTGAAAAAGGCTACAAATTATACATTAAAATAAAGGATAATGTCCAAGGCATCGAATTATTGTAGTTTGAATGCGGCAGTTAAGGTATTTAATCCTAAACTGGGGCCCTAAAAAGATGAAACGAAAATTAGAAAAAATCATTTTTGTATGGAGTATTAAGACATGTAGTCCCCTGAAATATTAACTTTTGAGGTATTCAAATCTTGCTATGGTTCATAATCTTTCGAAAAATAATAGTTTCAATGCGGCAGAACGCCTTTTTAACCCTCAACTACTGCAAAATTCACAATAACTATTTATAAAAGTGTGCCTAGGAGCGTGGATTGCGCTGAAAACTACAGTGGTCCCCTGAAATCCGTTTTCGTTTAAACGTTTCTTGTAACAATAAACTCTGACACACAAACTGTAGAAGTTTCAGAGCGGCAGAACGACTGCAACTATTTAAAATCCTGCCTCGAAAGTAACTTAAGAAGTTATTTTATAGGGAGTAGGAATGGCTGCTGGCGATTTAAGCATACTCATCCCCTGAAAAAGGCTACAAATCATACATCAAAATAAAGAATAATCTCCAAGGCATCGAACTATTGTAGTTTAAATGCGGCAGTTAAGGTATTTAACCCTAAACTGGGGCCCTAAAAAAATGAAACGAAAATTAGAAAAATTCATTTTTGTATGGAGTATTAAAACATGTAGTCCCCTGAAAAAAAATCTTTTCTTTAATAAAATACTTGGTTTAATTTATATTCTTTTGAAAAAATATAATTTCAATGCGGCAGAATACCATCTAAACCCTCAACTCCAACCTAACTCACAACAACAAGTTTTAACGGCTGACCTTTGAGCATGAATTGCGCTGAAAACTACAGTGGTCCCCTGAAATCCGTTTTTGTTTAAACGTTTTTTGTAACAATTAACTCTGACACACAAACTGTAGAAGTTTCAGAGCGGCAGAACGACTGCAACTATTAAAAATCCTGACCCGAAAATAACTTAAGTAGTAATTTTTTGGGAGTAGGAATGGCTGCTGGCGATTTATGTACACTCATCCCCTGAAAAAGGCTACAAATCATACATCAAAATAAAGAATAATGTCCAAGGCATCGAACTATTGTAGTTTAAATGCGGCAGTTAAGGTATTTAACCCTAAACTTGGGCCCTAAAATGACAGAAAATTCTTATTAAATTAAAAATTTTTGTATGGTGTATTTAGACATGTAGCCCCATGAAAAAAATCTTTATAGTAATAAAATACTTGGTTTAATTTATATTCTTTTGAATAAATATAATTTAAATGCGGCAGAACAACAGTTTTCAGCGCAATTCATGCTCAAAAAGGTCAGCCGTTAAAACTTGTTGTTGTGAGTTAGGTTGGAGTTGAGGGTTAAGATGGTATTCTGCCGCATTGAAATTATATTTTTTCAAAAAAATATAAATTAAACCAAGTATTTTATTACAGAAAAGATTTTTTTTCAGGGGACTACATGTCTTAATACTCCATACAAAAATGAATTTTTCTAATTTTCGTTTCATTTTTTTAGGGCCCCAGTTTAGGGTTAAATACCTTAACTGCCGCATTCAAACTACAATAGTTCGATGCCTTGGACATTATTCTTTATTTTGATGTATGATTTGTACCCTTTTTCAGGGGATGAGTATGCTTAAATCGCCAGCAGCCATTCCTACTCCCTATAAAATAACTTCTTAAGTAACTTTCGTGGCAGGTTTTAAATAGTTGCAGTCGTTCTGCCGCTCTGAAACTTCTACAGTTTGTGTGTCAGAGTTTATTGTTACAAGAAACGTTTAAACGAAAACGGATTTCAGGGGACCACTGTAGTTTTCAGCGCAATCCACGCTCCTAGGCACACTTTTATAAATAGTTATTGTGAATTTTGCAGTAGTTGAGGGTTAAAATAGTGTTCTGCCGCATTGAAACGATCTTTTTTCAATAGGTTATGAATCAAACCAACATGTTTATAATTAAAAAGATTTTTTTTCAGGGGACTTCATGTCTAAATACTCCATACAAAAATGAATTTTTCGAATTTTCGTTTTATCATTTTAGGGCCCTAGTTTAGGGTTAAATACCTTAACTGCCGCATTCAAACTACAATAGTTCGATGCCTTGGACATTATCCTTTATTTTGATGTATAATTTGTAGCCTTTTTCAGGGGATGAGTGTACATAAATCGCCAGCAGCCATTCCTACTCCCGAAAAATTACTACTTAAGTTACTTTCGGGGCAGGATTTTAAATATTTGCAGTCGTTCTGCCGCTCTGAAACTTCTACAGTTTGTGTGTCAGAGTTTATTGTTACAAAAAACGTTTAAACGAAAACGGATTTCAGGGGACCACTGTAGTTTTCAGCGCAATCCACGCTCCTAGGCACACTTTTATAAATAGTTATTGTGAATTTTGCAGTAGTTGAGGGTTAAAATAGTGTTCTGCCGCATTGAAACGATCTTTTTTCAATAGGTTATGAATCAAACCAACATGTTAATAATTAAAAAGATTTTTTTTCAGGGGACTTCATGTCTAAATACTCCATACAAAAATGAATTTTTCGAATTTTCGTTTTATCATTTTAGGGCCCTAGTTTAGGGTTAAATACCTTAACTGCCGCATTCAATCTACAATAGTTCGATGCCTTGGACATTATTCTTTATTTTGATGTATGATTTGTAGCCTTTTTCAGGGGATGAGTATGCTTAAATCGCCAGCAGCCATTCCCACTCCCGATAAAATTACTTCTTAAGTTACTTTCGTGGCAGGTTTTAAATAGTTGCAGTCGTTCTGCCGCTCTGAAACTTCTACAGTTTGTGTGTCAGAGTTTATTGTTACAAGAAACGTTTAAACGAAAACGGATTTCAGGGGACCACTGTAGTTTTCAGCGCAATCCACGCTCCTAGGCACATTTTTATAAATAGTTATTGTGAATTTTGCAGTAGTTAAGGGTTAAGAAGGCGTTCTGCCGCATTGAAACTATTATTTTTCTAAAGATTATAAACCATAGCAAGATTTGAATACCTTAAAAGTTAATATTTCAGGGGACTACATGTCTTAATACTCCATAAAAAAATTAATTTTTCTAATTTTCGTTTCATCTTTTTAGGGCCCCAGTTAAGGGTTAAATACCTTAACTGCCGCATTCAAACTACAATAGTTCGATGCCTTGGACATTATCCTTTATTTTAATGTATGATTTGTAGCCTTTTTCAGGGGATGAGTATGCTTAAATCGCCAGCAGCCATTCCCACTCCCGATAAAATTACTTCTTAAGTTACTTTCGAGGCAGGATTTTAAATAGTTGCAGTCGTTCTGCCGCTCTGAAACTTCTACAGTTTGTGTGTCAGAGTTTATTGTTACAAAAAACGTTTAAACGAAAACGGATTTCAGGGGACCACTGTAGTTTTCAGCGCAATCCACGCTCCTAGGCACACTTTTATAAATAGTTATTGTGAATTTTGCAGTAGTTTAGGGTTAAAATAGTGTTCTGCCGCATTGAAACGATCTTTTTTCAATAGGTTATGAATCAAACCAACATGTTAATAATTAAAAAGATTTTTTTTCAGGGAATTCATGTCTAAATACTCCATACAAAAATGAATTTTTCGAATTTTCGTTTTATCATTTTAGGGCCCTAGTTTAGGGTTAAATACCTTAACTGTCGCATTCAAACTACAATAGTTCGATGCCTTGGACATTATTCTTTATTTTAATGTATAATTTGTAGCCTTTTTCAGGGGATGAGTGTACATAAATTGCCAGCAGCCATTCCTACTCCCGAAAAATTACTACTTAAGTTACTTTCGGGGCAGGATTTTAAATAGTTGCAGTCGTTCTGCCGCTCTGAAACTTCTACAGTTTGTGTGTCAGAGTTTATTGTTACAAAAAACGTTTAAACGAAAACGGATTTCAGGGGACCACTGTAGTTTTCAGCGCAATTCATGCTCAAAGGTCAGCCGTTAAAACTTGTTGTTGTGAGTTAGGTTGGAGTTGAGGGTTAAGATGGTATTCTGCCGCATTGAAATTATATTTTTTCAAAAGAATATAAATTAAACCAAGTATTTTATTAAAGAAAAGATTTTTTTTCAGGGGACTACATGTCTTAATACTCCATACGAAAATGATTTTTTCTAATTTTCGTTTCATCTTTTTAGGGCCCCAGTTTAGGGTTAAATACCTTAACTGCCGCATTCAAACTACAATAGTTCGATGCCTTGGACATTATCCTTTATTTTGTGGTATGATTTGTACCCCTTTTTCAGGGGATGAGTATGCTTAAATCGCCAGCAGCCATTCCTACTCCTTATAAAATAACTTCTTAAGTAACTTTCGTGGCAGGTTTTAAATAGTTGCAGTCGTTCTGCCGCTCTGAAACTTCTACAGTTTGTGTGTCAGAGTTTATTGTTACAAAAAACGTTTAAACGAAAACGGATTTCAGTGGACCACTGTAGTTTTCAGCGCAATCCACGCTCCTAGGCACACTTTTATAAATAGGTATTGTGAATTTTGCAGTAGTTGAGGGTTAAAAAGGCGTTCTGCCGCATTGAAACTATTATTTTTCTAAAGATTATAAACCATAGCAAGATTTGAATACCTCAAAAGTTAATATTTCAGGGGACTACATGTCTTAATGCTCCATACAAAAATGAATTTTTCTAATTTTCGTTTCATCTTTTTAGGGCCCCAGTTTAGGGTTAAATACCTTAACTGCCGCATTCAAACTACAATAGTTCGATGCCTTGGACATTATCCTTTATTTTAATGTATGATTTGTAGCCTTTTTCAGGGTATGAGTGTACATAAATCGCCAGCAGCCATTCCTACTCCCGAAAAATTACTACTTAAGTTACTTTCGGGGCAGGATTTTAAATAGTTGCAGTCGTTCTGCCGCTCTGAAACTTCTACAGTTTGTGTGTCAGAGTTTATTGTTACAAAAAACGTTTAAACGAAAACGGATTTCAGGGGACCACTGTAGTTTTCAGCGCAATCCACGCTCCTAGGCACACTTTTATAAATAGTTATTGTGAATTTTGCAGTAGTTGAGGGTTAAGAAGGCGTTCTGCCGCATTGAAACTATTATTTTTCTAAAGATTATAAACCATAGCAAGATTTGAATACCTCAAAAGTTATTATTTCAGGGGACTACATGTCTTAATACTCCATACAAAAATGAATTTTTCGAATTTTCGTTTTATCATTTTAGGGCCCCAGTTTAGGGTTAAATACCTTAACTGCCGCATTCAAACTACAATAGTTCGATGCCTTGGACATTATTCTTTATTTTGATGTATGATTTGTAGCCTTTTTCAGGGGATGAGTATGCTTAAATCGCCAGCAGCCATTCCCACTCCCGATAAAATTACTTCTTAAGTTACTTTCGGGTCAGGATTTTAAATAGTTGCAGTCGTTCTGCCGCTCTGAAACTTCTACAGTTTGTGTGTCAGAGTTTATTGTTACAAAAAACGTTTAAACAAAAACGGATTTCAGGGGACCACTGTAGCTTTCAGCGCAATCATGCTTAAAGGTCAGCCGTTTAAACTTGTTGTTGTGAGTTAGGTTGGAGTTGAGGGTTAAGATGGTATTCTGCCGCATTGAAATTATATTTTTTCAAAAGAATATAAATTAAACCAAGTATTTTATTAAAGAAAAGATTTTTTTTCAGGGGACTACATGTCTTAATACTCCATACAAAAATGATTTTTTCTAATTTTCGTTTCATCTTTTTAGGGCCCCAGTTTAGGGTTAAATACCTTAACTGCCGCATTCAAACTACAATAGTTCGATGCCTTGGACATTATCCTTTATTTTGATGTATGATTTGTAGCCTTTTTCAGGGGATGAGTATGCTTAAATCGCCAGCAGCCATTCCCACTCCCGATAAAATTACTTCTTAAGTTACTTTCGTGGCAGGTTTTAAATAGTTGCAGTCGTTCTGCCGCTCTGAAACTTCTACAGTTTGTGTGTCAGAGTTTATTGTTACAAGAAACGTTTAAACGAAAACGGATTTCAGGGGACCACTGTAGTTTTCAGCGCAATCCACGCTCCTAGGCACATTTTTATAAATAGTTATTGTGAATTTTGCAGTAGTTGAGGGTTAAGAAGGCGTTCTGCCGCATTGAAACTATTATTTATTTTTATAAAGATTATAAACCATAGCAAAATTTGAATACCTCAAAAGTTAATATTTCAGGGGACTACATGTCTTAATACTCCATACAAAAATTAATTTTTCTAATTTTCGTTTCATCTTTTTAGGGCCCCAGTTTAGGGTTAAATACCTTAACTGCCGCATTCAAACTACAATAGTTCGATGCCTTGGACATTATTCTTTATTTTGATGTATGATTTGTAGCCTTTTTCAGGGGATGAGTATGCTTAAATCGCCAGCAGCCATTCCCACTCCCGATAAAATTACTTCTTAAGTTACTTTCGTGGCAGGTTTTAAATAGTTGCAGTCGTTCTGCCGCTCTGAAACTTCTACAGTTTGTGTGTTAGAGTTTATTGTTACAAGAAACGTTTAAACGAAAACGGATTTCAGGGGACCACTGTAGTTTTCAGCGCAATCCACGCTCCTAGGCACATTTTTATAAATAGTTATTGTGAATTTTGCAGTAGTTGAGGGTTAGGAAGGCGTTCTGCCGCATTGAAACTATTATTTTTCTAAAGATTATAAACCATAGCAAAATTTGAATACCTCAAAAGTTAATATTTCAGGGGACTACATGTCTTAATACTCCATACAAAAATTAATTTTTCTAATTTTCGTTTTATCATTTTAGGGCCCCAGTTTAGGGTTAAATACCTTAACTGCCGCATTCAAACTACAATAGTTCGATGCCTTGGACATTATTCTTTATTTTGATGTATGATTTGTAGCCTTTTTCAGGGGATGAGTATGCTTAAATCGCTAGCAGCCATTCCCACTCCCGATAAAATTACTTCTTAAGTTACTTTCGAGGCAGGATTTTAAATAGTTGCAGTCGTTCTGCCGCTCTGAAACTTCTACAGTTTGTGTGTTAAAGTTAATTGTTACTAAAAACATGTAAACGAAAACGGATTTTAGAGGACCACTGTAGTCTTCATTAAAGTCTGTGCACAAAGTCAATATTTTGAATTGCCAAAGCTTATTATAATTTTACAATATTTTTTTTAATTATTTTTGTACCTTTTATTACTTTGTTGCCATACTAAATTGATTTCTGTTGAATTAATTCAATTTCTAGACTTATTCAAGATTGGCTGCTCACTTCACAAAATTAGTCTTCGTAATTTGGTCGGATTATTGGCCGCTAAGTTTGGCTGCCAAGTTCACACCGGTATCATAATAATTTAAGAGACTTTGTAAACCTTGTAATACGTTTCCCAGTATCTCGCTTCCATATGTGAATCGGGTGTAAGTTTCTTGTGTTTGTAGGAAATATTTCATTTAGGCCCAGAAATGTACTTATTTGCCATGATAGACTAATCAATTTGGAAGGTATAATACTATGAAAAACACCAGTGAATATTAATAAATCTAAAATATTCGAATATTTTATAAATCTGTATGTATAACTAATTAATAAATAGGTCAATGAAATATTTTATTATGATTTAAAACGTGTAACATACCATGATTTGACGGTTTTTGAGTTTTCCGATATTTCGACGCTGTTGCAAGCGCCATGATCACGAACCTACCCTCTTTCATGGTATGTTACCCGTTTTAAATCATAATATTGTTAAAAACCATGATAATTTATAAAGTTTGATCTATATTGATTTTAAGTTGCGAAATAACCATTCTCAAATAGGCTAACAGACTCTAAAACTCACTAGTGCTACTACCACTTGTTTCAATCTCGAACGCAACTCGATCACGACCCACTACACTGACCGTGTCTTGGCGAATAACCGGTGTTACATACATATGTTTGAGTTTTGCATTACCGCACTACAGGATTCCATGCTCCTGACGATTGGACGGTATGTTCCCCGTTTTAAATCATAAAGTCAAAGTCAAAACGTTTATTTCCTTAGACGCCTAGGCATACATGGACAGGTCAATTTAAGCTAATTTAAATAAAAACTAAGAATAATCAAGGAAATAACATTGTCTTGACAGTTCGCTTTAATTTTTTACACTGAGTTGAGAAGCGAATGGAACACCCAGCTTTCATCTCTTATGTTGTTATAATAACAATATTGGTGTACAACATGGTTACAAATATACATTTAACATTATCAAACATAATATTGTTAAAAACCATGATAATTTATAAAGTTATAATGAAATATTTATTAAGAGATACTTATTTTATAGCTACGCGTCGTAGACACCGCCTACAGCGTAGCACTTCTCTCATCTAGCCGACACGGTAAGAGGCTTCAGCCTAAGCTAGGCGTCAGCAACGCGGGAACCTAGACGCGACGCGGGAGATTTTGACCCGCAAACTTTCCGCTTTGTGGTGTGCAAAGAACCATAGTAAAGTATGGGTCCCGCTATGCTGACACGTAGGTTCGGCCAAAGCCTTAACGTAAAAAATGCTAATAAAATTGCATTTTTTTGCAATTGCATCACTCTTTGTTTTTAATATACTTGAGGAATAAAACTTCCGTATTTTTTGTGTTTTGTAATTAATATGGAAACAAACTGTAATTTTATTTCTTTTATCAGAGCTTTAATGAGCATGTATAATGTATATAATAAAATTATAATGAGGTTTACAATATAGGTTTGCCGAACATCACGAAAAAGTTCTGACTCAGCATTGTGTTGATTACTAGCAGAATAGTAGCCAACGCTGATCTTCCGTCAGCTCCAACTTAGTAAATAGATCCTGAACTCTACTAGGCTGACATAATCTTCTGAGCATCGGTATTTCAGTTTCTTTGCTTCACCCGACGGTATGTATGGTTATGTTGTCTTTCATGCTTATTCCTTTTAAAATTTAGGATATCCAAGAATTTATATAATTTAAGATACATTGGTATTTTACTGAATCCATAAAAATTTGCACGATGTTTTATAGTCTTTACGATTAATTAAAATTTATTTCATTTAAACATACCCTTAACCACATACATAATGATTTGAATCAGCATGACTAAGGGTTCTTCCAGACAACTTCATCACATTTATGGTACAAATATATTAAATACTATCAAAAACGGATCAGTTACAAATATATATGTATTTAGAGGTAAGAGTTATTAAATTCAGCATTTAAAATGGAATTTGTTATGAAGTATATAAAATAATGAACAAAAACCTTTGGTTGAAAACAAAATCTTAAATTGCTCTAATTAAAAAACTGAGCCCTTAACATAATGTTTTTTTTTCTTATAATTTGAAAGCAAAAGATGGCGCTAAAGAGGGAACTTCTAATGATTACCGCTACTCCAATAAATAAGAAAGTTTTTTTCGATAAAATTGAACATACCTACAACACGTTGATAATGTAGGTATCGAAAGTCCGATCAGTAATCTAATCCCTAATCCGTAGTAGAAGTTTTGTTTTTGTATGGGTCACAGGATTGCATCTATGTAGTTAACTTCAGATTACCTGATTGAAATAAATTTAAACAAGTTATTTTAGTAATTATGTAGGTACTTAAAGTAGAACTGATATTTTTTTTACTTTCATCCTAGTACCTATATTTTTTAAGCACAATCACATATCCGTGTATGTGACAAACATAAGACCAAAGAGATTAAAATTTACTAAATGTTTATTTTAATCTTATTTTTTTTTTTTTTTTATTCTGTTTATTTATTTCATGGGAGTTTTGCCAAACAATGGCTATGCCACCCCCGTAATTCTTAATTAACAATATTACAACTAACATAACAATTAGAACTTACAAAAACTAAATTATGAGACCTGTTTATCAAAAATACTTAAAGTTAGTTACCTACATGAACATTGTGCAAAAAACTATTAAATTACACAATTGAATGTCTCCACATAGAAATTATACAAAATATCTTTATTGGCCTAATTCCACCATAGTGGTGGTATATATTTTGAGTAGCTTCCTAGCCCCATCGGAGGCCGGTGCGGCCAGGTAGCTGTTGCACAGGCCGACGTCATAGTTGTGCAGGCTGCCGCGCGGGACTGCGCCCCGGACGCATTCCATCAACGCGTGAAATACATCTTCAATTTTATTACAATCTATGCAATTTGGTGAGGTGGTTAATTTCATCAGATATTTAAATTTGTTAGACGGAATGTGTCCCGATCGCAGTCTTAACAAGTAAACAATGTTTTTTCTAGCCATATTATGTATGTCGTCGAACCAAGGCAATCGGGGAGGTTCGCGTTGTATCGTATTGTACCAAATACCTTTGAATTCAGATGTATTTATAAAATATTCAACAAATCTCCGACTTCGCTCCTGCCGAACTAAATATAATATCTCGCTATGTGTTGGTAAAGAATTAAATTCTATTCCTTCTGTGATAGCTTGTCGGGCGGCGAGATCCACTAGCTCGTTGCCTGCAATGCCTACGTGAGACGGGACCCATTGTAAGGTTATCAATTTGTTAGATGTTCGTAACCGACAGATAGTTTCGAGGATAGTAAAGGCAATCGGTAATCCTCGACTGTTCGAGGATATTCGAGCCAAATGTGCGAGCGCGCTCTTTGAGTCAGACAAAATAACGAACTTGCTATGGTTGACTGATAACGCGTATGATAACGCCTCAGAGATCGCGATAAGTTCAGAGTGCATTATCGAGAGGTTAGAATTGATTTTAAATTTAACTGAGTAGTCTCCCTGCGGGTCATAAAATGCAGCTCCAGAACCCATTTGTTCCTTTGACCCATCTGTAAACAGCATATAGTGGGTCCCGTATGTTTCTTGAATCACTGAATTACATCTATTTTTTAATTCTACTGCATTATATAATCTTTTTGGTAACTCGATGCCTTCAATATTTAATTTAATAGATTCTGTAAGATTATAATGAGTTATCCAAGTGTCTAATGAATAAATAAGTGCATAATTAGATGAATAAATGTTATAATGGTCTAGTTGCCTGTGCAAATCAATTAAAATAGGTTTTTTCCTTTGAGACCAATACGCATTATGACATTGCCGATCCAGATCATTCAAAACTACAATAGTAATGTTGTTAGTGAAAGATTTAGCTCTGAGCCAGAACTTGCCAGCTAGGTAATACCTACGTATGGACAGGGGCGGGAGACACAACTCGCTCTCCATGACGTGTATAGGTGTAGATTTGATAAATCCACCTATAACACGCATTGCCTGATTTTGTATAATATCCAGTTTCCGCAAGTGACTTTTGACGCTAGTATCATAAAGAAAACTGCCATAATCAAGTCTACTCCTAATGATAGCTATGTACAGCCGCCTTAGGTGTTTCGGGTGTATACCCCAACTTCCCCCAGCCAGCACTTTAAATACATTTAGAAACCTACATAATTTATCGCGAATTTAATTAATATGCCTGCCCCATTTTAAACTCCTATCCAAAAACATTCCTAAATACCTAATGTTGTACACCTGTTGTAAATTATAGTTTCCTACTTTTATGTTTACATTTATATTTCTCTTACCCCTACTAAATATAACAAATTTAGATTTTTCATATGAAATACTAAGGCCTAATTCATTCAACAAACTACAAAATGTATTTAATGATGTTTGAACGTCAGTAGCCGCGCGGTTAAGTATCTTATTAGAGCTGTAGATAACGAAGTCGTCGGCGTATTGGAAAATGAATGCATGTTTAATTGACTGGCAGATTTGAATAGTTGCTATGTTAAACAAGGTCGGAGATAAGGGGTCACCTTGAGCTATCCCCACCCCTGTCGAGCGACTAATTAGAACATTATGATCTAGTTCGACCGAGAGAATTCTTTCATGTAAAAAAGTCCACAAATAATTACACAGGGTTTTATCAACTCCTATACTATCCATTACTGATAACAAGCTAGACACGTTTACGTAATTATATGCTCCCTCTATATCTATAAAACAGCCTATTGTTGAGATCCCTTCCGTTAGTCCTATTTGTATACGCGAGATAATCCTAGTTAAATTATCTAGGCATGACCTAGACCTTCTAAAACCTGTCGTTTCATTAGATAGTAAGTTGTTTTTCTCCACGTACCAATCTAATCTGCGTGATAAAATTGTGTGAAATATTTTACATAAACATGACAATAGGGCAATGGGTCTCAAACTGTCTGTCGAATTATTACCACGCTTAGGTATAGGTACAATACGTGCGTTTTTCCACTGCTTTGGGACGAAACCTATTGATAAGAATCTATTGTATAACGATAAAAGAACTTGTTTACCTATATCGGGCAAGTTATAGATCATGCTATATGTTATGTTATCGGGGCCGGGTGCGGTATCGGATCTTTTAATACAATTATTAAGCTCATTTAAAGAAATAGGACTAGACAACTGACTATTTTGCGAAATAAATACGGGTCGTTCTGGGGTGACGTAATCCGGTGCTAATGAACTTAGTAATTTTTCTGCTTTATCGTAACTGATATTTGGTTTAGAAAACTTATAACCTTTAAGCCATTTCATACGTGCCCACATTTCTCTGGTAGATGTTACACTGTCCAAGCTATTACAAAATGTTTGCCATGACTTACGTTTAGCCTTTTTGATTGCCGAGCGAGTTAATCTTATTTTTTCGTGAAGCAAGTGGTAATTTGCAGGAGTGGGATTTCGTCTTAGGTTTGCTAAGACCAATCGACGTTCAGCTACGCATTTCGAGATCTCCGGCGACCAGTAAGGTTTAGGTATAAACTTGTCGCGTCTCAGAGGGTTGTTCGGTATTTTGCTGTAAGGAATGCATTCGTCCGCGGCTTCATTTAAAATTCTAATAAAACTATCATAAGCACTCTGCGGATCTAGCTGTGCATTATTAACTGGCTTTATCTTTTCTAGTTTTGATTGATACATTACCCAATTAGCCTTATTGATGAGTCTACGGGTTCGAAATGTTGCTACATTTGGGATTTCTGTACTGATTTTAATAATCATGTGGTCGCTTCCTAAGGTTTCGTTAGTAGTTTTCCAATTATACCTAAGTGCTGTGTTTCCTGAAGAAAATGTCACATCTGGTGCTGTTTTTTGAACTCTTCCGTTCACTACTTTTATTCTGGTGGGGCATCCATCGTTCAGAGATACGTAGTTGTTTTCAATTACTGAATCAAATATAAGTCTGCCTCTAGCATCAGTTTTAGTCGACCAATTGCCATGGTGTCCATTAAAATCTCCAGCTATAAGTGTATTTGAAACTTGGTATGAGAAAATTCTATCCCAGTCTGCTGTAGATGTTCTGACATTGGATGGACAGTACACAGACATTACATTCTCTAGATGTTGGCAGTTCAACAGTTTAATATGGATAACTTGTATACCATTATTAGGATGCCGGAAATCGCACTCTTGCGCTCTGACTGAAAAATGTGTAACAACAGCTACGCCCCCGTATCCATCTCGCGGCTTGTCACCACCCTCCGGGCTGGGCCAGTGCGTGAAGCGATTTTTTCGTGTTTCGTAATGTGGCCCGGAGAAGCCATCTTCTAGGCCTTCATGCTCCATCTTAGACCACATCGTCACTTTACATCAGGTGAGATTGTGGTCAAATGAAGGCTTATCAATAATAAAAAAAAAAAAAAAAAAAAAAAAAAATCTCTACGGTCTTTTCTAAAGATGTTATAACCACTTATCCGAAATTCGCTTCCTGGATCGAACCATGTCTCGCTTATTATAGCGATATGTATCTTTTCCTGGTTCAAAAACGTTTCAAACTCAAGTTTTTTGTTACACAAACTTTGCGAATTCCATTGTATAATGTTAATTGCCTGTAATGGGCTTCTATAATCCATAATAACTCAAAAATGCAAGGAAAGGCAGATCTGAGACGTATTGCATAATTATGGATAAAACACTTTTCCAGACTATTCCAAAACAGCTCTTTATTTTTTCCTCCCATGAAATTTCGGATTCTTTTAATTTCTCGGACAACTTTTTAATAGTATTTTTCCACGAAGTGTTTTCCTGGTGTGCTCTTGAGTTATCAATATCACGTATCTCTTTGTGTTGTGTACTATTCTGTGTCATGTTTGTTGCTCGTGTTTCTTCATTTGTCCATTCCATACAGGAGTCATCTGTCGTATTATCTTCTCTATGTGTATCAGTCTTTCTGTTTCTTTTTTTATTCTTTTTATGTGTTTTTTTTTGTGATATAACAATGTCGGCGTATGATTTATCTATTATCGGACCAGTCGATGGAGAAGGTTGTGCTCTAGTTGCTTGTATAGAAGTTTCATGAGTCACTGGTGGGTTAATATTTTCAATTTCGGGGTAATGTTCTAAGTTGGGTGGTGTTTCCGATTGGGTGAATGTAGGTACGTATATTGAAAGTGCTCTCTTATATGAGCAGTTAACCTCGGACATCAGTTCACGGATTCTCTTCTCCTTTAAGTAGATCGGGCAAGTTTTAGACATGGCCATGTGCCTTCTTCCGCAGTTATTGCATCTGAATCTTTTTGTTTCACAGTTTTGGTGACTGTCTCCGCATTTAGGACACACGGGTTTGATAGATGGACACATTCTTGTTACATGTCCAAAACGCCAACAATGGGAGCACTGTGTTACAGGGTATTTGTAGGTCTGTACATTAACTCTTATGTCAAACAGCATGACGAATGCTGGTGACATATTGCCCTCAAAACTGATTCTAATGGCTTCGCTATTTTCCCATTTTCCGTCATATGAGTTTCTTCGTTTCAGTCTTTTTACCCCTATAATTTTTGTATTGCTACTTAAGCTTTGTAAAATATCTTCTTCTGTGAGTTCCAGATCTATGTCCTTTATTACCCCATAAGATTGGCTTATCTCATAGGTTTTCTGACATTTAAACCCATTTTCATTAAATAATTTAGACGAAAGTAGTTTATTTGCACTTTCTTCTTTGTTAAACTGCAACAAAACCTTGTACGAATTAATGTATTTGACGCGTGTCACATCTATGATCTTTTCGTCATGTAAAGTTTTCGCTAACTTAAATTGTTTAGGTAACTTTTCGGTGCTGGTAATGCTTATTTCAAATTTATCATCCAGTTTGGGCTGGTCGATTTCTTGTCTGAAAAGGGTTCCCTTTCTTTTAGGACGGATCCATGGTTGTTCTTTTTCCTCATTCCTAGTACATTCTATTGATCTCTTGACAGTTTTCCTCGTTCCTCTGTTTATAATCTCGATGGTTCCGTCTTCATTCAACTCCATGTTTATCATGCTTTCTCTGCTCCGTGTCATCTCTCTTTGTTCATTCAATACGCTTGGCGCATCCGTATCATCTTCCTCCAATAACGCAAAACTATTCATTATGGCGTAGAAACGCGCGCAAAGCGCGGGCAAGCAAAACAAAAACTTATAACGATTTGGTTATGCAGGCTCCGTACGCGTCCGGCAATAACAAGCGCGCGAGCGCAACTGTTTAATCTTATAAGACCTAATGAAATGACCAATGTTAATGTTTATTATATTAACTTTTTCATTCGTATGAGTCCATCCTGTGCGAAAGTGCCTTCCATTAAAAATACCTTACAAAATTATCTTCTATTCTTTCTATTCTACACGAAATTCTATGACAATGTTTGTAAAAATGTAGCTTAGTTCCACTAGGATGGCGAACTGAGCTCACAATTCAGCCATATTGGTGTGGCTGAATTTAAAAAAAAAAAACATTAAAATTCTAGGTGATGATCATATAAAATAAGACGTTTAAATACAGTAAATTTAATTTAAGTAGCGTTCCTTGCTTATTGAATTTTATCTTTCATAATTCGGTTCATTTTAAATATAACTTCAGGCGTCCCCATTTTGAGGTCTAATAAGGCTGAAAAACAAATAATATTTGTGAATTTTGTATTTGCAACTGACATTCACAAAACGAGAAATTATTCGGCAAAAGTTTATTGAAGGCTGATTTGAGATATTTATCTCAGTCTCCCATTAAATTACCATTTAGTTATTTATTTAAACTAAATGTCATATCATAATTGCTATATTAACACCATTTATGCAAGTAGATACAAATTACGCTCATAAAGATGATCTGGGGTCATTCTACGAAAAATCTTTTAAACTAGAGATGCATTATTAGATAGGTAGTATCTTCACCATTCCCTCTCGAATTTCTCGAGATGCTTATGATAAAATATTCAGTCAGAGCAATGTCCCTGATAATAATATAATTTCAACTGGGACACAAATGTCCTGATTTCGAAACAAATCATTCAGTTTATTCTGGAATTTTCCACGTATAATGTATAGCTAAGGTTTCTGGACGGCGTTAAATATTTATCGGCTCTCGACAAACAATAAACGAATCAAGGTATCGATGTTATGAATAAGTGAATTTAAATCAGTTGGTGCCTTGAGCGAGATTTAAGAAGCAAGACAATAATAACATTATTCAAGTAGGTGTTTTAGAATGATTATAAAGGTATGTGTAGATTGTGTACCTTAGATTATAAAATAATAAAGAGTTGACGAGATTGTTGTTAGTCCATAAACCACGTAGGTTAACAAAATAATAGCAAAATACGTTGTAATTTAAGGTTTTTCACAAGTTCAGTTTAAAACCTAATTTTTTCGAAATACTTCTTTTAGGTCTAAAAAGTTACACATTAGGCAACATATATAAACTAATTTAGAAGATAATTTATATAATTTTATTCCATTTTGGTATATATGCAACTAGTAAAAATAAGCCCTCAAACTTTATTCACAAAAAATCCATGTAAATAACGATTTATAGTTGTTCTTGTTAAATTATAGTTGAAATATAGTGTTTAATATACTTTATTTAATTAGGTTCTTAAATGGAATCTATTTTAATGAATTTCATACGAATTAGATGGCGTTATTCGTTATCAACAGGTACTTTTTGAAATCGACGGCATGTTATTTTGAACCATTCTGAGTATAAAAATTGACTTTATATACAATATAGCCCTTATGATTTTACATTATAGCTAAAAGAAAGACTCATTATTATTTCAGACTAAAATCCGAAGTCTCGAGCACCGTCGCAAGGTTTCCTGTCTCTCAATCTTTTATAGGTTACATTTCGGAGAATGTTGACAGGAACTTCATGACCTGATTCCACCATCTGCCTTCCACTCCAGGACAAGCAGACGCACCATACTTATTTAGTGGATATTCCCTCCACTCGTACTAAGCGATTCTCATCCACCTTTATAATTCGCACGGCAAAGGTCTGGAATTCGCTCCCTGCTGTTGTATTTCCTAATTACTACAACCTGAGTGTCATCAAGACAAGAGTGAATAGGTACCTTCTAGATCTATGTGTTCCATCTTCGTCCACATCGACACTTTCCATCAGGTGAGATTATTGAGAGGTGAGAGAACTATCTATCTATAGATAGTTTATAGATCTATCTCCCATAAAAAATAATAATTAGGTTATAATAAGTTTTATAAGAACGTCATTACATTAAATGAATAATTTAAAGTTAGTTATGGGGTTATGGTGTAAATATTCATAAACAAACGAACCAAATTCAAAGTCAAAGTTTAGTATATAAACACATATTATAAATTAAAAGGCGCGACTGTCACTTTTTGTTCGGGATAAACTCAAAAACGATTGAAAGGATCCATAGAGAGATTCCTGCAATAGGTAGAGTGTTTCAAAAGGTAGGTTTTCGCATACGAGCAAAGCTGGACCTATTCTATGAAATAGCGAATAAAATAACGTGAAGTTAATGCACCATTGGTCAAAAGAGTCTCGGCCTTCGGAGTAATGAGAATTCGCGAAAATATACATTTCGTTCATTGTGCATTCTGTGAAATGTGTTCCGGGAAACGAATTTTATAAATATTGTTTACTGATTGGCGTAGGTAACCCGGAGATGAAAAGGTACCTACATAACGCTATTTTTTATTTACTATTTATGAGTTCCGCCGGAATTTGGACCTCTATGAATTAGGTACAAAGTTGGTGAGAAGTTATTGACCGTTCTATTGATTTAATAAAATGTGTTATTGTAAACTGTATTATAGTATGTAATTAAATTTATGGGACTTAAGCAAAGAGATAGCCGAAGCGACTTTTTTTATAGGTTTTAGGAATATTACATAAGTGGTCAAATATAATATCAATGGGCGGCCATTAGTCTTAATGTTTTTGTCGTACATATGAGTAGAAATTACGTTTTATAAAAAAATTGGATTGTAACATTTTATTATTAAGTACTAATTCCAAAATAATTGCGAAAAACCTACTTAGAAGGTATAATAAATACCTAATGTTCACTACTTATTGACCGTTTAAGTAAAAGTAGAAATTATGTGTATCTTAAAATGGCAAAACTCGTGGAATGTTTTAATATAAAATACTTACATAGATATCGGCACATATACAAAAAAAACTCCGGGATATTTAATAAGGATAGATCCATAATAAATAGGTTTCATACCATAGTTACTTACTTAAAATATTACGGATATCATATTGGACGCAGGACTTAGTCCATTTAATCCCTAATTCTTAGCAACAATCTTTCAGAAAGCAACAGGTCCATGCTCTACTTTCTCGACAAGAGGAACACAATACATTTCAGTTTGGTTCCACACTTCTATGCCGATTTCGTTGATTTAGTTTGCCATCTACTGTCGAAAGATACACTACAATACAATACAATACAATACTCTTTATTGAACACAAAATAATAACACACACAAAAAGATAAAAATGTACAGAAATTGTGAATCAATGGGCGGCCTTATAGCTGATAGCGATCTCTTCCAGGCAACCTTGGGATGGACACAAATCAAAAAGCACGAATAAGACGGGAGTAGCAAAATAAAATGGAGATACGAGTATTAATAAATTAAATACAGATTAAATACAATATTACAAGATTTTAGCTATATGATACATACATGAAAACTATAAATAAATATAAAATACTTTTATTTACATACATATCATAAAATGAACCAAATACTTACATAATACTTATTTTTACATATATATTATAAATATATATATTTATATATATATATATATATATATATATATATATATACGGCAACAGTTAGCATGGAGATGGTATACAACTTGATAGATAGTAGTTAAAAACAAGACTCTTAAATATTGGTAGAGATTTTGCTTTCCTTATATCAACGGGTAGAGCGTTCCACAGTTTAATGGCACGCACAGTGAAGGAAGAATTGAAAGAATGGAAGGAGTGGTTAGGTGTTTTAAGTCTTAAAGTATCATCAGAACGCAGGGATCTGGAATGGGATTGGTGCAAGAACTCAAACCGATCTTTCAAGTAACTTGGAGAATTACTACACACTATTAATTTATACACTATTTTTTATATAGTAGTCATCTAGCGATGAGTAGCATAACTAAAATTCTTGTTACTAATAATGAAACTAGATGGCGCTTTTCAGAAACTAGTGATGGGCACAAAAAGCCATTTACACACCACGACTTTTCAGGTTTGTTTATTTTGAAATTCATCTATGTCGAAAAGTCGAAATGTGCCACTCTGACAAAGTCAACTGTACCAGTCAGTGTCAGTGTCAAAAGCTCAAATCTTGTTTTGGTTTGAGATTTTCTTGGCTATCGTAAAAAATAGCAAAATTGCACAATAATAAAAATTGTGGGCTTCCCGAATTCAGTTAATAATCAAGTGTTGCGCAAGCCCCTCTAACAAATTACGTTTAAAAATTTAAACATTAATATATGCCGCCGTAATTTAAAAATGTCGCAAATAGGAACTATTAGACCTAAATCCTTGAAAGTCTACTATCACGACGATTTTGCTAGAGTAACTGATGGAATCAAGATAGCATCATGCATGATATCAGAATCTCGTAACATCGGTAAGTACACATTATCCAATCTAGCTTAGAATCCAACATGTAACCTAACCAAGATTTTGAAACAGCTGTATTCACTTCACAAGAGGATGTAAGATTATCATAAATAAATGTTTTTTTTTTAAATAGAGTACACTAAGTTTATTTTAGAGTGTAAAAAGCTTTTTAGAGCTATGTAAAAACTTTTAAAGAAGTAAGTAAAGCATAGGTTATATTTTAATAATTCTGTAGGATACTTTAGAGGTCAATGTACATTGGTCTGAGAGTAAACTTATCTTATTGTAATCCTATTTCTACCTGAGTACTTTTAAATAAATTGCATAATAACATTATTAATTATGAATACTATTAAGATTTTTAACAGCATATTTACCATGATTGATTGTCGAGAATATTGGGAAACTCTCAATAGTATTGATAACCATGATAGTTTCAAAAGTTTTATTAATTATGAAGTCAATTTTTTTTTTTTATTTCCTAATTATTAATTAAAAACTCAGTAAGTACACATTTTTTACCTAAGCCACTATTACATAATATTAATTCAATTGACTGTGTGGTGGACTTTCTCTATATAATAAATAAATAAATATTTCCGGACAATCTACACAACAACATCTAGCACCGTGGTAAGCTCTTAAGAGAATATAATATATATACATAAATAGATATTTTTTACTATACATATTAAACACCCAACTAACTTAATTCTTAGCCAGATAACTCATTAAATTATTTGTAAGAATCTACCTATGACATGTAACAAAACATTATCAAATTATAATCTGTAGATGGATATGTGAGAAGAGGTAGGCTGAAGAAAAGATGGATGGACTGTGTGAAAGATGACAAACATGTGTAAGAAAGAGTTGAGTGTTGAGATGACGGGTGATAGAGGGAAATGGAAGCAGAAAACATGTTGTGCCGACCCCATGTAATGTGGGATAAGGTTAGGAAGATGATGAATCTGTCTGTATAGTAAATATTGTTATTTTTTGCAGTTGATGAACAAAGTGTACTCAAGAGACTGAGCGCTCTGACCCTAAATGGAGCCGCAGATGGGAACTCGTGCTCATGCTGTGGGATCGGACCATTTGAGTCCCGTCAGCAGCAGATAGCACATTACAAGCAGCACTGGCACACGCACAACCTGAAGAGAAAACTCTTTGGAAAGACTCCTTTGAGTTTAGGCCAGTTTAATTCTAGAGGTGAATATATATTTTTTTATTGGGTAATGTAATGACACAAGATTTCAACATTTTTATAGTCCGTCATATTAAAAAAAAAAGTAGTCATATTGCAGAACGCTGTTCATTCAAAATGCATTAAAATTGGTGCAATACTAACTTTAATTTTTATTATATTGCCTTTCTTATAATGAGAGGTTTTTTCCTTTATGTTAAAACAAGCATTAACTGCAACTTTTTTACCCCAACCAAAAAAGTGGAATGCCTGTATGTCTGTCTGTCTGGGACATCATAGCTCCCGAACGGATGGAGCGATTTCAATTTAGTTTTTTTTTGTATGAAAGGTGAGTTTGGCCTGAGTGTTCTTATACATGTTTCATGAAAATCGGTTGAGCCGTTTAAAAGTTATGGGTTTTGAACTGATGGTCAAGTTATAAGCTGTGTTGTTCACTTAAATATTTTTTTTCCATAAAAAAATAAAACTCGTTTATCAGAAACTCATTTCTGAGTGAGAGGTTGGTGTATTATTTCGAGATATGCGCGAATTTTATAAAATATGTGCTCTACCACTGTCCTACATTAACATCTCTATTGCTTTAGTTTTTCAACGAAAATCTAAATCTAAAAAATAACCCATATTTCGTAAAAATATTTTTTTGTATTAATTTAATTTATTTTATATCCAATTGACGGTTTTTGATCTATATATTATTATGATTTAAAACGGATAACATACCATGATTTGACGGTTTTTGAGTTTTCCTATATTTCGACGCTGTTGCAAGCGCCATGATCACGGAAACAACTGAATTGTCATTGTCTTTGCGATTTGGGCAGACGGTTATTCACAAACGAACCGGTCTACCCTCTTTCATGGTATGTTACCCGTTTTAAATCATAATATTGTTAAAATTTATAAAGTTTGATCTATATTGATTTTAAGTTGCGAAATAACCATTCTCAAATAGCCTTACAGACTCTAAAAAATCCCAAAAAAGTTAGGTTGGGGTATATATTTACTTAATTTCAGCTTGTTTATATATTTATTTTCAGATGATGATGCGTCCAGTGTGTCCGGCAGTGATTCAGAAGGGGAGAGTAACCCCAACAAGCCAGTATCAGAGCTGTTTGCGAACGCCACCAGGCATTGCAAAGCGTTCTTCACAAACAAGGCGGGGCAGGTAGTCTGCGTGTATCGCTGTATATTGCACCATAGGAAGGTGGGTCATGTTATAACTAGCTTACAGTCACGGGGTCTTTGCCTTATCTTACTAGCATAATTATAAAAATAAATAAATATCTCCGGACAATCCACACAGCATCATCTAGCCCCGTGGTAAGCTCTAAACTTGTGTTTGGGTACTAGACATCAGATATACTTCATTTTATTTTATTTATTAATATTATTTACATGGTTTGATACCAATTACATTAATTAATTAATTAAATAATAGATTAGTACATAAATTCATAAACATCATATACCTACCAGACATATGTAGAGATATATTTTTTATAGTGTATAATATAAATATATTGTTTATCCCTTAGTAAAAAGTAGTATTTGGCTTTAGGACATGTAACTGACAAATAAAACAAAATTTTGAATGAATTTTGAGCCTAAAGCTAATTAGCAACTAAAATTTGTATTTAATGTCACATACTGTAGTTGTAGGTCTAGTAATTGTAGTATCTAGGACAATATAAAGTATGAACAGCCTATGTTATGTTAATTATAAAAGTAATTTGTGCGACCCGGACTTCATTAAGATTATTGCCTTATTACCAGTTTCTATATATGAAATAATGTAAACTTTGGATATGTACAATAAATTACTAAAAAAAGACACTAAGCTCCCAAAGCAATAATAAAAAATGGATTTAAGTTTTTTTTAACATACACAAATATTTAGAAGGTACTTTATCAGTCTTATAATTAATGATATTATCATTTCAATCAATTGAAGAGGTAGAAACCAAGTGACGACTAAACCCTCGTGGGTCGGCTTAGCAATACATTACCTGAAATAAATCGAAATTTAAAATTTAAGAAAAACCCCCTATTTCAATAATTTCCTTATAAGTAAAACACCATAATGTTTAGTAGTTAGGGCACGCGATGCTCTTTCATTTGATACCCCACTCGAGTATATTTGCAGATTTTCGGTTTTCCTTCCCCACTCTCACCCCCATAACTTTTGAACGGCTCAACCGATTTTCATGAAATATGTCTAAGAAGACCCGGGCCAAACTCACCTTTCATACAAAAAAAACTAAATTGAAATCGCTCCATCCGATTGGGAGCTATGATGCTACAGACAGACAGACAGACACGTCAAACTTATAACACCCCTCTTTTTTGGTCGGGGGTTAATGAAGTGAAGTGAAATAAAGCTTTTTGACTAGCATAGTTAAAGTTTATTTAATGTGTGCAGGAGGAGTTGTCCACGGATGGCGACGGCAGCGCGTGGGTGGAGAGGATGACGAGGTTGTCCAAGCCTGGCTCCCAGCGGTGGGCGGTGCTGATGATGTCTGGGGGACACTTTGCAGGCGCTATATTTACAGGTAAAATATATAGTTTTTAAAAAAAATAATAAAAAAAAATACATACTATACCCGCCTTAAAGGCACAATCACGTGACCCGGGGGTAGTCGCCCCCGCAGTTGAAGCCGGGGTAAGGAGCGCAAGCTCGAGGCCCCACCCTGCGCCCTCAACCGAGGGACAGAAGTCAACGGATCGATCTAAGCTAGAATTTGCATAGAATAAACATTATATGACAGAGACATTATGATGCTGAAGAGTTTAATCTGAGGAACAAATTAATGCGCATTTTTGCCACGTCATTCTTTAACCAAGAAGAATAATTATTTAAAGACCCGAGCTTGCACTGTTTTATGACCATTTATTGAGTAAGGCGTAATATATAGCACATTATGTTTAGTTTTGTCTGGAAAGTCCTTTAGACTTAATTTTCTGACTTCAAACCATCTTTTTAAAAAGATTAATTAGAGTATTAAAAATAATTTATTTTCTTCAGTGAATGAATGTTTTTATTATTATGATACCTTCTTCTTCTTCTTTTATTTGATGGCGTTCGTGACTGGCTATTATGGCCGTCAATAGCCAATGTCCGTATGTTTTGTAGGACATTGTTGATTCGATAAGATTTTCAACCATAAAACAATGGGAGTCGAGTTATCAAAAACAAAAAAAAATACTTATATGCCCCAACAATCAAAAATTTAAATAAATTAACAAAGTTGATTATTGACACTGAGAAAGTACATAAACATAAATTAAATGTGAGATGAATATCTATGGATTATTCAAAACTATTATGAAACCTAAATTGGCTTCATATCTTGATGTCTTTATGTCTTGATGTTTTATAATAAATCTCTTAAAAAACTGAGCCACTCATATGTATAATCATCATCTTAATTCAAATTTGTTTGTTAAAATACGTCTTAATATTGTTAAATACCTTGCTTTTTTTTATCTACGACTAGCTGTGCCCTGCGGTGCTACCCGCGTTATAATGGATGAAGTACTCTTAACCAACAACATATTTATTTGAATAAAGATTAATAATATTATGTTGATACAACTTAAACAAATTATTTCGACCAAATTAGGTACCATAAAAACGGTTTTTGTGAGTTAATCTTAAAAGATAGACATATACTATCGCGGACTGTTTTTTAGATCATTTAAAGAGCTATTATTCTTTAATACATATTTTTTGTGTATCTTGAACCGTTTTCACGGCGCACGCAACGGAAGGCTTCAAAGATGAACAATTTCTCCCGTTTTTTACACATTTACCACAATATCTTTGCTCCTATTGGTCGTAGCGTGATGTTATATAGCCTATAGCCTTCCTCGATAACTGGACTATCCAACACAAAAAGAATTATTCAATTCGAACCAGTAGTTTCGGAGATTAGAGCGTTCAAACAAACAAACAAACAAACTCTTCAGCTTTATAATATTAGTATAGATAGATCTTTGTTTGTCCACAATCTCACCTGATGGTAAGTGTCGATGTGGACGAAAATTAACTTAAATAAAATAAAATAAATAAATAAATATTTCCGGACAACTCACACAGCATCACCTAACCCCAAACTAAGCAGAGCATGTACTTTTTTTATTTTTTATTTCCGGACAATCCACAACAACATCTAGCCCCGTGGTAAGCTCTTAGCTTGTGTTACGGGTACTAGACATCTGATATACTTAATATAATATACATACATACATAGATATTTTTTTTACTATACATATTAAACACCCAGACCAAGGAGAAAGTGCTTGCAGAACATACAAACACTTGACCCCTCGACGGGAATCGAACCCTTACAACTTTGTAATTAATTATTGCTAATGTAAAAGTTGACCTTATTGAACAGGTGGAACGCCAGTGGTGCACAAGACATTCCACTCGTACACGACGCGGCGCGGGCAGGGGCAGGCTCAGGGCACTCGCGACCAGCACGGGAACGCGCCGCGCTCGGCCGGCTCCAACCTGAGGAGATACAACCAGACCAAGTTCCTGGAGGTAAGGCTTATGACGGAATGGAACATGCGAGGTAGCAGTATTTTGCAGAAATAGCTGGAAGTCCAGAACGTAATAAAAAAAAAGGTGTGTGTGCGATTCACACACGGTAGAAGTGAAACTTCAGTAAATCGACAAAAGAATGAGATGAATAAAAAAAATACTGTGCAAAAAGATTTTGTTCCGGCACCCATCCAAGTACTGGCGTTCCGGAAAGTTGCTTAACCTTGTTGGGGTTAAGATTGGCTTACCTGACGTATTTCCGTTGCATCCGGTCTGAAATCACAACGATTCTAAAGAAGTTTCACTTCAAAAAATATTTCCGGACTATTCACACAGCATCAAGTAACCCCAAACTGAGCAGAGCTTGTAGATACATTTTTTTTTGTAAATACATACATATGATACATAGAAAACACCCAGACCGGGTTCGGTAACTCGGTATTAATCAAAACTACATACTGTTATGGATGTGATTTTTATGATAAAATATTGTCATAATTTTATGCTAAGAAAACTTACTATTATACAAGCCAATATAAATTTAAGTAAATTATGTTTAGTATTCAATTATAGGACAATAAAATAAAAATATATATTGTAAAGAGTGCAAAATGTGCGCCCCCGGGTGGACTCGAACCACCAACCTTTCGGTTAACAGCCGAACGCGCTAACCAATTGCGCCACGAAGGCGATGGAAGATGAGTCGAAATTACGCAATGTTATCCAAGTACCGCTAGTTGATTGATAATCTTGACTACGTTTATGAGTCATGCATGATTAATTGTATTGACCTTTAGAAAACTTGTGGCTCGGCTTCGCTCTAGTTTTGTAAAACAAAGGATTCTCAAGAGAGTTCTTAATTCGACAGGATTTTTTTATACTTACTACTCCTGAGAACTTTTTTTTAAATTGATATTTGAAACCCGTTGCTTTCTTTATATATATATATTTGGTATAGATAATAGGTTCAGTACTTCGCGAGCTTTTTTTTTATTAGTTAAGTCTTATTTGACTACAATCGCACCTGATGTGAAGTGACTATGTCTAAGATGGGGCATAAAGACCAAGAAGGTATCTTCAATGATCTTTATTATTGGGTCTTCTTGTATATTGTATGTTGAATAATTGGTTTGTTTAAGCGCAGTGTGCAAAGCTAGTACATATAAATATTATCTCTAAATAATAAATATTATCCTAAGTGCTAGTACATATACATGTTAAATATTATTTACTGCATATCTACCTAATCTTATTTGTTTCAAATTTCTTCAACACCACAGGTTTGCTGTAAGAAAACTCTAATAGGGTTAAGCTCGCCTTTGTACACGACCATTGTTAATAAACCTTAATGTATCCTTTTTGTGTACAATAAAGAATTTATGAATTTTAGAATTATTTTTGTCTAAATAATTATGTACTGACTTTTCAAGACGAGTTTATTTAAATTTTGATAATCAAACTCTTAAAGTTGTTTTCACTTTCCAGCATGTTCAAGAAATCCTAACTGGATGGACCGAGGATCTAAATGGCTGCTCTCTGATATTGTACCGAGCAGTCGGGCCGATCAACCAAGGTATTACATAAATTAATGCTTGTGTTACGGGAACTAGACATCTGATATACTTAAATAATAGACATACATATCTATAAAATAAAAATGAATTGTTGTTCGTTAGTCTGATTAAAACTCGAGAACGGCTGAACGGATTTATCTTATCATAGTCTTAAAATGTTCGTGGTGGTCTAGGGAAGGTTTAAAATGCGAGAAAAAATCAAATAATTGCCGGGAAAAAAAATTGAATAAAAACCCGTGCGAAGCCGGGGCGGGCCACTTGTATATAGATATTTTTATTATACATATTAAATTACCAGATCGAAGAGAAAGTGTTTGTAGAACATACAAACACTTGATACCTTGGTGGGAATTGAACCCGCTACTTCTTGCTTCGTAAGCCTTCGACCTCCGTCCACCGGGCCATCGAGGCAGTAAGTTTATCAACAACTAATAAACCAAACAGCAACATTGCCAACAGTCATGATACAACTTGAGTTATGATGAATGATATATGATGTAACATTTTAATGTATCATTATTTATCATGAATGATGTGGGTGACAAGGCGTTCCAAATACATTCTTAAATAATATCATACTCTCCAGCAGTGTCAAAGTCAAAACGTTTTTTTTTTAATGTTAGATTAGCCTTCATTTGACCACAATCTCACCTGATGTAAAGTGAAGATGTAGTCTAAGATAGGGCATGAAGACCTAGAAGGTTGAGGGTAGAGGTTTTTTATTCTCTTAGAAGCACAGGGCATACATAGATAGAGCTACCTTCATAGAACACTATATTTTTATGCTTAAAACCAATGTTCTTGTAACTTACGTAAGGCCATACCGACGGATTTCCATCTCATAACTGTATTGTGTCAAAAAATATTTATTGATATTATGTCAAATAAGCAATTTCTTAAAGAGATGAAGAAATTGCTAATTAACTTAACAAGGCGCTCTGGTAAGAGAGGGGCTTTAGATATGAATGTGGAAGGATATGTGGGAAGAGATTGGAATGAGGCAAAATTATCGGATGCTTAGCTGAGTAGCTAAGCGTAGAATTTACTAATCGACCTCCTACTCTAATAATGCCGTTCTCGTCTAAAAATGGCTTTAAACGTGACATCCCGGTACTACAAGGTTTATCCTTTTTTAAATTCCGCATGTCTTCATAAAAACTTTGGGATTGTACACTTTTAATAAGCGCAACTTGTGCACGTTGCAATTCCTCACTTGATAAAAAATTGCTTATCTTATTTACATTATTTAACTTCTGTCTAGACTTTAAGGCAGTGTGCGCGAACCTAAAACACCATGCTGTAATGCACACAAGTTTGGAATAAGAACTAAATCTATCGATAATATCAATGTCTAAACGATCGTCAGTAGCGGCCGCGACTACCGGAGTAGTTTTCTTAACGCCAGGTAACGAAGAGCACTCGAGCTGTTCGCATGGCGGTGGCCACAATTCGGGAGACTGAGTAAGCCACATAGGACCCCACCACAGCGGATGATTTACTAATTCCTGCGGCGCGATGCCTCTAGAAGCGGCGTCGGCTGGGTTCATGTGCGTAGGTACGTACCGCCACTGCTCGGGAGATAACAAATCCTGAATTTGACTATTTTTATTGAAAATTGAAATCGTTACATCCGCTCGGGAGCTGTGATGTTACAGACAGACGGACAGACAGACACATTTCCTAATGTTGTCATAATTAAATAATATTTTAGTGGTCTTTGCAAGTGCGCGCCGCTCTGGGAATTCTTACTATTGTTTTTCAATTTTTGTGAGTGGATAATCCTTTACCCACGGTTGGGGGGCATCGCGACTGTTCGGAAAATGATAATTTGTATTCAGTAAAAGTGTCACGGTTTTCGAGTTATCAGGCATTTTTTTTTTTTTATAGTTAGACCTGACCATCGCGATCACATTACATAATATTATGTTGTTTTACATTAAAGGAAATGAAGGCATAGAAATCGGGGGTTTTTCTTAAATTTTAAATTTAGATTTATAAGTCTGTTTAGCACAGCTTCTCGTAAAAAAAAAATGTTTTTATGGTGGCCGAAAATACTGTGAACTGTTTCTGTTCTATGCTACAACAATATAATATACAACACAAACATTATTTATTGCAACACCACAATAAAAGAACATACGATAGTTTCCTTTAAAGTCAAAATTCATATTATTTTGTAATGTGCATGTGATGCGCTTTCATTTGAGACCCCAATGCAGATATTGGGAACCTCTTCTCCACCTTCACCCCACATAACATTTAAACGGTTCAACCGATTTTATTTTCTTTGATTAATTATTTGTATTTTTCTTTTGTATCCCCAACAAAAATAATACACCAAGGGACCAAGCCACACATAGAATTCGGCGCGTTATTTAAGCAATACAAAATATAACTTTATTAACTACACGAGAAGATACAATTTTGATTGCAAGCATTTAGCAGCGAGATGACGGGTGACAGAGGAAAATGGAAGGAAAACACATGTTGTGCCGAACCCACGTAATGTGGGATAATGGCAAGATAATGATGATGACGATATCAATCTTTAGTGCTTCTCTTTGCTTTATTTGGACGTAATGATATACCCTAGAACCTAGAACAGACCCTTAGAGATATGGCCAGCAGTCGGTCCGATAAAAACTGTGTTATTATTTCCATAAGCACCTACAAAATTTAAACAAACTGACAAAAACATCTAAATTTTACATTAAAAAAAAACGAGAACATAGTTTAATTTCTTAAAATCTCAGAAGTGCGGCTCGAATCCTGTATATAAGGTAAGCGACTTATTTCTTCATTCAAATTGTAGTGATCAATATCCTAACGAATTAATGTGCATGATCCAAAATTAGGAAAATTAAAGTTAACTGCATTTGCCGTCCTGTCTTTATTACGCAGCTACATCGGCGAGGAGAAGATAAGAGAATCTGTGGTAGTAAATACTCTTAGGAGAACGGGTATTACGCCATGTTCTTGTCTACATTAGCGGACAAAGATGTGAAGTGAAGTTAATATAGCCACGTCTACGCCAAACATCGTCTTCGCTCGAATACTACGCGTTGCATCCATGTACTCGGCCACACACAATGCGTTGAAAAAATTGATAATTATTTTTGTCGCAATTACATGTAACTAGGTACTTATATTTTTAAATGCTGAATGATTATGATAGTGACAACTGATCTTCTTTTTACAATTTAAGCTTTTAAACGTCTTTATAGTGTTCGAAAAATTTGAAAAATTACCGGGAATTTTTTTTTACCCGTGTGAAGCCGCGGCGGGCCGCTAGTAATATAATATGAAAAAACCTTAACGAAATCACATACTTATACATAGCGAAAAACTTAAAGCCGATTGAGCTTCCAGCCATTTCCTGTTTACAGGATTAACAGATTACCGGAATTTGCTCGGATTGGACGATGAATATTTCATAGTTACTTTTCGCTTTTCTAATGCTAAGGAAAATGAAGGCATTTACAAAGGCTCAAATGGAAAACAATCTCCATAGATAACACTAACCCTGACTTTAATCCGCTTATCACGTCCAACACGCCATTTTGTTTTCCACCTGACAGCTGTCATCCATAAAATGGCGGGATTCCCGCTGAGGGATCAGTGTTTGTATGCTCTGCAAGCATTTTTCCTTCGTCTGGGTGTTCTCTTTATTATTTCTTAAGTAAATTATAATTAGTAGGTAGATACCCATTTGTGTCCGATCCTAATTGAAGTCCTATTTTGTTCCCTTATTATGGCCCTTGATGACCTTAGCTTTAAGCAATAGCCGTTTTAAATCCCATTGAATCACAGGCAAAGCTGTTGAACTGTATTATACAATTAATATATATTTATTCGTAAATAAGCCGTGTTGGCTAAGTAGGAGAACACTAAATTTTCATTCCGAAGGTCGTGGGTTCAAACCCCGCCACGCACCTCTGGATTTTTCTTCTTGAGAAATTTATGTGCGCTTTAGACACGTGCTTTAACGGTAAAGGGAAACATCGTGAGGAAACCGGCATGTTCTGAGAACTTTAAAGAGTATAAAGGACATGTGACATTCACCAACCCGCACTTGGCCAGCGTGGAAAATGCCGTTAATCTTAATTTCTTTGATTTATTTTAAGTTAAAACTAGATAATCGAAGACAAGTAGAATTTATAATAAAAACGGGCATTTTTGAAATGAATGAGATATAATAAATTGATATTTTTGATAAATAGTAGTCTCTAATATTTTTCAAATCACTAAATTGTTTCATTTATTGATTTTATGTTTAGGATACTGAATAAGGATGGTAATTCGCCGAGCGTGTCCTTTGAGTGGAAGGGAGATTGTGGAATCAAGTCATGGCGAACAATTTTCGTATATTTTCAACAGCTTAACTTTCGAACTATTGTTTGAAATTTGACGTTACAAAAATGGATGTGCAAACTCTCAATAGACTTTTTAAATAAGCGTGAGTAAATATTTTATGTGATTGGACGGAGGTAAAAACAAAAGCATAATTATAAGTACCTACGTACCTAAGTGCTTCAAAAAATATGTATTAAAGAATAATAGCTCTTTTAATGATCTAAAAAACAGTCCGCAATAGTATATGTCTATCTTTTAAGATTAACTCACAAAAACCGTTTTTATGGTACCTAATTTGGTCGAAATAATTTGTTTAAGTTGTTTTGTTATAATATCATAATGAAATATTTTACCTTAACTAGACCCACCTAAATCTTACTCGGACACCGAGTAAGATTTAGATCAATGCCAAGATTGATAACTATGTTATGCTTCGTCGGTGAGTACCTGTGTGTTTACCCGTTCCCCGGGGCCTTAACAGCCTCACGCCAACCCTGAGAGCACTGCTTGGAGTTTTATTATAAAACTCACATAGTTCAACGCAGTTACTCAGGTACAAAGGTGATTATTGTAAGTGTACGCAACTGTGTTACTAAGTTCTGGGCATTTTTATGTGTCCCGTAAATTAATTAAAAATAATATTATGTCATTTAGATTTATGTAAGAATCTCTATACATATTTCATACATTTATAAGAGCTATTCTTGTTTATCCTTCTAAAATTATAAACGACAAAGTTTTTGATTATTATAAATACAAATCCAACGAATAACATCTGGAAATACAATAATAACCATAGAAGGAATTTCCAAGTATAATATTTACACGGAAAATAAATTAATTGAGTACTACCTGGGATTAGTTCCCACATTTATCCACCGAAAATGTTGAAATATTGTCGGTTAATATGATTCATGTTCGATGCTGAATTATGTCTTGCATCTCTTTATCTACAATTGTTTCTACAAGCTTGGTCTAGGATAATCCGCATTTAAACCCAAAACCTGTACCTCTATATCAAATTTATAAATTAAAACAAATAATAGTTACACCTTCCTCTTGATAATAAAAAGTTTCCGTAACTTTTTTCCTACGTTTTCTTTGAGGATGTTATTTAACGAGTAATTCACAGAAATCAAATTGGCAGATGTCCCACTTTACGTGGCTTCTAACTTTTATAATATAACTTAGAGGAAAAATATGTGCGTAGCTTTATTACTTAGCTATGCGGACTCAGTATACGGATGTCTTTGCTCCGATAGACAGTCAATAACTCACGTCGTAAAAGCAGCTGAACTGATGTAATGTAAGATAAGTGAAAAAGGAACTATTTTCGTCAGATATTACGCTAAACGAATTTTCAAATCATGAATTCACTGTTAAAAGCTAGTATCCCATACATCAGTCTGGCGTCCTGCGTTATTCAAAGTCATTTATTCAAAACCAAGGAAAGAAATACTAGACACCTGTTTTTAGCCGATTTCAAAGAAGGAAAAGGATCAATTTGAATTAATGTCTTTTTTTTGGGTATGTTACGCGATATCTCCGTAAGTTGTGAACCGATTTTAAAAAATCTTGTTTTATTCGAAAGGCTGCTTGTTGAGTGTCAGTGCCAATCTGACGATGGATTCCCAAAGCATTCAAGATCAATCCTGTAATTTTATGTGTTGTTGGGGAGACGCAAAATGGCGTTCAACTGAGTAACATCTTTTTCACTTTATAATTTTATTTAACTTCATAAAAATCAAAATTTAGGTGTGGTTGCACACTATATTGGTTTTATTCGTTATTAATGATACCAATAATTATATTGATAAAAAATAAAAAGAGTTGATAAGAATTCTCACAAAACTGTTCAGTTTAATGAATTTAATACACAAAAAAAATATTTATTCAGTATTTAATAATTGTAACCCCCAAACATTGACTTCATCATTTTAATCTTTAATGAATTGTTTTTAGCCCAAGGTTTTCCCCTGTTGGAAAACCATTAAAATACATTTATTATTATGATTCAGCCCTTACTGTCCCACTGCAGGGCAAATGCCTTCATACCCTTCTTCCTTCCGTCGCTTATTGACGACTTTTGATACATTATTGGAGATTAAACGAACTTACCTAAGTGACGTTCTATCCAAATTGTATGAGTTCCTTTGTCCGAAGATATTAGTAAACATATGTAGTATGCGTACTAGCTACTGCCTTTCTACCACTAAGTTATAAGCATATACTCTCACATTTTTATTTTTTATTTATTGCGGGTACATCTACCTCTTACGCCAGGTCTCCTGTACGGATTCTCATTTAGTTGAAAGCCTGAAAATCTATAATATTTCACATAAATAAACATGGGGAAGGGCTGGGAGGGATCTAATATCTTCGGACGAAGGAACTCATACAATTTGGATAGAACGTCACTTAGGTAAGTTCGTTTAATCTCCAATTGTATTTCGTTCCTTCGTCCTTCTATATTAGTAAACATATGTAGATTTTGAAAGCCTGTGAAATATTAAAATACGTAGATTTTCATCATAAAAATCACAAGTAACGAAATAAAACTTAATAATATTATACATTATTATTCGAATTAATTGCATAGTACAGAAACTATATAATAATATTGATAAAGCAAACTGATCAGGTTGATTACCAATATCGATATTTATTTATTTCCAGACAATTTCACACAACAACATATAGCCCCGTGGTAAGCTCTGATCTTGTGTTACGGGTACTAGATATCTGATATACTTAATATAATTTATATTATAAATTCCAGCAAACACGCTTTAATTAACCAGTAGTTTTTCGTATTGTATATGGATACACCCTGGGGTGACACCAGCTCTGTGTCCGGCCGAGATGGCGGTGAATCTGGAGTGAGCTGAGATTATAGAAGTGTCAACTCCATTTATTGACAGTGTTTATTTATTTATTTTTGTAATCCAGTGATTCATTTTGTAAACAGCGACAACTAGTAAGGTTTTTGAAACTAACAAACAAATTGTTTTCAGTGCTTCTTGTAAACTACCTTCCTCGCGATTTATATTTTTAAAGTGTCTGCATTACAGGAATATTTAGATACGGCTGTGGTACTCCCGGACGTGATGTTTTTATTAAATCATAATAATAATAATTATTATTTTTTGTGGTTGACTATTTATTGAAATATTATTTTATTTAATTTTGCTAATAGATTGAACCCTGTGTATGGTCACCAACAAAGGCAACGTAACAAATTTTTTAGGCAAATAATCGAGACTTAAATTAATATTCGGGTGCCATTTTGAAAGAAATTCTAGAACTACTGAAGGATCCCAATTAATTTTATATTTTAACGAGGCTATAGGACCTTACTCTCGATCCTAAGATCAATGATAGAGCAGACCGATGACTTTTAGGAGAACCATATTGTAATACGGATTTAATTAATTCTGTAAGAAAATAAATCACCATTGAAGTTGACGCTTCAAACATAACAACCTTTTTCTTTTGACAGAAGCTACCATGGCTACCCAGCGCCATACTTCATATTATTTCGATGAATTTTCAGACACTGAAACTCTCATTACATCTATGGAAGACGGTGGCACGCTTCTTTTCAGTAGAGCCATCCTGCTTCTTCCCTACATTCAACGTCAGCTCGGGGTGACTGTTAGTTAGAATAATAAAATATATAATAAAACGTCATCCTGGGGATCTAATTGTACTATTTCACAGCATAAAAGTTTGTTGTTTTTTTTTTTTTTTTTTTTTTTAATTGGAGAATTCAAGGCTCAGTAGGCCAGGTAGTACTGGTGCTACCTGGCATTCTCCTGAGCTTTTCAGTTATTATCTTTCTTAAAACCCTTAAAACTATTGCAAAAAGAGGAAAAAACTTAAAAAATAATGATGATTCTCTATAATTGTTTTTATTTGATTTCTATAAATATTTTTTCAATGCATTTACTGTATCCTGGATCCCTAATTCCCTGAGACATATTTTTCAAACCTATTGTGAATTCGGAAAGCAAATATGTCTATTTTTGGGAGATCAATTATTGATGTAAAATTTTTGGAAATAATGTTTTTTAAGTTCCCTTTCAAGCATCTGCTAGCTCTTTTCCTTCTGAACTTATAATAGATGCGAATACGTATAATTTCTAAGGATCCACAAATTCGACTGATATACGAAATAGCATTTGTTTTCTAAGCAAACTTTGTCAATTTCTCATTTACATAATATATATTTATATTTATAAATATCATTGCAAATATTTGTAACCTATAAAAGCTGCTAAAGGTTGCAGGTGATTAATATGTTTCTCAAATTCTGAGATACTTCATTGAGCAATGGCAGTCGCCCTGTCACATGGTCACTCCCCCACCCTTTTTTGCTGGCTTCAGAAAAAAATCTAATCTGTAGCCTCCCTGATAGGATTTATTAATTTATTATGAATTATTACCACAATTAACCACCAACAAAATTCGTCTTGTAAATATTGAGGTATTGAGGCATGTAACTATCGTAGTTGTTAGTTACACAAGGCACGGTATTTACATATTTCCATCTTCTTTGTGTACATCCAACCATACTGTATTGCAGGACAGGATGAGGTAAGAAGACCTACCAAATTGTATTGATACAATAACAATTTAAATTAAAAATAAGGTTTTTGATTCGTTAAGCTAACGTGTTTTATTATTATTATTATTTTTTTCAAAATTGGTTATGAAACCTAACGTTTTGAATATACTTCTCGTGTAAGTTATATTATGTAAACAATTATGATAATTTTTAGATACAAATGCCATCTTAGTATATTGATGATAGATAACGTAAAGTCACAATAAACACATAGCAGACTTTAAAATTTAGTAAACACAGACGGCCATGTGTTAAGGCCAATAGTAAAACATTAAACTTAAAAAGTACATTCCGGAACTTAAACCGTAGAAATGTTTCAACTTTTTTATCTATACCTACAAGAAAATACGCATCTTTCAAGTCCAATAAAGCCCTGTAATCATTTGAAGTAACTAATTTTAGTGTCGTTCTCAAATCTACGATTTTGAAGTGTTCTGTTGCAATAAATTTCAAGTTTAAATAATCCTGTTTTTTCCATTAGGTTTCACATTAGGTAATAAGAATTTATGGGGATAAGCTGCCCCTCACAGAGAGCACAAAGTTAGATGGATCTACTTTGAATGAGATCAGATATAGCTTCATTGTATTGAACAGATTCTGCCCCTGTAAATAATAGACAACTAGGCTCATCAGGTTGAGAAACGCGATATGTAAAGGGTATCTTGTATCCTTTGATCTAGGATAGTACCAAAGGATTGTTATTAATCAATTTCCATTGATCGTAAAAATAGGCCAATCGTTACCGGGTCCAGCGTCGCGGGGCCGGCGGAGGCTGCCCGCGTGGCGTCTCGGCCCCTCGGCTGCCGCGGCGGCGGCGGGCTGTCGCAGTCGTCGGGGCCGGAGCTCCGACGAGGTAGGACCTCGTCGGAGCTCCGGCCCCGGTCTGGCAGCGTGGAGCGGAGGCTTCTGGTTTAAATGGACGACGAATTGCTTCTGTTGATTAGCTGTTATATTTTTCTTGGGAAGCTGTATTTTTATTTCAGCTTCTGATTTTGAAATTGCTTTTGCAGATCTTACGAAGTCCGCAAAGCGTGGAACATATGAAATGTTTCCTTGTTGTCAATTACCTCTATTGAGAATCTCACCTGAGACGTCCTGCTTCAAGTAACAATTTTATTGTTGTCGGATCTTGGTTTTTCAGCGTAAGCTGTTGAGTAAGAGCATCGCTTATGCATGAAATGCTAGCCGCGAACTGAATTTGCTTATTTTCGGATGCTTTATATTTTCTCTGTTTTTATCTTTTATTTCTAGGTTAGCGTCAATCTTTGGAGCGTCAACCAATTTTAAAGTTTTTGTAACTTAATGTTTCACTATAACATATATTGTAGTTCTTTTTTGTCATCTTTAGAGAAACCTGTGGTCAACAGGTGTTCCCAGCGCACTGCTAATTTGCCTCGAATATCAGGTCAAATATTTTTTATTATTTTGTTGGTATTTCCCACAAAAGGTTTAATATGTCTTTGCTTAATTCAAGAATGTTAGTTACCGTCTCATCTAATGCAGTGTATGTACTTGTTTGCGGTACTTCTGGTGCTACAGAAGGCTGGATAACTAGAACACTAGTACTTGCAACAAATGTATATTTCACCCTGTTTACCTCTGAAATTATCTGAAGTATTTCTTCTGAAATTACAAAACAATGTATAGTCTAAATGCATATTATTATATTATTTTCATATTATTGAAGATTGATACAGTACTGTAGCGAATATTTTAAATGAAAGCAACATCCCGATTCAGATGTGCATAACATTTATAAAGCAAATTATAATTTGCGCAGCATTGGTTCAAGAAACCATGTGGCATGGCTTAAAAAATCATTAAAATAATTAACATAATCATGTTAACAAAGGTAGCAACAACGGTAACATTCCTTGTAAATGTACCCAGCTGCGGTTTTTTGAGCAAAATATTAGCCCATCCTCAATGTCGTGAAGGAATCATTCCCAAGAAATGAACACAACACGTAAAGGGAAACAACAAGAAATATTGTTTTAGGACATTATCGAGAATATCGTAGATATATAAATTCTCTCGATTATAGTTGAACAAACCTTCATTTTTTGAAAGTAGGTAGCAACAACGGTAACATTCCTTGTAAATGTACACAGTTGCGGTTTTTTGAGCAAAATATTAGCCCATCCTCAATATCGTGAAGGAATCATTCCCAAGAAATGAACACAACACGTAAAGGGAAACAACAAGAAATATTGTTTTAGGACATTATCTAGAATATCGTAGATATATAAATTCTCTCGATTATAGTTGAACAAACCTTCATTTTTTGAAAGTATTGGTGAAATAATCGCGGGTGAGCTGCTTTCTGATCAATTCCTTTGTCTTTTTGTGTCTAGGTATGTATTTTACGAGCTTTTTCTCGTATTTTTCGACGCAAATGATCACTATTATCACTGTCTTCGTCATAATAACGGCGTTTTGGCATTGTTAAACACTATTTTACAAAGTTTTTAAAGTAAAAGCGGTGATCGGCAAGGCACTAAAACGCTAATGAGAATCCGTACAGGAGACCTGGCGTAAGAGGTAGATGTACCCGCAATAAATAAAAAATAAAAATGTGAGAGTATATGCTTATAACTTAGTGGTAGAAAGGCAGTAGCTAGTACGCATACTACATATGTTTACTAATATAGAAGGACGAAGGAACGAAATACAATCATATCTAAATACTTACTATAGTACATTTATATAGATGAATAAGGGCCGATTTTTCTGGCGTCATTGTTCTACCCGCCTTAGTTGTGTTTTGGGGGCACTAAAAGCATATCTACAGTTATATAGGTATTTTTTTATTTTTAAGTAAGTACCTACATATAACTATGTATCAATCAAAAAGTATATAAAAAGATTTATCAGGTAGGAGTCGCGTGCACTTATGTACAGAGATCTATTTATCTGTGATGGGTAAATTCTAACGTCTAACGCATGTTTTGTTGTGTGGGGGATTGGTTAAGGTTAAAAAAGTTTTTAACCAGGTACAGAAAACAGCGCATGAAAACAAAAGAAGTGATAAAATAGGACAAATAATAAAATTACATAGGTTACATTTGCAACAACATTAACAACGACTTTTTTTTTGTATATACGACATCTCCTTATAATGTAAATAAACCGAGAAATACTTCAGTTAAAAGTTAATTTAAAAGCATATACAAACACATAGCCTTGTTTGTTGTCAAAATAAGAAACTTCAAAGATAAAAAAGGAGATTTTCAAATATCATTAGAAAAGGGGGCTCAACATGTATCCTATACTATATTTACTTAAATAAATTATCTATATAATAGGAACAGTTGGTAAGTATTTAAAATTATATATAAAAACTTTGTAAATAATATTATCCAATAATTATAAGAGTAGGTAGGGTTGATAATCAGTTAAATAAAAGAATTAAAAAAGTTGACAAACAGAAAATCTGCGAATATACTCGTGTGGTATCAAATGAAAGTGCATCGCGTCCACATTATATTGTTTACATTAAAGGAAATTAAGGCACTGGACTCGGGGGTTTTGCTTAAATTTGATTTATTATAAACTTAAAAATACATATTTTTTTGATTTTCTTAAATGCGGATACGGATCGGACGAATGCAATGATTTGACAAGAGCCTTTAGGGTTGCCCCGCGCAAATTGAAATTTTGTTTTTGTTCGCAATGAAACAGGTACTTTACTTAGCTTTGTTTAGGATTTACTTTTCAAAGTTTGTAATGAGAAGTGGAAATATATTTAATACAATAGGCATACATATACATATATAGACTAGCTGACTCTAGCAAACATTGTTTTGCAAAATGAAAAATAGATGTTGGCTGATTCTGCGAGCCTGTCGTTATTTATTCCTTTACATACTGTAAGGATAACTATTAATTAAGTGCAGAATTTATAATGAATCCATTGTACTAAGTTATTTTATTCCGATAATGAATCATTTTAAATAGTTGGAAAACGATATCATTTAAAAATAAATTAGGTTGGAAAGATTTTGTTGCAATAAAATGTATATAATGTAACCATAAATATTCAGTATTTATGTTATTATTTATACAATAGTTAATTAATTTTAAATGTATCGCTTAATTTATTAAAACTAAGTGAATGGTTAGCTGTAGTACTGAGTCGTTTCCGGTTGTCAAACCTAACCTAATATAACGACTCGCGACTTCAGCACAACATTCTGTTTTCTGCGCGTCGTAGCGACTAGACCTCTAAAAGTGAAAAGTGTTGTAGTGGTGTGCTGATGGAGACTGTTTTAAGGTTAGACACTAATTTGTAATAAACTGTGTAAAAGTGATTCATATATTTTTTGAGTGGTCTTACGTAATTTTACTTAGTAACCTATAAATACCCCTCTAATAGCTCAGAAGTGGGATAGCACTCGTGATTTTTGTCCAGATTTATCATCTATATCATAATTAATGGCAAACAAAAAGTTGTGTACCAATGACTTATGTAATATAATAATATTAGCATTTTTTTTTCTTTTACTTTTTCATTTCAAGTTCATTTTAATCTTTTGCTATGATAAATAGGAAGTACTAATTCTTGTTTCTAATTGTAAGTTGCATATCAATTAGCCTCAAATATTAAACAAAAATCACTTGGGCAGCCTGCCTACAAATTGCCTCTGACAATGTCGTCTTGATATCATGCTAAAGAAAATCCAATTCTAGTACTAAAGTAAACGTAAATTGTTCAACTAATCAAAAAATAATAATTTTGTAAGACTGCTCAATCTTGCTTGTATATAAACACAGTTGAACCTATTATTAGGTCATTGTTTACTTGCACACTAGGTTACCTTAATTTCATCACGCCAGTGGGCGGCGGAATTATGTGGGTTTTAAAGGGGTATTTCGAAGACATAATAATTCGCCATAACTAATTTCCTTTTTCCTTTTACTGCGTAACGCAAAGCAACACTCAAGTAAAAGTTTTAGTTTGTGTTTAAGTCTAAGTCTTATAAAAACAGGGGTACGGTCGTGTAGCTTCTCAAAAACCTGCAGCGCATAGACAAAGCAATTCGTTAAAATTTAAATGCGTAATTTCTAAAAATCTATTTTATTTCTCATTTAATATATTTTTTTAGATAAAGGTATAAGATAAATATCATTTATTTGCAGAAACATGTGTAAATGTATGGTTTACAGTCAAAAATATATGTGTCGGTATCAACATGTATTACCAATTTCGGTGTACAAATTATGATAAATGGCATGCAAGTCACTAAAATATAACCAAATAAGTTTTTAAATTAATATCAAAATAAATACCTACATGTTAGTCCAAAGTTAAAATTTATCATTTCAAAAGTCGTCAATTTTATAATAATATTTGTCAATTAGCAATTTCAATAGCTCCAAATACTTTTCTGGTTAATACATAACTAGAAAAATGAGTTGACCAGTGAGCTGTAGAATTATGGCAAATCTTACTGAGTGATGGTTTTTTTAATGTTTTTGCGGATCTACCAACGCCGGAATTAAAACGGATAAATCATTTCTGAAATTGATTCTGTGGATTTTGGGTTTCCCAGCAGTGTCGCAAATCTACAAAGTTCGCTTTTATGCTATAAAAATAGAGAACATTTGTATACAACCGTTTCTCACCAGTATTTCATTTAATCTTAATTTCAACAATTTTTAAGTTTCATAAATTTAATAAATTTTAATGTTTACTTGTTTAAGTCTGCATACTTCTGCTGCAAAGAAAATACATTTCTTGACTTTGATCAATTAATTACCTATACAAATGTCTACATAAGTCTGTGGGTCTATGTAGGTTAAATGTCTGTCACGTGTTTGTCACATGTGTGTCACGTGTGTGTCGCGTGTGTGTCACATGTGTGTCGTGTGTGTGTCACATGTGTGTCACAAGTGTGGCGCATGTGTGTCACATGTGTGGTCGCATGTGTGTAGCACATGTGTGTGTCACATGTGTGTAGCACATGTGTGTGTCGCATGTGTGTAGCACATGTGTGTGTCACATGTGTGTGTCACATGTGTGTAGCACATGTGTGTGTCACATGTGTGTAGCACATGTGTGTGTCGCGTGTGTGCATCACGTGTGTGTGTCACATGTGTGCATCACATATTTGAGACAGGTATGTACTTTCGTGTAAGTAATCCATGTGGAGAGACGTATGTGTGATACAAGATACAAAATCATTTTTTTTCCATAGTTTGGTTTTACAAAACTTAGACATAACATGGTACATAACATAGTAGTTTCAATATTATTAAATCTATATGAATAAAAATGAATTGCTGCTCTTTAGTCTGACTAAAACTCAAGAACGGCTGAACGGATTTTTCTTGTCTTAGTCTTAAAATGTTCGTGGAGGCCTAGGGAAGGTTTAGAAGGCGAAAAAAAAAAATCGAATAATTGCCGGGGAAAGAAATTGAATAAAAACCCGTGCGAGGCTGGGGCGGCCCACTAGTAATACAGAAAACTCTATACATGTATCGAACAACAGCTCAATCGTTTATTTTGAGTTTCAGACATATCGAGACAGTTGAACCAGGCATCACCCGGTCCCCCGTACATATCCATGTGGGAGGTGATTCAGCCGGAGTGGAAAGTCGTTATACGAACAAATATTTATTGAAATAACCACCAGGATCAACGACATCGTTATAAGAATGATGATATTTCGAAATTATCAACCCGATCATTGCTCATGAGGGGCAATGATTGATTACGAGGGTTTTGTCGTTATAAGAACGAGGATATTTCGAAATTATAAACCCGATCATTGCTCATGAGGGGCGATGATTCATTACGAGGGGATACCGTTATAAGAACGAGGATATTTCGAAATTATCAGCCTGATCATTTCCCATGAGGGGCTTCAAGCTGTGTCGAAGTAAGGCGTGAGACTAGGCGTAGGCACCGTCGTGTAAGCAACTCTAGCAGCAAAGTCAAAGTCAGAGTTAAAACCTTTGTTTTTTTCTTAGAAGCACATGGCCTACATGGACGGGTCAACTTAAAATTAATAAAACTAATTATTTTAAAACAAAAATAAAATATCATGAAAAAAAACATTGTCTTGACAGTTCGCTTTAATGTTTTATACTGAGTTGAGAAAGCAAATCGAACAACACAGCTTTATCAGTTATTACAATTTTGTAGTTATTACAATTAAGAATAAGAATAATGTTTATTTGCAAACATGGGTTACAATTTAATTACAAATAGATGTTCAGTTGTTACAGTTCCATACATGTTTTGTTTATTTAGAGCATGCAAATATTTTATGTAAATAATTCAAGGAAAATATTTAGAAAAACAGATAAAATTACGGAAAATTAATTATAAGTAAAATCATTCTATATGTCAGATTCAATTAAATTCAATTTCAATTATAATTTTATTTATCAGTCAAAAACTCATTTACGTGATAATAACATTTAAGGGTCAAAAGTTTATGGAGTTCGTTCTTAAACATTGTCAATTGTAACTCTTTTATATTTTTGGGTATTTTATTGTAAATTTTAGGTGCCATTCCTAAAAAACTTTTGCTCACTAGTGCTGTGTTTGCTCTAACAGGGCACTGGCGCAGTTCATCCCGTCTACTGCGTGTGTGTGACGGTATTGTTCAAATAAATTTAGGTTACATTTAACGAAGACGGAAACCTCGAAAATGTAGAGCCCCGGCAACGTTAATATGTTTAATGACTGAAAATATGTCTTACAGCTTTCTGTGGGTTTTGGAAAATTTTGGAGTTCTTATAACTAACTATAATAATATAGTTCATAAATTATTTGCCTAGTTTTTTCTTTTTTATTTGTCTGAAGGTAGGAATTAGCAATTTTTCCTTACCTCTCGTGTTAATACTATGAAAGTGGCTAAGTAAACCAGTCTAGCCGTACCCTCATCTGTGATATATTCCATTAAGTCTACCTGCGAGGTCTGCAATTTGGAGTTCCCACTGTAGATCAGAATCAATATGTAAACCTAGGAACACTGTTGAGTCAACGAGCTCGAGAATTCCATCGTTTAATATGATTTTTGTAGCAAATTCTGTAACATTAGGGAGTTTGAATGTAATACATTTAGTTTTTTTTTCTGTGTTTAGCAGTAAATTAATAACAGTAAACCAATTTAGTACTTGTGACAGTAAGTTACTTACATCGTCCGAATTATTTTTATTCGAAAGAAGATATCATCATTTTAAGAAAGAAGTATCATCAGCAAATAAGACTATGCCACAAAGGTCTTTAGCAAAATACGGGAGATCATTTACATATACCTAAAACAAAGAGGCCCAAGTATTGATACTTGTGGAACCATTAAATTGAATTTTTGATCCTGATTTTTCATTACCTACTTGAACCATTTTAATTCTATCGGTCAAGTAGGAATATAGAAGCTCAAGGGCTTTGCTGTGAATGCCGTAATGCTTTATTTTTAACAAGAATTTAATTTATAATTTTAATTTTCAGACACAATCAAAGGCCTTGGAGAGATCACAGTACACGTCGATAGTATTCTGCGCTCTAAAATGTGCTTTATTAATAATGTTTCAGCATTAGTAGTTGACCTACCTTCGGGGAAGCCAAACTGGTTGCTATGCAGAAGTCTGTTGCGATCAAAATTATTAAAAGTTGTGTTAAAATATTTTTTTTTTCAAAGATTTTACTCATTACGGAAGAACTAAGATAGGCCGATAATTTTCAAGATCAAATTGAATACCAGATTTATGAAGAGAGACAAGCTTGCCATACTTATGAGATCCGGGAAGATCCCAACATCGACACAGCTGTTAAAAATGAAAGCCAGAAGGGGGGGCAATATCATTAACATATAATAAACCTATTGAGATATTCCAAAGATCCTTTTTTTTGTATTTGATGTTGAGATATTTAAATGTTTTCACTATGCAGCCAGCAGTTTCATGAGTAAAGTAGAAGACTTCAGCTCATGCATCAACGGATGCCTATAATAGTTCCACAGCCTTAAAAGTAGATGAGTTTAATAACTGTGTTATAGTTTTCGGAATATTATAAAAAAAGAACTTTCAAAAGCATTGGCAATATCATTGACTTTGATTGATCTTTGACTAAGATATTCATATTAATTTTTAACTTTATCTGTTTACTACGGGTTACTGCCTATCATTATTGATAAGCTTCCAAGTGGTTTTAACTTTATTTGAAGAGTTGATAATTTTATTCTTAGGAAAATTAGATTTTGCTTTGTAGCATACTTGTTTAAACAATTTTCCGTAATTCCTGACATTATGTGATGAATTTTTCATCATTTAGTTTAGATTCTCTTTCGGAGTACAGATCATATAATTTATTTCTACTTTGATATAAAATACGTTCATTGGTTTATTGGTTATGGGTCTGTATGTAAATTCTAATAACTCATTATGACCTCGTTCAATATAAAACTTAACACTCTGACCATAGTGGTCTGAATTAAAATGTTTGACTACTATTTTACTATTGGAGACTGAGAGGTAGATATGTTATTTATGCATAAAATAATTTACCATATTAAAACAATTTAATTAATTAGTCTGTCTGCAAGAGTATTATTAATAATGTCTCCACATACAATAATACTTTTATTACAAGTAAATATTTTCAGTAAGGCCTCCTTGGTATCCTCCTTATATCCTCGAAGGTTGCCCGATCCGCAATCGGAGCTCGATAAACGCAAACACAAATATGTCGCTTAAGTTCCACACAAGACATCACTCAACACGTCTCGTCACGTCACTTAGCAATATCTTACGTTCTTTAAATTTAAGAATGTTTTTAACCAGAATAACAATTCCGCCTCTAATAGCGGTACTTCGTTTGAAACTACTATCACATGAATAATTACTGTAATATGGTATTGACTGATTACATGTGATCCAGTGTTCTGAGATATGCACATAATATCTACATTAAAACAATATCAAAATAATTCTAATTTCAGAATTTTGCTGGGTAAACCTTGGATAATTTGGTGGACTACAGGTAACTGCAAGTTTGCAAAGTCAGTCTAAATTATGGTCAGCTAACTTTGTTAAATTTACGCCCTCATTAGCAGAATAACTAGCTAAAGATATAGGGCTCGTCAGAAAACTTTGCTATAGAATAATTATAACTGTGCCACAAATATTGTATGCTAATATTTACCAAGAACATTCTTGTTCTGGTTGTTAAGATACAAAGATATCTTTAAAGATATAATATCTTAAGATACCTCTCATCATAAAAAAAACTGTTACTTATAAAAATATAAGAGTCCAAATATAAAGCGTCACTATGACGGCATGTCAAGTTGTAAAGTAGTAAATGTATATTACTTAAATGTCTATTTTGTTTTATACTCAATGACTTTGAGTATGGCAAGGCACATAAATAATCAATTTGCCTAGACCACATTCTAATTTTTGAAGCAATACCTCAAAAAGCTGTAAAATATCCAACCGCTTAACATTTGTTTAATCACTTAACTGTACTATTCATATGGTCAATTTATCAAAACTAACATCCTCATCAATACAATTCGTGATAGTACTAGTTGCAGCGTTTATAAAGCAGTTATTAATCACAATCTGAGTCAAAAGGTCATATAAAAGTGAGCCCACTCCGTTGCCAATGAATAAATCACAGTTTTCTGGGTCTGACAGCAGGTGTCCTGCTTTACCGTAGACTGTGTAGATGGTAAACCTAAGCCTTCAGCTCACATCGGAGAAGGCGAAGGCGCCGCCACAGGAGAAATGACTTCATGTTCCAAAGTCAGCGCCAACTCCTGTCCTGCGCCAGCGTGAGAGGCAGAGTGTGAGTGTGAGGTGTCTGGCTGGTCCGTTTGAGTGCTGCTGCTACAAGCTTGCACATAAATGGATGTATTATTGACTAGGTCTACGTATTTACTAAGTTTATGGCAATTGTCTTTCAGCCTCTATCATAGCTTGCTGGTATTTACCAGACGCATTTTGCAATTCCTTTTCCAAGGAAACAAATTTGCCTGACATATTATCTGTTTTGAATTTCTTCCTATCAAATTGTAGCAAGAATTTAATGCTTCCTCCATGTTCCATTTACATTTTCTTTGCTTATTCTTGTATTATTTATAATTCGTAAATTGTTATTTCTGATTTCTTTATAAAATTAAATAAATTGAACATATTTTTTAAAATTTTTTTGCTCTCTTATGACCGGTGTTAGGCTCAAGCGATGAGGAGAAGTAAGATCGTCTATGGGCATATTAACAGAGCATTGTAGCTCCGTTTGCAGATCCAAGCTAGCAAAACTCATCGCTGAAGTCAACGGCTTAGATAAGCGATCAAAAATATATTGTTTTTCATCATGTTTTAATGAAATTGTATAATTATTTAGATTAACACGGTAGATGTAGTTCATGTTAGTTAAGTTTAATTAGGAAAGCATTGTCATTGTGATCTGTGCATTAAAATATGATTTAAAAATATTTCTTAACAATTAAGATCTCTCTCGCGTAGGGACTAGCTCCAACAGGATGGTCGAGCTGTAAGGATAACTATTAATTAAGTGCAGAATTTATAATGAATCCATTGTACTAAGTTATTTTATTCCGATAATGAATCATTTTAAATAGTTGGAAAACGATATCATTTAAAAATAAATTAGGTTGGAAAGATTTTGTTGCAATAAAATGTATATAATGTAACCATAAATATTCAGTATTTATGTTATTATTTATACAATAGTTAATTAATTTTAAATGTATCGCTTAATTTATTAAAACTAAGTGAATGGTTAGCTGTAGTACTGAGTCGTTTCCGGTTGTCAAACCTAACCTAATATAACGACTCGCGACTTCAGCACAACATTCTGTTTTCTGCGCGTCGTAGCGACTAGACCTCTAAAAGTGAAAAGTGTTGTAGTGGTGTGCTGATGGAGACTGTTTTAAGGTTAGACACTAATTTGTAATAAACTGTGTAAAAGTGATTCATATATTTTTTGAGTGGTCTTACGTAATTTTACTTAGTAACCTATAAATACCCCTCTAATAATACTCATATGTGTGGTTTGTTGTTATGTAAATTAAATTTATTGAGCTAATACTGTTTTAGTAGTTTCATCCAATTTCATAAATTACATAATAATAATGATAATTAAAGTAGTGATATCTAGCCCGGAACCCTAAAGTAGCTGCCATCAAAAAATGCTGTAGGTACTTAAAAATTAAGTAAAAAAAAAATATCTACATATGTGGTTCTCCAAGGAACTAATTAATGATATTATACTCAAATGGAAATTACATAAGATTTGGAAAAGAACCGAGGACCCATTTATCTTTAGTTTCTTTACAGCAATTCGATCGTCAGTTAAACACAAATCCAATGAAGCATTCACTAACTTTAACTCAGACATAGAAAACAACTTATCTTGTAATCCGCGTGCCTTTTGGAAACTATCAAGGTTATCAATATTATATAACTTGAAAGACAATAAATCATGGTAAACAACCCGTTATATATCTAAATAGTACAGAACACTTTATTAAGCAAAAATTATCAGGTGCAGACGCACAGACAGACACAACTAAGTCTTAATAATATGGTCCAGTTTTATCCTTTAGATTACGTAGGTAATAATTGATTTGTAGGGTTCAGTAATATTATTATAATATTGATGAGTAGACCAACGCATCTGCTAAAATGATAAGAGAAACAAACATAATATCTGTAATTATTCGGATTATTTATATTACTTCAATAAAGCGTATTACATTAAGTATGTTACAAAATAATATAAATAAAATCCACTGTTACAAAACATAGATATTATTTAAACAAGGCGCCATCGCCATCATTATCGCTGGAGTGGATAAAAACTAATTAAGGTGGTTTTTTGAATTTTTGTTCCGATGAAAAATGTGTTCACGTTCGGAATGTAAAACTCATTCATCCAGGGACTCGAATAATATACCACGCGTTTGTATCAATACTACTTTTATTACAGGATATTAAAATTATAGATTAAACATTGGAATTTCTACAATAAACAATATTTTAACTACGCACGACAACCGACAACCGCCGATAACGCTTGCCGCCCTCGAATGCCCGCCTGCCCGTCATTCGGTCGCTTCGTTCGCGCGAAGCTTTGAGACATTTTTTTTGAGTAAAGCAACTTAGAAAATGATCGGTTGTTTGTAGAACGCTAACAGGCGGCCATCCGATTTACAGGAATGTCCCTATTCCTGGATACTCGGCCTTCCTATTATGGGTATGACCTCATACCAGGACCAGTAGTTCTTTAATCTGTTATGCAATAATAATAACATTATTTAATTTTCATTACAAAAAATATTAATAAAATAAAGACATTATTATTTCTTACTAACTTATCGATATTAAAAAACAATATTCAAATAGTCTAAATTATAGTCAAAGTCAAGTAATTTTAACTGAATATTTTTACTACGGTATTATTATCTACTACGAAACGTACCTATTTAGGTATACTATAATATTATTAATTGCTTTTAAAAAAATCACAGATCGTTTCAACGTTTTAAGAAATAGTAATATAATTCGTCATTAATAATCATAATTATTAATTAAAATATAAAAAATAATTAATATATAAAAAAAAATTATGTGAAGTATTATCTGTTCGCCGGCTTTTCATAATGAGCACTGTTCTGAAACAACACGCATCTATTCCACCGGATATTACTATTAAAAGAAGATATGATAGTGTTTGTCCAAAGCTTTTAGGCAAAAGGCATGCTTTTTCTCACAGATTTTACAGTTTTCTAGGACCTTTTTTGTACAATAAATTAAATAGAGCAATACACATGCATTCGTGTAATTTATATAAATGCAAAAAAATAGTTCAAGGTTATCTACAAAGTTTGTCATACGATGACACTGAAAACCTCTTATCCGTTATAAAATAAGTAGTTTTTTGTAAGTCAGCAATTTGTATTTGTAATCTAGGTTAAGATATGTAAGTGTACTAATTCAACAACTATGTCAGAGCAACATGTGCATTAAATTAGTTATAAACATTGTTATACAGAATAAACTTAGGAAATAATGTATGCCTGAAAAACAGGATTCTCCTAGTTCAGGCACAATAAATACAGCATAGCTCTAATTAAATTTTAAGGATTTTTGTCAACTTTAGCTTTAAGTGATTTTTCTAAATAATTTTATTTTTTTATTTTTATAGTAATCATTATTTATTTCAGGCATCTAAGGCCCATATATACCCATACCTTATAGACAAACATACATAAAAAAATATAAATCTTATAAACTAAAGTGTTCAGCATCGTGGATCATCTGTTACGGCAGTGTCGCCTTACAGTGTAGGCGACCGATAAACCGTTGAAGCTTGACCCCTTGCGGCCAAAACTGCTCATTCAGGAACGTCGACAGATGTTTAGTTGGAACCCGTACCATAAATGAACCGAAGCTCACATTATCATTACATGTATTGTAATCATTTGCCATAAGGACTCGGCCTGTTTAACCCGTTCACGCCATATTCGGGATCCGCATGCCTTATGGCCTGTTTTAACTTTAGCACATTAGCTCGATCAGCACAGTGGCCACAAAACACAACACGGCCTGTTTCTACCCATTATAGGGATCCGTATGTATGTCTTTAGAACATTACTTATTGAGCAATAACCTCCAGAACACGGCCTGTTTCTACCCATTATAGGGATCCGTATGTCTTTAGAACATTACTTATTGAGCAATAACCTCCAGAACACGGCCTGTTTCTACCCATTATAGGGATCCGTATGTCTTTAGAACATTACTTATTGAGCAATAAACTCCAGAATACGGCCTGTTTCTACCCCTTTACTTTCGGGATCCGCTTCCATAGCACGGCCTGTTTATACCCGATAGATTTGGGGATCCGTTTCTGTTTAAGGTTTCATCTATATATCCATATCGCACGATAAGCAAGTCGCTGGGCCTTAACACGACATCAACTCATTATCCCGCTTGCGAATCTATGCTGCAACTGTGGGGAAAGGGACAGTTAGGATAAAGGAAGTGGTAACTTATAACTTAATTGCTTTACTACAACAGGTAATCTAACGACCATCGAGCGTATCGTCACTACTATCACTGTCATCATCGCCACTTTCAGCTAATGGTGGTGATAGTTGAAAAGTGATCCAGGGCTTTAAATGATCAGCAGGATAAACATTTTTGTATTTCTTTTGGGAGTGGCCATCAATATTTGACACTTCATATCTATCCTTGTCTAATATGGCTGTTATTTTATACGGACCGCGAAACTTGGGAACCAGTTTCTTGCTTTTACCTTTTTCTGGGTCATGATTGGAAATCATTACTAAGTCACCCTCTTGGTAAGATTTTGTAGGTGCTCGCGTCTTGTCGTATGTATCTTTTATTTTCTTTTGAGTATCAACAATATGTTGTTCGACTTCTCCTCTTATTTCGTCACGCTTGTTGTCTACTGTGTCTAATCCCGATTTAAAAATATTTTATGATTCGCTTACTGTCCTTTGTCCGAACACTACCTCTGCTGGTGACTTTCCTATTCCTTTGTTTAGCGTATTGTTCAAACTCCATTGCAACTTTTGAACAGATAGATCCCAGTCTTTTTCATCAAGGTTATTGTTCATAGCTGATAGCGATTTCAATATAGTCCTATTATAACGCTCGATCTGTCCATTTGCTCGAGGAGTCGCTACTGCGTTAAGGACATGCTTGTATCCGCAAGACTGTAAAAATGCTTTGAACTCTCTAGAAGTAAAACCAGTGCCTTGATCGGAATTTATATAATCTTTGGGCAGCCAAAATTGGAGAATACGTCTTCTAGAACTTTAATGGTTGTATTTGATTTGGTATTCCTCACGGCTTTAATAATAATAAACTTGCTAAATCCATCTATTATTCCTAAGAGATACGTGTTACCATTCCTACTTTTGATACCATTTCTTTGCAAATCAATAATAATTTAGGTATGGCATGATATATGATTTGTTTTTCATTCCATCCGTAAATAGCCGCAGTTTCATTAACCTTTCTGATCCAATCAGCAGCCGTTTGTGAGTTAGCGTCGGGATAAAACTCAGGGATGACATTATGAGCACCTTCAAAAGTCTTATTATTTTTAAGTCATATCAAATGTGCTAGCTTTCCATAAACATCCATATCTTTATCGTTTTTATTTCTATTCTTTCTTTTTCTTTTTCTATTGGTGACTTAGAAGATCTTTGTGATCTTTTCCTTTTTCTAGTTTTTTCGCGAGACTTTTTCCTAGAAGAACTGCTTTCACTAGAATTTTCATCTAAACTTCTACTTTCAGTACTATTAGATGCTGTTGACGATAAAGACGTACTAGATTTATATTATGTCCGATGACTTTTCCGTCTCTTCTGTTTGCACCGTTCGCGTTGTAGACGTTGAACCTCATTCTCGGAAGAGCTGCTGTTATCTATAGTACAGGTGTCTCTACGACGAGAGCGGCTACGCCAGGTTTCGCTTTTACTTCGGGTTTTCTTTACTATTTTATTTGTACATTTGCGTCTTTTTCTGCTTTCCTTTCGTATAGGACTTCTAGAGACTCGTTGACTTCTACACATCTCATCATTGAGTGGTGGAGTCAATGATTTATCAGACATACTGAGTTTTTTTTTTTTTTTTTGGAAGACTACAACATATTATTTTAGTAAGAGGAGGGATGTTAGAAAGGAAGAAACAACAATAATACTCATTAGAACATAGTTTTTCAATTTGAACGCAGACTAAAATTAAATAACGAGCAATCAGGACAAAACTATTTCTTTTTTTGATTCTAATAGATAAATAGAACATTCATCACATTTTATGTAAGTGAGTAAATATTATTTTCTCGCTATTATCAGAAAATATACGTACACAAAATAAAAGTATTTGAAGAACACAATAAACACTGATCCGGGAATCGAACCCGTTAGCCCTTGCAATTGGCCTTCTCCGCTGTGCCACTGTCTGAGGCAGTCAATCCATTTTTTTTTGGATATCATCCACTATCACACATCCGCTTTTCAAATAATAGTCATTTATCTATCTATATTATATAAAAATGAATCCCTATCTCCCTTGGTCACGGCATCACGCCCGAACGGCTGGACCGATTTGGCCAATTCTTTTTTTTGTTCTGTTCGTTTTTATCAGGAGAAGAAAAAATAAAAAGGAAATTGCGCGGAAAATTAGAAAATGTAAAATTAAACTTTTTTAATGGCCTGATATTAAAATTTCAATTCGAATTCAATATTCATAGTCATAACTATCGGGTTAGCTAGATCAACCTGACAACTTTATATAATAAAGCAATTGACTTAATAAAATCAAAAATCTGCTCATTAATGGCGTCTAAGGCGGAACAAAGTTCGCCGGGTCAGCTAGTCGATAATAATAAAATTATACGTCACAATTCCATTTTGGCTACACGGCTCCTTAGTACTTATAATGTCACCAAACTCAATTACTTAATAAATATGTCAAATTGCAAACACCCAGTAAATAACACATAATCCATTTTAGTATAGATAGGCACCATCAAATGACCTTAGAAACCCATGCCTATACCATACTTGATCGAAAGTAGGTAGGTGTAGTAATTAGGTACCTAATTCGATGTAAAACTGTAAAGTTATTTTGTTTACCAACATATTACACCTTATATTTAGTTACTTACTAGTGAGCCGCGTTCTAAATCATCATCATTCATGTGTTCTATATTTCATTTTGTAATTTAATAACATTATAATGAGTGCCTAACTCATTTAGTGATAGTATTAAAGAAAATAAATCGTTGTAAAAAAACACCAAAACGGTTTAACTTATTATTATATATGTTTTTAGAAATATAAGTAAATATCACCTTTATAAAGCCTAGCATTTATATCTTTGCACTCGTATACTTACGTAAATCGTTCTTTAGAACTAGACGGCCAAGTAATTATAAGCTTACGACACAATCAAATGTCGTGTAAATAATATTGAGGTAATAAACATAAATAGGTAGTCTTTAGTTAGTCATAAATAGGTAGTATAGATTGCATTTAAAGAACTAAATCATGGAATATTTATTTTTGCAATTTTGCGGGTATTTGTTAATACGTACAAACGTACGTATCTTGAGTAAAACCATGATATTTCGTTTTTGTTTATAAACAGGTAAATACTAAGGTAAGATATGCAATATTCTTAAATAAAAGCACTAAATTTTATTTCTGTTTAGAACAATGTCATAATCACATACCTGTGGGCTTTCTTCAACGTTCTTACCACTTCGGATGTAAAACTCATTCATCCAGGGACTCGAATAATATACCACGCGTTTGTATCAATACTACTTTTATTACAGGATATTAAAATTATAGATTAAACATTGGAATTTCTACAATAAACAATATTTTAACTACGCACGACAACCGACAACCGCCGATAACGCTTGCCGCCCTCGAATGCCCGCCTGCCCGTCATTCGGTCGCTTCGTTCGCGCGAAGCTTTGAGACATTTTTTTTGAGTAAAGCAACTTAGAAAATGATCGGTTGTTTGTAGAACGCTAACAGGAATATATTGTTCAACGAGTGAAATTAAGTGTTATGATCCTTTGAGTGAACATGCTTCTGACATTTACGTGAAATATGGATTTTTCAATCCTTTAATATCATCTCACTGACTGTCAAATATATGAAAATTGGTCCATATTAGACTCGGCAGCATATTGAAATTATTCTATTCGTTTGAGCCGTTTTTCTTATATAATGCTGAAAATGATATCCTTCGCTTAACATACGTCAGATATCGAAACTTCTTTAATACCTTACTTCGTAAGCTGAAAATAGCACATGAATCAAATAATTTAAGAGATAATATGACACCTAAATTAAACGCAAAATAGAACTAAATCACACAGGTACTAAATATACAAATTTTCGTTTTTCATAGGCCTACTTAACTCGATTTTAATGTATACCTACCTACATACATTTCGATGGAAAACTATTTTTTACTTGGTTGAACGCTGAGTCTCGAATGAGGTTGCTGGACTGACATTGTCCCATTTTATATGTTTAATATGAATATTCATGTTGATCTTGCACTGAATGTCATCTTATGTGCCCTTATTATGGTAAATAATAAAGAACTAAATAAATCCGCGAGAAAAAATAAATAAAATAATTTACATACACAATCGTAAACACATAAAGCGAAAATAATAGCGTATACATAAAACACGTAAATAATATCATAGAAGCGTAATAAAGCACTCGTTTTAGATAACAGACATCTTTGCGAATCCTGTGGCAAGAGCTTCTCTACCAAAACAATCCTCAACAGAGTGTCTGTTGAGGATTGTTTTGGTAGCAACACAACAAGGAGTTGATTTGTACCGTTTGCGATAGAACGTTCAAGAACCTTCGAGAAAAGATCCTCTATACATAAAATATTCACTGTAAAAATGGGACTTACAGGCACTTCGTCTTCCATATCTTGGTCTTCTCAGGTTACATACAAACATCATTTAATATAAAAAGCAGCTATTAATTATAATAAAGTAGCAGCTGTGTTTAAGTAGGTGCAATCTAGACTGACTGACAACGTAGGTACATACTAAGGCTAATACTAATCACTATTACTATTTAACTCGAGACAAAAACCTTTTATAAAAGACCTTCCATCTCGCGCATAAACTGCATATATGCGTCGTCCTTGCTCGGCACCTGCTTTGGCGAAAGGGTTGGGTATTTGGACTATTTTGTATTGGTTAATTAAAAATTAGTTCAATTCGTGTAAGATTAGCTGTGAGTTATTGGTCCGACCGTTGGGGGCCCCAGGAAATTGTTAAAAGTTTGTGAAAAGTTTGCGATCAAACATGGACTTATTTATAATGTCAACAAGTCAGAATACATGGTCTTTAAGGCCGCCGGGAAACGTCCAGATAATAGCTTAAATATAACCCTAAATGGCTTGAACATCAATCGTGTAACAACATTTAAATACCTTGGACATTTTATTACTGACGACCTTAAGGACGATGTTGATGTTGAAAGAGAGCGTAGGGCTCTATCGATTCGAGGCCTCATTGTCCCTAGCAGTAAGAGAATAAGGAAATATACGTGAAGCTGCGGTCTCATTTGTCAATTTGTTTAATCGTGTTAATTACTTATTACAGCAACTAACACGATTTTTAAAACCAAATACACTAACAAATATCTTAAAGTAGTAGTGCCCCGCAGTGTTACGCGCGTTTTATAGGATTTGCCCGCGGTAAAAATAAGCATATTTATTTATTTATTTATTTAAATATTTTTATTTATATAGATTAGCATTTTAAGTGAGAATGGTCGCTATTCAACTTTAGATCGACATGGATAATGGTCAGTCAGATCGAAAAATGTTGAAAGAAAATCAATAATTTTAAATACCTACCGCCTTTACTTTTTTTCTCCAAGTTGTTGCAAAATATATTACAAATAAATAAAGACAACTCGGAGAATTTATCTAAGTTTTTGTGGCTTTATTATTTGTTGAGCACTTACATGATAAATCAGAACTTCCGGCGGAAACTTGTTAAATAATTAGATACTATTTAAATAGGTAGGTACGAACATAGGTAAGTTATTTTATAATTATATTTTAATGATCTCCACCATGCCCTATAGCCATTGCGTCAAGAACCGACACTGGCAAGACACGGTATGCTCTTATTAAAATAAATAAATATTTCGTCAATCAATCATTACAGGGTAATGGGTATCATCGCAGCCGAAAATAAACTTTAAGTGTATATAAATTAGTTTTGATTTACGTTGAAATTAATAGTCCATTGAATTTTCGAGCTCAAAGAAAATGCAATTTGCTTGTATGTTGTATGTTACAAGAAGCAAATTGTCTATCTAGTTGTCTACTTTAGCAATAAATAGGTTCCTTGATAATATGGTTATTTGGGGAATTAGTCATTAGAGACAATGGACATTCGAGGAATTAAACGTTCGAGGCCAGAATCATAAATATATTAAGATTACCTTTTGTTTTTTTAAAAAATACGACCTTACACCTTATTCTCCAGTTATTCAGATGTTTTTAAAAAAGTAAGAAAACCTTTCTTAAAATTATCCGTCGTATAATCCGCAAATTAAGAAATATAATCCATTTTATTTTAGAATGGTCATACCTACAATAAACAATTATTGTTGTTGATGAAGAAATTGGTATGAAAAGTGTGTATAGCGCAGATGTTCTTAGACATGTTTCATGAAAATCGGTTAAGCCGCTTAAAAGTAATGGGGGTGAGAGTGGGGAAGGAAAACCGAAAATCTGCAAGATAGAATATATGAGTGAAAAGTGAGAGATTAATGATTATACTAAACATACGATAAGTATTAATATACCTGAAACTCCTAGAGTAAATACAGCAAACGAAAGCAGAATACCGTAAAACCAAAACACTAAATATAAATATTTACGTTACGCCACTGTCTATGTCGTTCTATTTCTTTCCTGTCCATCCAAAGGTTGCCTGGAAGAGATCGCTCACAGCGATAAGGCCGCCCTTTGTACTCCAATGTATTGTCTTGTTATTGTTTGCAGTTTGTATTTTATTTGTGGTGTACAATAAAGAGTTATCTATCTATCTATCTATCTTTCCCCTAGGACCAAGCCAAATGGGCAGAGATGGTACTTCGCTCGCAATAATGAATTAGCCGCGAAATGTGGTATTTTACAGCGGTAAAAAGGGGCCTATGTGTAGTTGTGATATGTAAGCTATTTTACTGTGAAGTTTCATCAAAATCTATTCAGTAGTTTTTGCGTGAAAGAGCAGCAAACACACTTTCATCATACATAAACAAACAACAGCTCAGTAGACAGCATAAACAAACAGACACAAGAAAAATAACATAACAAACCTTGCCAGGTACGGCGACCTGTGGACAACCAAACAAAACCGTAAAACACCAGATCACACTATACACTTTAAATCTAAACTTCAGTTTCACTGTAAGCGTTATAGAATTAACGGAACACTTTTTGGAAACGTACCGCTAAAATTTTATTTGCGGCATACAGTAGACCGCCAGGACCAAAACAGATTTAACTGGAATTCGGAATATACCCACGTACATATCTAGCATGTGCAGGTAAATCAGATTTATGGCATCTTTTTATATCTTTTCGCGAGAAAAAGTGTCATACCGAAGGCATCGACTGCGGGATCGGCCTGAGTACCGACCTGTATCGCGAGCTGCAAACATTGCATACTCGTATGTATTATACAAAGAATATATATATGTATATACAGGAAACTGAAGGAATTTTTGGTATCGGACCTTCCTTATATTAGAGTGATTAACAAAGAATTAAACAGACTACAGCTTCTAAAATCTTTTGTTTAAACAATTGTCTTTTGGAGTTCTGGACCCTTCAATTAACCATAATTTGAGATAAGCATTTTATATTTTCTTCACGGGTGGCCCTTTTAGAGTGTAAACCAGTAATTATTTTTTTACCTTTTGTCTTAAAACGCATCATATTTTGAATATGATCCGTTTTTTTTATTCAACTCAGGAGTCTGGTATGAAATTCTGAAAACAGATTTTTTCTATGTGTATAAAAAGTAGAATAAGTATATAATAATGCTGCAAACCCTGTACCTTCATCTTGTAAAAAAGAAAGTTCCAAAAGTTTAAACAAAAAGGTATTGAATCCTATCAAATTCGGGGGGCTCTTGAGTAGACTGGACCCGATCGAACCGGGCCTTCGGGCCGGTTGACGTAATGCAAGTTTTGAATCAGTCAACTGGCCCCGCTACTGAATTTTTATTAAAATAGACAATAAGAAAAGAGTTTCAACTTTTTAACCAGAAACTTTTTTCAGATTCACACGTCATATTCCACATCGAGGCGGTTGAGAATGTCGGTATCATAACTAGACAATGTTACAACGTGAGTAAATCTTATTAATAACGTTACTAAATGTTATCTGAGGTTGAATTAAGGCCTAATCTCTCTAGTCAAGAGAGAAGTCACTGTGTCCTAGCAGTGGGAACGTTAATAGGGTGATGATGATTATTAACATTGTGTGTTGGATCGAACTGCACATGGTGTGCGAATTTTATTATAATCGGTTAAGTGGTTTAGGAGTCCATTGAGGACAAACATTGTGACACGAGATTTATAGATATTAAGATTAATTAATAGGATCTGACATCTGCCCCTTAAGGCGTAACTTTAACGATTGCTGTTCTATCTTAAGGACTACAGCTGTAACTACCCCTAGTGTACACTTGGTATAATTCACGATATTACATAGTTTTCTGCCCTTGATATAACACTTTATAAATGTTATAGGAAAAATAGATGTTGGCCGATTCTCAAACCTACTCAATATGCTCACAAAATTTCATGAGAATCGGGCAAGCCGTTTCGGTGGAGTACTCCCGTACTCCGAACCGATGACACGAGAATTTTATTTAAAAGATAACTATTTATATATGTAAAAAAATATTATTAGTTTTGTTGAGAAACCAAATAACTCTAACTTGTTCAGTAGCACATCATTGTCAATCTGGTCAAATGCCTTTTGAAAGTCTAAGTATATGACATCTACTTGGGTTTTATGGAAAAAAAAACAAAACGATACTATCGCTGCCTCATTCCTACGTTCCTTTCCGTATCATAAACTCCTTTGAGGTTTGTGAGGTTTGTTTTTATAATCCAAAGTTATATTTTCTTTGGTTTTACCCCAAGTGCCGAGAATTACACGGGTAAAGCCAGTCCTAACCTAAAATTAAAAATACAATAATTAAGTAGGTACTCATTTACTATTATAATAATAATCACAATATTATTAAATCAACTGATAACTAAACGTGACCTAGGAGGCTAAGGCCTTTTTTTTTATATGCCTCAAAATTTAAATGTTCGCGCCTAAGGATGAGCATATGCCCTGCAAGCTCATTTTCCTTGGTCTGGTTTCTATTAATAGTTAGCTATTGTGTCCCATTGGCTAGTCAAAAGCCTCATTTTAAATAAAATGAAAATAAATTATTACTTATCACTTGACTGACGCGTTTGTGTAGGTAATTGGTACCACGTCGGGGCGCTTTCCTGGAGGTACAGATTCTTCTTTTCCTTCATAAAATTGAAACCACTTATAACTACATATTGCTTACCTGAAAAACCTCGTCTTTATCCTCTTTACAGGCGACAGTTAGGACGTTGACCCCGATCAGCTGACCGCCCTCCGAGAGACAGGCGAGCGAGATGCGTTCCTTTAGCGCCGTGGTCCAGAGTTGTCTTAACGCGGCTAAGGCTGCTGGGTGCTTCCTTATTTCTATAACAATAGGCGAGAAGAATAATCCAGAGGTGCGCGCCGGGGTTTGAACCCACGACCACTCACTATAAACTAACCTATGTAATAGCAACAGAAAGCTAATTAAAGATTTTCACGGATGGTCACATAATATTCATCAAAAAGTGAACACAACTCAATGGACACAATGAACAATACAATTTAATAATATAGTGGTGGAAATTTTCAGCCATCGTATGAAAGTGTCTGATAACATCAAGCGGTCAGATAAACTTACGATAATACTATTTGTAGAATGCGTTAGTGTGTAGTAGGTAAATATAAGTTTGTAACCCAGTGATTAGGTACTTCTATGCTGTAGTCTCAAGAAGTCTCAATAAAAAACAAGCAATTCTTGAATACATATAATCTGATAGGGTGATGATGATGATATAAGCAGTCCGAATCATTATTTTATTTTATTTGACTATTCATTATGATAATAATAATAAATTTTATTTAAATATTAACAAAATTCACTTATAACTATATTAAAGTAAACTTTTAACAACCAATTACATTATTTACTATAAAATACACATCATTCATTATAATTTTGTATGCGCCCAAAGTGGTCAAAATATCTCGCTCCTATTAATATAAATATTTCTCTATAGTTTTACCAAATATTGAGTTGTTTAACAGTTTGAAATAGTCTTTCTCAAAATCTGACTTTGAGGCTTGACGCAAACTTGTATTCAAATCTATATATTTCTTAAGAAAACTTTCTTGTCTAAATGTAATGACACGATGAATCTTTTTCACAGTTGATTCATGTGTTTTGCTTTGTGCAAAGCACCATGCAAAAATGCTTAGCATACAAAATATCATCAGAATACATCATTTGATATACCTACACAAACTTACCTTTTGTCACAAAGTATAGTTAGGATATACTTAATATAATAGACATACATTATAGATATTTTTAGTATACATATGAAACACATTAAGTATTAACATTAAAATTTAAAACCACCACGTTTAGGTACAAACCTCAATAATTTGCTTGCAGAAAAAATAATATTTTCATCCAGATAATCATAACCCCAATCACACACATACAATAATAAGAAAAAAAACAACTGTCACAGTTAGAACTCGCAAGCTGAACTAGACGCCGCGAATAGACCAAAATAAATAAAATCTAAGTTTATGGAAAACCCCCGATTCCAATATTAAACATTGTTTTTTTTAATAAACTTGTAACGAAGGCGCATCTGGAGTCTTGAAGTCTTAATATTAAAGTTGTACCTAATTAATTATATAAATTTACAATTAAAAATACAAATTAATTAATTCTATTTAGGTAAGTAAAAACATGGTAAAAGTATACATCATGTAATTAAAACAAAGAAATTGAAAAAAAAAATGTGTTGTAGTGTTCTCTGTTTGATAAACAATCATATTTAGCCATAACATTAATTAAATCGATCTTATATGACTAAATATAAATTTGAATGTGGGTGTTTATTTTGTAACTTACTTCTAAGATTTCGGTGATATTGAGAATTTTATAAATTCAGGCGAAGATTAGGCGACTAGGTGAAGTTAGGAAATATGATACTTGCAAACTCTTGCGAATAAATACTTTGTGGCAAACAATGTAGAACGTGACGAAGGCTACAGAGTTTGCCGGCCGAAACATTGTCTGTGGTTTTGGCAGTTGATAGAAGATTTCCCTATAATGTCCCAGACTTAGACCGGTTTATTGAATTGGGGAAAAAATGCAATTAACACAGTTTGATATAAAAAATATATTTATATTTTGAATTTCCTTACTTATCTTTGCCTCTCTCATTGTGAGGGATGAATCCTAGGAACCCCATTGTTATCTGGCGACTTAGCTGTCCTTATGAGCTCCATCTTCGCTTCCTCCATTCTCTCTACGTCGACTGAATCGAGTTATAAAAAATCCGAATAATTACAGATATATGTTTGTTTCTCTTATCATTTTAGCCAACAAACAAATCTAAAATACTCGGTTGTTTCATTATATTTTGTTTGTAGGAGTTTATTGAATTAAGTTTTATTAATTGTGTCTCCATTACAAGTATTACTTCTTGAAAATATTCATGGATAACTTCAAAAACACGATTATAAACATGAAAAAGAAGCTTGAAATTCATAAAATTTTTCATTCTTCCTGGATTTCATAGGTTTTATTTGTAGTTCTTCCAAAAATACATATATATTATTAAACTAGATGATACAAGCTATTTATTGATACCATTTATTTTTATTCATAATAACAATATCACTCAAAAGATGTTTCATTTGGTAAGACATGAGATACGCCACATCTACAGAACAGAAATGCAATATCTTAAATTAACTGAATAATAAAATCTAACAAATACTAACCTCCATTCTCTCTAGAAAATTCTATCATAAAAAAAAATGGAAGATTAGAGGCGAAGGCAGCTGGTTGGTCGGGGTTGCAAGCGTAATAATTACTTTCATCGTAAGACAGACAGACAGACAGACAGACAGACACGTCAAACTTATAACACCCCTCTTTTTTGGTCGGGGGTTAAAAATATAACTTAATAAATTTATAAAGCAAATTTATAAAGCAATGGAGGTATAATAGCACTACACAGAATACCTATTTTGAATGTAGTCATCATGCCTTTTGAAATATATATGACACAGTAATATTATATTTCTGAAGGTCGTAAACCTCTAGTTTTTGCGTGAAACAGCAATACTTACATAAGATACAAGATACAACATTATTTATTTCCATAGTTTGGTTTTACAAAACTAAGGCGGCCTCTAAACGGTCAATTATATTGCACAATATTGCGAATTGTGCAATTTAATTGACCGTTTAGGGATTTGAAAGTCGTTATAATGTGAATCTCACCAATCATGTCAGATCTGCAGGCATCACTGTTGCTTTTATCTTAAGAAATAGTTTTTCAACCAACACGATGTTGTTAACGGTTGAGCCCTACCAAGACCTAACCGAGGAGCAAGCCACGGAGATGCGTGAGAGGATGGAGGCCAGGTTCGTCAAGGAACATATATATGGAAAAGAAAATCATTATCGAGGTTTGAGAAAATGAGGAAAAGCGTAAAGTAACGATATTATAGTTCATATTTCTGATTGAGCTAAAAGGGGTTTCTACATTTTCGTATGGAACCTAGCAAAACCGTAAGACAGCCTGTAAAAAAACGCCCCTTCAGAGCGAGTGATGAAACCCATGTAAAAGACAAGAAAATTCGAGTGTTTTTAGATATGTTTAATGAAAATCGGTAGTGCCGTTTAAATGTTATGGCGGCTATCCGCCGAAAATCTACAAATTAACTCGAGGGGGGGGGGGGGGGTATCGAATGAAAGCGCATCGCGTGCACATTACAAAATATTACAAAACCTTAACGAATGTAATACGATATAATGTAACGCACGATTTGTTAATCGATTTTATAAGGCCTTCCGAACACCTGTTACTAATATATAAGTGTTTCAGCTATTGAAAAAAAAAAGGTGTGTGTGCGATTCACACACGATAGAAGTGAAACTTCAGTAAATCGACAAAAGAATAAGAAGAATAAAAAAAAAAACAAAAAAAAATACTACGGTACCTAGTTAGGTATCCTAGTATGAAGGAACTGTGTAAAATATGTAGTAAAGAGGTACCTAAGGTATCATATTAAAATGATAAACTCACGGTGTGATATCCGAGACGTTGGGCTTCGGCTTGACGGCGTCTCCGTTGGCTTGTTCCTTGTCCCGGGGCTTGTCGACGTATGTGTAAGCTATATTATTGTGAAGCATCATCAAATCTATTCAGTAGTTTTTGCATTATACAATTACATACTTACAGCTTCATAAACAGTTTATATTAGTAGGATTTCTTAGATAAAAATAAAACTTAACCTGTTAGTTGTTGTAATAGTTGCTAAAATTGTTAGTTGCAGTGAAAGTGATGACACAGAAAATGAGGCAAGGAGCGAATCCGGCGCCGAAAGTGTAGAAACACACTCTGTGTATTTCGATAACTTTAGAAATCCCAATGAGAACTGTGTTTTTAAATTTAATAATAGATTAAGGCCTAATCTCTCTCGTCAAGAGAGAAGTCCCTGTGTCCCAGCAGTGGGAATGTTAATAGGGTGATGATGTGTACATACTGTTGACACCTCCGATCAAGGCAATCTTTTAAAACACTCTACTTTTTAGGTGCTAACAACGTGTTTTTGTATTTGTTAATTACGTTGTTCTAAATAAAGACTACATGGTGCCCGTCGACAACAGTGCGATAGACGATGAGTACTTAAGTTGAGAGCACTTTAATTTATTGTTATATTTTTATTAACACTTAGTAATATTACAAATGGACAATATTACAGACGATTAGACAATAAACAGAAATTAATATCAAGGTGTAAATAAACAATAAAAAAATAAAATTACTTTGAATTTTAGGATGATTGATTTCTTTCACTTTGAATTATAATATAATTATTAAATACTGCAAAGAACAAATTTACGCCTAAAACTTTAACTTTTAAGCTACCTTGATGACGAATTATAATATTATTAAAAAACGTTAAAATCCTTCATAAATAAATAACTTTACCTTTTAGGTTTTACAAAAAAACAAATTATGCTAACTTCTTGCCACTCTTTTGCGTCGCGCTGTCGGATAAAAAGGAGGGTAATAAACAAGCTTACAGGCGTGGAACGAAATCAGTGCGTTATATTTAGGTGTATGACCTGCGTTAAAATTGTAGCTGAGCAATATTTGGATTTATTTTTATAAGCTTTCACTATAGGTATTTCACTTTCCTCTCAATTATTGGGATCGTGACAATGAGATGTCCTTGATTTAAGGAATCATTTGCATATAGTTTTTTAAAAATTTCCTTCAGACAATGTGAAACTGGGTTTGTTTATTTCAAAATTGAAGATACGAAAGAGTCCACAATGGTGCCTTATGATATTTATTTATTTATTTACAAGGAAAACCAACAGCTTTTAACAAAGAATATAACAGAATATTATAATAGAAAGCCAATTATAGGTCTTCACAAATCCCAATAAGCAGTAGTCACTTTAAAAAATAGACAAAAATCAAAAGTAAAATTGTGTTACAGACCAGTATGTACTAGCTTGTGTGTAAGTTTCGTAATGTTTTTTTATTTCTGGCGCGTGTATTAAAAGAAATTAGTTTTATATTGGTTCTACACCGTTACGCAAACAAGATTTTTGCATGATTATTCGTAGAATCTATCACCAAAACAAACTTTGACTAGGACAGAGTAAACAATTTAGAAGAGTGCAGTCTCCATTTAATCGGGAGGTCATGTTATAAAATCTAAAATTCAAATTACTATTTTCTTACGGTTTCTACTCAGGTGTATAAAGTGCCTCATGATTTTTTTGTATTTGCGTCTTTTCGGCCTAAGAAAGACACTACTTACAGAAATGTCGATACTCGCCACGCTTGGCAGGTAGGTGGATGAGCGCACACAATTTCCTTCAAAATAACAAAGAGTATTTAATAATTTTACTAACAAAGTATTTAATATGTTCGGTATTATTCAATTATTTTAGTTACAGTAAGGTAATAAAACAGATTTATTTTAACATTTCTTTAAAGAAATTTTGTTATCGTAAACGGTGTTTGCACTCGTGATAATGACGGTGACGTCTTGGGTATCTTTATCGTTGAAAGCCTACGTACATAAATCTCGTTTTATTCCGTCCGAATAATAGAATTTATGAATATGTAGGAAGAATATATTCTGGATTATTCTGACCGAGATCTGAAGAAATGCCCAGCATATATCATGTTTCGCTTATGTAATTCTCGCACACTATTAATTAAAATTCTGGGCCTACGATTAATAAGAATGAATGTCAGCAAGATCAATCATTTTACAGGAAGTCACAGTTCCTTGAAACGCATTTCGGCCCTGTTCTTCGACTTGTTGAATGTGGGTTGGTTGAAATAAAAGAGTTATCGCACTATACTGAATCTATTCATTTAACACGTTGACTGCTACGCCGATTATGAAAAAACTATCCAATATGCGAATGAAAATTTCCCGGCTGTCTCCCATTTATAACAGCAGCGGAGAAGATAGCTTATGTGAGATACCTATAAAGTCCGACCATTTGAATCAAGTTAAGAAAATAACAAACCTTAAAAACAGAAGGGGTTTCTAGTGTACTACCATCTACGCAACTAAGTGTTGAAAGAGTACAAACAGTTGGATGAAAGACATTGGCTATCTTTCATCCCTGGTAATGAACTACTTTAAACTATATCTATCAAAAGTATATAAAATTTTCATGTCACAATGTTAGTTACCGTACTCCTCCGAAACTGCTTTACCGATTTTTACCAAATTTTATATGCGTATATAGGAATCTATTATGTTAACACCTTTATTGTAACCACATGAAGCAACAAATAAATGAATATGCATATTCATATGCATTTATTATAACATTAATGATATAATATGAAACCAAATTTGTACAGGAATAGTCAAGTTAGCAAATATGTGTAGTTCTCACTATGAAGTTAGTGCTGCATAACTAAAAATGGGAATTTAATTGCATAGTTTAAATATAGCGACAGATTATTTAATTATTAAAAGAAAATTCCGGACAGGAATTTTAACCAAGCCATTGTTGTTATATGATCTATAACAACTGAATCTAGATTTAATGAGGTATGTTTGACTTGAAACACGGACGTGAACAGACAAAAACCTCCAAACTTTTTTACCAAAATTGTGGCGATATTGCAAGCAAAGCCCTATTGGTATTGAATTTCGCACGGCCATAGCCTGTAGTCCCAGTAATGCTACTTTCTATCGCGGGAAAATAAGTTTTTTGACAAAAACGATTCCAGTAAGTATTTTGTAAAAAAAACCGCCGTTAATTATTATATTATTTAATAGACCTAAATAATCATTACAAGTCCAAAATATTATTTTTCATATAAATAAATGATTTTTCCTTAAATAATTTATTGTATTATAAAATTAAACTTATCTTATAATAATTTATATTCCTTTTTAATATTTTAAAATTATAATTTCGCCCATGCCCATCATACCTGCAGATCCAATCTATCGTTATACAAAGCACGGAAACCGCTCGCTAAATCTCAAGTTCTGTATGATTAAGCGAGCTATTTGATAAGTTTTGTTTGGATTGTCAGGCAATATTTATTTTATAATGAGTTGAAGATGAAACAGATTAAAGGTAATAGTAATCGAATACCTGTTTCTCAGAAGTAAAACAGGTACCTACTGACCTCGCCCGTTATAGAACTACTACTACGTTCTATTTCTTCGTCTGTGTGTCTGTCGGTCTGTCTGGGACATCATAGCTCCCGAACGGATGGAGCGATTTTAATTTAGTTTTTTTTGTATGAAAGGTGAGTTTGGCGCGGGTGTTCTTAGACATATTTCATTAAAATCGGTAGAGCCGTTTAAATGTCATCGGGGTAAGAGTGGGGAAGGAAAACCTTGATGAAATTTTTTGTGTGTGTTCAAGGGGGTCTGGGAATGGTTTAGATTCACAATTTTGTCCGCTGGACAATGTTTTTTTAATTAATTTGTTTTTTTATTGCAAAATAATAAAGCCTATAGATATTTCCCCTTCAACAATAAATTTCTATCCTAATGTTCGTACCTTAGTATTTAGTGGTTGATGGCTCCGCGCGGCAGCGGCCCTCGCGCCGCCAGTGCGTGGGCGGCGGCGGCAGCGCGCAGGCGGCGGGGGCGGAGCCCCACTTGCTGGCCCTTAAAAAAATAAACATGTTGGTAGATGCAAGGTCTATTACATGCGACTGTAAGCTTTAAGATCCTATAATATTTCCCTCGTGGAGTATAAAATGCTGTGTACATCGCGTGACAAGCCTTTTATTAAGTCGGTTAATCTTATGAATTAACTCATAAGTAGCAATAGTAGTAATTGTATTGAGCACTTACCTAACTACAGTACCTACATACTTGTGTCACTTGTTGTAAACTTTAAATCATATTTCGACGTCCCCCGCGAGTTGATGAGACAAAACTTCTAGTACCTCAGGTCGTCAATAATAGACATACATACATAGATATTATTTTTAAAATATTTTTATGCAGAAAAAAATAAGACACATCTGTAATCTTCGCGCACAGGATTCGAAATAAATAAAATATTTATTTAAGTTTGTTTCCTCCCATGTAAACACAAAAACAGCACAGTACGTATAATTAAATCCTTGGCGCGGCTTCTATTATCGTCCAATCAAATTTAAATTAAAATAAATAAAACTTCATTTTTTGAATAAAAATTATCACGGAAATAACATTGTCTTCACAGTTCGTTGGATGGAGAGAGGCAACTTAGTTGTTCAAGGTGGTTGCGATTACTCCATTATAGCAAAACCAGAAATACAGACTTCAGAGGCTCGGCTTAGAGCTTTTGCACTTGCTAAATTAGAAAAGTAGGTTTTTACTCAGCAATGTCATCGGGAAGAGAGGATCGGTGAGAGATCATGACGTTTTATTTCAATCTCTTTGCACTTTTCAAGCTCAGACAGAAATTCACAAATTAAATGCATAGCACCCTAAACTCTTCGGGAGCCAATGATTTATTCGAACACGGATCGGACTGAACTATCACCTCGTCAATTTTCCTAGTGATCTTCTGAAAATCACGCATGCGAACGTATCGAACACCTTCCCTGTTAAGCACGTCTGTACCCACGATTACAGATGTATTCATGTACTGAGAACCTACTACATATAAATCTACTTCCAATGTAAGGCCGTCAAACTCAATAGGCAACGTCATGGAGAGTTACACGGCGTTAGCCAGCCATCTGTGAGCCGCATATGCGCGAAGGTGGCTCGTTCGATTGCTGCCAAAGCTCCATTGTACATAAAAATGCCAGCCTCACTTCCAGAAGAGCAAGCAGTAATGGCCAAATTCCCATCCATATTATTCTTACGTAATTATTTAGTCCATGTGACAGTATTATGTTCAGTAGGTACCTAAAGTCTAATGGTACTTCTGTGGGCTCTTTAGCGTGGTCCTCCTGAAAGTATCCTTCAGCGATAGGCTCAAAATAAGCTTATCCTCTTGAGTATTTGAATTTATTTAAATAATTACATAATAAACTCAAAGAGCCAAAGTTCCTTAATATCTTCAGTTATTTACTTAAGTAAAGTAATTTACATTTTTTATAGTATTTCCAGCAATCTGTTGAGAAAGAACTAAGTAAGTACTTACATTTAAATATTTTCTAAAATGTAGGATAATGCAGAAGTTAGTTTAAGTGACTAAATACTTCCTAATAAAAAAATAACATTCTACTACGCTAATCATTTAGAATAACTTAAATTGATTTAAATAAAATCATAATCCAACCATTAAATTGAAACAACTAAGCAAATTACAAATATAACCATCCTTCTCCTCACAAAAGCGATCGGACAATCCCTTTCACTCCCCAACCAAAACCCTTACACCAATCACACTTTGTTCTAGGCAATTAGATTGAATTCATTAATTTTTATAAACCCTTGATAAAAATAACTAACAGGTTAAACGAAAATAAACTGCGTTAGTATAATTAATTGTTCAGCGATGATACTTTATAAGGTATTAAGGAAATATAAGTAGTATTAAATCGAATATTCCCAAAAGAAAGAAAAGACATCATCCAGTCATGCTTGTCAAGAAAAATCATAGACAACCCATAAAAAGACATTTATTTTATACTTTAGTTAACCTGTAGATAATAATAATAACAGACAAATAATTAGCAATAAATTAGAATTGCGACTATAATTTGAGATTTAAACTATCCTATTTCTCAACGAATAAGCCCTTTTCTGGTAAGCAAATACAATTTTGTATGTATAACTGTTAAAAAACCACGAATGTTAAAAATATTGGTCAAAAGGCCTCCTGCACACGATGCCGCCGTCTAATAAATAATAATGTAAACGCGAAATTTTGTAAGGATTTATGTATGTTTGTCGCTCTTTCAGGCTAATGAAGGGATGGTGAATTAATTTGATGTATAAAATAAATTATCAAACAATATCGTGTTAATTTGACTAGGTAAGTTTACTTTCAACATGGCAGGCAATCGAAAGAATAACAGGAGTAGTTAGTGAGTAATTATGAAAGTGTAATATTTTGAAAGGAAAGGTTTGATTTTTGTTTGTTTGTTTGTTTGTTTGTCTCAAAATTTCCTTCTCTGATATTCATTAACTCTACCAAAACTTTACTCCAAGTTAATTTAACAAGTAACAGACATCCAGTTCCTTTGAACCCTCCCTCAAAGTTTCACAAAAATACATAGTAAGTATAAAATAGGACACTTCCGCTGTGTGTCTGTTTCTCTAACTAGATTATAATATCGCTCATTGAATGACATTTAATAATATTACACATTATTTGTTCCTTTACTTCCCTTCATAACCCTATAACGTTCCCACTGCTGAGACACAGGGACTTCTCTCTAAGTTTAAAAATGTCGTATATGGGTTATTTATAAGACTAATTAGCCTTATTAATATAATCTATACCTTAGATTGCCTGGCATAATAAGTTGTCAACGATAAGTGACCATATTTTGGAGGTTTTTGCATGTTCACGTCCGTAACTAAAGTAAACCTTCTGAATCCTTACTCATGAGATCAATCCAAGAATCCATACTAACTTACTTACCTCTGGATGGTGCTAAGAACGGGGTAACAGTTTTATTGGCAGACAAAGCAGTCTACCCTCTTTCTCAGTCTTTTATTACGATCCGATGCATCACTAGATATAAATCTAAATGGTATTGAAACCATGATAGTTTCCAAGTAATCAAAATATGTATATTGTTTTTGAAAAAAAAAAGTTTTAAATGTAAATCCGTAAATCAATTTTTTTCATAATACCCAAAGCGCAAGTTGGGGCTTAGCCTAGATATTAACATTGATATATTTAAATAGTTACTAATTATTCTTTTTTAAAACTTTATATAAGCTTAAATACGTATGCATATTGATAAATTTATTCTTCTTCGTATGTTATATTTTTATCATTTTGTTATATGGATATTTTTCCACTGTTTGTTAAGATACAAGTTTTTCCAATAAGTCCGGAGATATTTATTTATTTATTTTATTAAATTAACTGTCATTCATAGCAGTGAGAAAAACCAACTTATGTAAGTACGTAAATATTATGAAGGCAACTACGTTCATATTGGTGAATGTCTGGTATTTTCATAGTTTATTGGAAAACTGGTCTTGGTAAGGCGATTTAAACTAAAATAATTAACAGATTTATTAAAAACAGCGACTAAGCCGGAAATCTTTAGTTTTATGAAAATAAGCTTATTGATTTAATTTTGAAATCTAATGATATTAAAATCTAAATGTGTAATAATAATGATAATTTTATTTGGATCAATAATGATAATTTCAATTCTCAAAAATGATAATTATATTTTTTGTTTAGCACCGCAGGGCACAGCTAGTTATTTATAAATTAATAAATCAATATTTCTTGACTACTCACACAGCATCACCTAACCCCAATAATAGTGGGCCGGCCGGCGCTCACACTATGACCTTTTTGGTATTTGTGATAAGCCAGATAAAATATAAAATAAAAATTAAATAAATAAATTAAATCTTTTATTGTTGAATTTTAATTTAACTTAATTTAATTTAATGTCTTATGTTTTTATTTTTGTATGTATGTGGACCTGTCTGAATAAAGAAACTTTTTTTATAACGGGTATGTAGTCCTACAACGAGTTGCAACTTATAAAACACACACCAATAAACGAGAATACAAAATTATTATTAATAAAATTAGACCTCACATAATATTAACATTATCCTTTATTATTTTTTCTCCTTAGATATGGACTAAATAGGGATATTTGTAGATTTATTCACCCGGAGGTCACGTGTCAAGGATACAGAGGGTTAACACTTACGGACGTGAACAGAAAAAACCTCCAAAATGTTCTATTGTATCAAATTCTTAGCCAATCATTGTGTTTAAATATAAGTATGTATAACTAATTTAAGTATAAATGTTTTTATGTTGTATGTTATGACTTGCCTGTTATGTAATATAACGTTATGGTAAATAAATAAATTGAAATTGAGTGCAACTTTAATTGAAAGAAAGAAAGAAATATGTTTATTTTTAACCACAACAATGCAAAAATTACAACAACTTCGTATATAATATCTTTAACATAATAATTTACAATTCATTTTTATTTATATAGATCAATATAACAGTTTTTTTTAGACAATCCACTAAAGGCCAGGGCGAGGGTTAGAGCTAGTGTTTGTTGGAGCTTCTGTAATGTTCATTATGTAAATATAACCAAAATAACAATAAATAGCAAGCATCTAGACAGACAGACAGACAGACACGTCAAACTTATAACACCCCTCTTTTTTGGTCGGGGGTTAAAAAGAAGAAGAACATGCTTGCACTGCTCATGAAAAAGTTAAGTCAAATGGAATGGAATGAAAACTGAAAAGGTTGTTGATTTTATGAACTTTTTACAGAGAAAGTAGCAAAATAAAGATCTTAACCAACTTAAACGTATTATTTTTATGCTTTGTTGTTTATTGTGTTTAATACTTCAAGGTTTCATAAATAAAAAGGATTAATAAATAATTGTGGTAAAGTAATATAATAAAAACAAGTATTATCCTTTTGTGGGTATTACGTCTCCATTGCTAAGTGGCCGACCTGTAAAAATAATGTTATGCTAAATTCTAAAGGATATGAAGGCTATTTCGTCTAGTTGTGTTTATTTTACTTTATATCCATGGGATATATGGACCACCAGCGCCAAAAATAATCTTTGTGTCCTTATTCGAAGTAGCTAGATTCCATATTTCATCGATTTCGGATGAGAGTTACTCTACCGAAATCGATTGATCGAAGCTCTTCTAAAATTTCTAGGTTCGACGTAACATGATATTATTGTCAAAAAATCCTAAAAACGGATTGCGACAATAGTAATACCGAAATATTTTCATTATATTGCACCAAACTCCTGTAAATCTTGTATATAATCAATACTTACTGTTATGTTATCCCATACAAAAATGTTCGAACCCTTTTATATGCATATTCAGTAGGTCTGAGAATCGGCTTCGATCTATTTCTCATTTAGCAAAACAACGTTTGCTGGGGTCAGCTAGTATTTTATAAATATCTGAGAACACATGCTATTCGAGGCGGTAGTGTTATATTGCTAAATAAGGCAATAAAGTTTAAGAATAGACAAGACATAACATGCTTGTCTGTTGAAAGCCAAATTGAAATAGCATGCATTCATTTCAGATTTATTAAAATACATTATTATCCTCAATTATAAATAAAAGTAAATGCATACACTTCACTAAATTACACTACTATATTTACATTGTACTCTACAGCCGTTTTTGCGTGGATTTCACGAAAACATTACAAAACTCAGGCCTATTTCGATAACCCGATATTTGTTTTCATTATCATTTATCAAGTAGGTGTTGCATTATGTGTGCTATGTAGTGTAGCTACTTGTTATTCTGAGAATAGTGGAAGGAAAATGACTTACATGATTTATCGATCATTCATCTAATGATGCAACTGTAATAGCCTCTGTGTATCTGATGTAATCGTGTCATAAATATAAATGAAGTTGGGAGCTGGTGGGAGATTTTTTATTTGAAATTTTAAATCAACATGCTATTTTGTTGTTATATTGAATCCTTTTAGTCTATCTAAGTAGATACTGTAGCTCAAGTAATATAATACTGAAAAAAACATAACAAGTATAAAATATAAAATCTTTACTTAATTGAAAGTTTACTTCGGAATTATAGATTTTCGCGACTTATTCACTCGGAAATATATCGAGAACTTCTTATGGTAGATAAACACCTTAGCATTGCATATAATTAAGAGAGCCAAGCGGAATCGTGGGTTTTTCTTTAACTTTAAATTTAGATTTATTAGTATTTGTTGTTTTAGAGAAATACATCATCTATACATAATAGTTTCTGCAATACCCCAGTAGAAGCATTATTGACATGAAATTAAAGTATAAATTTTAACAGTGATATCTTACGCAGTAGGTACACGTGAAAATGTGAGCAAATAAAGAATTTGAAATTGAGAATAATCTTATGGATAGCAGGGTTTTTGTAAGGTCACAAAATGTACATTTTTTTATCATCAAAAAGTTAAGGTTAAATAAGCGAGAACTAGCTCGAGATTCAAACAATGACTGTATATGTGTGAAATGTGGTTTTATGTCAATGATAACAAAGGTTAAAATTGCATAGCTCTGCGACCTGTATTGACGTAATTTTATTAGTACCTTAAACGTCGTAAGTGCATTATACTTGATAGATCTTACAAGTTTGAAAGTTTCAAGCGAATTATCAGGCAAGTGGGTCATGATTCAGTTGGTTCTATTGTACTTTATAAGTAGGTATTAGTCACTAATATACAGATATCTAGATAAAGCAAATAATTAAGTCCCAAATTATCTGGGAGCTACTCAGATTGTGAGCTGCATCACTTAATTAATAGTATAGATTTCAATATTTTTAATCGACTTACAAAGGAAGTTTCCTATTCTAAATGGATGTAAGTTATACCAAAATTTAAGGCTGCCTGACAAATTGTTTGATTTTTTTAATTCATAAGGTGATGAAGGTCTTTTTGTTCCAAAACATGAACTAATTCTACACTAAGCTTCTATCTAGAATCCTAAATTTCTTGTTGGAAGATGCTGAACGGGTAAACACACAGGTACTCACCGACAAGCGATATTTTTCCCTGTGCGATACGTGGGAACCACTACAAGCACAACACTTGAGTCTCTGTCTCTATTTGCACACAAACACACACACACAATTTGAAAATTTTATGGACTGAATTCAATTGGACTTCTGTGAAATGCTATTTTTTTGATACAGAATATATGTATTATATAAAGAGTTTGTAATCCGATAGGGTTCAATTTTAAATACAATTACAATGTTTAAGTTATCTAAATGATTGACTTTATTAATTTTTAACCCCCGACCAAAAAAGAGGGGTGTTATAAGTTTGACGTGTATGTCTGTTTGTGTGTCTGTCTGTATGTATATCTGTCTGTGTGTATGTCTGTCTGTCTGAGACATCACACGCGTTCTTTTACGTATCTATTTATTTCTTATTTGATCTTGTATAGAAAACCCACGAATAGCCCTTTCCATGTAATATGAGCCTAATTATAAGGCCTGACCTAACGCTCGATTAAGGCGAGAGATAAAGATAGACGCGGCGGGGGACTTTATATCATATTTTATTTCTTACTTATCAAATTTTCCAAGATTGATAAATATATATACTAGTAAGATAACACGTTTAAGTAGTTCATTAGAATAATACTACATAGCTACAGTTATTGAAAATATAATTACTACTAATAGAATTAGGAGTGCAAAAACGAGTATTTCGAAGTTTTTAAATCCATAATATTTTTGATCTATATATTTATATTACTGTAGGTACAAACATGTTGCAGGGTGTTTAAATCAAAGTTTGGTCTGGCCAGTCACATAAGAGCCCATAGCTGGCATGAAGTATGTACTGTAGGTACCTACTTTAAAGCTTTCAATTGTCAAAGATAAAATATAGTCGAGATTTCTCTTAAACAGCAATTAACGCTGGCAAAATTAGATAAAGATAAAGCTTAAGAGTCTTTGTACGCGCTTATCTCAGAAAATACTTGTTCGATTTGAATAACTCTTTGACTGTTAGATATCCTATTTATCGAGGAAGGCTATAATTAAAAAAACAAATAATTTATAACATTTTTTTTTCACACAGATATAGTCACTTAAATTACCTATTCAATCTATTTTTACCTACATTACAAATTGTAGTTTACTAGATGCGCCCCGCACCTTTGCCCGCGAAACAGAGTTTTTTGAAGTGAAACTTCTATAGAATCGTAGTGATTTCAAACCGGAAGCAAAAACATGAAACGGAAATGGTAAGAGACACAAATACAATGCTTTATTTAAATTTCTTTGAGCGATACTTCGTAGTTGAGACTACGAAGTATCGCGCAAAGAGGTATTGCTGTATATTATTTATATTATTTTGTAATCGATTCCCGCCGAGTGGTCAAGTGCTTTTATGTTGTGCAAGCACTTTCTCTTTGCAATATGCGTAATAAATAATATCTATGGGTATAATGTTATGACTTTTATATTTAGGTATCATAATATCTAAAAGCTCACGCATACATATACAGGTACGGGTCTCTCATCGTTATGGTTTATACACATATATAGATATAAGTAGCCATTGAATCACCGGTGTAATTATAGAAGTACATATCTAACAAAATAACAAGGTCAAAATATCTTACAAAATTTATACACTTCAATGAATTAAATAAATTTAGATCCACCAAAAGACAAGACACTAAGAGTTCACTTATTATTAGCATTTAAAAATACTCTGGCCAGATATATTTGGAGATAATGCCTCTTTTAATTTAAAAATTAAAAGCACTTCTGCATTGGTTAAATGTTTTAGAATCTTACGAATTAATATTAGTTAGTTTATAAATGTACGTATGTTTCTAATCTCTATACTATACAAATTTGTATTGTTAAGGCTCGTGTGGGCAAAACAAACAAAACTGTGATCACTGGGTGAATGAAATGTTTAGAATATTATTGTGACCTTTTTTATTTTGTGTAGGAAAATTGAGAATAGATAGATAGAGATACTTACTCCTATAGGTAACTGATTTAGGTATCTACTCCTAAAAGTAAATAGATAAATAAGTAAATAAAAGCGTTGTTTTATTTTTAGGCGCTTTTTATTTCGTTCGTGATTCTATTAAAATGGACTTTTATACAAAGATTGTGAAGATGGAATATACAGCTGAGGTAAATAAAATGATGATCTTTTGCTGACCGATGTACCTATGCATCAATATAATAAGTAAAGAGATCAACAAACCAACGAAATTAAATTTGCATTTATAATATGGGTACAGTTTTTATGAAAGGACGACATTTATACACGTGTGAGCGATTTCAATCTAGTTTTTTTTGGTATGAAAGGTTGTCCGCGAGGGCTTTATAAATAGCTTTCTGTTATTTAATTTAGCTAATTATTTCGCTGTGTTAGCTGTAGGCCTTCCTTATAAATAAATAAATATGCCGCTCTCTAGTCTACCGTATTGCTTGGCACGAATTATATTTATTATTGTTTGTTATTATTCGTTTATTTTAGATTACAATAAATCCATATAAAAACACAAAACTAAAAAATAACATATTTACCGTTTTGTTATTTTTTTATTATTTTGACTCAAACATAATGTTTTCTACCTACCATTCATTTGTTATTAAGTATTTGAAATTCGTTTCAAAACTACGAACAGTCACTACAGTTCACTGTCAGAAAGTATTAGTAGTTTTTTATTTAAAACTACTGGTTTTTATTCTTAAATTCTTGATGACTTTGTGATATTATGCCGACACTAAATAAATTTAAATTTATTAATACAAATATAAAAATTACTCTCGTCAAGAGAGAAGTCCCTGTGTTACGTGCAGTGGGTACTATAATAGGGTGACGATGAATATATATAAATATATTTTTTATATCTACGTTACTATGAGACATATTACATACTATACATCTATTTTGTGAGAGACTGGTGCCAATGGTAGGCTAAAAGCCTGTGTTACTGGTCACCAGGTCCCGGTTTCCATTACGGATAGTCGGAGGAGTAAGTTATGTCTACATGTATAATGTACTTACATTTTACATGTATGTTCATCATACAACTCACTGAAGAATTCCTTGCTTGGGCAAGTAACAGTTGAAGCATTCTCATCAATCAGTTTAAATTTGCCTTGATGTGATTTTGGTAGAATTGTAGAGGATATAAAATAGGCGATTACTGGTAACATTTTAAATTGTAATGTTCTAAATTATTTTGTATGCGTCGCTAACTGGTAACCCCTTTTGCATAGAAACTACTACTGCAAGAGGGCTACCAGTTAGAGACGCATACTGTACATACAAAATTGTAAATATATACATAGAAAACATCCCAGACCCGAGTCGGGCCCGTGCCCCGGATACGGAACTTCCAAACTTATTAAACGACATCATAATATGTGACAGTTTCATCAAAACATCGGATCCTTCAATAAGTAAACTTTTTATCGCAAGAAATCATTATCTTTGCATTTTTAGCTTTTAAAAAAATTGCCATGATTAAATTTAGACTGATTTCAGCTGTTTATATAATAATTAAATATCACTATATATTGGCGTTTAAATTATGGAATACATAACATAAGCTTCTTAATTTTGGTGTAGATATTCTATACATAGATACCTATTCTTTTTTAGATATGACAAAATTCAGTCAAATATTTTTTTAGTCTTCTTAATTAATTGCTCGGTAACTAATGAGGTGGGGCGGCAAAAAGTGATCATACACTTGTCAGGGCCGCGGTATAATGCTGATTAGCTGATAAACCCACGGCAATGCTGTATCGCTGGATCTTCAAGCAAAAATGTTTAGTTTGCAGTCTTCTTTCTCTTTCTGTTCTTTTTACTTCGACGGTACCAAAGTACTTCAACGATCAGCCTGAAAATCACAAAAGAATCCATTAGAAATCTGAGATAACTTAGTAAAAACACCTCTATCACTAGTCCACAATAACCTTTCAATAAAACACGCACTCGTCGAACTTCCCCCAACGACCATCTATTCTACGTGTCCTTAAGCTGAAATGATAAATATTATAATCCATGATTAATTATTTCTACTTGTAAACTATTTTTATTTTCTTTCTTTCTTTTTCTGTTAAAGTGTTGTAGTTAATAACTAATAGTAAAACAATAAAGTGTTAATCTTCTCTGAGTGAGAGATAAGATAGGAATTAGCATCAATAGCTTTGATAGTAAATAGAGATACCTAAAATGGCTCGCAGCTAATTCATTTTCTTAAGATAGTTTTATGAAACGATAAAACAGGTCTGGAACAATAAAATAAATGTTTAGTTTTCTTCTTGCGTTACAGTTTGATCTGAACAATAAATAACTACTTACTGCTTATAAAGACTATTTATTTAAAAAAAAACCTCTTATAAATATATAACAATTTTATGCGTTGAGCATAAAATAAATAGTAGGCTAACAAACAAAACGAAACCGTAAAAAACTAATTATTAGATGTAGCTATAGAACATAACCATCCTGCCGCAGTTCGGTAATTATTGTATCATGGAGTTACTCCTTACTTCCTTAAACTCTAAAATCCCCCATTTATATAATTTTCAAACAGTAAGAAGGGCTTAGATCCCTATGGCGGCGATGTCCCTCATTGGTTGTAGGACTGTGGACGGCTGTTAACTATCTGTGTTCAATTCCAGAGAAAACCACTTTCAATTCCATTTAGCAAAGCATTCTAAGCTCAGAGAGATACGGACGGGTACATATATGTAGATGACCCACACTTATGGGTTTAATAATAAAAAAATATTTCTATAAGTAAAAAATTACCTATTGTTTTTTTTTTTGTATGATAATCAAACTTCTGTTCACAGAATAAATCTACTTTCCAGTAGTCCGTATGTCTCCAAAAGCTTTTGATGATATTTTCATTTGTTTTGTGATGTAATGTTTCTGTATTATTTATTCTGTCTGTTATGAGCATGTTTGACTAGCATTAGTTTGTAAATGTAAATGTATATGTGGTTATAATAACAACATAAGAGATGAAAGAAATCGTCAAGAAAATTGTTCTCTAAAATACCGTTATGGTGTATTTTTTAACTCTTCATAATAATATACAGTTTTTGTAAATCCTAATGCTGACATAATATCGTATTATTAATGATGTTATTTGCCATGTTTCTTGCCATAGCAAAATTGACGAAAATAGGATCTATATGACTCCATAAAGTAAAAATCAGACAGACACAAGTAGCTATAGTAATGCATACCAAGTCTTAAATCTTTCATAGATTTTTGTTTTTTAGTGAAAAATTAAAGATTCTTCTTACCATTTTCAAAAATTAAGAAAGAAAACATTAAAATGAATTGTCAGAACGCACACGATAAATTTTGTAGAAAATACAGGAACATCTGGTCTTAAACGAAGGCGAGATATAGAAATTACAACGCCACCGGCCAAAAAGGTAATTTCAAATCTAGATGAAACTTCTCCGTCCATCCAAACGGTACAGTCGCGCATGTTTCAATTTCACTTATGTTTGTATTACGTATATTATCTGGGTAGCTCAAGTAGGTACCAAATAGCCTTGTTTTCTAGCATTGTTTTATGGATTTTTCCGCGGGAATACGTATTTGCCGCGGTAATAAGAACTTCCTTGATGAATAGACTGTCTAAAAATCATTTTTGAAAGTTATTTTATGATTCTTATGATTTCTATTTATGATTTTAATGATTTAAATTTATGAAAGTTCATAGTTTTATAAATTGATGACAATGGTTCGTTACCCTTTGTCACCCCCATAACTTTTAAACGGCACAACCGATTTTCATGAAACATGTCTAAGAACACTCGCGCCAAACTCACCTTTCATAAAAAAAAAAAACTAAATTGAAATCAAATTGTCTGTGGTTTGTTTTTATTGTGCACTTAGAACGAGACAATATTTCTGTGGTTTTGAACGTTTCTAATGCAGCTGTAAGATTAAGAGATAGATAAAAAATATATATATTTCCGGACAATCCGGCTGAATGGGGGGAAAGAGGTCTCGTGGTCGCTTTAAACAAGGTGGTCGGACCTCATCTCAAATAAGACTCAGTCCACCATTGCCGACTGCTCCCGCAACGCAGCTAACAGATAATAATTAAATTACATATATTAATATTCCACGTAAGAGTTCCACGAATTCGCAACATCTAGCCCCGTGCCGTGGTAAGGTTACCACGGGGCTTCTAAGCTCGTGTTACGGATCGAGTACCCTAGTACGGGTACAGCTAGGTACTAGATATCTGATATACTTAATAAAGTAGACATGCAGTCCACCATTTAGGAATGATTAAAATGTAATGTAAATATGTATTACTAATAAAAATAACATCTGATTTGATGTTTTAAACTAGACGAGATATGTATTTACATTATCTTCTTGTTGATAAGCATGCATTTATAGATACACTCGTAGTAGGTTAATCTACTCAAGGTCACGGCATTGAAAATATCTCTTTAACGGTGGGGTACATTAACGGGCTACGGGGAATGTGTGTGGCCGGATATATCAGTATAGATACTCGTAAATAAATGTCCTTTACGCTTCAGTAGGTATTTGTGAATTCGTATGATAATTTTACGATTTCGCAATTTAGGACACCCACCGAGACTTGTTTTGGCAGAATTAAGCGTGCTATGGACGATCTACACGTCCCATATGGTGAACACACGTACAGAAGATTTATAAAATATGTTCCGTAGTTCCAGAAAATACTCTTTAATAATTAATTCGTTTGCGATGTTTCTTGAAGAAGAGAATTACAGAAGATAAGTGTACAATAAGAAAATGTATTTCTAATATTCACTATAACATTTTATCATCAATTTTATTAAGAAATATAATATAGGATAATGAAATCATCGTTAAAATAACGCTTTTGAAATAATAAAAAGAATGAGAAACTAAAAGGAGGCTTGCATTGTTTTTCTTATAATATGGTGAGTAGACTCTTGATGTGAGATAGACTAAACACAGTCTGGTAATGAACGAATTCCAAATATGAATGCTGAATGGTTTTCAGAACTTAGTTTTTTTTGTTTAAAAGGTGAGTCTGGCACTAGTGCTCTTAGACATGTTTCATGAAAATCGGTTGTGCCGTTTAAAAATTGTGGGGGTTAGAGTGGGGAATTTGTGCGCAATAATTGATTTTACAGCAAAAAGTTGTATTTTAATAAATAAGCCGAAATAAGTAGCCTATGTGTTAGTCTTATATGTAAGCTATATTATTATGAAAATTCATCAAAATCAAGTACACCAGCTCCAAGTAAAAACACACAGCACGTGTGTTTTATTTACGCGGAAAACAAACGGCCCTTTTCCGCGTTATAATGGATGAAGTATACTTAACCAACAACATATTTATTTGAATAAAGATTAATATTATTATGTTGATACAACTTAAACAAATTATTTCGGATATGGAGCTAATGTAACCGCGGCGAGGTTCAGCAACTCCATAGAAATATCATAGATATCTCTAGTGGATTTCCGCGGTATGCACGATGTTATAGCGCGATAAACCTCATCTGCAGTTGCCTGCTTGTTCCGGCCTCTGGTTTTTGTCCTATTTCTTAGTCTGAAATTACGATTAGTCCGGCCGAAATGAGCCGCGGTCATCCGTAGTGGATGGCCGTGTGAACGGACCGTTAGATAAACAGCGTAAGAAAATTATGTTTGTTTGTTTTTTTACATAGATATGGACATTACGATAAATATAGGTAGTATAATGTATTAGAGTAAAAATATAGATCCAAATTAACCATTATCTCGTTTTCGTTAATCGAGCAGCCTTTTGTGATTTATTTTGTGAACTTATTTTTTACTTACGATTTTAAGAAGTTAAGACTGTCAAGAACTTCCAAATATTGTTATCTATTGGCAAATTTGCGTATAACGTAACATATTTCTTAACGGCTCGATCAGAAATAAGATACTTTATGGGCATTCCGGGATACTCAGAACTTCGGGGAGCAGTCTCTGGTGGTAGGCTCCAGCCGCGGCTTGTCATTTTGTAAATTACATGTGAGACAGAGATTTAAAGATTTCCGGTTATTCTTCAACATTGTTACCCCTCTTAACTTTTTAACGAGTCAACCGATTTTCATTAAACATAAATAAATAAATAATAATAAAATTACCATTAATTACAAGATTTCTTCACAGCTTATCTTAAATAGACTCAATCTCAAGAAGCTGGTAAATGGTTGTAACTTCCCATTGGAGCAGGATCATCGGGTCATCAACGGTCCATCCACCGCTATCTAGGTAAGCTTATGGATTTATTTTATGGAAAGCACAGCTCATTTTATCCAAATACCTACTATCAACACAAAACAGTCCATTTTGCTTAAGTAAATGTTTGAATATTATATTTAATTAATCACAAATATATTTTTTACCTTTGACTTGTCCGTCTATAACGTTGATTACCATCATTAGATAACTTTTTGCACACAACAACTGCTCGTTTTAAGTGTGATATGCATCCCCCTGCCCATTGTACTTCATTTCAGTTAAAATTCTATTCGTACCTACTTTCAGGCAGATTGTAAAGAATGGTAGGTATAGTTGGAAATGAATATATCAAAAACGTATTACAATCAAAAATGTTTATTTTATGAAGACACTTTTAATGCGATTAATGTTACACTTAATTAATGCGATTAAAATAGCAGATATATCCAACCAAGATATGCGGGTTATGATAATTATTTATCTTCTATACATATTATAATTTAAAGTCCCCTGCCGTGTCTTTATGTGCGTGATATACTCAAAAGCTACAATACGGATCTTCATGCAGTTTTCAGGAATAAATAGAGGAAGGTTACATGTACAATGTGTGAAAATTTGTTTAATTATGATGATAAAATGTTAAAGGAGTCGGAAAAAATAAAGCAATTAAATTTTAGATGAGAATGGGGTTGAGCGATTATTTAATTTGACAAATCTCGTTGCTTTGGACATCTATCAGATATTATAAAAAGTTGTTTGAAGACCTTAATGTTCAGTAACTTATTTAGCTGAATTTATGTTTTAGGTGTTACATTCTCAAATAACAAAACAAATGGGTCAGGAGAATTACAAGAGATACACTTGGTTCCTGAGCCAGTGTTTGTTCTCCCGACTGACGGCTCGAGAATATTTGCAGATTTTCGGATTTCCTTTCCCACTCTCACCCCCATAACTTTTAAAAGGCACAACTGATTTTCATGAAACATGTATAAGAACACTCGCGCCAAGCTAACCTTTCATACAAAAACAGAAGATCCCCCTGCTGAAACCATCCTGGAAACAAACAATAATTATTAGGAAATGTTCAATTCAATTTATTTATTCCATTTAGACAACAAGTACCAAATGTACTTCCTAATAGACAACAAGTACCAAGTGTACTTCCTAATAGACAACAAGTACCAAGTGTACTTGTTGTCTATTAGGAAGGAAATATTACCTATGAATTATCGCCGGTATCATTTATTTATTAGTGAGATGATAACTACAGGCTCCTCTCTCTGTAGCCCACACCTCTTTTTTTTCTTTTTTTTTATGCTCGATAAGTCTTCATTTGACCACAATCTCACCTGATGTAAAGTGACGATGTGGTCTAAGATGGGACATGAAGACCTAGACGGTAGATGGCATCTCCGGGCCACATTACGAAGCACGAAAAAATCGCTTTCTCCACCCTCTCATTGCTTAGGGAGTTAAAATGACTTTTTTTAATGATTTGCTAGTCGTTTTACTCGTGCAGACTCTGGGTCAAGCACACCAAACATTCTTGGAATACAATAACTATGACTTACATTTAATGCCAATGTGTAAACAGCAATAAAGTATTAAGTATTGGAAAATACAGCACTATTAATGGCCATTTTTAATTAATTGGAACATAAATACTGAACTATTTAATTATTTATCTCCCATCATGATTATTGATTACACAACTATTGTTGGCAACGCAAACAATATCTGAAATGTTATCTTCAACATTAACCAAAGTCTAACATAACATTGAATAAGATTGTTTTGACAGTTGGTTTAATTTTTACACTGTGTTGAGAAGCTAATTATCTGCTAGTACAATTAAAACGATTATTAAGAAAAACTTCCGATTCCAATGCTTTAATTTCCTTAAAAGTGAAATATCCTAATATTTAGTAATGTGCACCCGATGCACTTTCATTTTTTACCCCGCTCAAGTATATTTGCTCGATGCTCGGCCCGCTTATTAGTTAAATACATTAATTATTTCTGCGCATTTATTTTACGATATATTATCGTTAAATTTAATTTAAGTAGTTTGTGTCTTAGTGTTGAATATTCCCAATTGACGTTAGGGTTAGTAATTTATGGTAACTGGTTATTATCAAATAATCGGGAATTTTATAAATGCAATGATTTTTTTATGTTTTTATGTGGTAGTTTTTATAATGGATAGCTCAGGTTTAGTTATATATTATCTAGTGACGAAATTAAAAACTTAATAGTGGATATATGATGGAGTCCAATACAAATGTACCTATCACAGATTAATCAAGCCCTGACTAGATCTCGAATAAGTGTTGGCCCTAAAAAATATGCCTGTAAGACAAGATATAACATAAATAATAGACAATTTTTGAAAAATATTTTGGAGTGTGTTTAAGTTGAATTGAGGTTTAAGTTGAAGCGGTAAGGTTCATTTTCCATTGGTAGTAGTTGTGTTTTTACGCCTGTTTGGATTGAAAGTAAATATTCCAAATATTCCCTGTATTTGGAATAAAAGGGACAAATACATGAGTCATGGAAAAAAGGCAGGTATCGTGAAGTGATTTTTGTGTGTTAATGTTTGATGAGGGCTATAAGACATAAAAATGTATAGGTTCATTAACTGAATTTTCAGTGAGTATTGGTGGAATTCACAACATGTCATCATGATTAGGTTTTATCATGCTGTGAAAGATCACATAAAACACAACCGAAACGAAAACGCAGAAGTATTCTATTTCTCTGCCGTCCCTATCATAAGTGCAATTACTAGGTAAAAGCTACTTTCGAGAAAAACGCGCATAAAGATTTTTTTTTGTTTTTCATGTATCTCAATTTCTATACAAGGTATCGACTTGAAACTTTCACAAGGCTATAGATTAAAATGTGTAGAATATTATGTAGTACCTTGAATTGGTAAAAGTGTTGGCTTAGTAAGGAAAGTCATGGCTGGCAACAATGTTGAATTGGCATTGGTGGACACGTTGTATCGCAATTTATTTCACGAGTCGTACATCAGTTAGTGTGCTTACCATTTGTAGACAAAAACGAAACAACAATGCTTATTTTTAAATTAAATCAAGAGAATAATAATAAAAATATTTAATTTGTGCCACAATAGAAAAACTTAAAACTAGAGATGGGTAATATTAACATTTAGGCAACAAAAAAAGTAGACGCTCAGCATTTGATCCATTTAGGTACCTACAGTTCAACGATCAAATTAAGACTTTTGTTGTTAACCAGATGCATCTTAGACATCATATATCTTTACGCATGCGTCATGACACCTCCTTCTTTTTAAGAATTCGGTTTTAAAACAAACAAGACTTCTTTTGATTACAACCTTATCAAATTATGTCCTAACGAGCGATTCGTAACCAAGAAAAACAGAACTTTTAACCTCAGAAAAACACAATACAATAGTTAAATAACAATTAACATAAGTAAATACAAAATGTTTACTAAGCCTAAAGGTGGGTACAGACTATGTAACATATTACCTACATGTTATTTTAACATGTTTTATATCATTCAGTGTCCGCTTAATGCTGTAGTTATTGGCCGATTATTTATTGCCAGCGTGTTTTAAAAGACATTTAGCATTGTTGCTGGTTCGTTTCGGTTGTATCGTGTTTCCTTCTGAGTCTATCTAAAGATAAGAAGAAATAAAACCCCACTGTGGTTGTCCTAAATCAGTTGATTTTTTCGGTTTTTGTTTACATCATATACAGAAACTCTTCTTGTGTTTACTATCTACGCTAGTGCTGCTCTCTGGCGCAAGCACATTATAGTTATATCCTATAATGTGCTTGATATATCCCACATTATTCAATGATGTTGATGCTTGAATTACTGTAAGCATATTCTAAGCTGTATGTAGTTACATTTTATACTATGTATTTGTATACCCAGAGTAAATAAATATATACCGGTATATTTAAACATAGTAATAATTATTAAAGCTGTATAAGACTCATACTTTCTTCGATAGATAGAACAAAACCGTAACAAAACCATAAACTAGTGACTAGTGTGTAAAAAAAGAATTCTTGGTTTTTGATATCTTACTATTGATTTATCATTTGTACCTAATCATTGCATTTATCAGTTCATAAAATACAATCTAGTCGAAACCCCCAGTTGAACTTATTTATTATAATTGCTTTTTGCAATCGTTCATCAATTTTAACAAGTGTGACTCAAGTAATATTTTATATACAAATATCCATTGAGTAAGCTTTCAAAAAAAACCAAAGTGATTGTTGTCTTATGTATAATACAAATGCGTCGTTTAAACCTTGCAGATGCTGTGTGAGTAGTCCGGAAATATTTATTTATTTATAACAAAAAATATATATTCAAAGGAGGTTCCCATACAACAAACGTGATTTTCACAAGTTTAAGCACCGTTGCGCGAGGCCAGTAATACCACTCAAACTGTTTTTTTTTAAATGTGTATAAGCTGTAGATGAGTCCGTCACTTACGTATAAAATTTATTTACTATACAATTAAAAAACCCAAGCCAAGTATAAAGTGCTTGCATAACTTAAGTGTTTATAAATAATAATTATAATAATACATTTTAATATTTGAAAAAAAATTATTATTATCATTATTTACAAACACGGCGGCCCTCGGCGGGAATCGAACCCGCCACCTCTTGGGCCGCACTGATGCCTGAAGTCTTCTGTTAAACAGAATAACAACAAAATTATTCCATTTTGTTTTCTAACTAGGGGATTTCTAACACCGACATAGCCAGGCCGATATACTCCTTGAAAGGGCAGTGGGCAGGCCATTTATTTAACGTTACGAACTTTGTAGATAGATTTTTTGTTATAATTTATCCTTTCAAACCGCGAATGCAGATCAAAACCTGCATAGGCCTCATCATTTTCATTTGGGTGTTTGCCTTATCTGTGACGTTCAAGCAAATGAAAAAACATATAATTTTCATTATCAAGCAAACCTGCACCGAATATTTTGAAAGAGATCTAAAAATTATTTTTATGGGCATGAAAAAAGTTAATTAACTATTCAAATTAAAAAAACTCCTGTGTATCAATAAATATGGTTTGCGCAATGCTAACCTATGGCACTATGGCAGACATGATTTTTCGGGATGATTTTATAAAAAAAAGCACGAAATTGCATTTATTATTGTTCAAAGTAAAAGACCAATTAATACTGGTTTTATTGGACAAAGAAATGCATTGTTATTTATTTGAGGTACAAAATTAAAGCGGCCTCTTACCTCCTACCATAAGTTGATAAAAACTCCATAGGCCTTACTTGTCCTATGATCTATTTAAGCTCTAAGCTTGTGTTACGGGTACTAATTATCTGATATACTTAATATAATAGTCATACATAATATAGATATTTTTTTTTATACATATTAAACACCCAGACCAAGGAAAAAGTCAATGTAAACATTTACGAAATATTTTGGAAAACAATGCGTACTACGCAGATAAGGTTTTTCATTCGAATCTTGATTATCTAAACACGCACTATTATTTATTTGTGTCATTTTGTATTTATCTACGAGTCATGGAAACTTTGTCGATATTATTATATATCCCCGACGTTTTTGATCTCTTCTAGAAGGAATTTTTATCAGTTAAGCAAAATGAATAATTTAATTTTCTTGCTACACAAATTAACACGAAATAATATCACTGATAGATAAACTAAACGGACATTTGATAACAGACTCTGACTATCAATCTATAAGATTGACATTCGATTGTAGCAATATCATCGTCCTTGAAGTTGTCCTAACAATCAAAAGAGCATAAGCACCAGCTGTCGATGCTCACAATGAACTTAAACGCAATAACTATAGAGTATACAATGGTTTGGTTGCAGATGGTGATGAAGACGTTATGGAGGTGGAAACTTGGTTCAAATTGTAAATAAATGAATAAACATTTTAATACCGCCATATCGTCAAAAACTTCGTAATTTAACCAAAAAATGGCAGACATTAATAGTTTACCAAAAAAAAAAAATTTCAAGATATTTTTATGTTACCATTTAAATTATATTAAGGATGAAATATGGATGGATAAACACGAAATAGCACAACATACTACTGCCAACATTATTTGAATTGAGCATTATTATGTCTTATTCATAATATAATATTTTGAGAAAATCCTTTAGTAGTTTCTGCGATTAGGGCGTTCAAACAAACTCCTCAGTTTTATAATATTAGTATAAGCTAAACCTGGTGCCTTTAATTATTTTGTTATTTTTCATTATTTTTATTTTTTATTATTAACAAATAATTTATGACGATAGCCACGACGATTTTTGTTTTATTCTTCGAACCAATTGCCCACTTAAATGCTGCGCATAATGCCAGAAATGAGCCAACTGGCTTAGTAATAAACTTTGCACTTTAAGCTATCTAGAAGCTTTGGAGAAATCGCTTATATCCTAAGATCAGGTAATCTCCGCGAGCTGTGAAGAGGCACGCCTCGATAGAAAAGATATTCGAGCAAGTTTACGGAAAGGGGAGAAAATTTGCAGTGATAATTAAGTTTAAAACGAAACAAATTATAACTGGCTTGCTTTCTATGACTTACAATGGCAAAAAAGTTTCGTTACAACTTTTGGCCTTAATTTTTCCTAAAATTACTGAACCATACTATAATAAACTACCTACTAAATATTAGACTTCAAAACATAAAAAGCTATTCGTTGGACTGTTTTACTTAATATTTTACTTTGCCCAGTTTTGGAGTCAAGAATGTATTTTTTTTAATATCATGATATTTTAAAAAATACTCGGTAGATTTATGACATCATTTTTTTTTTAAATGTGTAAGAAAGTGTACATAATTTGACTTGGATACGAAATCTATGGACAAAAGTCATGCATGATCAAGAGGTTTTTATTGAGATTTGTCTTTGATTATTTGCGGCACATAACTGATTTCATAATGTTTGAACCCCATTAATTTCTCTACCTAAGTAACAGTTTAAATTCTATTTAATTTTTGAGCATTTTATCAAATTGTATGTGGCGACGCAACCGTCGTGATTTGTTAAAATAGTGCTGCTTGATAGCAATATCTTTCAAGCGTGCTTCTTTTTGCAGGATATACAAAAATAAAAGTTTGTTTGTTTGTTTGTTTGAACGCGCTAATCTCCGAAACTACTGGTTTGAATTGAATAATTATTTTTGTGTTGGATAGTCCAGTTATCGAGGAAGGCTATAGGCTATATAACATCACGCTACGACCAATAGGAGCAAAGATATAGTGGTAAACGTGTAAAAAACGGGAAACAAGCTCGACTATTTGTTCCTCAAAAAGATCCTATATTATTATTATTTTTAAAGTCTTTACTTTTCCTTAACTTATTCACTGTATGAATCTGCAGCATCTCAGTGTCCCAGGGTTCATACCAGATTAAAGCAGAGCCCTTTAGGACCTTACCGGCTTTAGCGACCGTAGTGATGCTACTCAATCTCAGATCCTCGGCGATAAGAGCTGCTACAGTTGCACCAGCCTTCTGCACGATTGTTGTTTTTATCGGGATCGGGAAATGGATATTTCCAATGTATGTTTCCTACTAATTACTATATTATAAGTAGTTTGTTTTTACGTGTCTTAGTTTTGTGTATGCAAAAGAAAGAAATAAATGATTGAATACGGAATAAACATACGTTTGTGAGGATGTAAGTAGTAATTGGTCTAAGAGCAAATAAATGGAGCGCAAAATGCGATGGAGTGGATAATTATCCGTAATCGAAGATAAGTTACTAATGACAGTTTTCTCTCGTGGGAAAATAAATAAATTCAATCAGGTGTGTAATTCTAAATTAAAATAAGGTAAGTTATTCTAGGTGTTTGTATCTTTAATTAAATTATTTAATGATTAACCCCCGACCAAAAAAGAGGGGTGTTATAAGTTTGACGTGTCTGTCTGTCTGTCTGTCTGTCTGTGTGTCTTTCTGTCTGTCTGATCCTTTGCAGAAAATTGTAAGTGTCGTTAGTATCTCCCCGTGATCATGTGTGCGGAGGCGTACAGGGTGGGTTAGGTCTTGAAAGAAAGAAATAAAGAAAAACATTTATTTTGGACCTAAATTTCGCAGTCATAAGCCTCCGTTCCGTTACACAGAATATCATTTTTAACCCCCGACCAAAAAAGAGGGGTGTTATAAGTTTGACGTGTCTGTCTAAAGTTATGCTTAGTGGATGGGGACTTAAGTAAATCATTTTTCTAAGTTAGTTAGTTTATGGGTACCTTTTCGAGTAAACTGTTGATAAAAAAAATGGGTATTTTGAAAAAACAAAGTAGCCTTAAAGGCATTATGCCTTAAAGTAAAGTATATATGCAGGTAATTTTACGTTTTTTCATGATTATGATTCTATGACAAATGAAGTATAATTAAAATAATAAAATAAATCAAATTTAGCAAAGAAGAGAGTGTAGTTCCATTTAAGATTGACGTAAAAAGTAGGCAATAAAGTTTATTTTTCCCAATTTTCGGCAATTTTCCTTCATAAATTTTTTGCGTGCCCGGCGACTCATTTTCTTTTTCGGTCTCACCATTAGATAGATAGATAGATAATATCTTTAATATTTTCGGACGAATCACACAGCATCACCTAACCCCAAACTAAGCAGAGCTTGTACTATGGGTGACTGATATACTACATGGATACATTTTTTTTTTGTAAATACATACATATCGTTGGTTCCCTGCGACACAGCCGCAATCCAAAAATGTCCAAAATCGTTTTTATTGCATAAATGCTCCTAAAATTGACCGGTTTATGCGTTGCAGCGAAGACACCCATGCTTTTATCCATAGTTTTCACAAAAACACACAAGCGCCCTTTTGGTTTTACCTAATTTAGTCGGTTAGTTCGGAGCGATACGGCCATTTTTTTAGTTGCAACCAGGACTTCCGAACAATTTCAAGTTTTTGTAATGAAAATTATAATCGAAAGTGCCGTATTTTGAGTTATGGCTGCTTTGATCTAAAAATTCAGGTGAGTACCAGAATATTTTATAAACTAAGGGGCCTTATTTTGTGTTGCGACCGCTTTAATTATAAATTTTAGTAAGTATGTAGTGATATTTTTGAATGTGACCGCTTTGAATATAAATAACAAGGCAAAGTCTTTTCTGTTCTTCTAATCAAAAGAGCTGTTTTTGAAATGCGACTGTGTTTTATATAATATTACTGTCATATGAGGAATAACTTTTAAAGCTAAAATGGCTATTTCAAAAACTAGCTTCTACCGGCAGCTTTGTACACGTTGTTCTTGGACAACAAGCAGCCAATGTGATTATCCTGGTCTATATCTATAATAAGCGAAGTTAATGCCTGATCACTACTCGTTGTTTATTGCTTTGAATAGGTGACAAACATCCCATAAATCCAAAATACTTACTAATTTTTTTTAAATCAGTGGGATTGGCTGTTGTAAGGCTTTCACGTTTTAACTTTTCTTCATAGATACAAGATAGCTTTTTTATCACAATGTACAGATGTAAAATAATGGATAGATGTAAAAAAATCAAACTATGGAAATAAATAATTTTGTATCTTGTATCTTGAATGCCTAGATAGGAAATTATAGATAGAAACTACGACCTTAGACTTTGTGGTTTAAGTAGGGTGTTGGTGGTGGTGGTTTCTTTATTTGTATAATATTTTACAGAATGGAAAGAAGAACTCAAAGAATCCTTAACATGGTAGCAGAAAACCAAGCTTTGCACTCATCATCAACATACCTAACTTTGTTGTGGAAGAAAGCGTTTGCGAAAATGATTCAAGTGCAACAGATTTTTCATCAGATGATAGCGTCAAAGATCCCAATTTCCAATTAATTTCAAAGAATAAAATATATGAATCAATCTCTGATGTAGCTATTTTACCAAAACCGGTCTGGATCCTATCCTATCCTGGATCTGGATGGGCCTATCAAGAGCTCCAACATTACCAACTAAAACAAAAAAGCCACCGAAGGTCGGAAACTAACGCTCAGCAATATGCCCCAGCTACTCAGTGTTAATTCTCAGCAACACAGCAGTATTCAGGAAGAACCCACATACCCTAATACTGACATCTGATATTAATAACCATACTCTTAGCTTCGATTCTCCGGCTGCCATTATTGATTCTGCACCCCTAGCGTTGATTTACCTAGTGTGGAATCGATAACTATTGATGAGGTTGTGCCCCGGAGATCACGAAAAAGAAAAACGTAAAGCAAGATGATACATTTCAGTGTCGAAAAATAGAAAATATAAAAATATATTCAATAAGTACATAGCTAATTTTAATATAAATCTGACTTAGTTCCTAAAATAGTTTGTAATAATAACTTACGTAACTAAAAATAACAACATGACTGACTAGGCACTAATATGATGGTCACATTGCTCTATCATTACAATTACGAGTACAAGAATAAGTACGCAGTTTAGAGTTATTATCTTTGTCTCTAAGTATTTACCTAAGTTATAAAATATTAATTGTAACACAGATAATTTAATTTTTGTATAATTGCTAAGCATTTGAAAACAAAGTTGATTAATATCTTTTAACTAATGGTTAGGTAAGAATACTCATTCTCAAAGTAAGAAGTATTTTATAATTATACATAAGAAATAAGACTTGTTATTAAGACTGGTTGATTGGCTAAGCCAAGTTTTTTAGTAATTTCTATCTCATTTTATTGATTATAATGTTTCTTTTCTGATAAGTATTTAAACAAGATCTCAAATCGTAATTTATGATCTTAAAAGTATAATTTAATTAAAGTTTGAAAAGTCGTTATTAGAAAATAATGTCTAAATGACTTAGAAGTAAAAATTTAATGATAAGAGTATTTCATAGTGTAGCATGCTATTCCTTTCTTTGATTACTTTTTAATTTTTCAGTATATAATGTTTATTTTTTTAAATAAACTATATAGATTTCGTCAGATGCGCCGTTTTATTCAATAATTTCATCAACAAATCTTAATATTTTTTATATTCTAAACGGACTTATCTTGCTTTATACGTGTTTGTGTTAAAGCTACTCTTAAATTAAAAATACATACTGGTTAAGGGGCAAAAGACGCAGGGAACGTTATACTTTAATCATATAATTTAAAACCATTACCATCCGAAAAATTAAAAAAACCTGTTGCAAAAACTTTGACAGGCTCTACTGAAAAAACAGAAATTTTGGAATGCGGCTGTGTCGCAGGGAACCAGCGATATATGTAATTAGAAATCATCAAGACGAAAATTTAATTATTATTCGCTAGATTTGATTGTTTTCTGTAATATTAGGCAATAGTTATTTTGTTTTCGAGACAAGTAATATGGTACTGAGATACATAATGCTCAAACATTGAGAATTCAAATGCTGTCTCCGAGTGGAACTCCTGCTCTGTCCGGTGGATTGGTGAGGAGAGATTTGGGTTATCTGAAATAGATTAGTAGAAATAAATGTTTTGATTACAGAATTTATATGCAGTTACACACAAATGCATCACTTGTCCTATTAAATAATAAACTGTAATGCAATGCATAATTAGTAGCAGTAAAAAAAGAATAATACTAACCCTATTCTTACCTACCTATTTTTATCTTACATTAATTTCTTATATGAAAATAAAAATTTTAAAGAGGCACATTTTAAGTTTCATTTAATATTTAATAAAATATGTTGATAAAAAATGTTTTATGTTAACTAGAACTTAATAATTTTTAACTAGCTGTTCATGTCAACGGACGAGTTTATTGTTTTCATTTCGAGGTATTTCTTGTAGAGAATGTCCAGAATAGCTTGAAGAAGCTACTAACGATCTCAAAATCGGACGGAAATGTTCGAGAGCCATACCCAAATCGACTGATACTAATACATATATTCTATATCCACTGACATGTCCAGCTGAGTGCGTATGCAAAAAAAAAAAATCTGTAAAAAAATATAAAAAAATATTTATAAATATTTCCAGGATAAAAATAACTGTTGATACGTAAACATCAAAAGTAAGATACGTTGCAAAAACATTTACTGATTGCAATATGTCTTTGTGTTTACAGTTATGTCTAAAATTGTTAACTTTATTTTTTGCTTCGCCGATATAGTTTGACACGAGATGACCTGACTAATGAAGATATCATTTGTAAGTAAACACTTCATTACGAGAACAATTACAATTGAACAAACATTTTTGATTCGTATATTTATACGGTAAGGTAGTGATTTACCGGAATTTGGACATGAACCGCGACATTTTCAGAATACCTTCAATATTTATTTTGCAATTATCTCCTAAGAAAATGAGAGAAGAAGGGCGCAAGATCTATTATACAGATGAGACATGGATAAACGAAGGTAATTATTCAATTACACTTATTTTTATCTTTCTCAGTAAATAAATACATGATAAATTACAAAAGCAAGGTTCTGAGACAGTATGGTTTATCTTATAAAATAGATCAAACCTAATGCCATGTTTTCTAGCTTGCTATTTGTATCATTCATTCTGTCCTACAGGATAATTCTCCGATTTATTGCAAAATGCAATGTTAAATTGTTGATTTTGTTTGTTCAGAAAGCTCTTATAACTTGTAAAATCATGTACTTATGTGACTTAAGCTATGCTTAAAGCCGCCTACCTCAACTTGAGAATGTAATTAATATAATAAAATATCTCGTATGCCGAGTTAAAGTTAATTTAATATTCGACTTGTCCTTAGTGGGTTGTTGAAAAACAAAGTCGTTAAATTTTATACCAACAACAAAAAGAACAACAATACACTCTGTATTGTAAATTACAAAGGCGAGTCTCTCGAAAAACTAAGTAGGTCTCGAACAACCATCCAAATAAGACCTTGTGCAAATGAAGGCTTATATAGGATTAAAAAAACACACTTTTAAACCTATATCTTCACAAACTTTCGCGTCTATACTATTAATAGGATACAGCAGTCTGTAGTTCTTAACAATTTTGACAGTAAAAAGTCTCTAAAAATAAAAATTAAAAACTATTTTCTTTCTTCTTCGCTAATAAATTTCAAATTTGCCAAGTTTCCCCGGCTCTGCAGGCAAAGGATGTTTTTTTTTAAATAACAATTATGTGGGCATAGACTATTCATAGTGCTTTCCATAAATTTACAGAGTAGGCACTAATAATCTAAACATGGAACAAATAGGCCAAAGTTCCGACCTTATTATCGATAACCCAATATTGTTAGTAAAGTTACTTTAAAACCAACACAAGCTTACCCCCTTAATATGCGAAATAGTCAACTAAATCATTGATTGGTTTGTTTGAGCTCGCTTGAATAATTATTTTACTGTTAGATTAGAAAGAGACAAAGTTCATGCTAACTTAGAGAGCTCGTTGTAAGCTCGGTATTGTTATGTAGATTATCCAGAAATATTTATTTATTACTATTTTATACTGTACGCAGAATCCGCGTGGTCAACCTGTTCGATTTTACGTGTCTACAAGATTATCTATCCAGCTTCGATTACGTAACTAATAGAAAGTGAACCATTGTATCTCGCGGTTCAATAATGTAATGGAAAATTACAATGATTTATTTACTTTAGCCAGTCACGAAAGCCATAAATTCTAATAATCTAAATAAAACATTTACTAAAACCCCCGATTCCAAATCCTAAGTTCCCTTTAAAGTAAAAAGATGACTTTTTACTTTAAAGGGAACTTTATAGTATGGCAAGAAATCATTATCTTTGCATTTTTAGCTTTTAAAAAAATTGCCATGATTAAATTTAGACTGATTTCAGCTGTTTATATAATAATTAAATATCACTATATATTGGCGTTTAAATTATATTGATAACTGCCGTAGTTTTGATGATATGGGCTCTTAAAGTCATAAAAAGTTTAAAACTGATTTTGCCACACTTTTGGATTTGTCGGTTAATGACTTCTTGCAATAAGCCGACGATATGAAATTTATTAATATAATAATTTTAAACCCCGATACGCAACTTTGGATTTATCGTTTTGAAAACTTTATGTGCGCTTTAAATCACGTGCTTTAACAATGAAATCTGATATTTATAATACTTCATCGTGAACGGGTAAACTCGATGTTCTTGTCTACATAGATACACTAGCGGCCCGCCCCGGCGTCGCACGGGTATAAAATTTTCCCGGAAATTATTCGAATTTTTCTCGTCATCGTATCCTATTATTTAAGTTCTCTGTGTATATTGGACCTGAAATGTTTTTTTTTTTTTTATTTATCAAGTCGATAGCTCCGGGGGGTTGGAGCATCGGTGCTTGAATATTCTTTACCCCTAATTCACTTTCACCCGATACATTGACTTAATACACTATTTAAAATGCACAATTACTTACCTCAGCTGCGTAAATACATGAATATTTGTGAGATAATGCATAGTGGAGTGCGCATAGCATGCGATTCTTTGCATGTGTGTATGAATGAGACGTTCACGTAATAATCGCGTAATCGGTCTGCGCTGAGATGCAAAGATCTTAAGTTCTGTAATATAATTGTTGTGATAGCGAAAGGATAGTTGTTTGTATACGAAGGCTTTTGTGAGTCGGTTAAAAAACGCGACCGCAAATAATTTAGTGTATAACGTGCTTTACAATTAGATTATTCAAAAGAAAATCCCTTTACTTTTATTATGTTTTTTTACATTTATATGAAAAATCACAAACAAATACAAATGTACGAGAACAACCAAAAACAACCATATACATTATTTTTTGCAGATTTTATAACTGGTGATCAGAACGAAACCTTTTTTTTTATTTTTCTGCATAAACTTACGCCAAGGTTTAAATAATTAGACACATTTTTATACATAATTTTTATGGAGATACCTGAAAATGAAAGGTATACGAAGATCTGCTCTTAGGAACATGTCATCGATTTTAGCATGATGTAAAATGCATCGATAGATTTAAAAATAAACTTGTACTTAGAAGTGTTGGGAAACAAACCCAGGCTGTTATTGTTAAATAAAACTTACACCATTTTAGTAGATATCTGTTTTGTAGGTCATGAGCATAAACATTTTATTATAACAAAAATAAAATAATTTTTTTTTGATTATACTTTTAATAACGGGATAAAAACAAGACTGCATTTATATCATTTCAATGTGCAATTGTTACTATCTAAAAGGTTAATTGCTTTTTGACATTATCGAGTTATGTAGGTAGGTATTGTATTTACCTGTTTAACAGTTCAAGAGTACAAAAATCACTCTTCATTTGAATGTCATTCATAAGATTTAACAGTCTGCGTCTGCAGTTCTGCTGTTATCATTTATTTTATTAAAATGTATTAATGATAACAGCAGCAAAGTAGATTTATTTACTGGTTGAGAAGATACATTTTCTTAAAATTGTATATAATAATAGTTGGAAGTATAGGCTAGTTGAATAATTTTTAATTAACATACCACATTCATATTTCGGTAAAAAACAATGTACTTAATAAAAATGCTTAGTCCGTCAGAGACCAATTCTGGATAACAACAACTGCTAATGATTCAAACATTAGATAGATTACTGTCAATTTCTCTTTATTAGCAGCAAACCTAAGCATTGTCTTTTAATTCAGTCTCTTCCAAGAATTTCTGCCTGTGCAGCAGCCAAGAGTCATTGGCATCTTTCCCTTCGTCCTCCTCGGCGACCGGCGGCTCGAAAATATAGATACTTAACAATATAAATTATCATTCGCTATAATAATTTTAGTAACAGGACGATTAGTGTTGTAGTAAGGCCTCATATATTCCAGAGATTACGATCGAAAACAGGCAATTGCCGATTACCGTCAACATAGAATAATAAAGAAATGTTCGTGGAGGTCTAGGGAAGGTTTAAAAGGCCAGAAAAAATCGAATAATTGCCGGGAAAAAAATTTAATAAAAACCCGTGCGAAGCCGGGGCGGGCCACTAGTTTGACAATAAAATTCGCTAATTTAATTAATAAAATTTACTAATCCTACAATTGCTCCAAAATAAAGCCATGTATGCAAGGCTTTATTTTGGAAAAATTGCTGTGAAATTGAAAAAAAAAACATGCCAATTGCAAATGAACATTGTCGTAATTAACCTTGCCCGCAGGATGTCATGGCGGGCTTATTGTCTGAATCATCCGGTGGTAACAGTAATGACATAGGCAAGTGAATTTTCGCATTGTTACAAAACTGTGAAATTAGAAGAGCTTCAATTGGAAAGTCTAAGACATCCTCCGTACTCCCCGGACCTTGCTCCAACAGATTACCATTTTTTTCGAAATTTGGATAACTTCTTGCAAGGGAAAAAATTCGTCCGGATTAGTTGAATGCGTCAAACCTCGTCATATCTTTTTATACTGTATATTAAAATGAATAAATTGTAATTGGCGTAATAAAATTATTTTTTTCTTGCATAACATAGTTATCAATCTTGGCATTGATCTAAATCTTACTCGGTGTCCGAGTAAGATTTAGGTGGGTCTAGTTAAGGTAAAATATTTCATATGATATTATAACAAAATACCTATTTATGTTACAATTAATCATATCTAGTTCCCTCGCCCCTAAGATTATACAGACACAATATTATATTATCTTAATAATATATATAAATCTCGTGTCACAATGTTTGTCCTCAATGGACTCCTTAACCACTTAACCGATTATAATAAAATTCGCACACTTAATTATCTGTTTTGTACATGTCATAATAGCACCCTGCTGTAAAATATTTACTATGTCATTATAAAGATTATCAATTATATACCTATGTTCTAAATTTTTGCAATGTTTGTCAGCACATAAAATAAATTCATTTGGAAAATTAATTAATTTTACTGGCGCGCGCCGTCATATAAAACATATATTTAGAATTGTTTTTGTTATATTTTTGATTGTTATATGTACCTTACACTTTAATATTGTTACTCTTTAGATTAGGCTATTTTTTATACATTCTTGCGCGCCAACTTTTTATCTTAAACCTGTTTGGGGTTGGCAGGTAGAAAATGCCTTGGCATTAAGCCCACCTTTTGTACAACTCTGTATTTTTTATTGTGCAATAAAGTATTCTTAATAATAATAATAAGTCTATCTTTTAAGATTAACTCACAAAAACCGTTTTTATAAATTCTTATGCATAATTAGTGTCAACTAAACCTATTTAGATAAATGCAGCTTCCGTTGTCCTTTAAAATTTATTTTTCTACTTTTCTTGCTAAGTTCCATGTAATTTATTTGCGGTTCAGATAACTTCCTTTTGAATCATACTGCTTCGACAAGAAAATTAAATTTTTGGAGAGAGAAAAAGGCCTAGTACCTACCTATTGGATAACGTTAAGTTTCTCATAAAGGTATGATGGCGATCTGAATTATTATTCCAAACATGAGGCATGCTAAATGAAGCTTACACCTTTGCTTGTCAATGAATATAAAAACTTGCAGTTAACTGACCCGGGTTTTTACAAAAAATCGCCAATCGTCAGCAAATTATCTATAGATTGTTAAAAATCGCACAAGAGATCTATAAAAGCTTCTCCCGTGTAATGTATAATAGTCGCAAAACACGGACTGGTGTTTCTTAGTAGCGCTTTCTATAGTAGGTACGTTAGCGTCACGATTTAGTATCCCCCTCGCATTTGTTATTGTTTATGCAGAATTACCAATTAGTAACGAGAACCGTATATCAACAATAGTAAATCTAGGTAGGCGTAATAATTACTCATATTAAATGACTATCTTGTGCAGGCGATGTACAAGCTTTTCCTATGTGAATAGATTTTTCTTGCAAAAAGTCAAATGGTTAGAATCATATTTAGAAACTAGAAAACAATATGTACAAATAGAACACTTTAATGAAACCACAAAAGAACTAAGTATTATTAACGGTTTTGTGTTCGTTTTCTAAGTGTTTCTTTTCTTTCAAATATATAGATAGAGTTTTTTATTCAATATAAAGATTATTTAATTAGACTTTACAGTTTTCTTAATTATTTTTAATAGTGATAAACCTCACTTTTTGCAGACAAATCTTAAACTTAATCTATATCTGCATAAACATTTTAAATATTTTACAGTTTTCTTTTAAAATTAATAAAAAGTAAAAAAAAATATGTCGATTTATTACTTAACACGTTTAAATGTTATATATTCATTGAAGGATTAAAACGCGGCAGAAAATATGATAAAAATAAAATACGTTTGAGACTTATTAAAATTCAGAGCTTCATTCATGATTTGCGATGTAACAATGAGGAAATACGCAGAATGTCATAATTTTGTAATGTGCAAGCGATGCGCTTTTATTTGATACCCCACTCGAGTATATTTGCAGATTTTCAGTTTTCCTTCCCCACTCTCATCCCCATAAATTTTAAACGGCACAAAATAATATACGTAAAAGGTATACGAAATTACAATTTAAAAAATAATTACAGCACTTTATTTTCGACTGTAAAATCACTTAATAATCACAAAGGAATTATATTAATTACGGAACCTTTTTATATCATCTCTAAAATGATAATTTTTTTGTTTATTGTATTTTATTTTTGACGTGTTTAAGTTTAGTAAAACTAAACAATGGAAATAAATGATTTTGTACTACGGGTTTAACCTTCATTATATTGTTACTATTCTTATTTTGGTTTCTCTACAAACTGTACACATTTTTGAAAGTAGATGTATATTTTTGTCCCTTATTTGACAAGAGGCGCGCACATTTTACATATAACTTGGTCCTAGATTAATGTTAGATAGTCCATTTATCAATTAAGGCTACAAGTATTAAAGAAAGCTAAGAAGTATCCTTATCAAGGAAAGCTTTTTATAAAAAAATAATAATAAAAATCATCATCATTTCAGCCAAAGAACTGTTGGATACCACTGCTGGACAAAGACTTCCAGTAGCAACCTGTAACCACATCACCATGAGCCTGCTAACTTTACCAGGCGATCCTGAATTAAATATTTTACTTCAAATACTTGTAACTAGTATTTATTTATTCATTGTTCTTTAAATCTCACCTGTTCTCCCAGACCCCCATCATTTCCAATAAGAATAGAGTCTGTTTGTCAAGCAACTAAATCCAGGGCTTATTTTATTATTCTATGCCAGGGCGTTATTAAAATAAATTTCATGAAAATAAAATGAGAAATAAGCAATGCTCTAAATATGCCTGTGAAAACAAACAATAGTTTATTGAGAAATGTCCCAGAAAATTACAAAAAAGGTGCAAGGAAATGATGCTTTACAACGGATGAACTACCGGTATCAGGTATGTTGATATTTGGTTAGATAAATCCGTAATTATATTCATTTCTCATTAAAAAACTTATTTAAAATGGAGTAGGAATGCCTTTGCGCAGCAGTGCGACGATAAGAGATAAAATAAATAATATAAAATAAAAAAAAAGTCTTTCATGCAAATAAAGATTTATTATTATTGAAGTGAAACTTCTATAGAATCGTAGTGATTTCAAACCGGATGCAAAAAGATGAAACTGAAATGGTAAGAGACACAAATACAATGCTTTATTTAAATTTCTTTCAAAGAAATAATGAAATAGGTATCGAGTTATCGAGCAAAAGTTACACTACCTAATTATTTATTGTATTTATTTTCCAGATCTCTCTCGTCAAAAGAGAAGTCCCTGTGTCACAGCAGTGGGAATGTTAAAAGGGGGATGATGATGATGATTGGATTTCTTTCCACATTTCAGATTGATGGTAATTTATTTGTATAAATAGCTACTTCTTTGGTTTAAATTGGTCTAATGTAAAAACGACAGTTATTACTTATTTTATTCTAAGGAATTTCGCGTTTCACAAGCAAATTGAAACATACAATCATGGTATATTTTATGTCCATATGATAACGTTAGCTCTATAGAGGTATATTTTGAATACCTAGTTAATTTTGGCAGAATCATTTAAAATTTATATTTTAGTACTAGCTGTGCCCTGCGGTGCTACCCGCGTTATAATGGATGAAGTACTCTTAACCAACAACATATTTATTTGAATAAAGATTAATATTATTACCACTCATATCTTAACTGCTGTAGTATCCCCTTAACTCATCATAGGTACCTGCCATATAAGTTAAGAATACCAGAAATACTCTATGTAATATTTTAAATTTTAAGTAGGTAGTATGATATATTGTTAATTTCTTGTTGTAATTTATAAAATTTGTGCATTTTCGTGCAAACTATCGTAATTAGAGTAATTCAAAATGCCAGACCATCTTGGAGATGATATGCGTAAAGTGAAAGATGATAAGGAGGAGCCCTTTCTTAATTAAAGGTAGCCACAGCAAGCGCAATACTTGTGCAACTCAACTACATTAAACTTAATATCTACTTAACACACTTTTGATACACACCCTTTATGAGTGTGTGTCAAACTCTTCATGTTATTAATTTATTATTCAAATTTAATAATTTAAAACAAATTAAGTAGATACTTATGTTTATTTACTTTTTTTAACCTCAAATATATATTGTCTTAATAATTTTATAATTTTTATATTAGGAATTTTAAAATCCGTGGTACGGGAGCTAGCAACGTTTGGAAAGTAAGAATTTTAGGTCAGCTGTTTTTGTGATATGTCGTCCTTCTTGCTCTTTGGGTTGGAGTTATCTGATTTAATTTTCTTAGCTAGGTAAACTATCTAACTTTCAAATGAGACTACTTTTTTACTCAAACAGAAACTAAGAAAAAACCAGATGAAGTAGTTATCATTAAAACAAATATCACATCCCTTTTTTTTTGTCCGTTATTTATCGCTTAATTTTGATGGTATTGAAAATTTTAAACTGTGTCCTGTTTCGGAATCTAAAAATGCTGCTCCCCTATTATTATCTATTATCGAGCCAATATAAAAAGCTATTAACTACAGAAAAATAAATGAATTATAAAAGACATGCATTAAAAGTTATATAAAAACAAGTTTAACAAGATGAATTATAAAACAACATACAATAATTTTAAGTTTAAAAAAAAAATGAAAAATATATGTTGGCCGATTCTCAGACACTTGTGATAGGTAGGTACGAGATTTTTTTTATTTGTATATTTATTTAGAAAACAGATGGTTGTGATTTTTTTTTGTTTTGGTTTTTGTAAATTTACTAGCATCGTAAAAACATCAGCAAATTAAGTTAAAAACATGGAGTGGTATGTTTATTTCAGCCTATTTGCTATTGTCTATTGCATCATAATCATACTCTTCTTTTGTGTGAAACACCTTTAGCCCCTTTTCAGCAGGCCCAAATATATATATAACATGAGTGAAGGGGTTTTTTGTATAGGAAAAGTAGCTTTTTGATATGTTTCAAAGCATGAAGGAAGTTAAATGTTTAAATAGTAATGTTATACTTATATATCTCTTTTCGCATATTGGGGATGAAGTATAACACTATCTAAAAGAAGAAATATCAACTGTTTTCAATAAAATGGTGAAAAATATAAAGTTTCTGAGGATCGCCCGCTATTTAAAATTTATGCAATAAATAACATATATTGAAGGACACTTGTGTGTGTGTGGCGCTGGCCTAAAAATGTCTCCGTCTGCTATTTGCATAACTTCTAAGAATCAAATTGCACCTTCGAGATAATAGAAGGTTTTATAAACGGTTTCTAATTCAAACTTAGTATAAATTAAGATAATATTAATGATGTATTTAGTGTTAAAGTTAAAGAAAGTAATGTTATTGTTCCAAGTACAGTAACCACTTTGTTCGTTGATGAAACCCAGAGAAAAATTTTAATATCAGAGGGTACATTATCTACTCGAGACTTATTATTGAGCTAAGAAGTTAGTAGTTATTAACGTTTTATAAATTAACCATAAAAAATATGATGATCATGATGCTGGACATAAGCCATCGCCATATTCCCAGTTATTTTAGTTTGCGAAATATATCGTAAAATATTTCTCTACTACATACAATGAGGATATTATGGTAATATCTGTAGATATCAAGTCGAAACAACTTTATTGGAAATCCATTTAATTTGAGTTTCTTTAGTCCTGTTTTTCTTACAAATGAAAAATTACTTACAAATAAATCTTGTGGCAACCCTACGTAATGTATGATCGACGGTGTTTGATGTATTCGCCAATTATATTGGATACATCGTTAAAGTCGTATCTTATGTTCGAACAGTAAAAAATAATTTACTTTCTTAGTAATGGTAGTTGCTCCTATTACAATATTTGACAATTGCCTTTTCTCATAAAGATAATAATTGTAAGGATGTGTGGACAGGACTGGGAACTTTGGAAAGGTATTATTTATGATCGATAAGCCTTCATTTGACCACAATCTCACCTGATGTAAAGTGACGATGTGGTCTAAGATGGGATGGGACATGAAGACCTAGAAGGTGGCTTCTCCGGCATCAGGCGATCGTGTGCACTCTAACGCTGCGGTCTCCGTTACGTTATACAGTTTTCTCGACAACTAAGTGTTTTTTAAAAAGGCGGACCTTTCGAAAAGAAGCTCAGAGAGTTATATTTTTGAATTACTTTGCCGGATATGAAAGAAATATTAATATACATACTTGACTGACTTTAACCCATGGCTAAGCCAACTCGGTATTAGAAACAGAACTGTACTGAACGTTTCTCGGTTATCTTTATATATGTAAATCGTCTGTACGTGTGTTAGTCATTGAACTCCTCCTAAACGACTGGATCGATTTTATGAAATGTTTTTTGTGTGTATTTAAGTATATAATTTTATTCAACTTGACACTGGCAAACTGACGCTTCAAGCGCAGAGTCCAATCGTTATTCTATTTATTATTATTTATAAACGCGAATTTTTGTGAGGATGTGTGTGTGTGAAGGGATTTTGATTAAACTTTACTGCTTATAACAACCAGATAATACCTACTATAAAAGAAAAAAAAAAGTATTAAACAAATTATCTGTATTTTTATGACGAATTTGTTCATTTGATATATTTCACTAACTGTTCACTCTTGCGTTATATAAAATTTATTTTATGAAAAAGTACTTAGTTATTCCTTGTACAAGATAAAAACCCGTCATAAAATAAATAATAAATATATAACCGTTGATAAAACTTCTGGTATATTCATCTTGTTAAATATCACTTTTAAGAGAAAATCGGAATGGAAGGCGTAGCAACTCTACGTATCAATTAACTCGTAGTACATTATAACAAACTCTTGCTTACTGAAAACATTAGGTGTTTCATATAATAGAGCAGCTTATGGGTAGTTAATAAAATGAGAAAAATGCCACCGTTAAAGATTGCACAATGCTGCTGGCACTGACTTTTAATTGAACTACAAAATCGACCTAAAAGAAAAGTGTCATTCGAAGGACTTAAGTCAGTATAATATTCACTTTCGGCGGTATGTATTATGTAATTGTGAATGAACGAAGTATAACTAAAAGATGGACAATTAACACAGCATAATCTAGTACCTGCCTACCCGTGGTAAGCTCTAAGCTTGAGTCATCTGATTGCGGGGTTTTAAAGTTTTAACATTGTAGCGTAAATATTGGCACAGCTGGTCATTTAATAAATCAAACGAACTTGACAGTAGCACTAACAAATAAAATAACATATCCTCGTAGTTTTAAACACATTTTGGAATTATCATATTTATTTGGTTGGAACATTCTGGATAAATTGGATGTTTGGAAAATTCTTCGTTACGGCACAAAAACTAGCCAACTACTGTAGTAAACTTTATGTGCTGTTTTCTCATCATTCTGCAGTTTCATGGCACAGCAATATATTATATGTATTACATGTTTGTTCTAATGCTTAGAAAAAAATCATGCGATCTAATAATAATTGCAACCAATAGCTACCATATTGGTATGAAATTTAGTATTGCATTTATTATTCTATGGTATTGCTGAGGCCACTAAATTGAGCACACAGCAGATAGCTAGAATTTGACAAAATACATTCATAATTCAGAGACAATGCTGCTGTTAACTTTTATAATGAATTGAATGTAAGTTTATTTAACAGTAAGATGAAGTTGACATGATTAACTTCTACGCCCTCTCATTTATTTACAAACTTAAAAGATTTTTCATAATATTAATAAGATATAAATTAATCTCTATTAACTTGTATGCACCGTCATTAATTATCCTAACAGATCCAAAGGCTGCCTGGAAGAAATCACTTTTAGCGATAAGGCCGCCGATTGCCCATTTTGTATTAAAAACTATTGTAAACTTAACAAATTATGATTTATATAACGAGAAACGTGTTTCATTTTATTTTTTATTTTTGATAAGCCTAGGACCGACGTGGATGGAGAGAAAAAAATACAAATATTATGAACGGTGGTTTATCTTCCATGTCACAATGTTAGTTTAGATTCTTACCAAATTTTAAATGCGTATTCAGTAGGTCTGAGAATCGGCTACTGTTTATTTTTCACAAATTTCCCCAAAGAACCGACAATAACAGCAAGAAGTTAGATAAGCTCTTCCGGCAGGGTACCCCGGTATTCTACCCCATTGCCCTTAACGGGGAATTACCCTCAAAATTTACCAATGAAGCCTTATCAAGCATAAAAAAAAAATGTGTTATGCTTAATTGTTTTACGAATGTGGGACAACATTATATGCTTTATCTGTATTTGTTTGTAAACATTGAGAAACAGACGCAAACGGAGACAAGCTGAACTCGAATATACCTCTGCCTGCGACAGGAGAGGAGGCTATGAAAAGATTATTAGCATGCAAAGGAAAAGATCCGTACAGGTAAATAGAAAAATCTTAATTTAAAATGTCTATGTGGTGCAATGGTTTTTATATAAAATAAATTTTATAAAATAAATATGTATTTCTGGACAATCATACAGCCACAACATATAGCCCCGTAGAAAAGATCCAACCAACCAAAGCTTCTTTACTTGTGGGTTGGATCTTTTCTGCATAGCAGGGTCCAACTTAGATTGTGATATAGTTCACTCCGTTCTTGTATCAAAGTTAGATAGCTCTTTGACGGCGCGAAAAGCATCGAATCGGTTCGTGTAGGTGACGAAGGCGTACCCTCGGTTGGAGCCGGAGAAATCCATCATCAGACGCATTTCGTAAATCTTCCCGCACCTCGAGAAGATGGAAATACATACGATTATACAGAGACCATACACACCATTATATAAAAATATAAGCAGCTTTTTCAATGGGAAGATATGGGATCAACATAGTTTATCACTTTATTCTATATCACTATTATTTATCTACAAATTATATATTTTCAGTGGAAGAAGTCCAAAGGGCGGCTTTATCGCTTGAGAGCAATCTCTTCAAGGCAATTGAGGAAAATTTTATATTATTCAATTTATTAACAATTTAAGGTTAACCAATGATTTCCTTGATTCGTCGTTCCATTCTATGATTGTTTTATCTTTCTTCTTCGTGTTGTGTAAGTATGCATGGAGTGGTGCTTGGATCTCGGCGGCTTTTGGTATGTGTTCCCGGTAGAAATTAATCATACCGAGGAAACGTCGGAGCTCTTCGATCGTCTTGGGAAGTGGATAGCTGCAGATTGCGGACACTTTTTCTGTAGAAGGCTTGATTCCGTGTTGGTTGACTGTGAAACCAAGAAATTTCACTACAATTCTTAGAAATCAAGCAGTTTAGTCAACTTTGTCTTGATTATTATTATCAAAATAAATTTATTACCAGCACATGAGGCAGACACAACAAATAAGATAATAATAAGAACAAATACGTCAATGAGAAATATTCAATTCGAGTGATATTTCCCGTATGCCATAGCCTTCCTTACTTAAGACTACAATACGAGAACATTGTTCTTCTAAATTAGCCATTATAAAAAAATATTAAGCATTTTCCTATTTAGTTTCTATTTTTTCACATTTACTGACAACTTGACATAATATGACATACTTGTAGAACACCCCATTTATTAAATATAATTTTTCCATCATCAAAAAGTTTAGGTTAAAGTCGCTACTGTTGTTCAGTAATTACATTGCTTTCAGGTTTAAGAACGTTTATTTAACTAAAAAAAAACTATATATATTATATCTTTATCATATGTTTTCATTTACATGAATGAAACGTCATAATCATTACCCGCTTGGGAGTTCAGGAGCTCTGTCAAGATCTCCTTGCGGCGAACGTTGTCTATGGCATCGTATCCGTTCTCTATGCGCTTTGCAAACCATTCTCTTTCCGCTTCTGTCTGATCGTGGAAAGTATTTTTGAAGTATCGTGTGCAACTATAGCTTTATTTAAGAACTATGTAAATTCAACACCTCTTTTAAATTGGTGCCACAGAAAGACAGACAAGTCAAACTTATAACAATATAACTTTTTCGGTAAAAAAAAAATACGTGATATAGACATCATAGGCCCCTCTTAATTAATCCTCTGTTTATATCTATTTTAAAGGTTAATACAGAATAATATGAATATCTATTGAAAATCGTCAAGTTTACCTTATTTCACGTCACTTCATAATTTTTTATAGGAGTAATACTTGCTGAGGTTAAATATAGGTACCTAGTATTCTTATATTGTGTAGAAAAAAATAAGACGAAGTAAAGTAGCTTAAAAACCGGAAACCCTGACATTTTTAAAGACTTTGAAGGACATGTGACATTCACCAACTTGCACTTAGCCAGCTTGATGAATTAAGGCCTAATCTCTCTCAAGAGAATATAAATCTATTCCTTTATTGCCATGAAAAGTTAGTCAAGAGTAAGTCAGATTCGCGCATTTAGGTTCAGTACCAATAAATGAACAGAAATTAAGAAATGTTTAGCAGAAAAATTACAGTTCTTAGAATTTATCCAGCGATCTCTCAAAGCCTGTAAACAAATTATTTCGACCAAATTAGGTACCATAAAAACGGTTTTTGTGAGTTAATCTTAAAAGATAGACATATACTATCGCGGACTGTTTTTTAGATCATTAAAAGAGCTATTATTCTTTAATACATATTTTTTAACATAGTTCAAAATGAAGTTATTCTTGCTGTCTGTCAGATGTTTTAAACTAATCCACCAATTTTTGTGTGATTTTAGCAAAAGAAAGATACAACAGTATAGTTAATAGGTGCCTATGTTTATAGAGAGAAAATATGTAAAATGTGAGAACTTTGAATAGCCCGCACTTGAAGAAAAGAAAGAAGTCTCTGTGTTCCACTTGTGGGAATGTTAATAGGAGTGCTTATGTACGAGTTTTAGCCCCTTCAATATGATTACAATCAGCACACTGCTAGCTTGAGGGCTGTATTATTCTGTTTGAATAGTCCTAATAATTCGTGCATTTCAATATAGGTAAAGCTTTATTTAATTGATAAAATCCACAGCCCGTAATCAACTACGACATACAAAAAATACACAACTGTATTTTTAAGTTTTGTTTTTAAAAACTATTTACAAGATATTTTTCTTACCTTTGATAGTTTACTAGCTCAGGTAAAATAATGATTATTTAAACCTATTAAGTTCCTGAGTGGTTTTATGTAGGTACCTATACATTTTGTACCAATTCGCAAAAATGTATCTAATATAATATTTTTACGAATTGGTCAAGTTATAAATTCAATCGATCGTTCATTCATGTAAACCAACAGATTTTTAGTTGGAAACACAAATTGTTTTTATGTTTTTGAAATTCATATTCTACACAATATAGATAAATCAAACCCACTAAGGCTCGACCCACTCGCTAAGGCTACTGCCAAACGTACGCAGCCAGGAGGAAAGTGATTGTGACGCGAGAACGACTGCAACGCGGGACATAACTGTGCACACCTGCGCGGCTGCGGCGCGAACCGCGTACTTGCCTTGGGGAACTCCGAATTTATTAATCTTATAGTCCGATGAGTATGTCATGTATTCATTATTATTATTCAGTTTGTCAATTATCACAGATTGTTTACGATTTACCAAGTACGATTCAAACCATTTTAAAGCCTGACCTCTAACACCAATTTTTTCGAGCTTATCCAAGAGTAAATTATGCGAAACGAGGTCAAAAGCTTTAGATAAATCGTAAAAAAGCCCTGTAGTAAAGTGACCAGAGTTGAGGCTTAACACAGTTTTTACTAAGGTAAATATAGCTAACGAAGTAGATTTTCCTTTTTGAAAGCCAAATTGCTCGTTTTTAATAATTTTCTGCTTATTGCAATAATTAAGAAGTCTAATAAACATACATCTTTCAAAAAATTTTGAAAATACCATAAAAACGGTTTTTGTGAGTTAATCTTAAAAGATAGACATATACTATCGCGGACTGTTTTTTAGATCATTAAAAGAGCTATTATTCTTTAATACATATTATTTGTGTATCTTGAACCGTTTTCACGGCGCACGCAACGGAAGCTTATGGGTACCTACCTATTCAATTGTAAAAGACCGTTAGCCTGCAAATGATTATAAAAGTTCTCTACAATAATTACGAAACCTTAACGTGGACATTGGCAAAATGAAGAAGAACTGAACTTACCTTTTATTTGTAACTAGCGGCCCGCCCCGGCGTCGCACGGGTAAAAAAAAGTTCCCGGCAATTTTTCCTTATTTGCTTACCGTTTAGACCTACCCTGGACTACGACAAACATTTTAAAACCAAAATCAGCTCAATCGGCCCAGCCGTTCTCGAGTTTTAATCAGACTAACGAACAACAATTCATTTTTATTTATAAAGAAGATAGTGGCATCGTTTTCGGGTAGTCGATTAAATACTATATTAATATACTTAAGTGAAAGTTTAACTTCATATCTTTAACGTAAAACAAAATGTAAGCAGATCTTTAAAAATAAGTACACAAAGTACTCATCAACACATCATACCCTCAAAAACCTATAAATTAAACGAAATAACAAATACTAAAAAACTAACCGAGATATATAATGATCTTTTTTTGTAAATACATAATGATACATAGAAAACACCCAGACCCGAAACCAGAGATTGTAGATCTGGTCCCCTGGTGGGAATAGAATAGAACTTTTATTTGCCATAACACTTGTGTACATATTGGTAGTTATAATTATAAGTTAACTCTTATCGCCAGATCATTACTTCTAGCCACGGAAATGATGAAACATAATTAAAACTATAAGGTCACAATTACTGATAAACTATTTTTAAGGAAAATCGGGTAAATACGGAAATAGGAGAACAATGGTATCCTTTGCACGTCTTATTAAATCTAATCTATTTTCTAGATGAAAAAACTATTATGAAAATTAGATTTGAAATATTTATTATTGAAGGTATTGAACGTGCCTAATCTGAAATATTGCAAGTTCAAGAAAAAGATTGCGTAATGTGGTCCGGAAGAGCGACTATTCTATTTAAGTTTGTTACTTATTTAAAAACTTTTCCCAACAGCCATATGTTCTATTTTCCATTATATTACACTTCACTGCATATACGTTTGCATATAACAAATCCCAACTTAACCGGAGTATACAATTTATAGGTTGTTAAAAAAAATAATTTGGGGGACGTTTGGCAGCCTTATTATGGACGCTATTTTCAAATACCAAAAACAATCAAAGATCAATACGGTAATTTTGCATGACCGCAGTTTGATAGAAACAGATTAAAAATTATAACGCACAAAAACCTTAAATCTAGCTATTTTTAAATGGTGTTTCACCGCCAACTCACGTACTTGCTAAATATCTTAGTTTAGTGTTAGTACCCATTCTAAAAAGCAATAAAAGAGATTTCGGGCATTTATTTGAAAAGTCTAAAAGATCTTTATCTTAACACTCATACAAAATCATTAATTAAAATATCATTTAGGTACTCAAGATTATTGCAATTGGTGTTATAACAACTATCTAGCTCTAAACTGAGACTTTCGACAATATTGTCGTAATCTATTAAAGCCAGAAAAAGCAGTTTAGAAGAATATTTCGAATAAAACGGTAGTGTTTAAACATATTTACACAATTTAAAAAACAGCTATTCAATAACTTCCGCAAAGCGTTGAATTTATTAGTTGGTATCAAGCTAAATCTCTTCCTTTCGTTTTAAAAAATAGATTTTTGCTCATTATTTGTCTTCCATAACACACTAGTTTTCCTTATTCTATTTTACATATATATATCTCAAACTTTATATTTCATGGAAGCCTATGTCCAGCAGAGGGTTGTCTCCCTTGGCAGGAATGATTGTGATGATGATATTGCTGAAAACTAAAGCGTTATGTTCCGTTTAAGACCTGAACACACACTTTTTTTTATTCATCGACCCTTTTTTGGTGTTATTTTGTGTACATAAAGCCAAAGTAATTAACATACTAATATATATTAGAAAAGAGATAGAAATTATTCGAAATTATAATATCTAATTGAAATGTTTAAATAATTCAAAGCTAGTAAAATATTACTGTACAATTAGAATATATTCTAATATAAAAAATATATTTGATATATTTTTTCTATTAACGCAAGATCTAAAATAATATTATTATTTCATTTCTTTATCTAAGAACACTAAAACAATGGTTGTTATATTAGGCAAGTCAATTTACAATTTAGAGATCCATAAAATATTAACAACATAAATAAATAATATAAAAACATTGTAATAAAATAAATTTAAAAATATTACATGATGGCAAACGTTTATCTCTCACTATTGGAAATGTAATTTTTTTAATTGAATTTTAATTAACTCAAACGGTTTTTCCGTTTTAGTCTTCCAACTATGTCCGTGTTGTGGAGGACCTGGATGGCCTCGATGTTCACATGTTGAAATTTGACACACACACATGGTATTATACAAAGCATTCAAAATTTACGTCACACGAATAAGTATTCCGCTACAGAACAGAATATATTATGTTAGTCCATATAAGTAGGTAGATATTATACACATCTACATTAATTGAGTTTTGGAAATAAAACAACAATGTTTTTAGGCTTAGTTCAAACACATTTTTTCTTAAATATGTATATCTATAAAGGTTTTATGCAGGCACTAAGTTTAAAAAGTTAAAGCATTGTCTGGATCATAAAAAGGACGTAGCTATTTTTTATTGCAAGAAACTATACATTTGGTTTAGCTTTTGTAAGCATTGGTGTGCAATAACGAAATGATCTATCTATGTAGCTTTTTGTTGTTAGCCTGTGTTCAATAAATTTTCCCGGGAAATGAGCATTAGACTTTTAAGTAAATATCTGAAGAATACCTAGGTACTTTTATCTTTGGAATCTTTCATTAATTTAATTTTAATATCTACTCGTCTAAATTAACCAACATTAAAGTTGCCTTAATTAGAATTTTGTAAACCTTTTTGTTTATAAATATTTTTATTATTATTATACTTACGGTTCCTTGGATTTTAATAGTTACTTATTGTTATAAACAAAACACTAAACTTAAGAAGAAGAAAAAAAAAGATTTAATTTACATTAATATTGAAACTTCTTAAGCGACTTTGAGCCTATTCATGCCTGGTACTCGCGTACTCGCGCTCAGGCAGAATGTAATAGAACTAACATTCACCTAAAATAAGATCTATTGTACATAAATTTAAGCAAATAAATGATTTCTATTTCTATTTCAGTTGTAGGACGTTCACTTTGACTTTGTCACAGTAATCGTAACGACAACAATTCATTTTTATTTATATAGATATCAGATTTCTAGTACCCATAACATAAGCTAATGCTAACCGTCACCGGGCCTTGTGACGACAAGTTAAGAAAAAAAAAATCTTAATAGTCCGCAATTTTCGATTTTTTATCTAGAAAAATACAAGTTTCAATTACGTCTGCTATATGAGGCTTAGTTCCGTAATTTAGGAAATTACATAAAATCCGGACAACGTCTTGACTCAAAAATGCAGTAACTCCATGGACTGCTAGCCCGGGGATATTGAGCCTTGCCGCTTACAATATATGATATTATTTTGATTAACACTGGAAAAATATAGTTTTTTTTTTTTATATTTTACCTTTTTATACACGAAACTTTATTTCGCTTATATATAAACTTTGATGGAACAGACAAATTACATTTCATCTGTTAGAAAAATCTGAACAAAGTTTTTCTGAACAGCGAATGTATAGATTTCTTAATACGGCCGTTTAAATGTTATTTGGATTAAAACAAAATTATTTTTGTTAAATACTCGTATAATGGCACGGTAGACCACTATATATTTAATAACTTTTTGAATAACGAGCAAAGTCAGTTCTTTATAGTATGTTTAGAGGGTAAGTGTTATGGTGTGGTAAGGGTTACTTTGCATATATCCATTTATTTGAACTTAATTGTAAAAGCCGTTATGGCTGGAGTATACTCGACTTTCATTCAACACGTAGATCTAGAAGGTCTATTACATCTATTCACAGAATGTGGTCAAATGAACGTATAACTAACAAAAAAAAAAGTTGACTTTGTATCACGACATTGCAAAGATAAGAATGCAAGTCAGATTGTCTCACAAAAATTAAACAAATTTTTTTCAGGAATATGTATGACACGTTTTTTCGTCATAGGCCGCTGATGCACCAGGAATATTCGTCAAAAATTAATGTAATACGTTATAGGTAATTGACCTTAAAACTCAGAGATCCGCTGAAGAAAGGGTTAGGTGTTCTTTATACTTCATCTTAAGCTTAATTTACACTTTTTTAAGATACCTAGTTCGTAATGGAACGGAAAGACAGATCCTGCATCTGTATTATTAGCATGTTCCATACTTAGCGGACGAATAAGAAATGTGCATCGCAAACCACGAGTTAGCTGCAGGCTGCGGTGTTAGTGATAAAACTGTTTCAATTCACTTAAGGCCAATTGGGAAGATTAAAAAGCTTGAAAGGTGGGTAACAGCGCGATCGGCGAGCTCAAGGAGCGCAGCGGATCATCCCTGAAGGCTATCAAGAAGTACATCGCCGGCGCTTACAACGTCGACGCGGAGAAGCTCGCGCCTTTCATCAGAAAGGATATTTTTATAAGAAATATTGGTGGAATTTGAACGGATAAAAACAAGACATGTCCGTTGCCTATATACTATTTTAACATATTTTAATTTGGATTTAACAATGTATAAAAGATATTGGTAATAAAAAATTCGTTAGTTTAAAACAAATTTGAAAAGTATGAAATTAACCCATACTATCTAGAGTTCCGTGTACAGTTTAAACATGTTTTACAATTAAAAACACCCAGTCTAAGAAATAGGTTCTTTAGGCACGGAACCTTTAAAAGAAATGCCAAAAAATTGGTTATGGAATGAAATATTATATTTGTAAACATTTTTGGAATAGTACTTTAAAATTGTGTGAAAAATATACTAAGTCGTCTACGAGAATGCTACAAAGATCAAAATGCTACGAAAATGATCAGACCTCTTTCTTACACATATCATCTTTCACACAGTCCATCCATCTTTTCTTCGGCCTACCTCTTCTCACATATCCATCGACATTCATATCTAACTCTATAGAGTTACCATAAACAAAAAAATCAAAGACAAAATCGCATCGGCTTCTTAACTGAATTAATATTAAAAAAAAACAAAGCTTCTAAACTATTATCAAAGAGTTTTAACAATTTTAACTACTTGCCGTAGTTGAAAAAAAAAACATTTTAATATGATGCCTTTTCGCAAGCCAGGCGAATTAGGCAGATTTCAAAATTACGGTGAAACTATTCTTACGATTTAAGATAAAAGTATGTAAATATCGCAAAAAATAGTAATGAACATATTGAATTTTCCCACAATGAATGCCACATGGCATGTCATAGTCTTAGATTAATGTCATCTTGCGCCCCTGAGCTACAAACACATGATAATGAATACATCCTGTATACAAATATTCAATCAGGATTTCAACATCTTCATCATTTAAATCTATACAGTATGATTTATTGTTTCTCTTAATGGCTTCTCTAAGAAAAGCGGAATGGGCAGCTGAATTTATGGACTAATCTATTATTTACTTAATTAATTTAATTGGTATCTAACCGTGTTAATAAATATATAAATAAATAACTAATAACTAAATTGATTGGTCGGATAAATATGTATGATCTGTAAAAATGCTTATTGGTGCCTTTTATTTCATGACATCCCCTTAAGTTAGTTTACGCTAGATTAGCACTCACCTGTCGGTAATAATATTATCTCGACTTGGTGGGGGCACTGCCGTGCCCCCAGATCTGAGAACGAAAATATTTCGTGGCGATAGATCTATTTATTAGGTGATACAACTTGATGACAAATATAAATTTTGGTGAAGATGTCTAATTTAGAGGGAAAAGTTATTAAATGAGTAAGACGAATATACTGTATTCAGACTAGGTCTAGTTAGGCACAAAATGCTGGTTAAAATCCCACGTGTAATGTTTTTTTTATACTTCTTGCTTTTAGTTTTTTTTGTTAAGTGTGAGTTCAGTTTAACCGCCTTAAATCTGAATTTTTTCGTGTATTTTTAGTTGTCGAGTTATATTCAATTAAATCCCTATATTTGCGTATCTCCGAAAACAACTATCTTGGTTTACTTTGAATCGAGTTGCTGGATTGTCAGTTACTTGTTTTGATATAATATCGGTGATATCCTCGAAACAATAATTGGTCAATCAACATTAATAGAAATGCGTAGGCTAAATTGGTAAACAAATTTAAGGGGCCGTTTAAAATAATAAATGTACTTGATCACGATAGATACCAAGTATCAAACATACCCGGACACTCAACTAGAAAATATACCAACGTCTTCCCCTCAGATCATTTGAAACCTTGGATAACTTAATTATTAAAACAAAGTTCTGTCTAACAAATGCGATGAAATAAATGACTATTATGACATTTGGGCATTTTCCTGCAGCAAAAAGTGGTTGATTTATGTAACTATTTCTGCTGTAGTAATCTATACCATATGTCTCAAACTATGCATATTTTTGTCATCAATAAATCATATTTTTATGTAATTTTACCAACAATGTTATGCAAAAGGGAGTCTTCTAGATTTTTTTTTGGTATTTTTGCGTTTTCGGCCCTACAATTAGCTGCCATTTCAACGATATTCATAAAATTTTTTTTAAGAAAAACTTCCGTTTTAAATGCATATTTTTTTATTAAAAGTAATGCACCATAATATTTTGTAATGTACACGCGAAGCAGGTCCATATAGAATTAATTATTCGGTAAGATACCTATTTTGACTACGACTACGGATTTATTAATTATACTAGCTAGAAATGTAATCTAACAGCGCTGTTCGTTTTCCAATAAATAAATATATAATAATATTAATAAATAGCACTTTGAAAGTAAAGAAACGACAGAATTTCACTAAATAATTTTTGTTTATGTTCGGCCCGGGTGTTCTTAGACATGTTTCATGAAAATCGGTTGAGCCAAAAGTTATGGGGGTGAGAGTGGGGAAGGAAAACCGAAAATCTGCAAATATACTCGAGTGGGGTATCAAATGAAAGGGCATCGCGTGCACTAACTACTAAATATTATGGTTAGTCAATAATAGTCATTTATTGATAATTTACGTCACAAATAGTTCAAATATAGTTCATAAATGTGGTGGTGCAAGTCATTGTATAATAGGTCTTGCGAAAGAGCGGATATAGCCACATAAAAATGACGTTATAAAAAAATAGAGGGCAAAAACCGATTTTATTTATTTGTGTTTGTGCCACACAACTTTTTCCGTGGAAATTAATTTCCCTTCCTTAAAAAAATAATGCGGCACGCTTCGCTCGCTGAGGTTCTCTCTGTTTAGGATGATTATATAATTTCACAAACGTCGAATAATTATTTTTGATCGACTAATGTAACATGTACGAAATAAGGTCATAATAACGATAAATGTATACGAACGAAATGATATAATTTATAAACTTTCAGGTATCTGTTTACAACTACGAATAATTATATTCAAGTCATAACTGCTATTTATTCTTCGCTTATCGGGATATTTTCACTTGTTCACCTTCGTATCCAAATACTGAACACTGTCTAGACATCTGATATACTTAATATAATAGACATACATAGAGATATTTATTATTCAATATGCTCACAAAATGTCATGAGAATCGGTCAAGCCATTTCGGAGGAGTACGGGAACGAAAACTGTGACACGAGAATTTTATATATAAGATTAAATATCTCTGTTAAATGTGTCCTTTGAATATGTTGTTATGCAATCTGTGTGAGAATAAATTTACCTATATGACATTTAAAAGGAAAAATTGTAATTTTGTGTGAAGGATTTTATGTTTAAGAAAAGACTGATTAAATGCAGACTGTCTAACATAACTATGGAAGATCTTAACACTTCACTGAATCAATACAAGGAACAGGTTATTATTAAACGAAGATAATGATTACATTTATTTTTATATGGTTATGTTCTAGAAAAAGAAACGTCCGGCCAAAATTTTTTTGTAAATATTGATGATTTTACTGAATAACTTTGCACTCTCACCTCTACTCACTGAGAAATTCTAAGTGAATGCTAGACGAATACTTTTTCGAACGTGTACGTAACGTTTTCGTATTCGAATGTCAAAAATGGTAACTCGCATTCCAGAGACACAACAAACAACCAATCAAAATGCGTTAAAGTTCTTAATTCACGAACACACATCTCGCTTAGCATAGCCAGAGAGCTTCTTCAGAAGATATGCATCAACGATATCTCCAAGTCTAAATCCTGCGAGAATCTTCACGTCCTCTAAGCTTATGAATTCCTTTTTTGGGTTAAAGGCTATGTCATATTCGCGTGGGTATGTTTAGGGTTCCGTACCCAAAGGGCAAAACGAGGCCCTATTGCTGAGACTTCGTCGTCTGTTTGTATGTCACCAGGCTGTATCTCAAGAACCGTGAAAGCAAGAGAATTGAAACTTTGAGGGATGATGTATTTGTTATAAGTTTGACGTGTCTGTCTGGGACATAATAATTCCCAAACTGTTTGTATGAAAGGTGAGTTTCTCGCAAGTGTTCTAAGACATATTTGATGAAAATCGGTTGACCCGTTTATAAGTTATGCGGGTAAAAGTGGGGAAGGAAAACCGAAAATCTGCAAATATACTCCAGTGGAGTCTCAAATGAAAGCGCATCACGTGCACATAAAAAAATAGTATGAATTTTTTAAGTATTGTTAAGGATTAATACCGAGGTACAAATATTGAGCGTTTTCAAGTAGTGGTATTTTAATTATTTCTTTTAATATAAAAAATCGCCTATTATCACAAAACTATAGGTAATAGTTAGAGATAAATATAGGTTTAAAATATTATTCACAGGCACACTTAATCTAAAATAATAGTAAGCTTACCTTTTGTACATTTTGGCTCAGTTATCAACTTTTGTATGTGTATTTTTGTGTGCAATAAAGAATTTATGAATTGATCGAAAATGTAAATCTTAATATAAATGTCTTGACAATGTTACATGTCTCATTTACCTTGAGTACACCATCAGAGAACAGTTGATTGAAGATCTGTTCATAGGTACCTTCTAGATCTTTGTGATCCATCCTCTTCCACATCGACACTTACCATCAGATGAGATTGCAGACAAAAAAAAAACTATCGTCCCTAAAAATAAAAAAATAAAAATGTGAAGTATGATAAAAGAAGTAGCTGTTCGATCAATCAAACCAGAATCTTTCAAGACCAGTTAGTCACTGTAGCATCAATACATATTGGAAATGTATAATAAAAATATATCTATCTATATAAGTCTACTAGCGACCTATAGGGCTTGAAGAACATTACTTTTAATAATGATCGTTGTGCTCTCTCTAGTTCTAGGAATTTAGTTTTTGTAGCCCCTCCCCAGATCGGCATGCAATAACCTATGACCGATTGACCAAGAGGGTGAAGAGATTGCGATCTGTTGTCCCCGTTTTATTTCGGAGATTTGGAGAATTGTCTTATTAAATGGAGGATCACAGTCAAACCTATTATTAGGATATTGATTCCCAGGATTTAAGGCTTTACACGAACGAATTATATTTATCCTTTTAGAGCCGTCTTTAAATTGATAAAAGGAGTCTTGTGTAGTATTTGTTTCTTCTTAGGGAATGTAAATATACAAAGTGAGTTCCATCTAACATAATAGGTGGAACTAGGGGGTACCAGCAGCGATAATAAGTTTTAAGTAAGATTTGTACGTAGTATGGAGTGAGCCTTCTATAGTATTTATTTTTCTATGCCCGTGCGAAGCCGGGGCGGCCTGCTAGTAGATAATTCATCCCTGCTTTATTCAGAGTTTCTAATCGCTTCTTTGCTCTAGTGTAAAAAGCGAAGCGACCAGATACGACAAAATTATTTCCTATTTATCTTTAAGCACCTATGTATTTTGTTTTGTTTTTTGTATTTTATTTTGGACTGCTGTGTCTGCCATTGTTGTTGGTTGTTAGATTAATATTCAGATTTAAATACTCGCGATGAGATATAATAAAGTTGCATACAGAAGCTAACTAGGTAAGTAGATACCTATTAAGTATTGATTATAATCATTATCAAAATCTTCCAAAAGCTATAGCTAGCTCCTATAGCTATATACATAGCTAACTATACGTAGTTCAGTGTAGATGTGCGTTATAAAAAAAAAAAAAGTTTGGTGTCAAATTGGGGGTTTCGGCACATTCCCAATCGATAGCAAGCATCCATTTTAACGTATCTCAAGCCATTCAAAAGTTACTAAAACCCATTAAGCATCCTTTACATCCGAGTCATCTTCACATAAAAAATACGCGAGTGTCGTCGTAATAATTGTAACCTTTTTTACACTAAACCTTTTTATTATTAATAATAAAAAAATGTGTTTAAAAATGTCTTACACGTTCATTTTGGTACGCGAGATATATTGAACTTTGCTAATAATCAAAATTTTTCTTTTGCTAATAGTAAAAAAAATGATTTCATAACCTTAGTAACCTTACTGTTAAATATCGGAGGATATGTTAGCAGTTAGCAACAGAAATAATATAAAAAAACATAAATTTATACCATTTAAAAGAGTTTGACTTGACATTTGACATGTCCCGATATGAGTTTAAAACTAGAAAAATAATGTATAATTTATTTATATATTACAGGAATCTTCCCTGCAAATTTCCCCCGCTGTACAAACTTAAACGTATTTGCTATGTTAATCAGAATATGTATAAATGTAGGTGACTCCATTAGGACGGCCTCAAAAGATAGATAGATAGTTACTCATGGTCGAGGATAGCTATCTATCCATAATCAAAGATTGAATATTGGGAACGGCCGTAAATCTAAATTTAAAATTTAAGAAAAACCCCCGTATCCAGTTCCTAATTTCATTAGAAGTAAAACACCATAATATTTAGTAATGTTCACGCGATGCTCTTTCATTTGATACCCCACTCGAGCATATCTGCAGATTTTCTAGTAGCATTAAAAAATATTCGACTTTTTGTTCCTCCCATACAAAACGCCAATTTCATATGTAAGGACCTAATATTATGTGCTTAATATAATAGGCATACATATAAAAGATTTTTTTTATTATCCTCGGTAAAATCCGTAAAGCACGGGAAACGACGTGGCGTGTGAAACATACATGTGTGTGTGGCATATGATTTATGACATAGATATTCAGATAAACTAACTCTTATTTTATGAGTGGGATAACTGTTGGTAATTTTACAAGTACAAGAACAAGGTTTTTTCCCGTTCTTTTTAAAACAGCCTATAGCCTTCCTCGATATATAATCTAGATCAGTGTACAAAGAATAGCAATTGGCCATTTCTGTTTTATTTACTTACTGCTGACAATGTACAAAATACAATGTATAAACAATAACAAGAATATTGTATTTACAGATATTAGGCACAATAATGAAGGTATTTTAAACCGAATCATTACCTGTGATGAAAAATGGGTTCTTTACGATAATCGGAAGCGCTCAGCGCAATGGTTGGATCCTGGCCAGCCAGCCACAACAATAACGCAATATATGTCTTAATGATCCTATCCATTCAAGGTTGTCTGGTAGAGATTACTTTTGGGCGATAAGACCGCCAATTGACGTATAGTGTTATGAATATTTTTGTTACGTTTGAAATCAGTAATAATAATAATCATTTATTGTTTGTGAATTAATTACAGTTACATGGAGTCAGGTAGTAAGACTAGTTTAGAGTACAATTAATTCTGGTACAGGAGCATACAAACATTATAAATAACAGTTAATAAAATTATACACATTAAATAAAATTTATTATTACTCATTAAATGTCATTAAATAATTATTCAATTCAATTAACAATTAATTTATGTCAAATTCATTCAAAAGTATGGTCATCAATAAAATCATCAATGGAATAATATGTTTTTTTTAATAATATGTCATTAAGTTACATTCTGAATTCCCTTTCTGTTTCCTAATAACTCGTCCATTTCATAGACCCCATCTACATAAACATAAATAGTCTCTTGCTGAACAAGCCGTATTTGAAGTTATCAGTTTATTTATCTTGCCTATTGTTTATGTGTTTTAGCCTGAGATACAGGATAACCCTAGTTCAGGCTCATTTATTCCATACCTATTTTAAACGTTTTTATACCTATAGTTATAAGTGAATTTTGTTAATATTTGAATAAAATTTATTATTATTATTATTATTATTATATATTCTCCGGATCTACACACCTCTTCATTCAAATTGATTCATAACACTTTAAGCAGTCGCTAAAGGGTCTATCAGACCCAGTCGCCCATTGTTTGCATGGTAAGATCTCTAACGACCGTTTGCACTTAATGTTTACGTGCATCTAGATTTTCTTTTAGGGTACAGTAATAAATACAAGGTATTTCATGATTTCCCTTGATGAAATTGCGATTTCAAAAATATATTGATTTCTTTTTTAACCGGATCAAAAACAAACTAGTTTTCTGTTCGTCGGTAACGTTGCTTTTTATCTTTTCTCCTTGTTGAGAAGTGGTCCCCCGGCGGGAATCGAACCCGCACCATCTTGCGCCTCAGGCGGACCTTCGCCCACCGAGCCACATAGGAGTTTTCTATCTATTCATAAAATTACCGGCGGACCGGTTTAGTTTTACTTTTTCTGTTAAATGTAAATAGTATGGTAGGTTGGGATCAACAGAATTTTTACAGGCTTATTATCATAAAACACCTTATTGGGATGTTCAAAATGTTCAACATTGGTCATGTTCTAACACTGAAAATTTGGGAATACTATTCAATATAGCGGCAAAATACAAATAAATAAATTTACATCAAATAAAGATTATTTTATTTTGTTTAATTTTCTCTAATTTTAAACATAAGTTTTAAAGGTTTTAAGTTGAATTAGTTAAATTAAACAAATCATAAAAGTAAACAAAAACAAGTAGACTAACCCTTTCTTCATGTGCCTGCTCTGTGGTCGCCCGCTGGTAAAAGAAGGTTCCAAAACTGAAGACACTCATCCATTTTACGAACACTTATCAATTTGAACACGAGTAGAATATCCGTTTATTCAACAACTTATATCGGAAAACGATAAACTATTAAAAAAAATTGAAATTCATGGCACTCTAGCGGTCTCTATTTATCCAACATTTACGATTTAACAAAACAACATGAAATGTTAAAAACACATTATTTACTCAACTGCGACGAATGGTCCAACGGTTACGTTCGGTTCGTTTGTCTTGCACACGCGCGTCCAACGTAAAGACGTCTTAAACTTTACTCGGAGCTTCTTAGAGGCTTTAAAGTTAAAGTTTTGAAGTAGGTAAGGTACGCATTGTCCGGTTTTACTCCGGACTTGCGAAAACTACGTTTTATAGCTCTTAGAGAGTTCTTCGCGACAATACTTGGCCTAATGAGTTTATGAGCGTAAAAGGTTCATTTGGAATTTATACTTTATGGGCATTTTAATGTCTAGGGTGATCGATGTTATTCAAATGTTTAATGTTATTTTATTTGTTATTCAACAATAAAATTATATCATTGACTAAATCTTGACATTTTGTTATAAGTTATTAAATTAAAAGCACTTTCTCAAAGATATACCAGGTGAGTCGCGCTTTCGTTGAAGCAACAGTTTTAAATACGATGATATTAAGAGTATTATAATCCCCACCACTAGGCTGCATAAGGTTAATGTATCATTTAAAGGGCAATGTATACGCTTCTACAACAAGATTCCCAAAGAATTGCAACAGTTGTCAATTACTAAATTTAAGAAAATTGTAAAAAATAATCTTTGTAAAAAAGCTTATTATAATATATCGGATTACCTTGAGGACAAAACTGCTTGGGACGGAATCTGCTCCAGCACAAAATCAAAAACAAGACTAACAAATAATGATTGTAAAGTTTCAATTGTTTTCCCGAGAAACGTTTTCACGTTTCTGACAATAAAACCGGGTTGTCTAGCCAATAAGCCGTGGCTAGACCTAGTATATACCAGGCTGTTACTATTGCCCGGATTAGTGTAAGCCATACAATAAAATAAGATGGAAAATATAAGTTTCAATTGCTTGAACAATGGGTCAGACTGAACGAGTGTGATTTGACACTCGTTCAGTCTGACTTTTTCAGACTGAACTATATTTCATAAAAACTAGATATTAAAACGAACAATAATATACACAGCTTTGGATCAAGGTTATCAATAAAGAACTATAAATATGTACTTATGTACATAAGTACCTACCTATACCTACTTGCAATATGAATATGAAACGATTCAAATATTTTAAAACATTTTTTTTTAAATATTGTTACAAGTTCAGCTTAGTTCAGGGGGTTCAGGGTAGGTGTTGCTGTTTGATAAATTCCGGAAATATTTATTTTATTTATTTTCCAGTTCTTAGCCAAATAGTGTGTCCAAATATAAATAACTGGATCTGCGGGCTGGAATATTAAAAACGAGTATTAAAACTAATACATAATCTTCATCATCAACCTATTAACGTTCCCACTGCTGGGACACAGGGACTTCTCTCTTGACGAGAGAGATTAGGCCTTAATTCATCGCGCTGGCCGAGTGTTTAACAATCACAAACACATTTTGAATATTATAACAATAATAATTTATATTGCTTTTTTAATTATCATGGTTTTTAACAATATTAAAACCTTAAACGGGCAAAATACCATGATTTGACTGTTCTTCATTTTTTAATTTTGTTCATTATTTGTTTTGTTAAATGGTGTTTAATAAAGTGAATTGTACGCTGTGTGGTGGTGTCATAAACAATACGCAATCCAAAATCTAATAGAATAAGTTTTCAAGTGAAATACTAATAAAAACACTGTGATTTATTCATTCATGTACCCACCTAAAGAGAACAACCGGATTTAAAAGCTCAAATTATAATAACAAACTTAACCTCTTGTTTAGAACCAGTATTCTTATGTCACGTCAAAGTCATAATATAAGGATATATATATATTTATCGTAGCATTGAGATGACTGACCTCTCGTTTGTGTGAAAATTTTCAGCTATTGTATAATAAAATACGCACCTTGTTATATTACATAACTATGTTTATTGACGTTGAATGAATAGTATAACAAATATTTTATCGACAGTTTTATTTTTTTTTTATTCTTCTTGTTCTTTTGTCGATTTACTAAAGTTTCACTTCTATCGTGAGTGAATCGCACACATACCTTTTTTAAATTTGCTATTGTATATTTATTAGGTACATTATTGTTTGTTGGGAAATCATGTTTTGTAACAATATATTTATATTGATCAAAATAGACTACCTACCTGGATTGTATTGTAGTTATACGCCAGTTCCTTAAAAAATATTGATTCATATATCTAAAAGTAGGTAAGTTGATGCATCTCCCGTTACATAAATAGCAGATGTGCAAACATTATTGTGTGACATGCCAGCCTGCCAACAAACATTTAATTTTGCAATCATCACCATTAAACCCAAAATTCAAATACGTGCTGTTCAGCGGACTATATGTGTTTTTGAGTATTTTATCATCGTAGTTTAACAATAATTAATTAATTCGCTTGTAGACAGTCGCCCAATGTACTCCAAGATTGTGATTATATATCAATTCTATGTTTTTTTTTGTATATTTAAACAATAAAGTAATTATAATACAAAGAAAAATAAAATGCTTGCGTAAAAGAGGATAACTTGCACCTTGCAGTATTAAATTTTCCTTGCTCCAACTGTTAAGAACAAGGAAATAGCAAGAGGTAGCGGGTTCGATTCCCGCCGAGGGTGAAAGTGTTTGTATGTTCTGCAAGCACGATCTCCTTGGTCTGGGTGTTTGATATGTATAATTACACTCAAAAGTATGGGGTGCCTCAAGGTAGCATCCTTAGGCCACTTTTATTATTACGTAATTTTTATACTCGATATTTCTTTAATTTCGAGATTGTGGACATAAATAAGAGACTAATAATGTACTTATCTTTCTTTTTTATGTTTTAATAAATACCTATCTGATGTGTTATCATCATTTCCCTTTAAAAGATTGTAAGGATGAGGCGTCACTTATGTCTCTCGGTATTCTATTATATACGGCCGTACCCATTACGTGCAACAGCTTAGACGATTTTGTATCGTAAAAAGTAAATGACAATAAAAGTTATTGTGGGTTATACATAAGAGATAGACATATACCATCACGGACTTTTCTGTAGACCTTTTCCGTCTGAAAAACATATTTTGTTACAAATAACAATAATGACACTTGACACTATTGTGAGTATGACATCTTGGAAGCACATTTACAATCACTATTATAGTAACGCCAAACGAAATATTGAGGTTCGTAAGGACAAAAAGGTGATTTTGCACGAATGAAGACAATGAATATACATACACAAATGTACCTTCCCATACTTATAATAAATGCGAAATTAAGTCTGCCTGTCTGTTCCTCTATCACGCAAAAACGATTGAAACGATTGTCTGGGAAAAGACCGCGGGTAATACTAGTATAATAAACAAACAAGTTCTTCAATATTGCCTGAGTGGACTTCATGTTCGTCGATATGGATTGATAATATAATAATCGTCATAATTTATTTTCAAAAACACTTCATAGAATTAATCATTAAATGGATAACAACAGTGCCGTTTCGTCGACTATACCGTCGAGGGACTATCATTGTAAGATTTGCGATCTCTATTTGGACTCCGTCGATTCACTGGAGGTTCATCTGCAATACCACAAAGAGAACTTGTACGTGAAGTGGGGCACGCAAAACTCACACAATGATAGCTTTGACGTTTACTAATAATTATTCGCATACCTGTTGGCGGGTTGAATACAATTGACATTATAGGCGTAATATCCTGACATGTTTGTGAAAAAAATATTCTGCAAATAAACGTTTGATTTGATTTAAATTGATTAAACGTAATGTTCTTTTTCGTACGCTTAAAACAATTTTAGCTCATCCAAAATTATATATTAAAATACAAAAAATATTCAACACGGCCCACTGCACAAAAAGTACCGCAACTCCAGAAAAACTGTCAAAAAACTCCCACAAAAAAAAACCTCCTTGTCAAAGAAATAAAAAAAAATCGCTAAGCAAGAGGGTCAATGTTAAAAACCACTCAAAGTTTCTCTTATTCAAAATTGCAGTTAGAATATAAAATATTATTCAGAAAGTACACAGAAATTTGCCTCACGCAAGAACTTCTAGATGTATTGTGATTATACTTCATAATTAATAGAGCTTACATATCAGAATATCATATATAAGCTACTTTTAACCTCAGTAATATAATACCCCTTTTCTTTCGCGAAAACACAATTATTCATTGCGAGCTAAGCACGATTTGAGTCAAATTTGGCATGGACATAGCTGTTTTCCTAGTAAAGGACAAAGCTACTTTAAACCGCGGAAAAAATCATTATTATGGGCGGGCAGTTAGTTGAAAATAAAAACTAATAACTCTTATATTATCTCCAAATTGTGCAAGTCCTATTTTCTCAAGTTGGAAAACTTCAAGCCCGTTCAAGATGCTATTGGGGATGAAAACTACCAAAAACACATCCACTTGAACCCTGAAAAGATAACAGGCTGGATAAACATTGACACAGAAACCCGTTCTTCATTAATTAAATTGGGACTCACTGAACAAAATTATTTCGGCAAGGATGTACAATTGGGCTATGATAACTGGTCCTTCAACACAATATTCAAAGCTGTACTTCCGGAGAATGAAGACATTGCCAACCTTCTGCGTCTAAAGGGTCTCTGATCTTTATCTGTATAATTAAATCTACGCGAGACTCTGCTCTCTGCTGATATATCTGAATACTGTCTAAAAATTAAGTTATGTCCAATAAAATTATCGGTCTATCAAACTCTCCAGGTCCAATATACAAAAGCCTGGATGTATATTCGGAGCCAGTGCCCTCAAGCTCTCGCCGGAGCTCCTAATGAATAATTCGTAAAGTGAGTAAGTCTCGTTGAGCATACGATCTTTATAGCTAGGTAATACATTTGATAAGGTATTAACGTTGTCTTTAAGTTTTAAATCTTGAAATTAGAAGTATAATCAACAGGATTCTGTAACTAATTTCTCTTACATCAAATGCAAAAAACGCTCAATGTTTGTAGGTTACAAACATCAGTTTTCTCTATTTATCTACATCTACACTATAATATAAAGAAAGAATCCGACTGATTGAATCAAAAAAATAATTATTGAACAAAACGAGATTAATAACCCGTTCGCTTTATCGTTATTTTGAGACGTTATTGATACCGTTTCGCAACGATTGAATTTTATCGCTTTTTAATGTTACAAAGGGTTCGTCACTAGGCTTTAGTTTCTTGCCAACATTGAAGACGTGACATATACGCATAAATTCTCTTTGGAATTAAGTATAAAGCAGCATGTTCACTTCTATCTAACACGTATAAAGTGATTCACTGCTTTTTAATTTAATGTCTCTGTATTGTATACCTCGGAGTATGTGCCAATCTGCTGATATGTAGTTGTCATGCTCAATCCATGCAATGCATTGTCAATCATTTAGTTAATCTTTCATTTTTGTTAAGATTCTTCTCTTTTATAATATTAGTCTTCTTATATATAAAATAAAATAACAACAATGTTAGTTACCGTACTCCTCCGAAACGACTTAACCGATTATTATAAAAAATTATATGCGTACTCAGTAAGTCTGAGAATCGGCTACTATCTATTTTACATTTAGGCAAAACAACAATACAAAAATTCTTTGTTGCAACACCACAATATAGGAACATACATAGGAGATACATATTAGGTACATACAGTGACGCTATGCTCGGGGTTTCTCTACGGGATCGAATCAGAAATGAGGAGATTCGTAGAAGAACGCGGGTCACCGACATAGCCAAACGGATTAGTTCTTTGAAGTGGCAGTGGGCAGGCCACATAGCACGAAGAACAGATGGTCGTTGGGGCCGAAAGGTTCTCGAATGGAGACCACGGATCGGCAAGCGCAGCGTAGGACGTCCACCAACTAGATGGACGGACGATCTTTTGAAAGATGAAGATCAGGCTAAACTCGCTTACCGCCCAACTTAGAACAAATATACATTAAACTGTTATTTTTAATGGTTGAGTAAAACTGGATATCATATTCTAAATTTGTTTAGAAAAAATTAAACATTAACCTGATTACGTACCCTCTATCTAAGTGTGTTTGTATTGTTTAATGCTTTAAATGTCATGTTTTTTTATTAGTTTTGTTTAGTAATTATTATTATTTTTTAAATTTTTATTATTATTGTGTGTGTGCGCTTGTTTCTGTATATTATTTTTCTGTAATGTGCTGTTGTGTCCAAAACAAATGTTTTTCTGTTTCTAAAACATAAAGGGCTTAATTATTTATCTATCAAACTATCCAAACTGTTTCTGCTGTATGATAATTACATATATTTCAATAATCCGGAAGTAATGTCAATCGCAAGATAATCAAGATAATGCTATCACCTATAGCCTAGCCAAACCTAGCTTTTATATATTTAAGTTTACTTTATGCAAACATTATAAAACAAACCTAGATGCCCTAGAATGTAAAAGCATAGGTGCATGAAATTTATACGATTTCCGTAACAAGGTAGAAGATTTTTTATTTATAAAATTATGAAGTGAAGATTTTCTGTACTACAATCGTCTCAACAACAATAACAGCAGTCTGTATTTGCCTGAATCCTTCTGACTGTCTCAGAGATTATTGAGAGATATTAATAGGATTTGTAAAATCAAACAATGCAAATAAATGATTTTGTATCATGTATCTAATCTGAAGAAGGAGCTGGAAAGTGGCCATGGGAATTAGGAATCCGATTAAAATAGTACGTCTGGATGTTGTTTAAACAAAACATCCCTAATATTACGAAAAAAAACCCTAATCGATAAAGGTTTGCTTCTAGACACTATATTAAGTCATATCGTTATGATGGAATAATTACTTACTTATTTCCAAACACTCAAGCCATCCCTCAAATAAAGATTAAATCCAACCCACTTAAGCTGATAAAAATTCCAGTTACACAAGAGGGAAAGGTGAGTAAAATTACTCTTCTAGCCTACTAGTATTGATGAACAAACTTCCTTGCATATGTTTTAACACAATTTTAACTGAAATTAATAGTTAATAGCATATCCACGGCTTTTAATTACCCATCAAAATATTGACTAAAGCCTGTCAGGCTCCAAATCCATTCTTGCCCTATAATGTGTTTAGTATGGACTGTTAGTCAAAGTCAAATGTTTATTACCTTAGACTCATATGCATACATGTTACTTAAGTATGTTACAAAAATTATAGTCCAATTTTTAATTGATAAAGTTCCAAAAAAACAGTTATTCAGTTCTGTTCAGGGCAAAGTTTTTGTGAATGTTGACTCCTGAAGAATGAAAAGGCCCGACTGAAAAGACACCTAAGAACGCACACGGGCGAAAAACCCTATACTTGCACAGTTTGTGATAAATCATTTTCCGATTACACGAATATGAAGACTCATTTAATAACTGTATATGCTTTATGGCGATGGCCTCCGATCCGCTCCACGTATGGTCGCAGCACTAATGGGGTCGTTTTGTTTCACTTATTCGATAATTTTATGTTTAAACGAAAGATTTTGCTTTCGAGTATGTAATCATTCGCAAGTTATTTTCAATTATTTATATTATTATACTAACACACCACAAAATTCTAACACAAATGGAACGCAAAGATTAATACAAAATGCGAACAATATTATAAAAGCTTATGAGTATAAACTTAGATTACTGTACACAAATATGCAGGTCGACAATTGACGTGAATTGATATATGAATTTATTTTGTGTCATACATATACAATTCCAACCATTTAAATTTCAGAAATGAAGCCCAGCGGCCAGCGGGTTCCTGCCAGTTTCATCATCATCACCCTATTAACGTTCCCACTGCTGGGACACAGGGACTTCTCTCTTGACGAGAATACTAATTTTGGGCGGTAAGTTGTGTATTATATCTTTCAATAAAAACATATGTCTTTTATTCAACTTCCGAATATTGACAATCTGTTAGACAGTATTAAGCACTTACTGTACGTCAATTGATTGTTGTTGCAATTGATTATTACTATTATGATTTAATGTTGTTTTCTTGTTCGAGCATAATAACGTATTATGTTTGCGTGAGCAATTTTGACATCGAAATTTAGAACGGCAATATGCTACTCTATGAGGGCGAAAACAATTGAAGCAGAGGCTTTTTGATTTTACAAAATCATATCGTTTAATCCTTATCTTTAGGTCACTGTTGCCGCCAAAAACTTGGAACTTTTACTGAATCCAAAGACAGTTGTCTATTATCTTGACGTTCATAATACTTTATACGGAAATATCAACCGTAATTAATGTAAAATAAGAGCTTATTTCTTGTAAAAGTCCGGTTACAACAAAGAATTTAAAAAAGTCCTAATTATAGAGGTTAATTAAACATTTTATTAATATTCAAATCGTTTATAATTAATTTTCAAAATGTGAACCTTGGTTTCTTATACATTTTCGGGTGCCGTATAAAAGTTATGGGGGTTAGAGTAGGGTAGGAAAACTGAAAATCTGCATATATAATATATTCGAGTGCATATATACTCAAATGAAAGCGCATCGCGTGCACATTACAAAATATTATGGTTGTACGGGAAAGTTGACTGTGTAGACTAGACTAGACACGTCGTATGAGTGAAGAATTACCACAATCTCACCTGATGTAAGGTGACGATGTGGTCTAAGATGGAGCATGAAGGCCTAGAAGATGGCTTCCCCGGACATTGAATATTTGGAAATCGATTTAAACGGTTGTGATGCTGACAGTGTGCAGTGTAGCTATTTTTACTAATTAGTTTTGTATAAATAATAGACGTGCACTTAACAGTTAGTTAGTTTAGGGTCTAGCAGATCAAGCTCTTATTAAACTACCTGAACTTTGCGGTAAACTTAGATGCTCCGATGAAGGATGCTGGCAGCTGACGGCATTCAGAGCTCATTATGACGTAGAGTTCACGTATTAATTAAAGAACTGAGCTTCGTTCATTTTAATTACTGGAAGACATAAATGTTTTATCATATTGAATTTGTTTTTATGCTGTTTTGTTATAAGATTGTCGTCAGATTTGTAATTCTCGTTATTACTTGTAAGCAAATTTAAATGCAAACATAATGAATAAGAGCTGTATGTATATAATACATTTAATGCTTAGTTATTATTAAATTTTGATTGTTGTATCTTTCCCATCCACTCTAAAACTACTTTTGAATTCTGACAAATTTTTAGGTAACAAGGAGGAAAACCAATTTAAAAGTAACATTTGATTTATCAAAAGATGCTTGAGAGCCCTTCACATTTTTGTCTTCTCACGTTAATATAGTCCTTGGATTTAAATACAGAACTGTAAATGCATGATAAACGTCCGTGCGTATCTTCTATTTCTTGACCGAAACGTAGAAAAAAGAGTTCTAATAAATAGTGAGTAAATCCCGTTTTTTAAATGAATAGCATTACTCACGATAACTTCGAAATTGAAATAATTTAAATTTGAAAGTTCAAAACGATAAAAAAAAACATGTATGTAATTTTACAAGCTGACTGTACTTTGGTCATTCGAACGAACTTTGATTGTGAAATAACTATGTACTTACCTCTGCATAAAAGAATGCGAGCCTTCTTGTCTTATTGAGGGTAGCGATAGATTTATTAACTACTTACCTTGTATTTTCTGTGTTTTGGTGTTGTATAAAGCTCTGTAAAGTTTCAAAGTTCTCTATAATGTATTGTACACATTCAGAGTCATATTGATATAAAATCTTTATAAATATAAATTTTGTGTACGTGTGTTAGTCATTGAACTCCTCCTAAACGGCTAACCCGATTTTGATGAATTTTTTTGTGTGTGTTTAAGTGGATCAAGGAAAACAAAATCACTAGTTCACCGATCTATGAAAACCTTACCTACACCAACTTCCAGTAAAATTAACAGAATTTACTTATGTTGTTAATTTTGTATTGTTCACTTTTATAAGCAAAAACATAAACAAAACACCAAGAAACAAAACATACTACTAACGGAAACTACACGAGTTTTTTTATGTAGCTTGTATGCGTAATAGCTTAGAGTTACGCTTGTTATGAGTGGATAATCCTTTACCCACGATTGGGGGACATCGCGACTGTTCGGAAAATGATAATTTGTATTCAGTAAAAGTGTCACGGTTTTCGAGTTATCAGACATTTTTAATTTTTGAGCTTAGATAATTTAAGTTTAATTTAAATTTTAACTTATATTTTTTAGTGTTCTCCTTTGAGTATCACCTTAAGATATTAATTAGTTCTCAATGCATAGGTGGCCATAGAATAGATGATGAAACGGGAACACTTCAAATAATATTTTGTTTACCCAGGTGCATCAAGTACACTTTTCGTTGACTTTATTCACCCAGGTATAATACTTGCTTTCTACAATCAGATGTTGATGTGTGTATTACAGGACAACACTGTCAAGCAACATTTAAACATAATATAGTATGACATTTCAGAATAACATCTGCCTGGTAGCGCTTGTCCTTCCTAACCAACTCCAAGTTATCAACTGGACGGAAACTACAATCCGATTCGGTAATACAAAACGTGTCCAGAATCTCAGTGAAATTTCATTAAACATCAGGAAAACAGAAAATCTGAAAATATACTAGTGCGGGGTATCAAATGAAAGCGCATCAAGTCCACATTACAAATATTATGTTGTTTTACATTTAAGGAAATGAAGGCATTGGAATCGGGGGTTTTTCTTATATAATTATAGATATTATAATCTTAATAAATCTACATCTCGTGAGTTATCGCCCGTTTTATATTTTCTTTTCTTTGAGACAATACAAGAGAAGATAAAGCGCCTTAGTTTCGTTCGCAGTAAATCATGACAATTGTACAAACACTTAACACTTACGGACGTGAACAGAAAAAACTTCCTCTTGTAAAGAAAGATAGATAATTCTTTATTGTAATACAAACAGTAAACAGTAAGACCTCTTTCCCACTATGTCGTCCGTCAGGACGATATTTTATCGTGTGTCGTAGCGGGATTAGTAAATAGCTTTCAAAAATGTATGTTATAATGTAAGTATATATATAAATAAATATTGCTGACTATTTAAAAACTGTTCTTCATTTGTACATATTTATCATCAAAAAAACTTTATTTTCAGGAGCAAATTTATGGCATTAACGATTTTTTTTAAACCCTCGCCTTAATTAATAAGATGCCTAGAGCCTAGAGCTTAGGTATACTTAAATAAACGGCGTTCCATCAGCACTTGCATGTAACAGTGTGTAAAATGCGTTACTGCGAATTAAGAAGTGTGTTTTAGCTACCCCACCCCAGGAAGTGATGCAGTAACTAGCAATATAATGAGAGATCTTACGATGAAACACAAAAACCGTTTTTATACCATAATAGCATCAGGCGAATTTTATAAGGCCTTAATTTAATATCCAGTTGAATAATTTGGATGTTAATCAAGAACATATTTTTATATCTCCTATACCATCGATAGGTTTCATATAGTTTAGGTATTTTGTACCTATTGTTACAAATAATATTAATATATATTATGTTTGTTTCTTTAAATAATGATTATTTTTATTATTAGACTAGTAGACAAATATTTAACTGACTATTATCTAAACAATAAAAAAATATGAATAATGAAATATTTTTAATGAATTTCAAACGTTTAGACGTAGATAGCAAATAGCTCAGTCCAAAACTGACCAAAATGGGTTGAGTGGAACAATAATATTATACCCTCAGCGGATAACTTATAATTGAATTTACTTGTTGAAACATATTTAAATACGACAAACTCATGGTACGTAAAATTGGATTTTATCTTTGAATATCAAGTCTAAAACATAACATAAAAAAAAAAGATTTTGTCTGTTGAAAATGTACTTACTATAAGTATCAACATTTTCAAAGTTGTCAAAACCCTTGCCCGGTTTATGACTGATGTTTGTATAAATTTTAATTCAAGATACACAAAAAATATGTATTAAAGAATAATAGCTCTTTTAATGATCTAAAAAACTGTCCGCGATAGTATATGTCTATCTTTTAAGATTAACTCACAAAAACTGTTTTTATGGTACCTTTTCCTTTCGTTCAATAGTTACATAAGTAGAGGTAATTCGTTCATGATGTTTAGTAAGCAAGCTTAACCCTCACGCGATGTACATAACAACTTATAAATTAATGCACAAAAATACATTTTAACCTTCGTAATTTAACATAGTTATCTTTCATTCCGAAGGTCGTGGGTTCAAACCCCGCCACGCACCTCTGGATTTTTCTTCTTGAGAAATCTATGTGCGCTTTAAACACGTGCTTTAACGGTGAAGGCAAACATATATATTTTTCGACAGGGATTCCGTTTTTCGTTATAGCTTCCTCAATAACTGTATCAGATTTCTTATTTCCGCGCTTGGTTTGTTTATTTGTTTACTTCGGTAAAACAATGTTAAATCCATGGCTCTGCGAACCGTTTTTTTTTTTTTTTCATATATCAATTGGTGTGGACTAATACTGAGACTTTCGCGCCCGTAGTAGAGCAATTGAATTTGCGTGTTTTGAGAGTATCCAAACGATACGTATACCATATATGATAATCACAGTGATTGATGGATTGTCTTAATCTTCGTGAGACAATTACATTGTACATTAAATTTTATTGTTGAACAATCATCATCTAGACGAATAACATACAGAAGTACACAACCATTACTCAAACTCTATATTAAGTCAAAGTCAAAAAATGTATTGCCATAAATACACATGTTTGGATAAAAAAACTTTTATAGCCCCGGATAAAATCATAAAACCTAGGCAACAACGTTGCTTAACCTTGTAAGAAATGTTAAGGACTGCATTTCCTAGGCTGCTATAAAAACACATCTTCTTATGTATAAAAATGAAAACGAATCTTCTTAGATAAAAGTGCCTATGCAGATATTTAAAAAAGTTAAATAGTTCATAAACAGCACGAAGTTTGTGCACGTGCTCAGACCCAAAGGAATCACGAAGAAAATGTAATGGGGCCAGTCTGACTTCGAGTTCTGTTCTGTAAATTATAATAATTATATTCCCCTCAGTTGAATGGCTCCCAGCTTTATTCTCGTGCTCTCCAGTATTAAGGATGTATCTTAGTCAATATTGAATTAATTACTCTTATATACCTATTTTGGATGGTGAACAAAATTTCACTTAAATAGTAATGAAAAGGAAAACAATCAAACAATATCAAAAAGTTAAATCACTAGTTTGAGACCAAACTGTTAATTTAAAAAATATATACTTATTTAATTTATGATCCTTGAGATTTTCAATGACAACTATTTATTTAAACCTTTTTTTGTAAGGTTGTAAAGTTGTTCTAATCCCTGATAGAATTCGTCAATCTCTGTATCGTCTTTATCTGCTGTAGGTGCATAAACTTGAATAATATTAAGTTTTACTGGCTTGGTGTTAAATTGTACAAGCATGTTTCTATTAGATAATTAAGGAAATTGCGCGGAATATTTAAAATTACTTAACCACCATATAAAAAGCTAGCGAATGTAACCTTTTTTAATGTAACCTTAAGACATTTGACATAGAATTGACTGAATGCGTGCTATATATTTTTATATTTTTATATGTTTATGTTATTTTTATTTTATTTTTGACGTTTCTAAGATTTGTTAAACCAAACAATGGAAATAAATGATTTTGTATCTTGTATCTTGAGGTAGGTACATCTTTCGGACATAGACACCCATGGACCTAATTTTCCTTATTCTTATTTATTTGTTAGGATATCTTACAATGTTAGTTCCATCATACGGTATGATAGAACTGACATGTCATATTACTTTTAGTGTTCTTTTACGTATTACTTATATTTAAACATCTATTAAACTTTGTTTATACATTGTATTGTATGTAAATTCGTTTTAAATAAGGGGGTGCGCTCGGCACTATCATATAGGTAAATATTACTAGCTCGCCTGCTGCGCCACGCCGGGGTCCACCCGTCTGGAGAAGAATCGGGAACGTTAATAGGGTGATGATGATGATGATGTATCATATTTTTTTATAATTCACCCAGTAATAATTAACCTATGAAACCCTATGAAACATGCCAGTTATCCATTTTTTTATAATTTCCCTTGCCAAAATTAATTTATTTAACCTAGTAATATGTTTAATACATATGGTAATTAACACAATATGAGAGGACTTTTTAACTTGCTTAATGATTGAAGTCCAATATTTAGAAGGCACTTTAGTTAAACAATCGATATAATATACCACAGTGCCTGTTTTTAAGTCAAAACGTTTATTTCCTTAGAAGCCTATGCTTACATGGACAGGTCAACTTAAATCTAATTTAAATAAAAACTAAGAATAATCAAGGAAATAACAAAGTCTTGACAGTTCGCTTCAATTTTTTACACTGAGTTGAGAAGCGAATAGAACAACTCAGCTTCCATCTCTTATGTTGTTATTATAACAATATTGGTGTACAACATGGTTACTTATACATTTAACATTTACAAAATCAAATCAATCATTTATTTGCCAAATACATTTCAATTCAAGTACATGTCACGACCAAGTTAGTTGCAACGATGTACTCGGCCACACACATCGCGTTGACATGAATATCCGCCGCTCATGAAACAGGGGAGGCATTTGTTTCAGGTAAATTTATTATTATGAACTTTACTTCATTTTGAGTCCAATACCAATAGATTCGTGTAAAGCAGCTGTGATGATATTAGGTACAAAATTTAAGGAGCACGACGTTTATTGTATCACTGATCTTTGGATTATGTATTTGGAAATATAACGATGGCAAAGTTCCACTCCAAGATATGAGAAAAGAGTTGCTTTCAGAAGAACTAATCCATTGAGAAGTCAATATACACAGTCTGTTTCTGTAACCCACAGCAAGAAGGTTTCCACAAGGAGAGAGGGAAATGGAGCATTGTTGTAACCAGGCAGTGTCTGGAATATGAGATTTAACGCATTCAGTTATGATAACTTTTTAATATAATAATGATTAAGATATAGTAACTAAGTAATCTTTATATGTGACTATCTCAAATTTGTTTCTTTAGTAATTTATGAGTCAGAAATTTTTACTAGCGCAGTGAACTTCTGAAAAGATAAGCTAGGAAAACTATTTTTAATTGCAATTTCGTAATGTTTCTCGAAAAACGAAAAACAAGACGGTTTGGCGCCCGGAGAATGGCTGATAGGGCTGTTATTATTTTGTCATTTGAATAATAATGAGGGTTCTTCTTCTTCTTTTATTTTGATGGCGTCCGTAACATAATGAGGGTTTAATTGATATTGTAGCGGAAGCTGACAATTTGTCGATTTGTGAGTTATACGTGACACTACTCAATTGTAATATTTAGGGTTCTGTACCCAAAGGGTGAAACGGAACCCTATTACTGAGACTTCGTGGTCTGTCTGCCTGCTTGTAACCGAAACAAATATTATATTTTATAATTTCAAAGAAATGGCAGAAATGGAAATGGATATTCAACTGGGATTTATTTAAGACGATTAAAGACAAAACGTTTATTTACTTAGAAGCACAGGGCCTACATGGACATTTGGAACACCTTTGAAAATTAAATTTATAAATAAAATTATTTATTCGCAACAATGACACAAATATTACAAACAATGTTAACGAAAAACTACAGTCTAAATATCTAGTGTTGATAATTGATATCAAACATAACTGCATTTTTTTTTAATCCACTAAGACAAAGAAAATAAAATATATGCAAGAAAAAAACACAAGTGCAGTCCAGCCCCACACACAGGTGTCAATAAATCTAAATTTAAAATTTAAGAAAAACCCCCGATTGCAATGCCTTCATTTCCTTAAATGTCGATCCATGCATTACCCATTGGTTAATGGAAAGCCTGAAATATAGACGTTGATTGGGAAACTTAATCTTAGCTTTAATAATATGTTATTAATGCGCGAGAATAGTTTATGACTACCACTAATATACAGGTTTTTTGACAAGTATTGTTTTTGATGGGATAGTGTATTTTCTTGTAGGTCCTACAAATTAAACAAACCTATTAAACAAATAATAAAAATGAACACATGTTCCTACCCTTTTCAGATTTTTTGCTAATTTCTTTATTGACAGGTTAATTTTTTGTTTATTTTTTCCGAGAATTCAGAGGAATTTCATCTTTTTACTAGATATAAAAATTACCTTTGTCATGTGTCAAAAACAAAGATGCTGTACATACTCGATCAAAATCAGCTAACACTTTATATGACCCCAAGATTAATTCAAAGAAACCCAGGAGAGTTTCACATATTCCCATCTGATAAACTTGAAGCAGGTGTATTTCAATAAAGTTTATACTGATCGGAATGATAAAACACGAATGAGGTTGCGCAAAATGATATTTGATGTGTCCAAGTGCATTTCAATCACAATGAGAAGGCTGAGTAATTGGGTTAACCACCAAAACACGTAAAATAAGTTGAGTATACAGTTTTTTTTAGTTTTTTTCTGCTCTTTCGTATAGCATAATAATAGAATTCTAGCTTTAAAAAAATACAGTTACGCTACACATTTTAACTGTGAATTTGCAGACTTCCGTCGAAATTATCCTGTGTCTCTTGCTATCTTTTCTGTATGTATATAAATAATAAACTATAAAAATTTAACAAACTCAAGTGTACAGCAATGTTACCTATGATGAATAAATAAACAACGAACTATTGCATAGGAACCGCAGAAAGCATTTTAACTTATTTTTAACTAAATAAAAGATACGGTAGTGAACCTCTAGAGCGTCTGTAAATTTAATATTCCGGATAATACTTCGGAAATAAAGAAAGAAAAAGAAAAAGAAAGAAAGACATTTATTTCGACAACACAAATACAGAAAAATAAAATTATATTTTTACTAAACTAAAACAACCAAAACAAAAACAAAATAATAAATAGGGATAAATAAGTCAAGGTTGAAATCAACATAGTTAGATCCAACAATGACCTTGCATGTTATATCTGATGGTGAGGAATGGGGCCTCCGCGTCCATTAGACGCTTGTCATTAATCTGACATGGCTGTATTGAAAAGATTGTATGCTATTATATAAAATGCAAATTTGACTTCCTATTTCGTACGATTTGTCGTATCATCATGATGCAGCATTTTACTAAAGTTAATTAAAAGAAGAAAAACACTAGCTTGAAATGTAAAACTATATTCTCAGAACACAAAATACTTTTTGCAGCAACCTGTTTCGTTTGTTTCGCCCGTAAGAAGTCCAAAAAACATGAATTTGAAAAATTCTTCATTGGTGCTCCGCTTCCGCTCTTATTATTATTAGCGTAATGCTTTATAGCCTTCCTCAATAAATACGCTGAATTTTTTTTCAATATATCGTGGTTGTATTATAAAGTTCTTTGCACCAATAAAACAAAGTTTGTTCACGTTGATTTGTCTATTGAATAATAATTGAATTAATAATCTTGAAGTGTGAAGAAAACTGCTCATTAACAACTAATTTCCGACCAGTCGGTAAAATGGTTTATGTCTGTAAAATACAAAAAAATTTAAAATAATATCTAAAAAAAGGTGTGTGTACGATTCACACACGATAGAAGTGAAACTTCAGTAAATCGACGAAAGAATAAGAAGAATAAAAACAAAGTTTGGTCGTCTTTCACGGAGGCTTATGTCCAGCAGTGAGCGTCTAAAAGCCACAATGGTGATGATGTATGCCTGAATCTTTTCCATAACAAAGCGAAAAACATTTTCTTCCGAAACGCGGAAATAATCCGTAAATGCGACAAAATCAAACATAATTAATAATAATAATAAACTCAAACCTACGCGTTAGCAAGATACATGGTATATTTGTTATATTCATTTAATTTAAATTGAAATTATTGAAAAATCTTTATTTACCTGAGCGTTCAATTAGATAATTTTAATTAAGTTTGCATTAGATTAATTGTTAATGTAAATAAAGTGTTGTCTTACCTCTGTAAAATGACAAACGCACCTTGTTTAAGTTATAGGGTTTTAAAAAGCACCATTTCATCAGACGGTGGTAGACAATTTGAGAGTTTTTAAGTAGTTCGGGTTTTATATTATGTGTGCAATAGAGAATATTTGTCTTTTCTTATTATTTTATACTTGAAAAGAAAGAATGTACAATGTTTATAGAGACTAAGCTTTTGAAGGTATGAAACATTTTATCACTTTCAAGGTAATTGCTAATCCTCATAATATGAAAACCTTGTAAATTGCTGGATATCCGGGTTAGGATAATCTAACCACGGCTGGATTATTAGGGTCTTGCACAGGATAAATATTCATTGTGGATTTTTGAACTTAAGTTGTGAGGAATTATTTAATAAGGGATTATAATATCATTAACCTTTTCATGAATATTTATATACAACGTCACCAACAGCATGAGATACAGGACGTTGTAATCATGGGACATTTGAAAGATTCACAACTAAAATTTTATCCACGAAGCCGTGTTGGCTAAGTGGGAGCATACTGGACTTTCATTCCGAAGGTCGTGGGTTCAACCCGACCACGCGCCTCTTGATTTTTCTTCTTGAAAATGTATGTGCGCTTTTACAACCCCCGATCAAAAAATACGGGTGTTATAAGACTTGTCTGTCTGTCTGTCTGGGACATTATAGCTCCCGAACGGATGGAGCGTAATGTATTTTCCCGCGGAATGACGTTTTCCCGCGGTAAAAAGTAGCCTATGTTATTTTTCAGGCTTTAGAGATTCTGTGTACCAAATTTCATTTAAATCGGTTCAGTAGTTTTCGCGTGAAAGTAGAAAATTATGTTCGCCGGGTGCAAGCCATTCACACCCGCCTCATATACACCGTTTATATATTTTGTATTTATATCTACAACAAGCTAAACGTCTGCAAAAATAGCTTAAATAGAACTCCTTAAATTTTATTCTTGAGAACGCATACTTACACTACACTTTAATGTACCTCTATGTACAATAATATTTTAAACCCTATAGACACCAACTTTATTCGCATAGAAAACGGTTCATTCAAAATTTACGAAGTCAAACAATATCGTTGTATGGAGGCAATTCCGATGCTCGGTTTAATCCCGCGGCGCGGCTTGGCGAACTCTCAATACACTTGAGCGCCATAAAAAATAATTTAAATTGCTCTTACAGTGTCTCGTATCAAATGAAATCGCATCGCGTCCACATTACATAATAGTATGTTGTTTTACGTTTAAGGAAATTAAGGCATTCGAATCGGGGGTTTTTCTTAAATTTTGAATTAGAAGAAAAACATTCATTTTCCCAGGAACACCTGCCGTCCATTTTATGTCAACAATAAAATTGGAAAGCATCTTTACGTAAGTTTCGCGAGGGGCAAGTATTTGTATGTTCTGTAAGCACTTTCTTCTTGGTCTGGGTGTTTGATAATTAAAATTATCTACTATGTATGTTTATTTATTATAAAAAGTATATCAGATGTCTAGTACCCGTTACAAAAGCTTAGAGCTTTCCACATTAAAAATTCCTATATTGTTATTTAATTTTATTTTTAAGAATCAAATTGTATCTGTATTAATTTATTTCATATGTATAAATATATTAATTAGTGTAATTGATTTGTAAGTCGTGCTAATTAATTGCATAAATAAATATAATGTCCCAGACAGACTATTATTTGCTTTAAACCTCTGCCGAACCAACTGTTCCGCCTAACTTTTATTTAGTAAAGATTAATCTAGTGAATAGTATAAATAACCTAGCGTAGGGAGCTCCGAAATGTTTGCGAATGTAATATTATAATATCTAAATGCATTAATTTATATAATACAAAGCATTTCATAAGGTAACATAAAAATAAACTATGTCATCCTAAATTTTATACAGTCAAAAAGAAAATTCGTTTTTAATTTTTATTTCGTCCATCTAAAATTTAGACAGCGAACAAGATTATAAAAATACTTATATTGTGTGGATTACAAGAGATTTCACAGAAATGAATTGGTTGTGCTGCTATTATTTTACGTATCAGTGCAACGCTTGTGTAAAGCTGTTGCTGATGATTCAACATGTAACAACAATTTTACCACATGCATTTAATTGCGATAAATATATTCTATCACTAAATTCATCACCACTTCCGTCTTCTTTATCTTCTTCAGAAGGATCCTTTGGTGCATCTAATGCTTTTTCTTGTTTGTTCTTCTCATTCCCATTGCTTGGAATTACACTATCAAGGTTTGTACCGTAAGGAACTAGTCCATTCAAAAAACGTCACATTTTATCACTGGATGAAGTTATGGAGATCACTTGCGGAATAAAGATTAGGTACTGGCAGTTATGTTCCAAAAAAGGAACATTTAAATTGGTTGTTTGCAACTTGAGAAACTATTGGGTTAGGATTATCTCGTGGGATCATATATACAAAATCAACAACTACTAATAAATTGAAAATTAATTAAAAAAACATTGTCCAGCGGACAAAATTGTGAATCTAAACCATTCCCAGATCCCCTTGAACACACACAAAAAATTTCATCAACAGGAGGAGACCTCACCTTAGTGTTGCCGCCGATTGCGACCTTTTAGGTCGAGGTCAAAATGGTGCATTTTTGATGAATTCAATTGAAATATAATTAGGTGTCTGATTTGAGCAACGTATGAGGGATACCGAATTGTCCGGAAATATTTATTATTTATTATCTAATTCTACAGTACCATATAAGCAAGTAAGCATATTTCTCGATATCTATCTAACAGTGAAATAATTATACAAATCTGACTTTTTTTGTAAATAAATAAATATTTCCTATCTAGTACCTACCCGTAACACAAGCTTAACACACGTGACACGAGTTTAACACGGGGCTAGACATTGTTGTGTGGATAATTAGGACATAAAAAAATCAGGAATATTTATCATTGAAAGTATAGGTTTATGGTAACTGAAATAAGATACATAAGTTTGAGACTTGATATCTTCTAAATATCTGGAAAATGAATCCTTACACGTGACCTCCGGGTGGTGCAATGAACTGTCTCTGGTGGCTTCGGCCGTGGCTTGTCACCATCCTATAGGCTGGGCCAGTGCGTGAAGCGATTTTATCTTGTTTCTTTCATTTGAGTTTGAGTTTTCATCCCCACTTTTGACCCGTTTAAGAGTTATGAGGGTTCATAACTCTTAAACGGGTCAACCGATTTTCAGCAAAGATGCCTTTGAATCCTCGCACAAAAATTTCCTAGAATTTTTTATCTCTAAACTCAACATTCAACTATTTGGCACCGAAAATATTAGCTACTTTAACTTCCGCTACCTTTGAAGGTTCAGAAACGAACTAAATCCTTTTACGAAACAGCCTAAGGGCTAAGAAAGGTTTTTTTTGTTTTTATCCGCAGGTCAGGAGATACCATTTCCGCCGCTGCCGCCGCCGCCTCCTCCTCCGGCTCCACCGATAATACCCCCAACGCCAATTTTGCCGCCCTGGCGACCTGTCCCCCGACCAATAATACCTATCAGGCCGCCATCGCCGATCATAATCCGACCACCAGTAATCATACCGCAGCCACGACCAATTATTCCCATTAAACCGGTCAGGCCAGTGATTCCCCCAGCTCCCGTCCCGATCTGTAAGTTTTTATCAGAATTAAAGTCAAAATATCCGTAATTGGAGTTATAATGTTCCTAACAAGTAAATTATTAACACTAACAACGTATAACAACCCGGAAAAATACAAAACTATCAGAAAACTAACGAAATGCTTGTGAAAAGAAAAGAAGATGCAAATTTGAACCTTAGCGGGTTAGATTTTGAGTCGACTTTCAAACAAGATACACAATTATCAGAACACAACAAAAACATCGATGTATATGGTTAAGTTGCATTGATGAAAAAACAAACAAAATTAGTATGTGCAACTTTAAACCCATTTTTAAGCAAATGGGACGAACGGGTAAATTTAAACACAGTTACAGTATTTGTGTACATCAGGTGAGATTGTGGTCAACTGAAAGCTTATCCAACAAATATATATATATATATATATATATTGCAAACACCAGTCTCTATTCTGAATGGAAACTTTGAGGTTCTCCAATATTACGGATATTCGGACCAAATATTTATTTAGTACTAATTCCGCACACAAGATGTGTGCTAATTTTAAAACTTACCTCTTACACATCTAATGTACTTAAAAAGTTTGATTTTTAAATTACCCTTAAACGTTGTCGTGATAAACAAACATATTTTATAATGTTTTTGCTAGTAATAGCGAATGTAAGTGTTGGGGTGTAATGTTAACTACAATACATCACGGAACTAGTCATTACTAGTTATACAAACATTCATGGAGATTTTAACAGGGGTTTTTGAACTGGTCTGCATAATTCCTTCAACTTCGAAGAGCAGCAACATGGGGACAGAAAATAGACAGCTTGTTACAGGAAAATTATAGCTATTTTCGCAAAAAATAAATATATAATTATTAATATGTTCTCTAACTCTTTTAGGGTTAAGCTCACCTTTTGCACATTTTGACTCAGTTATAAACTTTTATATGTGTATTTTTGTGTGCAATAAAGAATTTATGAATTTTTATGCTCATAATATTATGTTCACAACACAATAATCCATGAAGCAAAGCAATAAAATTGTTTCAACAATATTTGACATAGCGTAATTTTGTAAGACATAACAATAAAGGTAATTGAAAACAACCGTTACATAACAACAACAAGAATGGAATAAGTTAGATGTAAACAGCTAATACAAATCTGAATTATTTCTCATTTGTTTGGTCAAATTTAGTATTTGGCCCCAACGGGTATATTATTTAAAAATAAATAAAGTAATAACCCAATTTATTCTACGTAGCAAGAAATGTATAGGAAAATGTAATTCCTCCGGTAAATCCATTATAACGCGGGTAACACCGCCGGGCACTACTAGTTCTTCAATAAGCGCCTTATAAGCACATATTTGAAGCAAATTCTTTTTCTCACTTCACTCTCTTTTACGTCTTAAACATTTCCTTCCTATCTCCACTAAAATTACCCTCGCAAACTCTCTATCAGTTGACATTTTGAGGGATGATGTATTTCTGCTGCCGCTGTAATAAGAAATACTGACTGCGAAATGTTACTGGAAGTAGACATTACCAAAGTACATTTGCTTCTTCAGAAATTCTAAACATCTAAAGGTTTACACAGTAACCAATAACGACGGATCTTAATTGCTCGAACGTTTATTTAATGTTCGGTTGAACCGCGCGGAGCTTATAAATTTAATAAAGTATGAGATGGACTTATAATACAACTAGGGTTCCATGTAGTTTATATTATACACATTTTGCAATAAAAATATAATCAAAAATTTTTTTTTTGAGTGCTTAACGATTTTAACGCAGTTTTCAGTAATAAATAGTGATTTAAGAGACAGGTTTAAATAAAACAACGTTTAAATGCAAAATCAGTACTGAATATACCTAAACCAAAATTAGAAGAGCTTCAATTGGAAAGTCTAAGACATCCTCCGTACTCCCCATGCCCCATCTTCGACCACATCGTCACTTTATGTCAGGTGAGATTGTCGTCAAATGAAGGCTCATCTAGCATAAATAAAATCATACGACGTTTTTTTTGTAATTTATTTTGACGTGTCTAAGTTTTGTAAAACCAAACTATGGAAATAAATGCCAATGTGATTGACCAGGACAAAGTTATGCTTTTTATCCAATATAGGTTTAGTTGGCTATTTCGCATTCCAAACTTTAGGAAAGAAACAAAAAAAAATACGCGTCTTATTTTTAAGTTTGTGGGAAAGAAAGCTCGAAGACTCGAATTATGTTATGTTCTTCTCTACTTTAGCCGATAAAGGTTTTTAACACCTCGCGTGCTATACAATTCTGAAGTATTATTATTACACGCCAAACATTGTATTCGCCAGAATACTTCATGTTGGATCAAATGAGTTTCCTTTATTGTTGCCTAAATGTGTTGTTACCGATTGATAGTTTTAAGTTTTTCTATTTTGGCACAATATAAATGATTTTTATCATTACATAAACAAAACAGAATCTCAGTATTTGCCATTTATTCGCCGTGTCTAATGTGTTTGTCACCATCCGGCCTTAGTGTAAAGCGCTGGCCACACTGTGACATTGTACGAAGTGCTAGACTTTCTGAAGACGAGGTTTAAAAATAAAAATAAAAATCTTTTATTTCCGATCACATTTTTCTGATCACATTAATTTAAATTATGGACCTGTGCCATAAATTAAATAATTGTGATCAGAAAAATTACAAAAATAAAGAAAAATAAACATAAATAATATAAAACTTAGACAGTTACTTGTTATACGCTTGTTACATATATTGCTAAAATATTTAACCATCTCATGACCCTCATAAGTTTTTGTCATGTTAATACAGCACGTGGCTGCGCACGCGCTCGAGCTTATTGCAAACATACACCGGTCAGAGGGATCGCCGGTGGACGCAAACCCTCTACTCGCACTGGGCGTGTCTAACGTTATCATTCAAAATAAATCTACATTCAAAAGATCTTGATTATTGAATATGAATTCATTTTTTGTCATTTTAACACTTAAATATAATTTTTCTAACATATTAATAAACATTCAATTTTTTTTAATAATGCAAATAGTTCGACTTACCTTCCGCACATGATCTACAAGGGGCCACACCGTGTCTATGTGATCCACAAGGGTCATAAAGCCCTGGTACAGTCTCTGACCATTCTCACGAGCTAGTTATAATTATAATAATAGAATTTCCAGAAGAAAATTATACCTAGAGTTCTAGGTATTATTTTCTCTAAATTAATAGTTATGAATTTAGAGTAAAATAAATTTAAGCTTTTGGAGTTTTTATTTATAGGTACTTTAACTATTATAAGTTTAACATTTACAATAAACAAAAAAAAATGTTTTATGACTTGTAGCTCAAATTTGTAACAGTTTTGTCAAACTTTAGGATTCCAGAAAAACATATCTTATATATAAAACTCACCTGCACAGTATTAGTTACCATACTCCTCCGAAACGGCTTAACCGATTATTTTGAACTTTTATATTCATATTCAGGTCTTTTTTAAACCACAGCACTGTATATTTGTTTATTCTACTGCGGATGTCACTGAAGTATTTTTCTGTAGTTTATTATTTATGGCTGCTATCATAAAGAAAAAAATATCGCATATACAAGCGCCAACACACAAAGTATTTATTATAAAACTAAACAAAATAAAGCTCAATATTTGATATGTACGGATAAATTTACGGACATGTCCCGCCCCTATTCGTGTTAGCTCAACTAATAACTTTGCCATGTAAACACCGGATATTCAGGGGAAACTCGACCTTATTTTCATAGATTATACCTATCATTACGGATTATATTATGTATGGAGCTGATTAAATTCGTTCAAATTAATTAGCCGTGTGTTTATCATAATTATCATGTTCAATGACAAAATTCATGCGAAATCTATATTAATATACTAGCGGCCCGCCCCGGCGTCGCACGGGTATAAAATTTTCCCGAAAATTATTCGAATTTTTCTCACCGTAAAAACAATCCTATCTCTCAAGTTGGATCGAACGGCACATGGTGTGCGAATTTTATTATAATCGGTTAAGTGGTTTAGGAGTCCATTAAAGACAAACATTAAGGGTTTTAATTTTATGAATAATGTCTAGTTTTTGCTTGAAGGCCAATCGTCTGATAGAATCTAGGTAGTATCTGCAATATTCATAATGTCATAGGATTAGAAAATCGGGCATAAGACGAGTACAATTTCAGATTTTTGGTCAGTCACTAAGTTTTGTGAGAAATGTCTTGGGAAAGGAAGTCTTGCTTAGGAAACGGTGAAAAACTGAGGAAAAGCGCGTATTTCACGTATTTATCGATTTTTCTGTGGTAAATATTTGCTTTTATTCTTTGACTATGGTTTCTTATAATCACAATCCCGTGCTGAAGTGCAGTTTAATCTAACAATGTGTAAATACTAGTCTAATCAATCACTCACTTGTTAAAAATAGGCAGCACATATCCAATAGTGCAGAGAACTGTAAGTACTCGGATAGCCCACAGAGAAACATCAATCTTATTGGCAATGATATGAGCTTTTAGCGCCGGCATGCCCTTCGATAATAATTTAGCTGGAAGTCTAGTTTTCCACTTTTTTTGTAACTTTTCCGCGCCTAGGGCTTATGGGGTTAAATCATAATAACCCAATTTTGTTAAGTTCTCATGTTCATTGATACACATATTTCATTTATTATTGTTGACTAGCTGACCCGGCGAACTTTGTTCCGCCTTAGACGCCATAAAGGAGCAAATGAACTTTTTTTTTTTCATCCTCTTTGACTATATTTGCAATTCAAACAATGTTCCTTGGTCCACTTTGAGGAAATCGGCGTCCCATGATGAAATGTCATCGGTTCTTTTTTCTTTGTTTTCATCATCTTCAGGTAGCGGAGGATCATCTTTGTGGTAAGTAGCCCATTGGATAACTTTCTTTAAAATCGCAGAGTTGACATTTGGGAGAGGCACTACTTCCTCTTCATCGTCTTCCGTGCCCAAATCCTCCAACATAGTCTTGATAGTCACCGAGCATTTTGCCAAGATAGAACCCCCTCTATCAGCGCCAATCAAAACGGAACCTTATTTCCCAACACCAGAAAGCTCAAACTCAGGCGCGATAGACCTAACAAAACGCCCAGCGCGACCAAACTTTTACCTAGAAACTTTACTAACAGACGATTAAAACTTCTATGCATGTATGTCTATTATATTAAGTGTGTCAGATGTTTATTACCCACATTTATTACCACGGGCCTAGATGTTGAGCAATATTGATTTATTTGATTTGATTAACAACTTTGAACAGTAAACATATGTTATTTTCATATTGTGTCTGTTTGAATATGTTTTTTTTTATTTCATTACCCTTGAGAGTCGAAGTAGGCTAACCGTCAGTTAAAGTCACCTTAACTTTAATAACACCGAAAGTACTTGTAACTTTTTCTTGCCAATTTTGTTATATTTCTATTCAAACAGCTCGTTAACATCTATTGCTGGGTTAATTCGTCCCCCACGTCACGAAACGTCACATTTTCGTCACGTCGTCGTCCCCTTAATCACACTTAATTGTACGGTCCTGTGTTATTATTATACAATTATGATGATTGTCGACTTACTCGCAACATTCTACAGAAGAACCTATCTGGCGTTATTCTAGATTTTTCTTCTTATTATACAAACTGAGCTAGACGCAGAAATATAAACTTAGTCTAAAAAAACCGACTTCAACATCTAATAATATTCCAGGGTTGCTCTCGATTTCTCTTGGATCCCATCAGATATACTATACATGGTGACAATGGCACTACTCAGCAAGCATACCATCCAGAATAAAAATAGACTTTTTTAGTAAATATGTAATGCCGGTTTTATGATTTTTTTTGCATAAATAAATACCTACTAACCTAGGTTCATTATATAATTTATCTAGGTACCGTACAGGTTACATATTTGAAATGGTGACATTTTATTTGACTGTTACTAAGATTAAGAGGTTAAAGTTAAGAGAGACTGAGGTTAAGTTTTAACACTCAATAATTATACATACATAAAATAATATTAATTTACGTTAGGGGGATCTTAGACTTCTTTGTCTGACTGGCCATTAGTACTGATGGTTGATATTTTGAGGAATAATGTATTTCGGTGATAACTATGACAAAAATACTAAAACGCATGATAAATAAATATTAAACGGGGCTCCCCTACAACAAAACTCACTTTATAAGGCTATGCATCCCCAAAATTCCCATTTTTACAAGCTGTTCAAAAATTATCCGGAGAAGCCATCTTCTAGGCCTTCATGCTCCATCTTAGACCACATCGTCACTTTACATCAGGTGAGATTGTGGTCAAATGAAGGCTTATCAATAATAAAAAAAAAAAAAAAAATCATGTATAAATTAACCTATTATTGAAAAAAATAGATAAATTTAGATAAGTAGGTACACTATTGTGTAAGGTAAAGCCTGTTTACTCAAAACTGTGACTGTGGTATTCAAAACTGTGACGTAAACATCAGCATATAATTACATGATGTTCTTGTAGCTCTAATTGTAATTCTGTGTTGGAGAATTGAGATCTGCACTCACATTAAGAGTGTACATAATGTGACTGCAATGGGACTGGTTAGCATAGCTACGATAACCAGTCTAACTCTTGCTAACTTGATGTGTGTATAGACTAGATTGTGATATTTGTTGTTCTGTCGTCAGATGTAGAGTGGGAGAGCCGCGGGCCGTGCAACGTGCGCAAGTACAGCTGCGTGTCGAGCAGCTGGGCGGAGAGGCAGCCGCGCTCGCGCCCGCTGCGCGGCCTGCTGCAGCTGGTGTCCTCGCTCGCCTTCAGCCGCCTGCTCACCTCCTGCACCGACCTGGTGCTGCAGGGCACCACGCTGCTGGAGCTGCAGCGCTGGAGCCCCGCCGACTTCACGGTCAGCACGAGCATGACTGTTCCCAGTGGAACACTGCCCAAGTTGCCATTCACCGGCCCAACTTGATGCAACAGACATTAAGTTTGGATGTAGTATTAGGCACCATGTAAAAGATACTTCTTCAGCCGATTTGGGATGAAGCTAGACTAACATATGTTTTATTCAACGGCTTACCAATCAGTGAAAACAGATGTTTGCTGAATCCGGCAACGTTACTGAAATATATTTTTATTATATTAGAAAACACTTCATTGTACACCACATAATAAAATATACTTAACAAAAACCTTAATTCAATGAAAAACAGGGTACTAAGGGCGGCCTTATGGCTATGATCGATCTTTTCCAGGCAACTTTGGGATGGACAGGAAATAAAAGTAACGCATCAAATATACGAGCGCCAATTAGATGTCGGCAGCGTTGTGAAAATAATATAAATATTAGTAGAACCGACAAAGGTTTTTAATCACCCATCTCGATGCGTTTTGCTCCTTTTGCGGTCCCTTCGCCATCTGAAAGTAAACACATCAAATAAGTATCTATAGGTTACAATCAAGGTTAAAATTGAGGTTTGAAGCCTACGTTAGGTACATGATTTTACCAAATAAATGAACATCTAAAAATAATAAAATAAATAAATCTATGCAAATAAATGTCCTACCCCTAACCTAATGAGAGCTACCCACTTTAAAGTACCCCAACTGTAAGGTTATAACTTCCTAAGTCAATATTTTTTATTTGTAAAAACCTTGCTTTACACAAAACCAACACTAAACCATGGATTTATAGAGTGTTCGTTTCTTAGATTCGCAACAATTATTATTTCGATAATAAGCTAGGAAAAAAAAGAATGAGATGGATATTGGTACACCAAAAGTATTTCAACAGTTATTACATAAAGTAATGACTAGAAACAACGTTGCTTAACTTTATAAAGGATATTGTTAAAAAAAAAACGATTTATAACGTAGGTATTTACACCTTGCTAGATCAAACCCGTTTTCGGAAGTTTTCAAGGTACAGGACAACAAAGGACATCCATATATTGTTCGTAGTTTTATCATTATTTTATTTTAGAAGTTACAGGGTCTGGGATACACATAAATTTCGTCGACAACCGACTTTCATTTTGAATTCCCACCTGACCATTTATGTCAATAAATTAATATTTTGACAAAAGTGACTACATACTACTATATGACTCATCATCATCATCATTTCAGCCGTAGGACGTCCACTGCTGAACATAGGCCTCCCTCAAAGAACATTTATAATAAAATTATATAATAAAATAGTAGAAACCTATCATTTCAATATTTTTAAATAAGCAACCTAAATCATTATAAGTGTTTGTTTGTTTGTACTTTGTAAACTGTTGTCTGTTTTGTATAACCAAAAACAGTTTACACTGCCTTCTGCTCCATATATTGTAAAAATACACTGAAGTTACGCCAGAAAAGGTCTAAAAAAAAAATATATATTTTTTATCATATTAGTTTCTTTTTAGGCTACTTTTTCTTCAATAATGGTCAAATTAATTAATGGTCAATTTGGGTGAGGATGCTATATTTATGCATGACAATGCCCGACCTCATACAGGTAGGATTGTGAATGACTACCTTCAAGAGATGTTCGTTAGTCTGATTAAAACTCGAGAACGGCTGGGCCGATTGAGCTGATTTTAGTTTTTAAAATGTTTGTCGTAGTCCAGGGTAGGTCTAAACGGTGAGCAAATAAGGAAAAATTGCCGGGAACTTTTTTTACCCGTGTGACGCCGGGGCGGGCCGCTAGTTAATTATAAAGATTTTGTTAAAGTGCATGTACTGCATGTTATTATTAACTAATTATTATATTAAATACAAGACGTGCCAAAAATTTTATCAATCTATATAAATTTGAAGAAATTTAACAATTGTGAGCTTTTTTAAACTGTACTTGTCTTTTAAAAACTGTGTACATAGGTTTGTATGAATGCTTTTTGTTTACTCAAGAGGGTTAAGTCTAATTTATAATATTTTATCAGCTTTCACCACTATATTTATTTAAATATTAACTTTGTTTTTTTTTAAACCTTGACGCAAAAAGGGGTGTTTTAAGTAATTTGTATACGTGTCGCTGTCCATCTGCCTGTGGCATCGTTACTCAAAAACGAATTAACCCCAAAAAACATCTACCGCATCTTTTTAGTTGTTTTGAGTAGCAAATCATGCAAAAAAAAAAGCCGTGTTGGCAAAGAGCACACTCACCGAAGATCGTGGGTTTGAATCCTGCCGTTCTGGCTATTTCTTCTCAAAAAAGTCAGTGTGCTTTAACAGTAAAGGAAAATATCGTGAAAAAAGTGGCATGTTCTGCGAACTTTGAGGAGTTTGAAGGACATGTGACATTCACCAACCAGCACTTGGCTAGCGCGGTGAATTAAGGCCTTATCTCTCTCGTCCAGACAAAAGTCTCTGAAAGAGAATAATTTTATTAAATTTATTTGTGGACTAAAAAACTGTGATATTATACCAGCGACACAACTTGTTGTTTAATTAGGCTATTTATCGAGGAATATTATATAGGCTACTTCTTACCGCGAGAAAATACAAAAACACGGGTAACGCCGTGGCATGACAATCAAGTAATAAATAAATGAAAAATAGCATACATTCATACCAAGAAATAAAGTGTCCCACCCATCCCACCATTCAATGCTGTAGGTATATAGTATGGTTACTTTCCACCCACCTAATATTAAATAAACACCTTTTAAACAAAAAAAACTAAGTTGAAATCGCTTCATCCGTTCGGGAGCTATGATGTCCCAGACAGACAGACACGTCAAACATATGACACCCCTCTTTTTTGTCGGGGGTTAAAAATGAATATAAGTTTTCTCGCACTAAGAATGTATTTACCGTGATTCTTATTAATTGGGTGACTATAAAAAATAATATGTTCGTTATTTAAATTATTTAAAAAAATTATACCCGTAACTCACACACACTTATATGAATGCACACTTGCATTTAGTTACAATTGTATGTATGAAAGAAAAAAAAAAAAAATTATTAAATATTATTTAGGATTTCTCTCTGACTAAATGTTATTTGAAAATAGAACTTAACTTCATTTACATACGGTTTTTCTTTTATCGAGGAAAAAATGTCGGTGCACATTCCAGGTTGGGTATAAGTTCCTTGGTTAAATGTTAATAGAATTTTGTAAAGAATTTACGCCATTCATATCTAATTCCATGTTTTTCATGTCACTATTCACAATCTATTTTTATACAGATACCATATTTACTTTACTTTACTCCTATGACAGTAACACTATAGGTATATAGTATTTTAACTACATAGAACTTATCTTTTTTATTCTTCTTATTCTTTCGTCGATTTACTGAAGTTTCACTTCTATCGTGTGTGAATCGCACATACACCTTTTTTTCATACTTGTATGGGTAAATATAAATGAGGATTAAATTATATTATTCTATAAATAAAAAATACAGCCCTAATTTGTGAAATGTTTATAAGTTAAGGGACTGACTATACTCATATTCATACTATCAGCACAAATAGTTATAATTTTAAGTTCCTTCACTTAACATATTTCAAGAACTAACAATAGACAAATGTATTTTTATTTTTTTTTAATTTATTTTATATTATTTATTTAATGAATAAAATTATTAACTTACTTAAATAAAGTTTTCAATTCTTCGCGTTTTTGTCAAAAATCTAATTGTTTTCCGGACTAATCACAGAATTGTATTTATTTATAGGTTTGACGGCTCAAGAACGCGTGCTTCAAGTTCGGTCGGATGGATTTGCTAGTCGACCACTCTTGGTCGAGCGCAAACCTGCACTGCTAAACCTAACTGAGAATTGCTAAAAGAAAACTTCGCACCGACAAAAAATTGTACATAATATTTTTCAAGTGTCAATTTGTGTGTCAATTTTGCAGCTAGTACATAGAATAGTTTATATAAATCAAATGAAATCAATCATTTATTTGCCAAGGAGCGGGCCCAGCGACGAGCCGCCTCCGACCATGCACCCGCTACACCCTGGGAAGGTAACATTCTTCATATACCTAAACTGTACAACGTCTGTCTAGGAGGTCCGGTATAGCTTTAGGTAATGTTGGCTGTATTGTCTTATACCATATACTTTTACTCAGCGATCTTTCATCAAAGTACTCAGACCATTTTTCTTTACATTTTCTTTTAATGAGATAAAGAAAGTCGTTGTGATAGGGTAAAAAGTTCATGTCTATACCTTCTTCGATAGCTTCCCCGGCAAGGCGGTCGGCTTCCTCATTACCGGCTATGTTGATATGTGACGGAACCCATTGTAGCGTGATGTCTTTGTTTTCATTCGCTAGGTTGTCTAATGACGCTAAAATAAGTCTGCAAAAAACAAATACACTGGAACTATTTAATTTCGCTTGAGTTTTGTGTGAAGTTTATCCGTCAAGTGGGTTGTCGAAGAATAAATATATTGCTTGGAGAATACCCACTATAGTAATAGCTAAATTTGGCGCGCAAATTACTTCTTCCAGGTACTGTCTAGTCGCACGAGCGGTGTGGCAGCGGGCAGTGTCGTAAGGGAGTACATGGCCCAGCAGAATGTCGCTGAGATGGAGGTTGATAGTTAACTGCATCTGGTAGATGAGCTTTTTTGTATAATGATAATAGTTTGTTTGCATCACTTAGATAATGTTACAGAGACTGAGGATATTATAACAAATTATTATTAAAATTTCTAATAGATTTAATACCAAAAAAACTTACGTAGATTGTGTTCGTTTCTCTGCCATTATACAACCCCACAGAATGTAACTTTTTAATGCAAAGTCAACAAGGAAAAATCGTCATTACTGTCAAATAGGCGTTCATATGTGTGTTTTTATCCCTGGGTATTTTATTGATAAGGGAACTTATCTTTTTCGTGTATTGACTAGCTGTTTTGTGTCAGATTTAATTTAGTTGTTGAATTTTGAACTTTCTAGGTAAGTTGACAAAGCCCCTGTAAATATAGACAGCTGCTATATTTATTAATTATTGTTTTTTTTTTGTGTTTAATTTAATTTAGTCGAATTGAGAAACCTCCTCCTATTTTGAAATAGGTTAAAAACAGACAACACACCGAAAAGTTTTCGAGGTTAAAATTAAATAGTAGTGATATCAAAATGTGTTTGTATAATGGTCACAAAATCACGCCTTTAGGATATTTTTATGCCAAAGTTCGACTTCTTATTATATTATTAGATATATTTATTACATATAAAATTAATATATTTTATCATCTCCAGTATTTTAACAATATTTCTTAGATTCTCCGCCTTTTTCCGCTTCCACTCATAAATTTCCAAGTCGACTGAACCCCGCCACGCACCTCTGGATTTTTCTTGTTGAAAAATGTATTTGCGCTTCAAAACACATGTTTTAACGATGTAGGTAAACATCGTGAGGAGACCGGCATGTTCTGAGAACTTAAAAAGAGTTTGAAGGATAAAGTTAATATTCCAACAGAGCAAAGCTGTGGATCAATGTATTCTGCACCCCTCAAACATAAATCGTACCTATATCTCTAGAACATAATAATCATGTAACTTTTTAAATTATCATGGTTTTTAACAACATTATGATTTATAAACATGATGTTCGAATTAATTTGCAAATCATGTGGCTACTAGAACATAATGAATTAATGAATCATTATATTTACTAATTCGATCGATGCTACCAAAATACCTCTTCCATTGTTTAAATTTTGGACATTTATTTTCAAAGATTCTTCCTTATTTCTTGAGACTAAACCTATTATATTTCCATCATTATCAAAAATAGGGTTGGTTAATTCAAAAGCTTCAAATTCATAGAGCTTGGTTATCATTACATGCTTATCAATTACTTCACATAAATAATAAATGTTTATTTCATACAAAAATGGTACAAGTGCATAGTAATTTACAGATGAGACGTGGTACAGAGATGACAGAGGTGGTATATAGATACCCAAACTAGGAAAATCCTGTATTATGGCAGGACACTCGACTTTCGATTCCAAAGGTCGTGGGTTCAAACCCCGCCACGCACCTCTGGATTTTTCTCTTGAGAAATTTATGTGCGCTTTAAACACGTGCTTTAACGGTGAAGGCAAACATCGTGAGAAAGGTTCTGTGCACAAATATTATCTTCGGACATAAATTGCTTCATTTTATTAAATTGTAATGTAAAAAATCACTTATTTACATCAAAAGTTTTCTTTCGGAATAGAATCAAACTATAACAAAGTTAAAAACAAGTTTAATCCTGTCTTTTAGTAGTAGATCGTAATGCAAGGCTAAATGAAGTTAAATTTGATATACGTAAAACCTTATCCATAACCGGGGATTCAAAACTATTATATTTACTTAGTTATAATAATATAACACTTATCTTTCTACTTGTTTATAATAGTCACACAATCCTACGGAGCAACTGTTTGAACGCCCTGGATTTCAAGATTACTTACTCAAAGAGCTTAATTTTACCTACCAAATAAGTTATTATAATTTTGTGTTGACTTAGGTAGATCGTTTTCTATGATAAAATTCAATTAAACTTTGATGGACTAAAAAATCAGGTTTCTAAGAAACTGTAAAACTAGCTAAACAAGTTTTCACACAAGTTTCCAACACAATTTAGCTTTTAGCGTTATCCTTGTTTGCAGATTTCTCGCTTAGAAAGCTTTGTTCTACTGCAAATATTAAATAATATATACGTAGCTATGGTGACAATCACTCATTACTTCAATCTATAATTATAGACATTCATAGTCAAGAATCTGTAATTACATTGGTATAGAGAAAACATAATGTTTTAGGCTACTATTAAGTTTTTTAAGATAGGTCTGACATACGAAACAGTATTTTTAAATCGTTAGGATTTAATAAAGATTCAAATAATAGTGAAAATAGTTTTACTTAATTAAAGCAAATATACTGGAGCGGGGTATCAAATGAAAGAGCATCGCGTGCACATTACTAAATATGGTGTTTTACTTTTAAGGGAATTAAGACATTGGAATCGGGTTTTTTTTTTAAATATTAATATATGGAAATCTCATAATGTTGATTATTTAATACACATATCTTTCCAGGATCAACACAGGATGGAGTCTCAGAGTTTCTTTAACGAGAACCACATAAAGCAAGAGATTGACATCACGGAGGACGATAAATACGCGTACGATCGGGAAATAGCACTACATACAAACGTTAGTAATAAATAAAACCACACTATTATACTAAAACTTTGTCAAATAACAGTCTCGGCTACAGGAATTAGAACTATTGACACACTTTTTACAAAATATTCCTCGTTCTCCAGCCTGAACTTCTCTAATTACTCTGCTTGGCATTACAGAAGTAAAATGTAGCATGAAGTAAAATTTAGCGTCTGTGAGTGAGTGTCCTATATACGTCTCACGCTGTAGGTTAGTAAGAGAGGAGGAGTCGCCTCTGCCGTATGCTCAAGGAAAAGAAGCTAGACATGTAGTTTTTTACAATAATCCAAATTTAAAATTAATAAAAAAAAACTGATTCCCGAACTTTAGTTCCCCTAAAGTCATAAATCATCTGAATAGATACTTCAAAAGATATCTACTTAAACGATAAGTGAATAGACTGACGAAACGCCTCCATGTTACGAGTATACTGTGTAAAGTTTTAAAGATACCCTTGTTATAATTTATAAACCATATTCAATCGTTTATTTCAAACCAAAAATACATTTTCATATTTATTTGATAGTTATATTTAGAGATGAAACTCTTTATAGAATGAGTAGCCTGTTTGAGGCTAAAAACATGACGTCAGTGAAAATTAAATATGGCGAATACTGGACGCCATTTTGTAAAATAAATAAATGAGAGTCAACAAACTAGTAATTAGGTGTGTAATAGGTATTTAAATATAATTTTTAGTTTTCACTGAATGGGGAGCGGTCGGAGCCGCGCCGGCGGCCTGTGTGAGTGCAGTAGTACCTGAAGGGTATGTCTGCCAGGTTGGTCTGGCTGTGGCTGTGGGAGGGCTGGTCCTGGCGCGGCTAAGCCACGTTGGCTGAATGGAAGCACACTCGACTTTAATTCCGAAGGTCGTGGGTTCGAAGGCCGCAGCGCACCTGATTATTATACTTAAAAAATCTATATTTAAAATTAAAACCCCCGATTCCAATGCCTTTATTTCCTTAAATGTAAAACAACATAATATTATGTAATGTGGACACGATGCGCTTTCATTTGATACCCCACAAATGCGGGTAACACAGCGGTGCATTGCTAGTCATAAATAAACTCTATTTATATCTCTATAATATACTCTCTCTAAACAATTCTCTATACAATTTTTTTTAAAGTTTTAGTGTAAAAAAACTGTATCTGCTGTCCGTCTGTTTTTGTGGTGGAACCCTCGGTACACGAGTCCAATAAGCCGTGTTGTCTAAGTGGGAGGACACTCGACTTTCATTCCGAAGGTCGTGGGTTCAAGCACCATTCGAGGTATATTTCAGAAAAATATTTCTTGGTTATAATGTAATTGCAAAAAATCATTATTCGTGGAGAAATTATAATTTCAAGTAAAGTTGGTAAAAATAATGTGTTCTTTTTGAAGTGAAACTTCTTGAGAATCGTTGTGATTTGAAACCGGATGCAACGGAAATGGAAATAAGATTGGCTTACCTGTCGGGTAAACCCTATTTATTATTTCATATTTTGTATTAATAGTCCCATCCCTAGAGGGCCCCTTTTTTAATGCAAAAAAATAATAGACATTTTAGATGTGTGAGTGATATATTTCTCTGTGTAGGTGAGCCATAAAAGGTATATTCATAGTTTTGGACAAATCCGTTTGTGTGAACGAGAAACAAACTCTGTGTTATGAATGATCCTTCTCTAAAATTTAAGTGTCCTTCGTCTTTTTTTCTTTGGTACATTTTATTTTCAATCTTTATTAATTTACATAGAAGAATTCTAATTTTAGTTTAATTATCTATCAGTTGACCTGTCCATGTGTGCTCGGTGCTTATAAGGACGATAAATGTTTTGACTTTGACTTTTAACTTTAATATAAGTGTTATAGAGCTGAAGAGTTTGTTTGTATGAATGCGCTAATCTATAGAACTACTGGTCCGATTTGAAAAAATATTCCAGTGTTAGATAGCCCATTTATCGAGGGAGGCTACAGGCTATATTTACCGCGGGAAATACGTTGTTCCCGCGGGAAAATCCAAAAACACGGGCAAAGCATTTGGTATTTTTTATGCTGGATAAGCCTTTATTTGATCACAATAAAGTGCCGATGTGGTCTAAAATGGGGCATGAAGACCTAGAAGGTATATGGCTTCTCAGAAAATTTAAACAGTGGGAACGTTGATAGGGTGATGATGATGATGATGATGTATACCTACAGAGAGATTTCATCATTGCCCAGCAAGTGGCTGGGACATTGCTAATCTCGGCTTTCCAGAAATAGTCTGGAATTCATGGGGAGATCGGCATAAATGTCACCATGCTAACATGCATTTTAAAAGTAACATATCTATTCGCCCATCAGTCCCCTCATAGACACTCGTGATAACAAACAATAAATTAAACTTTCTGATGAAACATTGTATCAATGAATTACCTCATTTGGAATTGCCGCAGAGGTTCTATAGGTCATTAGTGGTACCTTTCCGGAATACTGAACGTAGGGATTAACAACATAACAGGTACAAATACTGCATTTCTCACGGAATAATCCGGTCCACGCTGTTTATTTGGTTACCCACAGGATAACAAGGTTCTATGTTTCAGTTAACCCCAATTTCACCATTGTCTATAGAAGCGATCAGATCAAGCTAAACTCGTTTTACCGCCACATGAGATCAAATTGACATTATTCAATAGTTTCATAGTTTATTTATTAATTTAACGAAATCGAGTGTAGTTACCTACATTATACACTCGATTTAGTTAAATTCTAATAGTAAGTATTATATACTATACTTATTCACACGCAGAAAATATAGCAAAAGACACAGACCAGACGTCTTCTCTTGATTATTTGTCCGAAACGTTGAAAGGAAAGAAAATATTCTTGTATTTTTTAAAGAAAATAAATAAAACGGCATTCAAAGAGAATTTTTTCTTCAAGTAAAATTAACTTACTCAAGTAGTTTTCCTTCCATGACCACGGAAGGAAGGAAGATTTTTTCCACTTTAAAAAACAATGAAATGTTTAGATAGTAGGTTCAAAATGGTTACAAATTTTTGCTATCGATTAATCAAACAAAAAGTGTTCAAATATTAATTATTTTAGTTAAAGTAATTACCGTAAAATTTAATGATAATAATAAATTATTGCATGCTCCTACACGAGCGCTTTTAATAACTCTGCTTAATTTTTTTTCTTCGAAATAGTTCTATTATTTATATTATTATTTTTTTCTTTAATTATAATTGACATTGCATGTCAAATCTGAATTGACGAAGTATATAGAACTGTATAAATAACCTGACACCTATGTAAACCATATTTCAAGCAATAAATAAACTTTACAAGCTATGAATTATAGCACACGTCATCATAGGTACTTTCGTATGCCGTTCATTATTAATCCCTGAAACTAGCTATATTTAGCTGTGCCTAAAATCAATTCAATCTATGATGTAGGTTTATCAATTGGAAGGTGGCCATAATATATCCGTTTTAAAAGGGAGGAAATAGCCCCAAATTGTCTCGCATGCTTCGTCTGGATAGGTTCGTGTTCCTTATATGAACGCTACTATATTTGAATTATTAGATTATCAGAAAATCATATCGCCGAAACGAAATTTTTATTTATTTATTTAATGTTTTCTCTCTCTCTCTTTCTGTAGTTGTTTACGGACTTGAACAGAAAAAACATCCAAAAACAATCTTAGGATTAAAAACAGGATTTTTTCTATCTTTGTTTTTGTTAAACGTGTTATTTGTATCAATTTCTCCGTATTATAGCTTAAGATTAAAAAATAGCAATTTGCTATTGAAATACCTAACATAATCTATACGATTCAATTCAATTTCTAAAAGACTGCTCTTGAAGCGTCAGTTAGCCAGCGTTGAGATTATAAATAAAATGATAAAGTGAAAAAGATGTTGCTCAGTTAAACGTCATTTTGCGCCTAATCTATATTACATACAGTCCATCCAAAGGTTGTCTGGAAGAGATCACTTATAGTGATAAGGCCGCCCATTGTTACTCCCGAGTATTCAAGGAGGAGACACGCACACTAATAGATGGAAAATATACAAATATGGGCAAAACTAAATTAAAATAAAACACATCACTACATAATCGACTTCATATAATTCAGTAACACTACTAAACAGCGTTTTTTATATGAGCGTCTATCTGTCTTAAGATAACATAATAATCACTATAACAGAAACCCTAAGACCTTTGCAAACAGTTATCAAACATACCGAACATTATCGTCTTTAGAATCACGAGAATTAAAATTCTGCAGATATATAAATTTTGGTGAATGTCACATGTCCTTCTCCTTATCAAACTCTTTTAAGTTCTAAAATAAATAAATAATGCGGCACTACGCACTTAGCATTTTCTAACCCCTAAAATTGTCTTTATTTATTTCTTGTTTATCAAGAGAAATTTCTTGTACAAGTACGATAATTTTCAATTTAATTAAACATTTGTATGTCAGAAATAATATTATTAATATTATGTACTTCCCTACTTCGGAACATCTTTTTGTTCAAAATAGCTCAGCTGCTATATAGTAAGGAGTATAATATGTCCATTATGATATATAATAAGTTGCCTGATACCATAAAAGAGCTGAAGGGTATTTTATTTAAAATAAAACTTAAAAATTGGCTTATGGAAAAATGTTTTTACGCCCTCCGAACACTTTCAAAAAGCCCTTACATGTTCATTTTAATTTAGTGCCTCAAAGCGAACGTTTTCGGACAAATTTATATTAAACTGGGCTGAGTCTATTGGTGCTTGTTTGTGTGATTCACAACGGTTTTCCTAAAATTTGGTAACATATACTAAAAATAAGGATATGAAAGGGTTTGACTCATATTTCGAACTATAAAATACCTACAAACAAATGTTACGACAGTTCGACGTTCATGGGAACTTGCCACTTTACTACCTACCATCTTTATTATCTATATAATAATTTGTTTACCCGTTGCATTTTATTTATATTTGTACAACATTTTAGTCATTTGGCAATTATAATATTTTTGGAGCGTAGACTGTTAACAGAGAAGAAAAGAGTTTCTTGACTGTAGGTTTAGGAGCTTGCAGTTTACGTAGTAAAACCCGTTTTCAAAGTTAGAAGTGTAACTCGCGTTAGATTTGGAAGTGATTTTTATCTATGGCGAATCCTTCAAAGCGAGAAAAGAGTTTCTTATTCATAGAAGTCACAAATGCCATAAACCATAGAGAAGAAAATGTTTACTGTTTATCCTAGAGTTTCGCGTAACATATTATTCTATTATATAAAATGCTATTCAAGAGCTGGAAATATAAATCGGACGAAAAAAATACGTTAACCAGTTTAACAACTTTATTCGCTTTTCAGGCGACATTAAAAGAGCTATTATTCTTTAATACATATTTTTTGTGTATCTTGAACCGTTTTCACGGCGCACGCAACGGAAGGCTTCAAAGATGAACAATTTCTCCCGTTTTTTACACATTTACCACTATATCTTTGCTCCTATTGGTCGTAGCGTGATGTTATATAGCCTATAGCCTTCCTCGATAGAGTCTGTCTGCAGGTGATCCCACCATCTCCCTTCTATCATCGGTCGCTAGACGCACGGCTGGTTTACATGCTCACTTAGGCCACGTCCGCACAGACAGGCGGCTGACATATCCTAATAAGGATTAAATAAATAATATAATTGTAATAACCTGTAACGTGTTAAATGAATAGATTCAGTATAGTGCAATAACTCTTTTATTTCAACCAACCCACATTCATAATCACTAAAGACTAGTAAGGTAATTAGAGGTTATTTGTGCCTAGTTCCTAGCCCTAGTACCTAGTTGCCGCTTTACCATATTATTAGAGGGATTTATAGGTCAAAAATATAATAATTACTTTTACACAGTTTATTACTAATTAGTAACTAACCTTAAGACAGTCTCCACCATGTGAAGTGTAAGTTTCTTTTAAATATCATGTGTTTCCGTTTATTATTTTACGTAGAATTATTAAAAAATGACATTTTTATTACTAGTAATGCTGATTTTTGTGTCGCTCTGATCATCGCCGCTCATAGCTCAGCGCATATCAATCTGTTGAATCTGTTTTTGAATACCGTCACTCAGAGCTCACCGCAATCAGCGCCATCGGTCGGCGTTATTTTGTAACATAAAACAACTAACGCCAAAAAGTCAAAAATAAGTATGATCCCTGATTTGTAACTGACAATAAGAAAAACTTATTTCGGACGACAATTAGTCCATAGTTTGTAAGTAAACTTAATGACTAGGGTTAGTAAAATCAGCATGAATGATTAACTTATATAATAAATCAAACAACATCATAACATTAAATCAAATTAAATTGCATCAAATCAAATCAAATTACATTGCAATAAATTACATCAAATTAAATTAAATCAAATCAAATTTTTGCAAATTAGAACAAAATCAAATTTAAATTATTCAAATGAAATCATCAATACACTATAATAAGCACTCATAAATGAGCCTCTTCACTTAGTATATAAAAAATTTGTTAAGTTGGCACAAACATCCGAATACTCCCTCATTTACCTTCTAGGTCTTCATGTCCCATCTTAGACCACATCGTCACTTTACATCAGGTGAGAATGTGGTCAAAGGACGGCTTATAGTCTCTCTATCTATCTAAATGTATGATTTAGGAGAACGTTGAGAACCCTCCTAATTCTTGGACAACTTAAATCACGTTCCATCAAAAACTCAAAGCACTTGTCTAAATGTATTGAATAAAGGTAAGTTCTTACCAGTTCTTCTAGCTATAGTTAGAGATATGCTTAACCCTCGGCATGCCTGGTAGGGTCCCTCAGACCCACCAACGCAGAAAAACCGTTGTATTGTAACCGAATTCGAATTTCGGGCTTTACCGCTCTCAGTAGCTGACCGTTGTGAACTCCTTGACGCCAACCACTAGATTTCTAAGTCTGGGGCGTGCTCCTGTTGAAGAAGGACGTGCGTATAGCTCGCACGGGCCCCACGGACCCCACCAGGCACGCGGTGTAACATTTTTAAGTATGTATTACTCGTGGTTATTACATTTAGATAAATTATAATAAACCTTGTATCTCATGGTTAAAATAAATAAAAAGTTATATGGTCAGCAAATTTGTATGTAGGTAGGTATTACTGCCTGTTTCTATTGTTTAAATACATCGGTATTGATAAATTATTTGTCAATGGATTGATTTTTTTAGTCCTAGTGGAATAATATAAATGTTATTCAACTTCAATAAAGGTAGGTACCGATTTTGTCTGGCGAACCCATTTTACTTATTTGAAATAATTATTTTATGTCAAAACGTATTTTTTTACGCTTATCATTCACTTTATGATTTAACTGTTTATTTGTTATTACACCAAAATGGGAAGCCATCTTCATGATCAAGAGATTATGTAATTTGTTGCTGGAGGAGTTTGATGAAGACACCATCATGTTTGACTGTAGCGATACAGAGTCTGGTGATGAAAAGGCCGTGGAGGAAGACTCTCCGTCTAATATGGAGTCTGAAAGTGAAAAATACTGCTGAAAACTAAAATAAATAAATAAAAAATAAATGAAATACTGTTGTCATCTTTGGGCTGGAGCGCCGGCATATCAGCTTGAGCCCCTTGACGCGATTCAAAGACGAGCTATGAGAATCGTTGATGATCCCTCGCTCACAGGTGATATTGAGCCACTGAGTCTTAGAAGGGATTTTTCCTCTCTGTGTGTGTTCTATCGCCTGTACAATGGCTTGTGTTCCGATGAACTGTTTGATTTAGTGCCACCAGCTACCTTCTACAATCGCACCGCTCGCCATCGGAAGAGATTTCATCCACACACCTTGGAGCCGTTTAGTTCGCGGACTGTCAGGTTTAAGAGGAACTTTCTTCCGCGAACTCTCGGGTTGTGGAATGATCTCCCTCCCGAGGTTTTCCCCTTGGACTATAGTATGGGTTATTTCAAAAAGGGTATCTTGAAGCATTTACGGGGTCGGCAGCGCGCAGGTAATATCTCTGATGTTGCAGGCGTCCATAGGCTGCGGTAACCACTTCCCATCAGGTGGGCCGCATGCTTGTCTGCCACCTTTGTGGTATAAAAAAAAAAAAAAAAAAAAAAAAAAAATGCAAAAATTATCCAAGTGCTGGACTGTCCGGAAATAAAATATAATCGAAGAAGTTTCATCAAAGATTTGGGTCTGGCACTGATTAAACCACACATACAATCAAGACACAAAAACCCTCGTCTTTCTTTGAGTCTTTGAAATAGAATAGCCAGTCGCATTGGACTTCAGGATGAACCACCAGCTAAAAAATCTGCTCCCGGTGTAAAAAGGAGATGCCACGTTTGTCCAGCAAAAAAAGATCGCAAATCACAATATATCTGTGAGAGATGTAAGAGCCACATTTGCTTGGATCACGCAATATTCCAGTGTGCAAACTGCTTTCAAAATGAGGCTCCAGAAAACGATGTTTTAAGTGAGGACGTTTAGAGATTTTATTATAGGATATAAGTTTATAGAAGTGTCTAACGTTTCCTAAGGTCTCTTTATCAGATCTCGTTTGTTTTAAGCTGATTTTGCATGTTTGTAATCATAGTAGTTTAATTTGACGTTGAAAAGAGTATAAATGTTTAATAAAAGTTTTTATTTAAAAATGACATTTGATTTTAATTTTGTTTACCTATCCCCCTTAAATATAAAGTAAATTTTAATAAATAACAATAAATTAGGATAATTGTCCACAGCATGTACCCCAAAGTTTATTTTTAAATCCGGGTCCCACAGACCCACCAGGCATACCATGTAACTTTTTACCACCAGGCATGCCGAGGGTTAAAGAACTTATTGTATAGAATAAATTGTTGTTTTAAATTGATAAATATGACTATTTACAGCTTAAAAATTAAATAAATATTAAATTTTATTAAATTTTTAAGCTGAAGAACATTTTTTATAAAGAATGTGTCCATTAACACTTTGCTTACTGTCTCTATTTAAGGGGAAGACACTATGTTCTTGTGTTCTATAAAATTGTTATCGACATTCGACAAATTGTACCGAATGCAATTTATTGCTCGGATAAAGTCGGATCAGAGCCTTTTCGAGATATCTCCGTCGGACACAGCCACCCTCAATCAAGGCATTACGGAACATTTTTTATGTAACCTTGAGGTGTAGGTATTATTCATTCAGTTTCAGTTTCTTGTTATTAGACTTTGCGCTTGAAGCTACAATTTACCAGTGTCGAGTTAAATAAAATTATAAAGTAAAAAAGATGTTATTCAGTTGAACGCCATTTTGACAATCTATTATTCATCGAATTTAGACGATCGACGACACTATTACAAATTTCGGTTTGATTGCAGGTCATGTCAATGCTTTAGTCTATTGACGGTTATTCTTTAAGAAGTTAACAAAAAATAAATCAAGCAACAAGAGTTTTCTAACACCTAAACAAACCTCTGGTAGACCCACCGCGTGGTGTTTATTTTCCATGACCTTTTCGTCCAGCCTCCTTTGTGTCTAGGAGTGCTATACAAGCATATAGTCAAGCAGTTCAGATTTGCCAAGAACTATTCTGTACCAGCAATAATTCTACAAAATAGATGTTTAATTTGTAAAAACGTTTTATTGAATTAAAAGAATGATCTACATTGTTTTAAGACTGGTCCTTGACAAGGGTATAGTTAGGGTCAAAAAACCCATATACAACGGATGAGAAGCTTCCAAATCGACCTCTAAATGTCCCAGTTGAAGATTATCCTCTATTTTTTTTGTTTTTTTTTTGTTGGATCTTATTATAATTACGTATCTTAATGTTTTTGATGGATGAACGAGAATGATTGATTGGAGCTCTTTGGATTCTTTTGAGGATTATAGAAAAATGATGGCTTTTAATCTTAAGAGATTCTGCTAATCTATTAATACGTGAAAGTATGACTTTATATTTTCTTATTTATAAAATTCTTATTTTTCGGTTCCATCGAATTTGCCTTAACTGAAATGATACATTGCTGAATCTACTTTGTCTCTACACATATACTTCTTAGCCAAATGCCTTTTATTTCGCTAAAATAAGCCTTGTAAAGCGACAAAAATATACAAAAACAAATTCTGTGAGTTAAAAATAATCAGATTAAGTAGGGATCTCCATAAATGTGTCCCATCATAATAATCCCTACGTTAATTATAAATTTATAATATTCCGAAAAGACACGTTCACACACAGGGACAAAATAACTTTTTAGCTATTATTATAAAAATATATTGTCTTACTCTGGTGGAGGTTCAAAACAGCATTACAATAAAAACTTCAAGCATTTCTTTGGTCTACATGGGAATCTCTGAAAAAGATAAGCGAGAACGTATGTTATTTATCCAATAATTGTTGATTGCGATCACGCTCTAAGTTTAAATTCTTAAAAATTAATTTCATTAAGCATGCAGTTAGGATGCTGTTATAAAATTGAACACCTGGCCACTTTAATCACAAATTTCTCCTCTTTGGTAAGGAATTCCAAATTCAAATTTGTACAGCTATAGACTCATGTATTTGTGCTTCGATGATCGTCATTCATTTGTTTTTTTTCTTCTGTTTTTTTCTGTTTGCGTCACTCATTTTACAAAATGGAAAACATAACAGTTCAAAAAAAGCTTTTCACCCTTGTTTATCTCTATAATAAGGCGTAATAGGCCTTATGTGTTTGAGCTAATTCAGTTATATTAGCCAGAAATATAAGTTTTTTATAAATACAGGGGATAACGGCAGATTGAAATAAACTTGTTAGTAGATACAATTAAAAACATCAAATTAAATAGAACTGCACCTAGAAATTGTGGATCATTCAAAATCATACTTCTATAATTCTTTACAGATTTATAAAACTGATATTATATTGTTTTTATCATGTTTTTGTTTTTAAGTGAATATGGTCTAAGATGGAACATGAAGACCTAGAAGGTAGATGGCTTCTCCGGGCCACATTACGAAACACACAAAAATCTTTGGCTCGCCTTGGTCATGTTCTTGTCTACATTAGCGGACAAAGGTTTGAGTCGCTTTGTGCGCTGTCAGAGTTTAAACTGTCGCTATACGCCCACACCGAACATCTCAGGCTCCGGCCGCGGGGGCGTCTTTATCACGAGATGGACCGTCAAACCATCCTTGATGTTATGCTGCTTCAGGGAATCACCATCGTTCATAATCTTCCCGGCAAAGATCAAACATAGCTGTTCCGAATATTACGATTCTGTTTCTTTTGCCATAAAGATAACGGAAAGGGTAACGGAGAGTGTTCTTAGCTATGTTTCATGAAAATCTGTTAAAACATTTGAAGAATTGTCAACATTGTTTGCACAAGTGGAGGCTATTTTAAACAGTCGTCCCTTGTGTCCTTTATCCGCATCTCCTAACGACCTCCTCTCCCTTTCTCCAGGGGAAAAAGAATAAAAATAAATACATTGTTACTTTAAGTATATTTCACACTGAAAAGCACATAAAGTTACGACATAAATTTCCACATATTGTTACATGTGCAGAGATACACGATCATGGAGAAAAAATACCATTTAAAACATAAGTAGGTACATTCTGTTCAATCTAGTAGATTTTAATACAAGCGATATTGTTCCAGAGTGTTCCTGGTGATGCCTGAGATTGCCCTCAACGTCATGGGCACCATGTGGATGTTCTGCGACATGATCCAGTGTTCCAGATGACGAGTGATAGAGGGAAATGGAAGGAGAAAACATGTTGTGCCGACCCCACGTAATGTGGGATAAGGTCAGGAAGATGATGATGTTTGAAAATAATGAAGGTTTAATGTATAAAACACGGGGCGTGAATATCTAGACTTATTTAAAACAAACAAATATAGCGGCGATACGATAAATTCTAGAATTTTATACTTGATGTTTTAGATATTTCGTAAGGTAAATAATTTGTACAATTAATTAGAGAGGAAAAGTTTATAATTTTACGTCCACATTTTCGGAAATGTTCAAATTTATAGTTACTCGGTAAATTTATAAACTAGTTCGAACCAGACAAAACAGACAACGAATTATAACTGGTTGAGAATCCGTAGCGCCCAAGACGTGTATTATGAATCAGATGAAATAGAGAGACTATTGATTTTACCGCATCATTACCAAACAAGCTGTTTTATGGTTCTTTTCTGTTGAGCTTTCTTTACTCTCTAGTAAACATTGAAAAGCAATATAGGAAAATCTCAGTAAGTAAGAATTACTAAAATTTCGATGGCTACAAGTAAGCGTAAATATAAATCAATCAAAAAAGTTATAATTGACTTAGAATATAAAACAAACATTAAAAGAAAATAAAATATTAGCCTGTGGCTTAAAGTTAGATGACTAAAAAATAATAATTAGCCCGTCATTTAGATAACTTAAAGAAATTGTTTTCGCTAGGTTTAGGAGCATTGGGTGGTTGTTCAACTTTTTTGCAACACGTAAACAACATAAATCTTCGATTGCTTTATCGTTAATATTCGTATTAATAAAAATAGACATTTTTGATAACTACACTAACTAACATAAATACAACTAATTGGTATAATGTAGTATTAAGTTGCTTCTTCTAAATACAGAAATAAGATAATACCTAGACCAGATAATCAGAAAATTTATCTAAAAAAATGGTTTGCAGCCGGCAAAATTGAACGTAAACCTTTTGAACCTCATTCAAGTTCTAATACGAATAAATAGATTTTTATTGTTTTATATCTTGGGAATCCTTCTAAAAGCACGTAGTTTTCCAACTTTCTCAGCAATAAACCGCTGGCTTTGTTTAGACGACTGAATAATTACAATATCTTTATGTCTGAAACAAAAAAAATAATTTAAAGAACATTAAATTACATAAACATAGTTACCATTCTTATTAACCAAGTAAAAAATATAATAGCCCTCATGAGCGTGCAATGTTATTAGTTATATTTGTCAAAATTAAAATAATTAGATGTAATGTCACAAAAAATAATAATGAGGAATAATAACAACAAAATAACTATATAATTAAACAATGGAAATAATTTAAAACTATTGAAACAATAACATGGCGCATAATATATGTAGGCACAGATTAGATACATATAGATACTCCATGCCAAATGACAAAAAATCTAACTTCAAAACCGAACCCATAATCTCTGTATTGCATAAAAAATTCTTCAATATATGTATGTATGTATGTGTTCCTAAACAATTTATTAATATCAATCAATACTTTATTTTGGGACAAAAGAACATACATACAGTCTGTTAAACACATTACCAGACCTTTACGTTGCGCAGTCGGGTAAAAAAAAAACAAAAAAAATATGAAGAAAAAGATGATAATCATATTTGAAAACATTGGCCCTAGAAAATATAATTTATATTTGAGTAGACGTAGATAATATTTATGTTTAAAAGATCTTATTGCAGCACTTACTTCTACGATTGTGCACAAAAATTAGATTTTTGTACCATGTAAATCGCTATTCAAACCATCTCAGCCTGACAACAACAATGGATATGACAAAAAAAGAATAATCAAAATCGGTTCATAACCGACAAAATTATTCGCGGACATACATACAAAAAAAAAATATATACGGTCTAATTGAGAAACCTCCTTTTTTTGAAGTCGGTTAAAAACAATATGAAAAACAAAGATCTATTTTGTTTATCTTTTCCATGTATAAGTATTGTACGTGGTTCACACCACTATATACATAGTAGTGTTCACTACATTGACATATAGTTATATTTTAGAAAATTTTTACTGGTTCAGTAAGTAATTTTATAAAAACAAAAGATTCAATACAAATTTTTATTGTAAAATTGAATACACAATTCCTTATTTGTAGTGTTATGTACATGCACCGTATGTATCTTACTTGCTATGTACAAAAATATGGATTTTATAATTGTTCGACAAGATTCTATATAAATTAGAATTATTGTTATTTATGTTATCTTTTATACCAAACAACTTCTAGTAGGAGGGCAACTGTGTTAGTTTGAGCTATTCCTTCTTCTTAAGGGTTTATGGTATTCGTTCTGACACTCGGGCCTTCGCCTTTTACATAGCGTATTTTTTTTATTTTTAGCCAGTTTACAGCTTCTTTTGTGTTGTCTTTGTTTTTATTTTTCATTAATACAGTACTCAGCTTTTTTAGGTCTAACATCTCGTCGTATTTAAACTCTTTTATCAAAATAAAAGAGTTTAACTACAAATAGTTATCCACCACAATTTTTTTTTTAGTTTCGTCTGTTTTTATAATTTTTGTTCTCTTTTTTCTGGCAGCCTTAAAAACATTCTTCCACTCTAATACACTACTGATCGACAAGTTCTTGGAGGCATTTTCAATGGCCGCATGCATGGAGTCTACCTCCATGTGGGAATGCCCACTTTCCAAGAATTTTTGTTCAATTACCTGAATGTGATCAATTTTCTGCACAGCCCAGAGCAAGAGAGCTGAAATGTGTTGATTTCTGTTTTGGCCACTGCATGTGTCTGAAAAAATGCTCAGCTCTGTCACGCTTTTAGGTATCTCTTTAGATAAATAGTGGAAGAGACAAGTACCTATTTCGCAACTGCATACTCTCGAAAACACTAGAATTTCCAAAGACCTACCACCGCAGGGCAACCTGCCAAACCTAGACAAAAAGTACCTTCTGTATTCTGCAAACTACAAATCTACGAGAACTTGGTCTGAGTTTAACATGTTTAATAAAGGATAATCTATTTAGATATATAACGGGATATTTACCGTGATTGTCTTTCGAGTTATAAATCCAAATAGTATTAAAAGGTATTGATAACCATGATAGTTTCAAAAGTTATATACAAAATATCTATATACATCAATGAAAAAAACAAAAAATCTGCTTCTATACTCGAGTGGGGTCTCAAATGAAAGCGCACCACGTGCACATTACAAAATAATGACTTTTTACATTTAAGGGAACTAAGGTTCAGGAATGTGGATTTTTTTTAATGTGTAATCCTCAAATTGTACCTGTAAACCTCATTATAAAATCATACACCTAGAATAAAACAGGCACATATTACCTAGAATTAACCTTAGAACTGTCACATGACCTAAGTGAGTTTAATAGAAATCATTTGCCGTCTACCCTTGAAATTGTTATCAGCAGTGTATGACTCAGAGGAAAATAACTATTTTTCAATAAAACAAACGTAACTAATTTATGTACTAAAGGCACTAATGCGAGGTTAATGGAGACGAAAATAAAATTATTTGTAATCTTAAGATTAAACATTGATCGTATACATAGTTTTTGGTGCTTTAAGACTTTGTCAACGTCGGTAGGGTGTGTATTGGAATGGAACACAGGATAGTAACAAAAGTTTCGGTCTTTTGAAATGGAAAATGTTTTTGCAGGAATAGTTAGCTATACAAGGAATAGATGGTTGTAGGGGACAGCTGTTGCGAATGGTGACATCGTTTCGGCCAGGGATCGTCCACTACTGGGCTTAGGCCTAGCTCAAAATATTTACCTAAGAATCCCTTAAAATATAAAGTAAAAAAAATGTTAGTTGAACGCCATTTTGCGTCACCAAGCACATAATCGTACGTTAGTTTAACGTCTAAACTAACGCACTATGACAATAATAAATAATTGACATGAAGTTCATAAAAAAAAACTACGCTAAAGTTATATTGAGTGCTAGCGATGAGTAGAATATAAGATCGTCTAACATTTTTGTTTTTGAATTTGTAAATAATCAGAGTCAGAATAATCAGAGTATATAATCACTACGTTTTTTAAATAGTGATTCAGAGAGTATATAATCACTTGTAGTGATTTTACGTCAGCTTTTGAAGGAGGAAGATATCCAGAGAGCATAAAACATTGTGATGACCATAGATTTGAGGATTTGTTCTGAAATGAACATTAAGGGGCTCCCCAGGAGCGAGAGAGCCGAATTGCGACGCGTCCGCGCTCATTTACTTAGGTACCATAGATTAGATACTCCAAGGCGCTCATATTGTCGGGTAATTCAATCAATTGAATAGTTCTTTGTCTCGTTTTCCTTCCACGACAGAGTTTCTTGTTGTTATGCTCTGCTTGTATAATACTATATGTATCTCAACAATATGTGACGACAATTATAATTAATCCCCGACGCATTAAATAAAATTAAATATTATTATTAAAAGGATTTGGCACATTTGATACATTAAATAGACTACGCAGCACAATGGCCCAGTTTTCTGTGATTGCTCGCTGTTTTCAGGAATAATATAACTAATCAATTGGCTATATGTCTAACTATAACCATTTAAGCGAACTAATACGCTTGGCTATGCCGGTAACCCGCGTTCTTCTACTTATTTTCTGACTTCATCGAGCATAACCCTTTCCATGGTTTTTATCACGTCTTAATATTATCCCTCCCTCATAATGTAATAATTTAGAATGAAAACCACAAACCTCAATCTATATTGAGTAAAGTCATTCACTGGACTATACAACCTATCTGTTATTAGAACAAAACACTAAGAATTTATAATAATCGTTTTTTTTTTAACAAAAATTGTTTATTACAATATATTTTGAATTTAGGTATTGATAACGGTTGCAAGGGTGTTTGAAACTTATAGTAGAAGCTTTTCTCTTTAAAAGATACATTAACCATATGTATCCTCTTATGCATAACAATATCAGAAAATAAATATTAAAACAAACCATAAAATCTGGAGACGTAATTAACCTTAATTCCATTTTATTTAGGTATATTTAGTATACGGTATTTTTATTGCGGGTTGACGATTGTTTTTTTTTTCTCGCCGTAAAAACCATCCTAACAACAACGAATATTTAAAAAAATAAATTGGCTAAATTGGTATAGGCGTTGTTGAGTTATGCGCTTAGCAACACATTTTGCGATTCATTTTTAACCCCCGACAAAAAAGAGGGGGTCTTGCAGCGACGACCTACGCCTGAAATTATGGTGAAAATCTTGATATATATAGAAGCGACTCACGGGTTTGCCCTTAACATCGGCCAGCGCATGTCGCAATTTTTTCATTACTTAACTGAAGCAATTTTTTTACAGAATATTATTATTTCGTTGGACGTTCCTTTTGTTCAAAAGATAATTGCTTATTTGAATTTGTAGTTTTGTTGAGTTTTCAGTTACCGTACTCCTCCGAAACAGCTTAACCAATTATTACGAAATTTTATATACGTATTACAAGTCCTGTTGTTTAATTAAAATAAATAATAAAATAAAAATAGTTTATTTGCATCTACAAAAACATTGTTTGTCTGTAAAATGGCTCCAAATACTAGTAATTTTATTTCTTAAGAAGAAAAACGCCTTGAAAGGTTTAAGTTCCTTAATAATATTGTAATACAATCTGGATATACAGATTTTAATTTTCAAACCTAATTATCTTAGATACCATAGCTATACTCAATATGTGTGTATATATAACCAATTAGCGTATTTTTTTATAAAATGGTCGGGGACAGCAAAGTGTGGGTAAAATAGTTGATTCACCCAACTACGGGACTTGAACAAAAGAAAACTTTAAGACGAGAGAGATGAGGGACACACACACTTTTCAGCTAAATAGCAATCGTTTAACAAAATCGGTTTCAAAATTATTTATTTATTTCTTTACCGCTTGGTTACACCCTCGCACAGGTTACAGAAGTCTAAGATGTCTATTTATATAATCGGTCCTTCTATTTATAATAGATTGCCAGGTTGTATTCGTGACGCAGCTTCCACGCCTATTTTTAAAAACAAGCTGAGAAAGTGGCTCACTGAAATGATTGATATCTATTTAACTAAAGGGTGTGGCTCATGTTTGTTCTAAGTATACACATATTTCTGAAAATATGTTTTGTTCCATGCAGTACCTACTTAGTACATTCAGGATTATTATTTTATTTGCACAACAAAAAAATAGGTAGGCATAAGTATCCTTGACGTTATAGAACTTAATAGTTTTCCATTAGGTTACCTGAAAAAAACAGTACACTTTGGTAAATAAAATTACATAAATAGACTTTAAATAATTTTCCGCAAAAACTGCGGACCAGCTCATCCATTCTTGAGCCAGTTATTGCGCAGAGAGCTGCAACACGACTTGACTTAATTATATTACATATTGTTTCTAGACAGTGAATATGTATTATTGATATTTATTATTCTTGTTTGATAATATTTCCTGTTGTATACAAGTTTAATTTTTTTAATATACTTTGAACATTTAACTAATTATATCTTAGACAATTTTTTTTATTTAAGTTTATTTTTATTTCACTGTTGAAATAAACAGAACCCTGGTGTATGAATCCATCTCCTTATCCAATGTATCTTATAATATTCGGGTGAAAAGGTCAATGCCATTAGATATAGTATCAGATTTGTCACAATTACAAATTTTGTCTGTTTAGTATTAGCCAGTTGTTATGTTGTCACTGATAACTGCTGCTGTTGCTCAAGAACTTGCGGCTTGTTTTACCATCTCCTAGTAAAGTAGTCTATAGTTAACTTAACGTTAGAAGAGTAATCTTTGATAGTCAGTCACTGGCTGAAGATAGTTCTCTTTAGTTATTTGTGAAGTAAATGAGGTATTATACTGCCAATTGATTTTCTTATTAATTAGGTTGTTTATAACCCGGTTAAAGTAAACAAAACCAAAGCTCTTTGCAAATTAACCATAACCCTAGAAATAACCCCAAATGAAATAAGAATATTTTTTTTATTTTAAATAAATATTTACGGACTACTCACACAGAATCACCTAACCCCAAACTAAGCAGAGCTTGTACTATGGGTGTTAGGTGACTGATATACTACATAGATACATAGAAAACACCCAGAATAAATCATACCAGCCGTTCTAATAAATGCGCACAAAAATGTGAAAAACTCCTTTACATTGCGTATTGATAGAGCACTTTTTAAGCTAACTACAATATCTGAGAAGCTTTCCTCCAATGCAACAGTTGTAAGGATCTTTAATTATTTTTGTTTAACAACAGCCAGAACTGAAAATAAATCCTACGTACAGCAGAGCAAAAGTAAATTAATATGGCATTTTGATATTTCGTACATACATAACCTGTAAACAAAATTACTCTAACAAACAAAAAAAATTCATGCAAATTAAAATTACCTAGATATTTAAATCCGATGCATAAATCTATGTATGTATTGGAAATTGTTGATCCCATCTCAACACTTTAACTATTGGGTTTTGATAGTAAGTTTGAAATCTGCACTAGAAAAAAAAACAAACATAGACTTAGCATAATCATAATGTTGGAGTACAATGGGCGGCCTTATCGCTATGAGCGATCTCTTCCAGGTAACCTTTGGATGGACAGGATCAATAGTAACAAAAAAGACTAGGGATCCGTGTACAGTTTATACTCATTTTGCATATTTTTATAGAATCAATGATAGTAAAATAATTTATTCATAATCATCACCCTATTAACGTTCCCATTGCTGGGACACAGGGACTTCTTAAAGAAAAACAATAGGAAACTGTAGTCTGTTTTTTTCCGAATGGACATTAAATGCTGTTGACCGCAGATGGCCATGACAGTGTTACCGGACTGGCGGACGCAGAAGGAAAATAATTATTAACAAGCCCAAAAAAATCCATACTTAAACATAAAATTTGTCTAATATTTTTTTAAACTTACCAGTAAATGAGCCAAAATGTCACAACACCAACACTGGCCACTAAACTGAGATTAAAATAAAAATTTCAAAGTATTCAACGCCGTTATTTCATGAACTCTTTATTTAACTATCTTTAATCACTATTAAATAAACAAAGAAATACAAGTAAGAAGGTAACTTAAATAGGTACCTTTTCATAAAAATTTAGCTTATAAAGTCATTTTCTAAGGAAGGACAAGGAAAACCAAATTGAGGACATCAATGACGCCAGTTCATGTGGTTATTGCGATATTAATATGTCTTAATAATAATAATTAAAAAACAAGTTTTCGATCCGTCCACCATATTTCTAAGGAATCTTAAGCAAAGTGCTATAAATAGAAGCCATGTCGTCTCAGTGGGAAAATCCTCTACTTTAATTCCATAGGTCGTGGTTTCGTTCCCCTAGCCGCGTACTTTTCGTACGATTGTTCTTCCTGAAAAATGTGTATGTGCGCCTAAACACGTGTTTTAACGGCGAAGGCAAACATCGAGAAAAAGTTTTTTTCGTTGTTTGAAAAGAGTTTGAAGGTGACATACACCAACGTAGTCAGAATTCGCTGTGTCCCAGCAGTGGGAACGTAAATAAGGGTCCTTGTGCTTAGAGCCATATAGTAAACATATTTTTTGCCTTTTAAATATCCAAAAATTCGATCTTAATTTGATAGAAATAGGTACATTAGTTCGTGTGTTATTTTCAATAAAAAACATTCCTTAAAAGATTCAGATTCAGAAAGTAACGGAATGAGAGGCTTTCTTTAAAAATAAAGAAAAGTTGTAATTATCGATTCAACCGTCGGCTGTTTAGCGTTGTCGTGAAGCAGCAGTGGCGTGGAGCGATTGACCAGCCTAGGTTGTTTAGCCGCTAGCTTTTCCATCATGGTTTGCAATTGCTGACAATAGACATCAGCCGTAATAGTCTGGCCAGATTTGAGAAAACTAACACTTTTCTTTTATATCTTTTAGTTGATTTACAATCGAATTAGATGAGTTCTCCATTGAGCAATTAATCTGAAAAAGGTTTAAATACAGTGGATTTCCATCGAGGGATCAAGTGTTTGCGCATAATCAATGGATAAGATATGTGGATGTTGGGTTAATGTTATTTAGTCTATTGATAAACTGCCATTCGTTATAAAATTGGGCGGCTATCGCCCAATTTTATAACGTGCATGTTCTATTCATTCATGACTAGATCCATACTCGTCTGCAGCCATCAATGAAACTCACAAAATACTTTTTTACAAATGAAATAAGTGTTTTACTGTTTCATCTTGTTATTATGTATAAAATGTTAGCTGATTTTTTTTAATGGTTATTTAGGCCTTGATCGTTGCCCATTTCATATTTCCTCTTTTATGTCTCTTAAATTAAAAAAAATAATATTTCACGGTTTTTTATATTTTTTTTTAACTTATTTTATGAAGCAATTTTATCTTTTTCTTTTTAAAAGTAAGGTATAAGGCCTAAGGTGCGTCTAAGATTTTCTTCTCGTATCAAGGATAGTTCGATTCCCAGACGAAGCAAGTATTTTTTAGAAAATCTATGAATGCAGAATTACTAACTTTTAAAATTAACATAAAGTCTTCTTTCAGAAAAATACCCTATCTACGATATTTAAGGTACTTCCCCTTCATGTCCCATAAGTTTGGGACGCCCTGTATAGCATAGGCTACGCATAGGCCTTCTATTTTTCGTGTTTCATGATCCTGTACTAAGCCCATCCCTACGATTTATTTATATTCAGTAAGTTTTTTTATTAATTTATTCTATAAAATGCAGACTAAGTAGAGGGTGGTCTTTGCATATAGTATTCCTAATATTGTTCAGTTTTCGACGCAGTATTAACTCGCGTCATTTTATATGTTAAGAAGTTACAGGTTTAGCTAACAAGGGAATATAATTTTAGTTCTAACAAAGTTGGCCTTATTGGTCTATTTTCAGTGTTATATTCGTCGGGTATAAAATAACGGGTTGTTGTTGGCCATTGTTTAAGTTATTTATTTTGGTTAGATATGAAAGTAGATGGATATGTGGGAAGAGGGAGGCCAAAGAAAAGATGGATGGACTGTGTGAAAGAAGGTATGTGTAAGAAAGGAGTGAGTGCTGAGATGACGGGTACTATTAAACTTTTTTAAATATCTGCATATAGGCACTTTTATCTAAGAAGATTGTTAGTGTTAGGTACCTTGTTTATGAAAGTAAATATTTTGTTTTGGTGTGTATGTGTAGGTAGGATACGTAAATAAAATCTGAATGAAATACGACGCGAACAAGATAGCCAACACCTTAAAATCATAAAGTTTATTCTCTTCTACTTTCAGTAAAGCAAACTATAATTATTTTTATTCAGATTATGGTATTACAGTACCTATAGGAGCTGACCAGGTAATTTTTTACAATATTTTAAGTTCTTTACATTTAAAATAGATATAAGTCTCAGTTGAGCAAGTTATCTGTAAAATAATTGCCAATATCCTCAATTTATCTAAGAGTTCTAGGTTGGAATTTTGGGTTTAGACAGGTAACTCTATTGAGGAACTTATCTGTATGTTTGTAATACATTATAACTTTTGAAACTATCATGGTTATCAATACTGAAAAGACATACCGACGCCCCCCGCGAATAATCCGGTAATCGTAAAAGTGTAAATGTTCAGGAAAAATAAAAAACCATTTTTCCTTAATAACTCCATTTAACAACAAGTATCAGAGACTTTTTATATCGCATAAGGAAGTAAATTTTTTCAGTTATCTGGTTATTTCAACAAAATTTAACTAGGCCCATGGGCTTCCTTATAATTTAGCTGGATGCATTTTACTATATTAGTGTACGTGAAGGTCTGGTCAGGAATGTCACTTACGATATTGTTCGTGTAAGTTTATATTTTCGACGGCAACAGTAAAATCTTCTTGCGATATTATTCGTGTAAATTTATATTTTCGATGGCAATGGTAAAATCGTGTAACGCTATTATTCGTGTAATTTGTTTTGTATACTGAACATTTGTAAAAGCCAATTATGTGGTTATTCGATTGTTTGACAGTAACGTACATTTTATTGTTATGACTTTTACTGTTTATTCGAATAGTTTACTAAAGTATTATTTGGTGATTTTTATAGTTTATTTTATGAAATAAAGCCTTAATTTCATGAAATATACTATAAAAATAAAGGGCATTCTAGTAAACGAAACAACTTTGGTTAGTTACGACTATCACACTTGATTACACAATCATGAAAATTATAATAAGGTCCTATTACAGTTAAAATTCTTAATCAGAATCCTCAACGTGACCTGATTCAGTATCACAAAAGCTTAAGTTCCTATAAAATTGTTGATAATGGTGGGGAATTGCTTGGGAGTTACACAGGCTTAGGAGATCGTTATACAGAGCTTTCTTAATAGGGAGGGGCTTGTCGTATGCTGGCTTTAATTCAATACTTTCAATTGATTTGGACACCTGTTTCTGCCGTCGCTGTCTACTTCTGCCTGCATCGTAATCCAATTCAATATCCTGCATCCAAACCTAAACGAGATGAGGAGTTAAAAGTGGAACAGATGGATTTATCAGGTGATTTACGTATCCTGAGCGAGGAAATTGCAGATCTTAAACAACACCTAGCATTGGCCGTTAAGACCATCGTCTCTTATGAGTCTGTGGTGAACTCACATTATATTTATATTATGTACCTATAAACAATATTACACACACACACACAAACACAAACTTACATTTAATATAATTAAATATGTAACGCAATATGTATTTATTATAATCTATATAAATATTATGAACTAATACAATATTTGTTAAATAAAATTATATACTTAAATATACAATATAATATTTATCCATCGAACTTCATTTATTGATTAAGTTCGATTAATTTATATAATATCAACACAATACTATAATATCGAATGCGAAAGCGCCCGCATAATTTACCTTACCGTACGTAGTATGGAAACAAACATTTTGTTTTTTATGCACCTAGTCGGCGCCGGAGTGGCGGGCTCGTTCGCCGGCCCCGGCCGCCTCGCATTCCTCAGTCCTCGTTTGCCGCGATAGCTAGTGCCAATTTTACGCTTGACGCTCGCCGCGAAACCTGTCGCGATCTATGCTATTTGCTTATATTCTATTTCTAATGTGCTTGTGTTATCTATAAACTATCTTCCCGCTTTCTATCGTTACTCTATTACTTCTTAATTCTCCTTCTAAACTTGTGTGGTGTGTCTATGTGAATAAACTGTTTTGTGTTACTATACTTCTGTGAGTACATTATTCCTTCACGGATTTACTACAACCTGCTAGAACTAGCTAGGCACAATAATATAACATATATATACATACATATAAAGATATATTCACGCCTCAACCACCAAACTGGTGACCCCTAAAGAACATACGAGAACAATGAGCAACAGTGAAAGTGAAGATTCGCAAGTCACCGCACGTACGTCACAGCGCAGAGCGCGCGTTAACATTGACCCATCCGAGAATTCGTCTGAACTTTTTCGTGTTGGTGTGAGAATACCACCCTTCTGGCCCGAAAAACCCACAATATGGTTTTCTCAAATCGAGGGTCAGTTCTGCATGGCGCGCATCACTGACGACCAGACAAAATTTTATTATGTGTTGTCACACTTGGACCGGCAGTACTCAGTTGAGGTGGAGGACATTATTACCTCGCCGCCTCCTACCGGCAAGTACGAAAAGCTTAAGAGCGAGCTGATAAAACGACTTTCCGTCTCGAAAGAAAAGAAAGTTAAGCAACTGTTGCAGTCGGAAGAATTAGGAGATCGCAAGCCTTCACAATTCCTGAGACACTTGCAGCACCTAGCAGGCCACAACCTACCAGAGGATTTCCTGAGATCTATCTGGACAAGCCGTCTTCCGAATAATCTACAAACAGTGATAGCATCTCAGCAAAGCTTATCCCTCAACGAGCTTGCTGACCTGGCAGATCGTGTCCACGATATCGCACCTGCATCACCACAAGTTGCAGCCACCAGCAGTTCCAGAAGCAGCACCGAATCAGCGTTAGAGATGATGGCTAGGCAGATATCTGAACTGAACAAGCAGGTCAGCGCGCTAGCCAGCGGCCGTTCCCATCCCCGCTCACGTCGACAGCATCAACGAGGACAGCAAGGGCGTAGCCGTTCCCGTACCCCAGCAGCGACGAGATCAGCTTCTAGCTACAGAAAGTTCCCGATTTGCTGGTACCACTCCAGATACGGCAGCCAAGCTGATAAATGTGTCCTGCCCTGTGATTACGACAAGAAGTCGGAAAACGACAGGGGCAGTCGATAATGGCGGCTGAAGATTGCCCATCTACCACTGGTCGCCTGTTCGTGACAGATCGCAGATCGGCAGTTCCATTCCTGGTGGACACAGGGAGCGACTTGTGCGTCGTACCACGATCTACGTTTCGACTTCAGCGTGCGAAGACCGACTACCAGTTGTGTGCAGCCAACGGATCAGCAATCAACACATATGGTTGGATAGAACTTAATTTAAACTTAGGCTTACGTAGAGACTTTTTGTGGAGGTTTATAGTAGCTGACGTTACGAGACCAATAATTGGTGTAGATTTTCTTTCTCACTATAACCTCATAGTAGATATACGTAACCAGCGATTAATTGATGCTACTACTAAAGTTTTCTCAATTGCTAGTATTATTGCTGTATCCGAAATGCAAGTGCCTAGTGTAAAGGTTGTGACTGGTGATTCTAAATTTCATTTATTACTTTCAGAGTTTCCAGAACTAACACGACCAGCGGGCGCTCTTCGCATTCCTAAACACAACACAGTCCATCACATACGCACCACACCAGGCCCCCCAGTATCTTGTACACCTCGTAGGTTAGCGCCAGATAAACTAAAAATTGCCAAAGCCGAATTCGAGGCAATGCTCGCGAATGGTACAGCTCTTCCGTCGCAGAGTCCATGGTCATCACCACTTCACCTCGCCCCCAAGAAAGACCAGGGTTGGCGACCGTGTGGTGACTATAGGATGCTCAATGCGCGGACGATCCCTGATAAGTACCCCATACGCCATATACACGACTTTGCTCATAGCCTATCTGGTTGTAACATTTTTTCCACAATTGATCTCGTAAAGGCTTACAATCAGATACCGGTTTATGAAGATGACATACCGAAAGGAGCCATATCCACACCGTTCGGATTGTACGAGTTTGGATACATGACGTTTGGCTTAAGAAATGCAGGCCAGACGTTCCAGAGGTTTGTGGATGAGATGACGCGTGGCCTTGATTTCTGCTACCCATACTTAGATGACTTCCTAGTATTTAGTAAGACTGAGTCTGAGCATGAAGACCACCTGCGTCAACTCTTCACCAGGATGCGAGACTACGGCATGCTCATTAACACCGCTAAATGCGTCTTTGGGAGGTCTGAAGTCACTTTTCTAGGGTACCACATATCACAGCACGGAACGAAACCTTTGGAAAATAAAGTCCAAGCCATCAAAGACTTTACAGCTCCAAAAACCGCCAGAGAGCTGAGAAGGTTCTTGGGCATGATAAATTTTTATCGTAGGTTTATCCCCCAAGCAGCCGCTATTCAAGCTCCTCTTAATGCCCTTCTAACAGGTTCTATTCGAGCTTCACATCCAGTCAACATAGGTGGAGACGCGTTGAAGGCATTTGAGGCCTGTAAAGATAGCCTATGCGAAGCCGCTATGTTAGCACACCCGGATTCTAAATCTAAATTAGGTCTTGTTACAGATGCATCGGATTTCGCCATGGGTGGAGTTCTGCAACAATTCAAAGATGGCGACTGGCAACCTCTAGCCTTCTTCTCTCGCAAGTTGAGCCCCACACAACAGAAATATTCTCCGTACTATCGTGAGCTCCTTGCAATCTACGAGAGTATTAAATATTTCCGCCATTGGCTAGAGGCTACAACTTTTACCATCTATACTGACCATAAGCCACTGTGTTTTGCATTCCATAATAGGAAGGCACACTGCAGCCCACGTCAGTATAGACATCTGGATTTTATTTCGCAGTTCTCCACAGATATTCAGCACATCGCAGGGAAAGACAACATAGTCGCTGATACTCTCTCCCGTGTTGAAGAACTGCAGACTCCAGTTGATCTAGAGGTAATCGCCAAAACTCAGAACTCCGACCCAGAATTTGCAGATTTCATGAAGCAGGAGAGCAGTCTGCACATTGAAAGGGTTATTATACCTGGAAGCCGTACCCAGCTGTACTGTGACGTCAGCACTACGACTCCCAGACCACTAGTACCCAAGTCCTTGCGCAAGCAGATTTTTGATAGCTTGCATTCGCTAAGCCATCCTGGCGCCAACGCAAGTGCGAAGTTAGTCGCAGAACGTTTTGTCTGGCCCCTGATGAGAAAAGACTGTCGCGAGTGGGCTAGGGCGTGTTTGTCGTGCCAGCGCACTAAGGTAAATCGTCACGTTTCAACGCCGTTAGGCACTCACGATTTACCTAAAGCGCGATTCAAATACGTACACCTAGACCTCATCGGACCATTACCTCCATCAGGTGATTATAGGTACTGTTTGACAGCCATCGATCGTTTCACACGATGGACTGAAGCTGTCCCACTTACCAACATCACCGCCGAATCTGTTGCCAAGGCGTTCCTATCAGGATGGATAGCGCGATTTGGTTGTCCTACCGACATTGTTACTGACCGCGGTAGGCAATTCGAATCTGCACTATTTGAGCAGCTATCAAAATTTATTAGCTTCAGACATCGAAAGACCACTAGCTATCATCCACAGTGCAATGGTCTCATCGAGAGGTTCCATCGGCAGCTAAAAGCGGCGATAATGTGTCACGCCGACAGCAGCTGGACCGAAGCCTTACCCCTTGTACTTCTCGGCATAAGAAGTTCTTTCAAGGAAGATTTAAATTCATCTTCCGCCGAGCTCGTATATGGTGAGCCTCTGAGGTTACCGGGAGAATTTTTTGGCCAAAAAGTTGAAGGATGTACGACTGACATAACTGAATTTTCAGCTCGCATCAGATCATTCGCCAACAATTTACAGCCAGTTCCTACATCGCACCACTCAAATGAAAAAATCTTTATCTACAAAGATTTAGGCTCCTGCACACATGTATTTTTAAGGGACGATACAGTAAGAGGTGCTTTACAACCAGCGTACACAGGCCCTTATCTTGTAGTTGAAAGAACCGCCAAAACATTTAAAATTAATTCGAAAGGTAAAGTTGTGACAGTATCTGTGGACCGATTAAAACCAGCCTACATACTGGCACAACCTAACAACCTTCCCTCTATGCCTAACGAATCCCCAATTTCTCCAACAAACATTTCAGAGAAAAAGACTACGCGTTATGGACGCACAGTGCGATTCCCTGATTTTTATCGCCCGTAACACGGTCTCTCGGGGGGAGTGATGTGGTGAACTCACATTATATTTATATTATGTACCTATAAACAATATTACACACACACACACAAACACAAACTTACATTTAATATAATTAAATATGTAACGCAATATGTATTTATTATAATCTATATAAATATTATGAACTAATACAATATTTGTTAAATAAAATTATATACTTAAATATACAATATAATATTTATCCATCGAACTTCATTTATTGATTAAGTTCGATTAATTTATATAATATCAACACAATACTATAATATCGAATGCGAAAGCGCCCGCATAATTTACCTTACCGTACGTAGTATGGAAACAAACATTTTGTTTTTTATGCACCTAGTCGGCGCCGGAGTGGCGGGCTCGTTCGCCGGCCCCGGCCGCCTCGCATTCCTCAGTCCTCGTTTGCCGCGATAGCTAGTGCCAATTTTACGCTTGACGCTCGCCGCGAAACCTGTCGCGATCTATGCTATTTGCTTATATTCTATTTCTAATGTGCTTGTGTTATCTATAAACTATCTTCCCGCTTTCTATCGTTACTCTATTACTTCTTAATTCTCCTTCTAAACTTGTGTGGTGTGTCTATGTGAATAAACTGTTTTGTGTTACTATACTTCTGTGAGTACATTATTCCTTCACGGATTTACTACAACCTGCTAGAACTAGCTAGGCACAATAATATAACATATATATACATACATATAAAGATATATTCACGCCTCAACCACCAAAAGTCCAAACTGGAAAAGTATGCCGATCATGTACAATTTCTACATAATAAGGTTATAGAATCAGAAAGCCGGTATTTTCAACCTCCGCTTGGGTCATCTGACGGTAACAAAACGTTGGTCGCTCCAATACAACTAGTTGAGACTCCGTTGTCGTCCGACGAGTTCCCGGTGTTGCCACTTACTATGCAGCCGCTTACAAATAACCATAGTATACGAAGAGCAAAGAGCTCTGCGGTGTCTAAGTTTCCTATATCGGCAAACAATACTTTGTTGGTGACAAACAATAATGGAAAGGGCGATGAAACTGAGATGACTTCGTCTACGAATGTTCGAGGTTGGACTTCAAATAAGAGGCTCTCCGAAATAAAAAAAGGGGAGAATAACTTGTTGAACACCATCGTGGCTGTAGAAAGGAAAAAACACCTTCATGTCTGGTTCTTACACCCTGAAACTACCGTGGAAACCTTGACAGATCACGTTCAATCTGTGTGCAAAACCTCTGAGGTTAAAGTTGAGAAAATAAAGCCGAAGAGTAAACGTGATTACTCATCGTTCGTAATAGGTGTTCCTGAAAGCGCTTACGAGCTGTTGTCTAATGGTTCCGTATGGCCTGTGAATGCTGCGTTCTCTGAATGGCAGTGGTTTCGAAAACACACAGCAAATCGCAACGCCGTCAAAGCACAAAAACCACCTTCGCTCTAAGCCTCGCCCCCCAATATGCGAGTATATACTACCAGAATGTACGAGGATTAAGGACAAAACTAGACTTGTTTACCCAGGGCATGCTGGCATCGTCAGAAGACCTATTCGCGATTACTGAAACGGGTTTGAATGACTCGTTCAGCGATGGCGAGCTTATTCACTGTTCATCGTTGTGATCGTGCGGATGGACGGAAACAAGAAGGCGCTTTACTAGCCGCGGCCCCGTCCCGCCTAGACTTGAGAAATATTGCACTATCCATTAATGTAAATGATTTCGTATTTGAACTTGTATGCTCTATGATAACAGGAAAGAGTAAAAACCTTTTTGTATTTTGCGTTGTATACATACCTCCTGGTAGTAAAGAACAAGAATATTTATCATTGTTTAAAGAAATCGAGAAGTTATGCTCTCGTTATCGTAAAATGCTAGTTGTAGGGGATTTTAATTTATAATCGGCCTCAACTGATATAAATAATTACTACGAGTATTTTGTTGCTGACTGTGGATTTCATCAGGCTAATAATATAATGAATTGTAACGATCGAGTTTTAGATTTAGTTTTGTCCAACTTAGATGATTTTGATATAGAGGTAAATGTTTGTAATAACCCGATTGTACCAATTGACAATCAACATCCTCCACTTGTTGTAAACTTGAGATATTTTGATAGTCACCGGCTGTGTGGTGAACCCTGCCATACTTATGTTCAGTCTGGGACTCAAAGATGTCAATGGGATTATAAGAGGGGGACTTGCTAAGTCTTTATACTGAAATCGGTACTATAGACTGGTCGATGTTATATAGCATGAAAGATATAAATAGAGCTGTACCATACTTTTATTCATTAATAAATAATGCTATCGATAGGTCGGTGCCGCGCAAGGACAACTATAGTCATAAAAACGTCCCTGTTATCCAGATTGGTATACCCGTGATATTAAATACGAGATAAAATCTAAGAGTGAACTGCACAAAATATATAAAATTAGTAAGAATATAAATGATTACCATGATTTCTCAAATAAGAGAGCGCTTGTAAAAACAATGATTAAAGAGGCTTACGATGCATATATATATACGTTACAAAGTCGTTTTTCTAAAGATCCGAAGTCGTTTTGGACTTTTATAAAATCTAAAAAGTCTAAATTACGCCGCTCTTGTATCATTAAAGAGGGAAATGAGCTGTCTCCGTCAGAATGTAGTCAAGAATTTGCGAGCTATTTCCATTCAGTCTACAACGATAAACCTCCTAGACTTGATGTTGCAGAGGCTATGCGCGCGGCGGTAGGAAGCAGCGCTCAACGCGTGGTAGTAGAGCGCTTGACACACTCCGATGTCAAATTTGCACTGAAAGTGCTTAAGCCGAAGTTGTCGTATGGTCCTGATGGAATTCCATCTTTCGTTGTAAAGGATTGTAGAGAATTCTTCATAAATCCTCTTTTGTATATTTTTAATCTTTGCATAGAATCCGTTGCAATAGGCATAACCGAAGTAAGGAGCCACTCGATAATGAATATGGCTGGATATCGTTTTCTAAATAAAACCCCGAATAAACCTGTACTAGCACTTACTTAAATAACGTAGAAAACTTTTTACCCGAATAATATCGTAACAATGTATACTGTCAAATCATATTGATATTTTGTTTCGTAAAGATCTAAAACCATATTATTCGTTTAAAATAATTTTAAATTATTTTTTATGGAATATACGCGTAGTTTTTCATATCTTCGTAAATAAAGATAGAAACATTCTGAAAAAAATTCACATAGTGTATTTTGACTTCTAGATGCCGAAAAACGCATAACATGAAAAACCCCGTAATAGGTCATTACCGGATTATTCGCGGGGGACGTCGATACGTACATAGATATTTTTATCATACATATTAAACACCCAGACCATTGGTTTTAATGAGTTGATTTTTAAAATTACGAGTTTAACGGCGTTCATATTATAAAAAAAAAATATGCTAAGAAGATAAGTTCCTGATTAACATCGAATTATTTATTTAGTCGTCTGTAAAAAAATATAATTAATCATGACTTCAGCTGACCTCGCCATTTACGATCCATAATTCCAGCAATATCACTTTGATATAAATATCATAATAATACCATAGACTAATAACCTCTAGATAATACTCATAAACGTACTTCAAAAATAATATTTAAATGATATACTTATGGCGTTAGTTACCTAATAAATAAATAGTAGTTTTTGATTGTGAAACTTTCATATTCCGATAGATAATAAGAAGTAAACATTGTTATTGTACTTCAAATAAATTATAATAATTTATGAGTTTAAAAGCAAAAATTACTATTTTAGACATGTTTGCTTATATTCATTCAGTTGACTCTTACCAAAAGCACAACAAAGTTTTAAAACCAGTTCAGATGTGTGTTATAATTTAAGTGTGGAAGGAAGTTTGGGCTGCTCACAAAATCTTCGAAGATAACTCTCTGTTTAACTTGGAAAATAATACGTACACTTCTCTGGCTTTATATTTTATTAAGTTCCCTTTAGTCGAAACTTTACAAAATTCACGTAAGCTGAATATTTTGTTACTCTTTTTAAAAGCTCGCATAAAAATAGTTGCCGAAAAAAATAAACAATTCCAATTCTTAATTCGAAATATGAATTGCCGCGCGATCACCGCGCGCGAACGGCAAAGAGTAGATGGCGCGTATTACCTGTCAAACGAGTAGGAATCACTCGATTTGAACTAGAGGATACGCCAATTCCTGTGAGTAAATTGTTGTCTTTGACTACAGAGCCAAAATTGATGCCGTGCGCTTTCATGGAGCTCTGGCTTACATGGATGATATTTTGGTGCCCAGCAAAACTTTTGAAGAGGGGCTTGATAAGTTGGAAAAAGTTTTAATAAAATTTAGACAATTCAAAAATATCAAATCTCTTTAAATAGGTAAATAAGGAGGTTTTCAATTCAAAAATAGTTATTGCAATCGGTTTTCCAGTGCCTGAGATGTGTTTTCTATGTATCATAAGTATGTATTTACAAAAAAAAATATCTATGTAGTATAAAAAAAATGCTATTATTATAACTTTCAGCAAAATATTGAACTGGCAATGATAATAAAAAAGTTTTAATGCCTGCATCGGTCCAAAACTATACAACTTACAAGTCAAGGTTGTTGTCAAGGTTCCTGAAAAACATTTACATACAGTAGAGTTTATTTGGTGTAATATTTAAATTTGAAGTTTTCGGTCGTCGACATTGATCGAGATTTTCTTACTAAAACACCACATTCAGCTAAATATAGGAAAAGTTGACATAAAACTTTAGACAAAAAAAGTTATTCAATAATCCATTCGTATTAATTAACTTTTTCAATTATCATGATTCTTAACAATATTCAAATTTAAAACGGGAACTCGTAACAAACCATGATTTGGTGGTTTTTATCGGGAAACTACGGAATGTTGTAATGGATTTTCGCAACCATCTGGTAATAAGCCCTGGCTTTTGCGAAACCTTAATAAACAATTTCAAATATCTAGTCGTTAACAATGAGAACTGTTTTGCTAAGTACTTACGTTAGACGTTTCCTGGTTGTTTTGTGTGTGGATTATTTGGTAGTGTGCGTGTGTTTTCACAGCCGTCGCTGTGTGAGGACGGTACACACGAAATGTTGTTGTTTGCCCAGCCATCTGTGCGCGAGTGTTTGTCATAGTTTTGACGTCATAAACTCGTATGAAAAATAATACACCAGCTGTAGTTATCATTACAAAATAAGTGCAAAAAAATTACATATCGTCCTGGGCCTTCCACGAGTGGTGGTTGGTGGTTCTCTCTGGTGTGCGGAGTACAATCAGTGGCTCTCTTTGCCCACATATTATTTACACGTATCACACGAGTACGTGACAGCTGGATAGACAGACAGCATATCTGTACTTCCAGCTGTAATAAGAAATTCGTACCACAGAGTAATAAATTACATAGGGAAACCTTAATATTATTTAGCATCTCTTTGGGAAAGAAGCTTAGAAGTTTTAACAAAAATTATATAAAATTTTTTAGACCTAGCAGCAGGTCTCTTAGTATCTCAGAAATCGCTAGAGTTAGAGACCTTGCCTTAGTTCTTTTTGTTTATGAAAACTTACTCTGTCGATTGACATTCGATAGACACGTGATCATTTAATTATTGTACCAAAATTACAAAAAAAAACCAGTATACCGCTACAATACAATATAACATAAATACAATGCAATATACATACAATACAAATGGTACAATCAGCGGCCTTATCGCTTCTTCCAGGCGACCATTGGATGGATAGGATCTATTAGGATAATTAATGACGGTGCACACCTTTATTCTTGGTGTGGGTGTTTAAAATGTATAATAAAAATAATCTATGTTTGTATGTCTATTATATTAAGTATATCAATACAATACAAAACAATACAAAAAGTTCGTTCTAAAAATCATATATTTTTCCTAATTTGGCATTATTGACAGTTGGCCCATTAAATCTTAAAAAAAAATTACAGGGGATTACAATAAGCAGAAGTATACGACAGATCAATTAAAAAACGCAAATGAGTTGATGAGGTAAAATAAACTTGAAATTTTTATTATGTTTTCAAAATCGCAGGATGAAGTAAGCCAAGGTTGTAAAGGTTCAGTAAAAGTTTCAGTTTGCCAAATAAATGGTAAGTGTCTCTATTTCTTACTACATATATAAATAATAATAGCAAAGGTAACTATCTTTCTGTCTGCTATCCCTTCAAGCATGAAAGTTCTTGCCAGTCACGTTTGCTACGCTGTACGACTAACTTGTCATAGACAGGAGTCGTACAGCATTGCAAAAGTAAAAATAAACTTCATAGAAAGAATCATAGGTATGTTTAGTGTTTATGAATGAGATATTAGCATGCTCAACTTCAAGTATTCTATTGTGATCATCATTTACGTCAAGATAATACGGAGACAAACAAATAATATTATAGATAATGGTAAGAATCACCGAGATGATGGTCATAACAAGAGCACTGATAAAATGTCTACGGTAAAGTGATAGATACTTATCGAGTATGAAAGGTGAGTTTGGCCCGGGTGTTCTTAGACATGTTTCATGAAAATCGGTTGAGCCGTTCAAAAGTTATGGGAGTTAGAGTGGGGAAGGAAAGGAAAGATCAGGTTTACGATTTATAGTTACTACTACATATTACTATAATTCAAAGGCTTTTTTATGTCATTTTTGCTAAATGTTCAATAAAAGGAGGACTATCAACATTTAATTTAATTTTTGTATTACTATGATAAATACATATTATTTTATAATGTTTTATACATACATATTCTGTTTGCAGGATAAGTCAATATGAAAAAGAATATGCTGCTGTTATGTACCTACTATAATTGAAGAAGAAAAAAATATTGCAATCATTAGATACAGACACTATTCATATACTTATTTAAACACAACTGTATTTATGCTGTTTTCCTTCCCCACTCTAACCCCCACAATTTTTAAACGGCACAACCGATTTTCATGAAACATGCCTAAGAGCACTCGCGCCAGACTCACCTATTAAACAAAAAAAACTAAGTTGAAATCGCTTCATCCGTTCGGGAGCTATGATGTCCCAGACAGATAGACCATTTGACAAGTACTTATGTATTCTTATATTATCTTTTAGAATATTTGTTTTACCTGCTGCTTAACCTTTTTAGCGTTTAATATTATTTCCAAATAAAAAGCAATCTTATTTCCATTTCCGTTTCATCCGTATTTTCTATGCATAATATGTATGTATTTACAAAAAAAAATAACTGTACATATAGTATAACAGTCACATAACACCCATAGTACAAGCTCTGCTTAGTTTGGGGTTAGGTGATGCAATGTGATTAGTCCGGAAATATATATTTATTAAGATGGCGATGAAATTTTGTCGATTAACTTATGTAAGAGTGTGCCTTATACAAAATATTATATTTTCAAATAATACAAAAATCCACTTTTTATTTTGTTAGTTTATTCTCACCTGTATCTCAGGCTAAAATACATACATAATAGGCTATAGATACATCTCTAACTTTGAACAGAGGTAGATGTAGCTCAACCCCTAACAATGTATGTGTGTTGCATTGCATAGGTATGCCATAGTACCTAATATCCGTATTTTTATGAAATAAGAGTATTCCCGAGCCCGAGGGAAATTCTGGCGAGTGCTGTAACCGACACGTCAAACTTATAACAACCCTCTTTTGCGACGGAGTTTTATTAGAAATGGATTTGTCATTTAGCTATTATGTCACTGGTGGTTATGTTTTGCATAGCCGGTCACATTGTCGGCATAATTATTTTTAACCCCGTCTAAAAAGACGGGTGTTAAAAGTTTGACATTTCTATCTGTCTGTCAGTGGCAACATAGCTCCCGAACGGATAAAAGGATTTTAATTTAGTTTTTATGTGCGAGTGTTTTTATACATGTTTGATGAAAATCGGTTGAGCCGTTTAAAAGTTATGGAGGGCGAAGTTGGGAAAGAAGAACCGAATTTCTGCAAATATATTTAAGTGGGGTCTCAAAATAAAAGCGCATCAGGTGCGCATTACGAAAAAATATGAATTTTTACTTTTAAGGAAACAAAAGTTTTTTTAAAATTTTTGGAAATAGAAATGAACAGTTGTTGAATCATATAGGAGGTTAAATTTTATATAAAGAACAGGACATTTTATTAATAATTTGTATGGATTTCTTCTAAACCTTAACTATTTGACTGCTGGGGCACAGGGACTTCTCTCTTGATGAGAGAGAGATTAAGGCCTTAATTCACCTCGCTGGCCAATGTCACATGTCCTTCAAATTCTTAAAGTTCTCAGAACATGCTGGTTTCCTCACGATGTATGCCTTCCTCTTTAAAGCACGTGTTCAAGAAAAATCCAGAGGTGCGTGGCGTTTTTGAACCCACGAACTTCGGAATCAAAGACTACTTAGCCAAAACGGCTCTTAGGTATAATTAAAAATAACTCAATAAATATGTTTTCCTTTACAAACTGTAACTACCTACTAGTACCTACTAACTACTAATGTTGGGGCTTCCGCGGTTTTGCAGAAATCTAATAAAAATTATTGTCTTTCAAGTAAATTTTCAAAATCGTTTTACCGCTTTAGGTAGAAATTTGTAGAATCCGTTCAATAGCGGATGTTTACATACTCTTAATAATACCTACCTACCCAATAATACCATTTTTTTTGTCATCTACACTATTGAAAACAACTACTGCCTACATTAAAAAAACCTATTCTATTATGGAAATGGTATAGGTACCTAGCCCAATAAATTGACCAAAATAAAGGTGGATTTTATATCCGTGTATATAGTAAAAACAAAAACATATCTTATCTTAAATGAATAATAGATGTTGGCCTGCTTATCTTGGTAACTACTGTTCCGACAGGTACCTTGTACATACTGGTCAGGTTCGTATAAAGATATGGCCTTAAAAATTTACATACATTATTTTATCTATAATTTATTAACGTTCTCACAGCTGGGACACAGGGACTTCTCTCTTAGCGAGAGAGATACAATTTACAGTCAGATTACGTGATTGACAGCGAAATTTGAGGGATTATTTATTGCTACAAGGTAAAGAAGGGTACTAAAACATATAATAAACAAATAAATTAGGGGTTCCCATATAACACAAGTGTTTTTTTTTAAACGAAAGTTAAACTGTATAAAACATTGAAGCAAACTGTCAAGACAATGTTAATTCCTTGATAATTTTCACTTCAAAATTATTGATTTATTAATTTTAAGTTGACCTGTCCATGTATGCTTATAAGGAAATAAACGTTTTGACTTTGACTAGGTATAAATATCTTATTTTATCTATGTTTATCTCCACTACAAATATTTATACATCGCGTGAGTGAAGCGTGAGACTCATTCAAAAATCAGGTTTCTAAATGATCCCAGCTAAATCACGAGAAAAAATGTTTTTGCATGTAATGTATTGATTAATTGTAAATTTTTATGATGACATCTTGAATATATTTGCACGCCTGCTTGCAGGCTGAATACAATAGCATGAACTATTATTTTGAGCACTCGCTAACTAATAATTAAACTAGGTACTTAAAAATAGGTTCGTATGTCATCATTACCCTATTACCGTTCCCACTGCTGGGACACAGGGACTTCTCTCTTGACGAGAGAGAAAAACTATGTTTTATTTGCGGTAGATTTAGTAGGTTTGAGAGTTTATTATATATAAGAATATGTCCATGCCACAAGGAACTTAATGTAGGAATCATTATCATTTATATTTGTTTCATGTTACATAAAGGTCTTTAATTATACATAACTGTTTGCCAGATTAAATCGAATAATTGCTGGGAAAAAAATTGAATAAAAACCCGTGCGAAGCCGGGGCGGGCCACTAGTAATCAATAGAGCTAACACTTGTGCTTTTAAATTTTTGTTATTTTAACCGACTACAATGTCAACGGGTGACCAAATTTTGTACGATCTACAATTTCTTGTTTCGGGTCTGGGTGTTTTATGTATCATAAGTATGTATTAAAAAAAATATCAGTCACTTAACACCCATAGCTACAAGCTCTGAAAAGATCTTAAATATATAAATTAGTATCAATGTAAATTACCCATTGAGTATGCAATTTCATTTGTTACATAATGTCATCTTATCATAAAATTATTTAAATTAAATTAATCAATAAATCATTTTTCATCAAGACACTTATCATTAAAAACATATATCCTGTGTGATAAATAACAGCAATAAAATATATCGCTTTGATTTGCCGAAAGGGACAAAGAATAGAACTATTCATGAATATAAAAAAATTGGGATTTGTATGATCTATAGACGAATTTTCGGCGTTAAATTTGGGTATAGAAGTAGTCGAGAAGATAAATATGCAAAATTACAATGAAATTTGGGAAAGGTATTTCAACCCGTCAAGAAAACAGTATACAAAGACTTACTATACCAAACCGGCCCGAAATTCAATAGGGCAATAATTATTTTAACATAAAATTCGTTACCCCTTTTCTCAGTCTTTTATTATGAGACGCTGCACCATAAATCAACACTATGATACATCGTCTCGTCAACCATGATAGTTTCAAAAGTTATATCTTAACAATATTCTGGTGTTTCTACAAATCAGTAGGTGTCTGGCACAAAATTTTTTGTTGATGTTTTTACCCATTGCTAATATATTGATGTATTTAAGTATCTAATCATAAGGTTACAATGCTCCAAAAGGGTAATGTCAGAATCTTACCACTATGTAACACCTAAATTAAGCACACCTTTCGTACAATTATTTATATTCTTGCCAATGAACAGAAAACCCATGTCATATGCTGCCACTCCGTCATACCCTCAGAGTGCCAGTGGACCCAACTCCAAAATTCTCTTCAAAACAATAAAGATAAAGGATAAAAAATATATTTTTATTAAAATGTTAGGTAAAGGTGGCTCCAGTGAAGTTTACAAGGTAAACCTAAGTTTTTATTTGTATCTAAGTGTATATGTATAATTAGATAAAATAAGAAAATATTCTAAATCAGCTTTATAATACAGTTTATTAAAAAGGTGACTTTCGTATATTGTCCACCCATTGCCAAATTAATGAGCTAATTAGTTTGATTAAGTCATAGGTTAAGTACGAGTAAACAGAACAGCAACGCAGGGGAATCATATTTTCATTCCTCCATAATATTATAGTCACAGTCCTCCCAAGCACTAACCATAATTCTCTGATTATTATATCTGGACTGACAGGAAACATAATAGGAGAGCCTATGACTGTGGAAGACTGTTTATCTGTCAAACTCTTAACTGAATCAGAAATGATTACATACATTTGCAAGAATGGCACTTCTGAAGCTGTAAGGCAGATTACATACCCAATGTTGTACAGAAAACTATCAAAACTAGATCTACATACGCGATAATGTTACAGCAAAGTCAAAGTCATAGTCAAAAACTTAGAAGCTCAGGGACAGGTCAACAAAGTGAAATAAACTTAAAAAAACGTACCAAGGAAATAACATTGGAAAAAATAATTTTAATTTATATATTACATCATATCATTGTAACTACTTAGTCTGTAAAGTATGTATTTATATGCCTTCGCATGTTATTTTATACGTCTACGTGGTTTGGAGAAGTCTAGTCGGAGCGATTATTTCGAAATTTCAAATATCCGAGTAAAAAAGTCAATGTTTAAAATGTCCACATCGACTCCTACCATCAGGTGATATTGTGGACAAATATATATCTATCTTTCATAAATATATCTAAGTGCGGAAAAACAGGGCCCCCCTAACTAACTAACTATCGCCAATACAGCGACAGCACAGTGGTGACCTCGACGTGATAAGTCGTTTTGAGATAAAGCAAATAAAGAAATTTACTCCATGCATACTTACATAACACGAAGAAGAAAGATAAAACAATCATAGAATGGAACGACGAATCAAGAAAATCATTTGAAGCTTGTAAACTTGCGATTCAAAATGCAACTTTACTCGCTCATCCGTCACACGAACGGCTTCGGCTCCTGCATATTTTGAAAAAAAACGGGAATCTACGACCAGTGATGAAACTCATGTCAATTGACGAAGTAAATGTTCAAAATAAAAAAAGGGAAGTTTGTTTTGAGTTTAACGAACAATCGTTGGAAACTTTTACTCTAATCCATCAACCTAAAAATGTTTTTTTTAATCAAATTTATCTGAGTTAACAATAAAAGACTTTTGGCATACTAAGGTGGACTCAGACTGAGCTAGAAGCCCTGGACTGCAAAGTCCGTCAACTGCTTACAAAATATTACATTAATATAGCCTAGATATTAGTTACTTACAATTTGACTCCGAAAAACGTCATAATTTAAATTAATTATAATTGCCTTTAAATTGGTGCGGCTAAATTAGCTGCTTACGGCGAATATTCGTGTCAACACGATGTGTGGCCTGGTACATTGTTGCTACGCGTAGTATTCGGGCGTTGACGATGATTGGCGGGGGCGTGGCTACAATAACTACTACAACAATACTTCAGAAACTTGTATAAAATTAACGATATGGCGGGGAAATTTGCGAAAGGTGATTTGATTTAAAATTTTCGGGAAAAAAAGAAAGTTATATGTTTGGCAATTGAATCTTAGCTCCAATCCAATATCTTTAACAATCATTTTAAATGCATATATGTCTGGAAAACTTTGATAAAGCTTTTTACTTGCTGATTTCTCTGTCTAATAAGTACGTTTGATTGAGATTAATGAGTTTGAAATCGTGTTGACATAGTGGTTATGAACATTTAAGAAATTGAGGTAAAAATGCAGTTATAGAAAATTTATTACTTAATTTATATGAAATACCAACTACAGAACGGATGATTTGCTCAATTTCGCTGTAACGTGGATACGAGTCCGCGGGAAATGCATTTTTGCAACACAACAAAATTAATATAAAAAAATCTTTTTATTCGACTACAATAAAAGTTTTATGTTGTATAACTAGTATAATGTATGTATAATCTTAGGTTAATAAGAGTTAAAATGAATAGATTGCGCGGCTTGCACTGAGACATGCATGGCTTAATCTTTGAGACAAGCATATAACTACTGGCAGGATCAACCAGGGAGCTAACTCTTTACTGCAACCTGCTGTGTTGAACAGGACCCATTGATTTAATTTTTATTTTTTTTATTGATTATGATTTAAGGACATATTAGAACAAATGATTATGTTAGATTAATTAATGAAAATCTATGTAATAAATAACTGACATGCCAATGTTATTGGTAAATGTATTAATAGTGCAGACAATTTTTGCTACATTTGTGGTAAGATGACCCTCACTAACCAAGATGCTCAATAACACAACGTTTAGAAACTGCTTACTTCCATTATTTTGGAATTAAAATTAAAAACCAAGACAAATCGTGTAGGTCTGGGTGTTTTATATGTATAATAAAAAATATCTATGTATGTATGTTATGTATGTATTTTATATTAAGTATATCGGATGTCTAGTACCCTTTTACAGCAGCTTTAACATTTTATAAAATTTATTTCTTAACTAAAGTAGGCAAAAAAGATGTGTCGATTAAAATTATATTATTTTTCCTGTTAGTTTTAGTTTTGCGTTTAACATTAATTTGACTTTCGACTCAGTATCCATGAGTGATTTCTTACCCTTAAACACCAATTCACTACTACATACTTTACAAAAAAAAATAGCTTCAGTTGTATCAATTAGGTACTATTAGAGATATGAAGGTAGCTCGAGATCTACTGGACTATCTTTACCTATAAAATTTTACTTTGTCGATTGTGTATATACATACTTATTGTGTTGCTTATTTTTATGGTAACACATAAACTTGGTAGATTTTGTTGTTGTTGGGTTTGTATGAAATATTTTGCTGGACAATCCTGTGAATGTCACATGCCTTTCAAACTCTTCAAAGTTCTCAGAATCATCAGTTTCCTCACGTTGTTTGCCATCACCGTTAAAACACGTGTTTAATATGCGTCTGTCTGTCTGTCTGTGTCACCATAGCTCCCGAACGGATGGAGCGATTTCAATTTACTTTTTTTTGTATGAAAGGTGAGTCTGGTGATAGTGTTCTTAGACATGTTTTATGAAAATCGGTTGTGCCGCTTAAAAGTTATGGGGGTGAGAGTGGGTAAGGACACTCTAATAAAAATCAAAGAAATAGACTTGTTCATTTATTTTGCGAGTCATGAACATTATACATGGGTACGTCTTAAAGTTAGATCGGCCAACATCTATGTTTTATTTTGCAAAACAACGTTTGCGGGGGTCAGCTAGTAATATATACTAATCTTAAAGAAGCTGAAGAGTTTGTTATTTTGATTATTTGTTTGAACGCGCACATTTTTTAATAATCTAAATAACAAAACATTTTTTGTATCAATTACCCTATTTCATACAGCTGCTAAAAGGCATATCGCAATCGAGTGAAAATCTCAAACCTAAACTAATTCAACGAAATAAATAATTTTTTATTTATTTGATTTGATCTAAGAGCTAACTTATGAACAAATTGTACAAAATTAATTACCTAGGTATAATTAAGCATGTATAATGTTATGTGTTAATTAGATATAAAATTGTTTTTTAAATATAAATTTATAAGTAACATAAGTACCTACCTACACAGTAACGTTATCAGTAAGTAATTAAAATACCTACATTAATTTTCCTGATAAAAATTCAATGTTTTTTTCAAATAGACGTGTCAGATATCATTTTCTTTCACTCTTTCACTCTCTTTTGTCTGATTTCTCGTCATTACATTTAATATTCGTTTATTCATCTCTTTCAGCTCCTCTGACGTTACAATCACTCTAGATAAGGCATCTGCAGCTACATTGTCTTTTATCCTCTGACTATAGTCAAATGCATGAAAGACATAAACACATTAAGACACATAAAGACATTTTAAGTCCGTTTAATATGGTAGTGTAAACCATGGTCTGATGGTTGTATTTTTATATTTTCAAATTTTAATGATAGACAAATTTTTCAATCGGAATTTTAAACAGTTTTTATGTTTGCAGTTTTGACACACAGAGTATTTAAACGAGACGTTTGTCTATGTTTGTCAGGTTTTGGCAAAATGAATAGTGATAGTAATTATTTCCTTAAAACGCTGATACTCGAGTAATACCAGTAATACCTTCTTTCTTTTTGATAATTTTAATTATTAAATTTTTTAACATTTGCATACCTACCCGCTTGCGGGTTAAATACAATATGCTACTTGTACTATATAATATCGTGACATGTACTTGAATTGAAAATGTATTTGGCAAATAAATGATTGATTTGATTTGATTTGATTTCTTTTGTTTTTCATAATCATTATAGTCCGGGAGCCAACAGCAAAAATCGCCACCTAATCAAAAATAGAGAATACCTATTATAAGTGCTCGTTCTGCAAAACTTGCCAGGCGAAAGTGAGACATAATTTATTTATTTATTAATATTAATTAACACGGTTAGATACCAATTACATTAATAAATTAAACAATAGGTTCGTCAATCAAAATATATTTAATTGCGCTGCATTTTGTGATTCACTTGTTTTGTAAACTGATTAATTTTATTAGAAAATATCATACACTTGTTAGATGAGTACCAATAGGTTTGGTATTAATTTTGGGGTTCTTATTTATAGGTAACTACTATAAATTTAACATTTACAATAAATGCTTGTCATAATAGGGAGCTATTATAACCTGTGACATTCACCAAGTTGAGAAACATAAATGTTTTATAACTTGACACAGTTTATACTTACGTAAATCTTATTCTTCTTATAACGCACGAGAATGTTGTCCAGTAGTGTCGCTTCGTTTAGGAACATTAGCTCGCCTGAAACCAAACAGAATTAAGGGTGTTAGGTTCAACTGGTAAATATGGTTTTATCTCTAAAATATAAATAAGCCTTGATTTAAACCTTACGGACTAATCCCGGTTTATTTTAAATGACATGTGTGTTTATGACGTTAAAATAAGCATTTAAGTCTCATTTAATTGTGTTAATGTTAACTTTGATTGATTCAACTAATAAATGAAATGGTGGACACTTTGAGTAATTTATTTCAACAGCACTTACAATTCTGTGACATGTGTTAGATTTATTATTATTTTACAGAGCAAACTTTGTATTTCTGGTCAGAGATCTCAGAAAATATCGTGGAATTGCGACGAGCTTTTAGCTTTAGGTTTTTTTTAGGTTAAGTGCGAAATAGTCTTTTCTTACAAATTATAACTTAAAAGAAGTAATTCTCGATAACAAAAACAATTTGTGATTGGTAATTTAAAATTACACGAGTGTCATATTTAACTTTTTTGTTTAATGTGTATGTATTTTAATTTTTAAAAGTTGTTCGTTAAATCCGTCCTCAATACAATACCCTAAAAACAAACAAATAAGCAACTGTCCAAATAAGACCTATTTATTTTAGCCAACAATATAATTTATTTAATAAAACAAAGTGCCACGAAAACATTTAACTAAAACCATAGTTGTGCCCATTCTAAAGTGTAAAACTGCGGATCCGTCGGATAAAATTAACTATCGGCCTATATCTTTGGCAACCATTGTTGCAAAGATCTTTGACAGCCTGCTGTAGAGAATGTAACTATATATTATAATGTGTAAATATTGGTGAAGTTTTGCCTTTGCCCAAAAGTGGGATATTAAGTTATTAATATCAATTAATTTATTGATTGTTCAAAATGCCAACCATTTTCCTCAATGCATATCGTTGCAAGTAAACCCACGTTCAGTTCACAAGTTCTTTTTCGTGATAATCTATTATGCGAGAAATGTGACGCCAAGCATCGTCACTTACACCTATATTGGTATAATAATTTGGGCCTCATAAACATAATACCTAAATTTCTTATAAAGCAATATGAATTATCCCAAAACGTATTTTAAACAAAAATAGGGTAGATGAGTAAAACAAATTAGTCCGTCAATTAGATTCATTAAAAAAAAACATTAAAAATATTTTTTTTCTTGCAAACAAAAAGACTAAATTAAAAAGAAAAAGTCCGTGGAATAAAACCGTTGAATAAGACGTGCGCAGGTGCGACAGTCTACACAATTTTAATTTATATTTAAATTAGTATACACAAGCGAAAAAAAATGTGTGTGTGTGTTCGTAAAACTACACTTAAATATAAAAAATAATGCGTTTTAGCTACTTGGAATAAACATAAGCTAAGGTTCTCTTATGTAGACATTCAGTTATAAGTAAATGACTTACAAATTATGACATAAGTACGCGTATAACTTGTAAGTAATCATAAAACAAGTCTTTTTCATTTTTATATTATAGAATAAAGCCAATAATGCATGGTACCTATGTATGTACTTAATTTATGCACTTGGCGGAATTCCATTTCATTATTTCTAGTTTGTATACAATTTAGATTTTTACAAAGTGCGGTTCCTGGGTTGGCATTTGCGACAAAGTTTTACAGCGTAATTTTATGACGAGTACAATATAATAAATTTAATACAATCTTATCCTACTAATATTATAAACGTAAAGTTTTGTGTGAGTGATTGTGACTGTGAGGATGTAAGTGTGTAAAGGTGTGTGTTTATTGTTCTTTTACGCTATAACTACTGTGTAGATTTTGGTGAAAGTTCACAATAATATAATTACTCATTTTACAAAATGGAAAACTTAAAATATCGCATTATTTACGAGTACGAGTTCCGCCGTGGCACTAGTGCTGCGGAAACAACTCGAAGGGTGAATGATGTGTATGGCGGTCGTGTTGCAAAAGAAAACACAGTTCGTGGTACAGTACCTAGCTATTTAGTTCACTGGGCCCGCTCGGTTGAAGGAAAGCAAGTTTTGAATCGGTCAATAGACCCCGCTCTCTGAATTTATGGTATTTAAAGTTCGTAGAATTACCATTCTTTCTGAAACCTTTTTCATAAAAATATATCAGTAAAGAAATTGAAAAAAAAAGAACTATAAATCGAACGTTTAGAAGAGGGTGAGATTACAACTTCTAAATTTTTACCAATAAATTAAGAAAATAAACCTTTATTTTTTTACGCAAACTATATAATATTATGAAATTTCATTACAATGTGCACTTAATAACACTGATTGATAATAAATACCTATCACATTTTGCTAAATAAATGACTTCACTACTATGGTTGACTGGCCACATACAGTGCCTGGCAGTATGGAAACTAAATGCTGCATTGTTACTATCTACATATTTTATGTTGTTTTGTGGGCCATGTTTTGTTCACTTTAAGTGCTTTTTCATTGAAGTATTAAATTCTATATATCTGTGTATAATATTATATTAGATACGTTTTTGTTTTATTTGTTGTTTACACGGGCTCTAAAGAATCTGTGTGTGTGTTCCCTATATCCTATATCCTGATAGGGAACTTTTTCGTGATCTTAACCCCGCTTATTGTCACAAAACTATAATAGTTAGAGATATGACGTTAGGACGTTTTTTGTAGATAATGATAAGTTCTACAAAGTTGTAATACATCACTTTGTTATTTATTCAATAGTTTTCGCAGCATTCGCGATTAAAGAAAGATTGTGTTATAGGTATTATTTTTATTCTAGTATTCCACTTAGCCAACACTATCCCTCTTCAACGATCTTATTAAACATAATTAAACAATATATTTTAAATTAATATTATTTCTCTAAGATTCTGGACATACACTCAAAAAGAAGCATTCAGATGGTGTTAATGTTTTTCTTTAATAACTATAAACATTTCGCATGACTCATCCGTCCGTTGACATCCACAGATACATACGTCGTTTTCTCTCATTGTAAATAAACTTAGACTTATCAATATTTACCGAGTCGACGAACATTTGGTTGTCACGTTCTATGTAATGGATTAGGCTGGAAAGTGCAGTGATTGTGTTCTCTTGACTTAAGTGATACTTGTACGAACAAAAGAAATATCACTTGAACATCAGCACTTTCTTCTTTGAAAATTCATTGGAAAAGCACGGAAACTCGAAAACACAAATCTAAGAGCAACTCTTGTATTTCAAAACACTTCGATACTTCAACAAATAGCTCGTAAAGTCGCAAAACAGACAAATATTAATTATTAATTACAAATTTTATATAAAATAACAAATGAGCTCACACAAGGAAACATCCTTAATGTATATCCATGTATCCTTTTCAACATTGCTAGTTTGTAATATAAAGCATTTAAAATTATTAAAATATCATTGGCTTCTGTTTGTGAAACAATTATCAAGCCTTTGTTTGTTTATAAACTATCATCAAACAATAACAACTTCCTAGCTCAGTATAGAACTGAAACTTTGAGTATTGCCTGAACGAATATTAAACTCTGGAACGTGGTTGTGATATTGTGGAGGCTGTTACACTAGAGCGTATTTTAATGCATAATTATAATACCATACCATTTATTATTTAATTTAGTTTGCTTCTATACCTTACCAATCCTCGTTCGGAAACACTCGGCTGGCTCAATGAGGCTCGTACGCTTTATATGCAAATTGAATGACCCCCAATTTAGACCGCTGGTGTCATCTTCACATTGAGAGCTTTAGGTAATTGACTTTATGTTATTGGCATATTTTCAGGGTTTAAGTAATTGTTTGATATTTATTTGCTTAAAAAGAGATGAGGTAAACTAGCTCCATTTATTGATCTAGCTTTTCACTCCACAGTGTTGCCCGTAATATTTAAATAGAACGTTATAGAGTCTATTAAGAAAAATAATGACAAATAACCTTATTTAAAAGTGTTAAATAAAGGTTTATTTAACGCCTAAATCATTACTGGCGCTAGAATCCATCGTGATTGTTGGGTTATAACATAACGAAAGACTATAATTACATAGTGATTCTCCTAAATCTGATAACTTGGGGTGGTGCAAAAAAGTCTTCATTCATAAAAATTGAGAGATCACAGCGCTGTATACTAAAAGTCCTTAATTACAAACCGTTCAGATATCCCACGGTAAGTTTATACAAAGAAACAAAAATGTTGACTGTTAGACAAATATACATAAAGATTATAGTAAGTAGACAGCATTCTAAAGTAATGCCTAACAATAATCAATTTTGAGGGATGATGTATATCTGTTGCCGCTATGACAACAAATACTAAAAACACAATTTGTTTTTGTTACAAATCACGAGGTTCTAAAATATTTTTTATAATTTATTGATTGAAATATACCTATTATTTATTAATTTAAATTTATTCTAGTAATTTGGAACTGTAAAATATGTTAGTAAGGTATACAGTGTGCTAGAGATCGGACTTTTGATAATTTGGGATCAGCCGGAAAGCCACTGATCCCACTATTTCCACTAACTGTGTTATAGCGACTGAGTACGGTTAAAGCTCCATTGTAGATACGATTGAATTTGAATTTTAACTGTGTTATTCCTACCGAAGAGCGTGCAAATGCAAATGCTCAAGGTATAATAAGATTCAATCTTTATTTTACTTGAGAATATCGTTATGCGCTCTGTAAATAAATAATTAATGAGTGGTGGCTATTTTTTTAATAGCTGTCATAGCCAATTTATTGTATTTTAACTTAATTTTGTACCGTAATACTAATAAGTAGTACATTAACTGAATAATAATAATATGAATTTGTATCTAAAGGCTATATTAATCGTAATCAGGATAAAAACCATGATATTTTTATGAAAATGAATGAGATACCAGCTCCGCATCGTTTTTTTCGAAAAAAGAATTGTTGGCGCACCTTAATCGTCAATAAAAAGTTTAGAAAGTTCATTAGGAACGACACAACAAACAAATCTAAAATACTCGGTTGTTTCATTATATTTTGTTTGTAGGAGTTTATTGAATTAAGTTTTATTAATTGTGTCTCCATTACAAGTATTACTTCTTGAAAATATTCATGGATAACTTCAAAAACACGATTATAAACATGAAAAAGAAGCTTGAAATTCATACAATTTTTCATTCTTCCTAGATTTCATAGGTTTTATTTGTAGTTCTTCCAAATATACATATATATTATTAAACTAGATGATACAAGCTACGAAAAGCTTAGCGTTGTCCACAAACTAGATGAACAGGATAAGCATTAGACATCCTACGTCGGAAATCATAATAAAGTTGCACGTTAGTAATACCTTCAAAGCGATGGTTGACCATCTCAAGAACTCCTCAAGTCACTCAACATGTCCAACTACAGCCTCCTCTCCACCCTCCGGGCTGGGCCAGTGCGTGAAGCGATCTTCTGGCGTTTCGTTATGTGGCCCGGAAAATCCATCTACATTCTAGGTCTTTGTGCCCCATCTTAGACCACATCGTCATTTCACATCAGGTGAGATTGTGGTCAAATGAAGGCTTATCTAATATAACCAAAATATATATGTTACTACAACTGATTAAGATGGGAAAAGATGTCGGTAAACGGCAAGTTGGTCGTAGAAAGAACTCGCGATTTCTTTACGAGCAGCATAATAGACAGCTGCTGTGTGAATACCCCTCTGAAAAAATGTAATACTAGAAGTTTACTGAAGTTGTTAATTTTACACTGAACAAAAATCTAAATGTAAACAAATGTATAATAAATATTTATACCCTGAATTTTTTTAAATAAATTTCCATAAACAATGCGAATTTATCTCTCAAATGATCAGACAGACCGATTTTCTTATTACAAAAGCATATGTCATATGAATGAATAATAACAATATGTTCTTTAATTTTAAGGAAGCTACGGTTTTAAAATTGGTTTTGACAATCAACGGCTTATACATTACAATTAAATCTGGTATAAACCTACAGAAAGCTAGTTAAAGCAAAATTAAATCCATTCGCAGTTTGACCCTTATCATCATCGAAATAAGGTTTAAAATCCTTCCTCTCAAAATTCACATAATATCTACTTATTGCAATAAGCATGATGATTAAACTGGTGTATTAAATACAAAAATATTTAAGAATTAAATAAGATAAGTCTAAGATTTCTTTTCATTATAATATGTTTTAAATGCTATTCTTTCTCAAAAATAATTTCCATAGAATATTGCTAAATAAGCGGTGAGTGCAGTTCTTGGATGGGTGACCGCTCTGACAGTCTTTCATACCGGGATGCGGTGCGCTTTGTGTCAGGATAACACCGGTCAACGTGATTAAAATTTCGCTTGCTAATATTTTGTCGCTTAATTAGTAGTTAATAATTCGTTAACAGGTAACTAATCCCATTCAAAAAGTTATTTTCAGATCTAAACCCTAGCATATAGCATAGGGGTAATTAAAGGAATTAACAAACAAGTCTCGTTAAATTATGTGGCCTTAGGGCGGAGGGCCAAGGTTTTTGACTATGAAGTTTTGTCCAATGAACCTCCTGATACCATCTGCCTAACTAGTATCTCACAAGACTTTAGGCCAAGGTATATAGTCCAAGAACTATTTAACCTATATCAACCTCAACCACCCAACAACAGTAACTTTATACGGCTAAGGATATAATTATAACCTTTATCGATTTATTTATTTATAAAAATGAATCTATGAATTAATAAAGCATAACGCATGAATGGAAAAATTTCCTAAGTTCAAATTTTAACTAAGCACATCTGACATATTTTTATTATACATATTAAAGACCCATACCCAGGAGAATGTGCTTGCAGAACATACAAACACTTGATTGACCCCTCGGTGGGAATCAAACCCATAACCCAACTACATCTTGCTTCAATCAATCTAAATGACAGACGTAGGTACATGTTTTTCTCCACAAAGTATGTCGTTCTCTTTGAAATAGATAATACTCGTATGAAGAGATACCTTTATTTATTAAGAATATAATTAAACCCGTTTTTATCCAACAAAAAAAAAGAAAAGCTTACAGTTTCATAAAAAAAAACCTGAATTTTAGTATTACTCATCTTACGTTAATTTTCATCGTTTTGCACTTGTTCTCAAAACTTACAAAAATGTTATGTTATTTTTCTACACTTTACTAATATTAGGTCCTTACATATGAAATTGGCGTTTTGTATGGGAGGAACAAAAAGTCGAATATTTTTTAATATAATATATTTAATTAATCACATACCTCTACATTTATATATCACTAGCAGACCCCAGCAAACGTTGTTTTGCAAAATAAAAAATAGATGTTGGCCGATTCTCAGACCTAATGAATATGCACACAAAATTTCATGAGAATCGGTCAAGCCGTTTCGTCTTGTTTAATAGATAAACGCTATCTTTATCACCGTTATGCAATGATTACTCATGGTAAATACATGTGCAGGTAAGGTCTAAATTTAGAGTATAGGCCCAGAATAATTAATAACCTAATTACCTATAGGTAAAAGCCTGTTACCTAAGTGCCAGGCAAAGAATAAGCCAAGGTAAGTTGACTGAGCTGGTACAGTTTATATCTTTGCTACATAATTTTTTGCTCGGCTACCAATTACTAGCTAATTTCCATTTAATACTCCTTGGCTTGAAATACTTGCCTGCTGTGTTAATAACTATGTATAAAATGTAACGGATGATGCCTATATGTACGAGTGAATAGGTATTTTAGGATCTTTGTGATACATCATCGTCCACATTTATTTGTTAGGCTAACAAATGTAAAAGCGCCAAAATTACTTTATAAAATTATTAAAAACTTCCCGTTATTTAATTTTGAGTATTAATGTTATAGTAGTTAAGTATAGAATTAATCTGCCCCGTGCGATAGTATATAATAATAATAACATGCGTGGAAGGTTATGGATGCGTCTTTTTCTTTTTCTGTATACAAAATTAAAACGTAAACAAAAATGTGATGTTGCCTTATCTAAAATTTTTTTTTTTTGAAAGTTTACATACAATATTAGAATATCCATGTTTTTTTGTACCAGAATACTTTATTACTGTTTTATTTGACTAGGATAAGGATACAGATGTAAATTAATTGTTTAAAAAATGTTAATCTGTTTCCTTAAGATAAAATAAATAAAATTGATAAGTTTGAGATACACTCATCTACACTTCCGTGTCCGTGTACGTTTTTACACATTTTGCAATAAAAAAATGAAATAAAAATAAAATGTTACTGTGTTATTATGTTATGTTACTTATCAAATAAATGAGCTAATGGTTCGTTCATCGTTTTCTTGTCCAGAAAGACACAGCAAACGAGACATGAATTAAGTATACCGCCCCGAACAGACTTAATAATTGTTATGTTTTATACTTCTCTAACGTATCCTCTTCTTAGTCATAACCTCATTATGACTGAGCAAAGTCACCATTTTTTTTTTAATGCTGGATAAGCCTTCCTTTGCCCACGATCTCACGTGATGTTCTTAAAAGATATAGACATATACTATCGCGGACTGTTTTTTAGATCATTAAAAGAGCTATTATTCTTTAATACATATTTTATGTGTATCTTCAAATGTTATTAGGGAGGACGCCTTAAATAATATTAAACGGGCTGCAGCATCTGAAATAGAACGCTTTAATCGCAGACGTTCAATCGTGAGTCCGTTTTCTGGAGGGGATTTCGTGTTTAATATAAATAGCGAGCATAGTTAAACTTAACTGGATAGAAAATTTAAGGGAAATTATTTTAAGTGTTAAAATTCTACACATGTAGCGGTCGTGAGATTGGATAAATTTTCATCGCCGCAGCTTTTATCTGATTCACACAAGAAATAGCTACTTGAATACTTAAAATAATCTTCATAGACTTTTAAAGTTCGTTTATATTTGTAATAATGATCATTGACATTTGAAAACAGTCTTTGTAATACAGTTAAGAACACTCTCTATCCTTCAACCAAAAGAAACAGAATCGAAATCAGTTCACTCGTTTTGGTGCTATGATGTCTCAGACAGATGGACAGACCTACATATACATACCTACGTTAAACTTATTTAAAACACCAAAACAGGCTCTCCTGGCCAACACATTTTAATAACCATAATAAAAAAATAAGCTAACTGTCAAGACAATGCTACCTATAGGTATCCTTGATATTTTTCATTAAAAAACTGGTAGATTGGTAGTAGTTTAAATACCTCAAATTATATGGGTAACTTTGGAGTCGGCCGGAAAGATTATGGCTACGATTTTTTGGGTTTGTTAACGAAACCTTTTGATCAACTACAAAGAAAAGGGTGTCAACATTACCGGAGAATATTATGCAAGAATATTAGAGCAATTAAAGGAAGCCATCAAAAACAAAAGGCGGGAAAAACTGTCATTTGTTGCTTTTGCAAGACAACGCCTGGTGCGTTCGGCACGCAACTCAGTTCCTGTTTTGCACTCAAGTGCTGCATTATTGAAGATAGCTGAGATGGACTACACAGGAGCTAATTCTATATTCTTACGTATTCTGTTTGATAAGAAATATGCCTTACCATAAACAAAATAAAACTGAAAATTAGTGACTTTTATTCAAAGTACGGCCTGAATCTAACAAATGTTTAGGAAAATAACAATTAGAATGTCTGTTTTATTATAACTGAAAGCTTATAGAACGTTTCATTTGTCGCTTAGATGTATAGAAGATGAGATGATAAATGTATACCACTATAATTACAATTTTAAACAAGATTCCACCCGCAAAGTATGTATACCTAAGCTCAATTTTTTTTTGAAGAAATTCACCGACGCTCAGAGAAACTACAGCACATTCGATCGAGAGCTACTCGCAATCTACATGTCCATAAAACACTTCAGAAAAATGTTTGAAGGAAGAAGCCTGATAATTTTCTCTACCAAATTACGTGGTTGACAATGTCATTACATTACTTAGATAGGCACCTACCTAACTTACACAGTTTTATATTGTGGAAAATATACAAAAAGGATCCCCAGACGAAAAGAAAAAAATAACGGTTTAATTTAGGTCGTCGTTTATGCCTATCAAGAGTAGGATCTTCACGCACTCAAATTTAATTATCAGAATATAAATTCCGCGGAGATTATGATGACATCACATCCAATTTCCTGATTGCAACAATCTTTACTATTTATAATATATATTTATTTACATTTTAAATTATTATTAATTAATATTATTGTAAATCGAATGAATCAATTTTATACAATATGACAAGGCCACTATACAGCCTCTTAATTAGATGTTTGTGTTTTATAGTTTTTGTATTACTGTAATTTTTGACGAAACTAAGTGTATTGTAATGTACCTATGGTTTGAATAAATGAATTGAATTGAACTATTCACAGTCACCGTTGCTATTTCCTTAGGCGATCATGGCATACATGGACAGGTCATATTAAAGCTAATTTAAATAGACACTAAGAATAATCACGGAAATAACATTTTCGTGACAGTTCGCTTAATATTTTTACACTTCCCCCAGTAATCATACTAGGTGCAAATATTAGAGAAAGTTTGTTATTGTAAAATTTACCGTATTTGCCTAGAACAGGTTCAGTTTAAGCAGTGACTAATCGTCAAGATTAGCTGCGTAGGATAAACATTTTGGGTAAATTCCATTGTCATCCCATGTCCATTGTTTGACATGGGCCTGTCTACTTAGTTGATGCAGCTTTATATTAGGTCCTTACATATGAAATTGGCGTTTTGTATGGGAGGAACAAAAAGTCGAATATTTTTTAATATAATATATTTAATTAATCAAAGTATGAACCATTATTTTCCTTCCCCACTCTGACCCCCACAATTTTTAAACGGCACAACCGATTTTCATGAAACATGTCTAAGAGCACTCGCGCCAGACTCACCTTTTAAACAAACAAAACTAAGTTGAAATCGCTTCTTCCGTTCGGGAGCTATGATGTCCCAGACAGATAGACACGTCCTCAACTTCGACAGGTTTTACTTGTCAAACGTGCCTACTTTGTCCCCATGAGCGAGCAGTACAACGTTTAAATGTAGCGTGATATATCTATTTTACATTTTTTTGGTTATTTAGGCCTATTATTCTTTGGATTGATAGATTACAAAACAATTTGTTTTAGAAATTTGGTTGATTGTTTGATTTAGATCTTGAAAATATTATATAACTTTGCTAAATAGATAGGTTTTTGAAATTTTCTTGTACATTTGAAATAGTTTTGATTTGTTACTTTTCATAAAAATATTATCTGCAGTAAACCAACTTAATTGTTAACTATTTATCTGGCAAGAGCGGTTTCCTCCAATACAAGCAAATTTTATTAATGCATGCTATAGTGTAGGTGGTAACAGGCAGCTATTTTGGATAAGTACCTACTCAATTAATTCAAAGGTTAAGAAGTCTTTTATTCATAAATTAAATAAACCGCTAATCCAAGAAAAAAAGAACTAAGCTATGAAAAACTTGTTTCTCTGTTTATATTTTATTTAACTTAGCGAACAAGTTTTAAAATATAACTAAGTCTGCAATTGTGTTTATTTTATCAATGGTTAATCTTCGTGAAGACGAAACGCACTAATTGTGTTTGGTCAACAACGCCATCTATGAGGGAGTAGCATACAATTTCCTAATTAATACTTACATATAAATACGCCATCTACCAACCAGTAGCATTATTATAATGAAAATGAGTTAGCAAAATAGTTCTGATACATACCACAAGGAGGCAATTAAACATAATATTTATTTTTTAATTTATTCTAAATGTGAAGTGATAAACGCAACAATTAAATATTATCTAACCAAGGATTTTATTTAAAACATTTTCAGCGCAACTTCTATGTCGATCAGCTTATGTTCACAAAGCTTATTTTCTAAAAATATGATGTGAAGAAAACAGTCAAAGATGCTTATAAAGAAACAATTGGACTGTGGATATTACAAATTAAATGAAAATGTATTTTATATTGATTTTTAAATTAGTTATCCAACCTACATCGACACCCAATACTTAGTAGACATCTCAGGTAGACATCGACGTCGATAAATATCAGCAATGTACCGTCACGGTGTCGTCTAATGCTGTTTTTTTAAGAAAACAAGGCTATTTTACCGGAAAAGCCATTTATCAACATTTTATCTAAGATACATCGATTAACGTAATAGTAAACCAGTACTCCATTAGAAAAGTATCCTTTAGCATTATGAAAGAATACATTTTATTAACCTAGACTGATTGGATTGAGAAGGAAATTAATAAAACGTGAAACGTACACAATAGATATCAAACAGATATAAACGAGGCATGAAAGCATGATCAGAGCTATACAAACAAAGAACTTTATACGGATGGTATAAAATCATATCCTTCTATATAAAAGATAAAATTTTCAAAACCCTGATAACTAAAAATTAATATCGTATTATATGGAATTTTATTTAACCCTATCCGAGTGCGAAAACATTGTTTTGTTCTATTCTACTTATTGTTTGATTTTTCTGCTGTCTCTAGGGAAAAATCACAGGAACGTTAACCCAATTGAACCTGCAACCGACGATATGTACAATATGTATGCTATTATGCTAAGGTTTAGTTCTGAAAATAACTTTTTGAATGGGATTGGTTACCTGTTAACGATTTATTAACTACTTACTAACTAAGCGACAAAATATTATCAAGCGACAGGAGATTTTGCATGAAAATGTTTATATTTTGTGTTATTAAAATCTATTGTCATTTCATGTGAAACACATGAAATAAATGAGGTTAACGGAATGTCTATCTCATGAGTTCAAAGATAATATTTTCACCATACCCGCAGACATACACATAGTCAGATATTCAAATAGTCGTTTAAATAAATAAATATACATAAATATTTCTGGACAATCCACACAACAACATCTAGCCCCGTGGTAAGCTTTTAGCTTCTGTTACGGGTACTAGACATCTGATATACTTAATATAATATACATAGATACATAGATATTTTTTATTATACATATTAATAAAAAATATCTATGTATCACAAAAAACTTAAGGCTTACTGCTAACTTTTTAATCTTAATCCAATGGCAATATAACTGGCTATCATTACTGTTAGTTTAATTTGTTGTTTCCTACGTAATAACATCATTTACCTTAAAGAAAGTTAGGGTCTTGCGATAAGAAAGGTGCATAAATAAGATAAAATCTGAGTAGTAACATAGATAAAGGGTTAAAAATTTGAGGAAAAATACAAAAAAAAACATCATAAAACTATAAAATATATGAGATAACGTTTCAAGTAGAGTTTGTTGGAAATTAAAATCTCTAAAAAGGTTCAGGTCAATTTTCGCGTAATGGGATTCTATCCTCGCAAATCGCATTTAATGCGCTAAATATAAAAAAATATGGTATAGGTACTCGAATTTCATGATATAACATATTTCTTCAATATGACTGTTTTTTTTAATAGTCAAGCAAGTAATAATATATACTAGCTGACCCCAGCAAACGTTCTTCTGCAAAATGATAAATAAATAGTAGCCGATTCTCAGACCTATTGAATACACAATCATATAAAAGTTGAGTTTTTCGGCCGTCCAAAAATACAGGGCACCTATTTTTCCTATTATTATATCAATTTAATAAAAAAGGGCTAGTAACGCATACATTAACCACAAATCGTACGAAATCGTTAAGAAACTTCATAGAAGTGAAATACACTGCATGAAAATACAAAATGCCATTGGGAATGTTAAGTTGTAAGTACTTACTACTTACAGCATGTATTTATGACGAGAACCCTCTGATTCGCTTTTCGGAAACTAATTTGAACTGATTATAAGTATTGACTGCGACTTAATACATTTTTGTTTTTTTGTACTTGCTGTCATTTAAATTATAAAAATAAGTTATACACCAATTTTTTTCTTGTAAAAAAAAACAAATTTTAATTATAAAATAAATATTGCATTGAAGTTTCGTAAGGTAATAACGATGAAATAGATAGAAAAAACAAAAGCAAAACATTGACGAAATTGACGCCGGTGCATATGAAACCAAACAACTTTCAAAAAATAAAACTTAATTAAGACACAAATGGAGGAAAATAGAAGTGAGTGGGGTGGTCTGCTACTAGCCTTAAAGAATTCACCTAGGTCTAAGATGATTACTTTCATTTAAAAAAAAACGTATATAAAAAAAAATAAAAATAAATAAATAATAATATATAAATTGTAAATTTACTTTTATTCTAAAAGTTATATAATAACTAATATTATAAAGCTAAAGAGTTTGTTTGTTTGATTGTTTGTTTGTTTGTTTGAACGCGCTAATCTCCGAAACTACTGGTTGGAATTGAATCATTCTTTTTGTGTTGGATAGTCCAGTTATCGAGCAAGGCTATAGGCTATATAACATCTACGACCAATAGGAGCAAAGATATAGTGGTAAATGTGTAAAAAACGGAAGAAATTATATCATCTTTGAAGCCTTCCGTTGCGTGCGCCGTGAAAACGGTTCAAGATACACAAAAAATATGTATTAAAGAATAATAGCTCTTTTAATGATCTAAAAAACAGTCCGCGATAGTATATGTCTATCTTTTAAGATTAACTCACAAAAACCGTTTTTATGGGTAGCTCCGGTCTTGTGAAGATGATGATTGAACTCGTGACCAGTAATGACTTCAACCATCGTAAATCATAAATCATAATCATAATCTGTGTCTAAGCCATGTATATAGACTTGCTGACCATACTAGCCACTATTGAAGAAAGTTATTGAAGGAATTCATTCCCGCTATCTTTTCTATGTCTTCCATCCACCTTTTTCGAGGGCGAACCTTCTTTCTACCACGAGAAAATCTACTATGCAAAGCTGCAGACAGCTAGTGTTATACAAACACGAATAAACTCCTCCTCAAAGTACAAATAATAGTCTATAATTCATTTAACTATTTGCCAATATTGTAATGCTTTCATAGAATGGTTATTTAAATAGTTACATGTTTGTTTAATTTGAACCAACCATAAAAAACAATTATAATCAGAATTTTTTACATTTATGCAACTTTTAGTATTCTTTATCCTAGGTGGTAATTCAATATAGGTACCACCCCTCATAGGAGAATATTTGTTATTTAATAGAAAGTTGTTAAATTTACTCATTGACCTATATTTTTACTCACTAGATGAATATTTAAATTATAAATTCTGACATTGTTTTAGTTAATTATTGTATTATGAAATTGTAATAAGGCAGAAATCATTCTTGACATTCCGGCATCACGCCTGAACGGCTGGACCGATTTCGATAATTCTTTTTTTGTTCTGTTCGTTATTATCAGATGTAGATTATAAACTTTGAAACTTCAACGAATATTCAGTGAAATTTTCCCCGTTATGTATTAATGTAACTGCAAGTGCTTAATTAACTAATTAGATCGACTTGACAGTTTCACAGGCAATTTTAAGTGAGTACAAATGTCTGGTTGGCCAAGGTCATTGCATAATTAGAATGAAACTAATAAGTATTATAAATATTGTAAGACCTTTTTTACCCGCTTCCTTTAAAGCGTCGGTCACCGCGCCACTGAGGCGTAGTTTAAAATCGAACAATACCTACCGCATAACTTTATCAAACAAATTATGAATAGAACGCGTTTGCCGGCCGGATTATTTCAAGAATTGCCGATAAATCTCACCATAAAATGTAGACTTAAAACATCGTGTTAAACTGAATGAAAAATTCACAATTCATAGCAAATAAATAAGCTAATCCGTGTGCTGTTAAGCGCCCTTGCAGTGTAATTAGTGGCCATCTGTTGCGCTGTCGATACGAAATCCCATATTAAGCTATGCTCGGATGTAACGCAACAAAACGTCTTTTTATAGGATAATGATGATGATGATTATATAAATCAAAATTACAAAGAATTAGTCACCGACGAAGGTTACCGATGTATAATTGATTGTCTATTAAATAGGCCTATTGTTTCATTGTTTGGTGTGTAATAAAGTTTTATCTATCTATTCTTATCGCAGTATTTTTATTATTTTTATCGCAGTCAAGTCTTTGTAGACAAAATCAAGTTCAAATGTAAGATGTCCAAAGTCTGCGTAATAATATTGTTTATCTATCATTCGCGCCATTTCACCCAGACAACCTTGAAATATCAATATGTCAACGTTATTATCGAGTAAACAACAAAATAAACCAACATTCCTTAGGAACTATTATTAATATTATTAAACAACTTAAGTTTAGCTCAAGGAGTGGCCATAATGGCTAAACAGGGCTATTTAAAATACAAAATACAAAAACGTTTATTGTACAACACAGTGATATAAAAAATCTTAATATAATGGTTTCCAAACTAGGCACAGCCTGTATCTTGGAAACCTCCTTCCAAATGAATCCAATCATACATAGAAAGTACTAATAAAAAAATATACGTTTACATTTTATAGAGAAAGACAATTATAGTAAAATACAAAATTAATAGTAATTAATTAAAGGTATACGCGCAAAGTAGTTAAAAGTGTGCTAAGAATTTAAGTAAATGTTCTTGAAAACGTAAAAGTGGGATTTATTGAATTATATTGTACAATTGAATTATAAATATCTACTACTAACATTATAAGTTGGATGGCAAGCAATGTATTCAAAGTATTATTCATGGTGTGTTCCTAAGGTGCATGCAGTGAGCAGCTAAAACGATCAAAAATATTAGTAGGCAGACAAAGTCAAAGTCAAAAACGTTTATTTCTCTAGAAACACGGGGCATACCAAATGTTTAAATTAACTGTGTTCAAGTCGAGACGCTAAAACAGTTCGCAACAGATCTTGGACATACATATATAAATAGGAATATTATTCTTAAGTGATATGAAATATGTTTAAGATTACCTCGACAAAAGATATACTTAAGTAAATATTGATGGCACAGTGGCTTTAAAGTCATCGCACCTAACGCTAAATACGAGTAAAACTATTTATTACCACAGATTATATAAAATCATTAGTAATAGATTTGACACGACAAAGTTTGATTTGTTTTTTGGCCTTGATATTGATCTGTTTAACTCATCAACGTGTAGCTTAAAGCGTTTAATTAATGAGCAGTTATTCGCAAATTCTTCATTATCTTTTGTCTTTTTTAAAACTAGCCTAATTAACGGACTTTGCTTTTTCTGCTAAATATACTCTTCCGGATCAAATAGAATTGGCTAGAGTAAAACTCATTACGTAGGTTTAATTTAGATCTGTTCCTACAAGTTTATAATTAGGTATAGTGAAATCTATAGATAATTATAAACTTAGGACAACTTATATGTATACCCACCTAGCGCACATTAAATGCATATCGCCAAGAAGTTAAATCATAAATAGGTACAATTATAAAATAATGGAGGATTTACAATTCTTAATGTGCAAAAAGTTTGACTTTTAACTCGAAACCTTCTTTTTGTACGTTCGTTCTTTGAAAAATCTGTTATATTTTGCACTAGAAACTTGGAAATGTAGGTTTGTAGTGTGCTCTGGTTGGTTGTTATGATTCTGTTGCTCCTAATTAGCCTATCAGACTTGTCAAAGAAAACAGGGATTCCCCCAATTCATTTTGTATAATACAATACAATTGTTGTTTAATTCTTCATGTATCAACTGTTGGAATTTTGGTAAAAATAAATAGGTTATCAATTTTGTGTTTTAAAAGCCCAATTCTAGTATGTGTCCAACAATAATCATAATTCACAGCAATATCTAGTTCTTAAGGTTTTATTTTTCATGTATGAGTAGTTTGCTTGAAATAAATACCATGTTTTCGTCACATTTTTTTCCACTCATCATGTTTTATATTACATACGCGGATTTTAATTAGCCGCAGGGTCTACTAGAATCAATGCAATCTATTCCACCACCTAATACAGTTTCTTACATTTATTCAAATTAGTTGCCATAATTCCAAGAGCTTTATACCCTATTAACGTTCCCACTGCTGGGACCCAGGGACTTCTCAATACTCAATTCATTTATTGCTGTTTACACATTGGTTGACTTAAATATAAGACAGTTTTTGAATTGTGTATGCATGTTTCACAATGATATTATACATATCATTTGTATGTATGTTAGTCTGTAAGGTATATGTCAATTTGGGCCAGTGATGCCTGAAATAAATGGTTTATTATTATTATAATATATTTAAAAAATAATGTTAAGCTCAATTTTATAATTGTAATTATAATGTGTCTATAATTCCTATTATAAAATATTTCCTATAGTATTTAACGGTACTTATTTAAAAGTACTAAAATATACTTTCTTGAGGTTTGATTGAAAAACGGTGAAATTTTATCAAAAACATCTGCTTCTTTTCAAGAAATTTTAAATTACAAGTTACCTCTGAAAATCGTAATAAAATCAGAAGGCAAGTATCAAAACGAATCGAATCAGTAGCCAAATCGATTAATGAAAAAAAGCTTGACATCCGGTAACTTCTTAAACTTCAATGATTTTTCAATAACCAATAAATAAATTCTAAGTAGAATCCGATGGCTTCAATCATCAGAATATAAAATAAACTAAGTACGGGTCTGCAACAACACTAATTATCGTACAAAATTGTTCCGTTTTTTACACATTTACCACTATATCTTTGCTCCTATTGGTCGTAGCGTGATGTTTTATAGCCTATAGCCTTCCTCGATAACTGGACTATCCAACACAAAAAGAATTATTCAATTCGAACCAGTAGTTTCGGAGATTAGCGCGTTCAAACAAACAAACAAACAAACAATCAAACAAACAAACTCTTCAGCTTTATAATATTAGTATAGATGAACTAAAATTCATGATACCTATTATGATTATTAAAGATGTTGAACCTTGTACTTTCAAAAATATCCATATCTAGATATGGGTACTTGAAAGACCAATAAAATATGGCTGTTTCAATTGACTTTTCAGGGAAATAAGGTTTTGCAATCGGGGATATTTTAAATTTAGATTATATTATTATTGTACTAAAATTGATAATGCTTAGATTATCTGGAAAGTATTTAAACCCTTTACCCATTGCTTAACGTCCTAAATATGTACCTACAGTGATGAAATTAAGTGTTTAATAGATGCTCAAGTTCTGTAGTGGACATTTTGCGACTTAGAGAGATTTAAGACGATATTTAAAGTTTTGATGCATTGAATTAACATTTGACTTGTTGTTTTATGTAACATCTGTAGAATATTTCATTTACTAGTTTGATTACGTATATAGGCCTTTTTTTTCTTATCTTATGATACGTAATTAAATTAATATAAAAGCTATCCAACCGGTATAACCATATTTATGTATTGACACAACAATATTTTCCGGTAAGTTTGCCCAATTGGTGTAGGAAAACATCGTAAAGAAACTCACAAAGACTTTTAGTGGGTATTTAAAATGTTCAAAAGTAGCTCACTTTTACTCTTATCACAAATGAGTTAGAACTGAATTTCATTAGAAAACGACACCCTGCCAAACATTTAATATTTCTCATAAACAGTGCACTGGAAATATTTTTGCAGTAAGTAGGCACTGAAATAACATTATAGCATAAACATAAAATTTCCATTACAAGAACGTATTTGTCCGAAGCATTTAACTCACAGAGTGGGAGGTGTTGATATTTGTATTACGTGTATCCGTCAACATATGCTGACAATCCAACAAACTTGTGTTTAAACATGTGCTAAAACTAAAAAATAACACTACGCTCAGTGCCATCGCCGCTTCGGCCAGCTCGTTAAAAATAAATAGATAGAAGCCGATTCTCAGACCTACTGAATACGTATATAAGTACAATTTGGTAAAAATCGGTAAAGCCGATTCGGAGGAGTACGGTAACTAACATTTTATATATTAGATAGGTAATAAACTGGATGTTCTTAAAGTTAACCCCGAATTAAAAGCCGTGGATATGCTATTAACTATTAATTTCAGTTAAAATTGTGTTGAATTGCTGAATTGAATATTATTGTGATTTTTTTTTATAGTTTGAAATAATTTAGACAAGTTTCCGAGTAGTTTAATAAATAGAATAAAAAGAAACGCCTATCGGCCTAGATTATATTTAACAGTAGTAAAATACCCTGTCTGATTTTCTGAATCCATGTCATAATAATATATCAAGTCTTTTCTAATGAATTGTTTCTTGTGTATCTATCCACAAGTCCTGCCACTGCTGGGACAAAGGGACTTCTGTCTTTTCGTGCCCTCGCGGCAAGGCCTAATTTGAAAGCACCGTAAATGAGAAATGTACTCACCGAATAGTAAATGGAATCTCTCATCAACCGGTGCGAAAAATTCAAAGTTTCCATTTTCTGTTTTTGATGATCGATTATCAACATTGCTCTCGGTAGTTTCTGAAAGAAATGTAAGTAATCATTAAATTGACAATGGACAGACTTATCAACTGTAAACAGTTGATAAATCAGGCAAATTTACGACAGCAGTTACTTAACACCGTCCGCGTTTAGCAGACAGGTAACAATGCTGCCAGCGCAGTGATAATCTCCGCAGATTTAAGGGTTATTTTCGCCCGGCTAGTTATTGCTTACAAAATGTCAATCAAAATATTTAATAAATTACCAAACGAAATAAAAAACATTCAATCAAATGTAATACATTTGATTGAAATACATTCGCCAACAAATTAAAATTATTTCTTATGTAGGATATGTAAATAATTGTGTCTAATTTAGTTTTAAGATAATATTGTTCTTGTACCTAATGGCATCTCTTTGTTTTCTAGATGTATGTATGTGTACCGTCTCTTATCTTTTGATGCCTTCGACATGGCCCATGCCAACGACTGCCAGCACACGTGGTTTACCAACTGGAAGTGCAAATAGAAGATTAATCTTAAGACTTTTTAAGGTTAGGAAAGACCTGACCGATACGGTTAATTCTTGAAAACAATGGACATTTTCAGACAATATAGCCATATCAAACTGGATATTTCTGGAAATTATTTGAATTAAAACCATCCTATCTCTCAAGTTGGATAGAACTGCACATGGTGTGCGAATTTTATTGTAGCTTTACCTTACCCAGATTTATAACGTATTTATAACAAAGTTAAAATGTTTGATATTAAGAATTATTATATTTATTCTGCCATTAGCTAAACCGATTAGTCTTTTGAAAAAATCTTTGAAATGGCAGGATTAAAAGTTTCACATGAAGAATTTTATTGTTCTATTGCCTTGTTGTTTTATTAATAACGTAATCCCAACAGCCACAAAAACAACAAGAAGCCGTGTTGGCTAAGTGGGAAAACACTTGGCTTTCCTTCCGAAGGTAGTGGGTTCAAACTTCGCCACGCACTTCTTGATTTCTGTTCTTGAAAAATATATGGACTCTTTAAAGACGTGCTTTAACGGCGACGGCAAACATCGTGAGGAAACGGGCATGTTCTGAGAAATTTGAAGAGTTTGAGGGACATGAAATGAAATTGTTTATTTGCGAGAATACATAATAATTCATACATGTCAGATCTTAAATATTTATAGATATGTTTTGTAAAAAAGTTACTTATTCATTTTTCACACATATCATAATATGAAAATAAGAACAGCAAAAAATGTTCGTTGAAGTTCAAGGATGGTTTTTACGGTGAGAAAAATTAGAATTATTGCTGGGCTATTTTTAGGGTTTATTAAAACCCTAAAAATAGCCCTTTTCTTTTCCCATACAAATGATTTGTAACTAAAACGTGGTCAATTTGAGCTTTATTGCTATGGTATAAAGTTCATATTAAATTACAAGCAATCACTGTTGTCTAAGCAATGTAGGTGTGTTCCTAACGTCAAAGATTATCTATCAAAAGTATATAAAATTGTCCGCGAGCAAACAGAGGCTTATTATCGTATACAAAGGTATAACTATATACTACCTACTATCAACATTCTTATAAATAATGATGGAATCAATGCAAATTTATCAGATAAACGTAAACATTACGATAATATCAATAAAGCGATACTAACTTTCGCTTACGAGTGTTTTATTTTCAAAATCCTTTAATAAATATCATATCTAGCAATATTTTAAAAGAAACATTTGGATGACAGTTTATTATAAAAAAAAATATATTATTTCTAGTCCTTATAAATTAGCCTTTTTCATAGCTGGGTCTAATGTACCTTTATTATTCTCATATTTTGCTCCATTAGCGAGGGATCCACCTCTAGAGATATCGATTTTTTTGGCATCTTATTTACTTTAGTTTCTATGGAAATAAAAGTCAATCCGATCAACAACAAGACACAAGGAAGACTAGGAAGAAATGAATGAAATTACTTGTAGACGATTATTTATTATATTTCGTTGATCTTATCTGAACACCTATGAAAAAGCCATAGGATACTTACTTTCAATAAAAAAATAATTGGCAAAAGAACTATTAAATATTTACAATCAGAATGTGTTTTATGTTATTAATTTAATTTATTTTAAATATTTTTCAACAATAAAATGTGCAATTTTTAAATGTATCTATTGTTTAACATAAAACTATTACTTATTTTTTTTAAAGATTTCTTTATCTTTATCTTCTTGAATCATGCTCAAGTCATAGGACGCAAGCGGCCCCATGCCCGCTACGCCACTGACGCGTTCAATTCCTTCCCCACTCTCACCCCCATAACTTTTAAACGGCTCAACCGATTTTCATGAAACATGAAACACAGACACGTCAAACTTATAACACCCCTATTTTTTGGTCGGGTGTTAAAAAGAAGGTTATTAATTGTTCTCAGGGCGTTAAAATAAAAGAGTTTCGTAACACGACACAGGATAAGTATATTAAAGTATATATACACAAGGATTTACACACAAAAAACACATAAAACTTCAATTACAACATTTAACAAACAAAATAGCTGATATACATTTAATTCATATACACGTGAATCTCCAAGAACTGACTAGTTGTCAGCATATTGAAGGTGAGGTATGTTATTTTTAGATAAGAAAGTAATTCAATAAGTTTGATGGCATCTTTTAAATTGACCTTTATCAGTTTAGAGTAACAGTCTTCGTATGAAACTATGGTATTTATTATTTGAATGTAAATCTAACTTTAGAAATGCTGTGTTTATGTTCTTTACTGTTAAGCCAACCTGTCGCGACGTTTCTCTGTACCTGATCAAATCTATAAATAAAGGGGTCCCGACATTTTAGAATGGAGTTTGGTATTTTGAGATTTTACTAGCCTGCCATTTAAAAAAAGAGGTAATTTGGCGACCAGTGCAAAATTCGTAAACTACATTTAATGTAGTTTAGGCTTTACCCTTAAATAAATAAAATATAAATAATTTAGAGACATATCGTTTATTCATATCGTTGTTCTAAATTGTAACATTTGACATTTAAATTAGAACCTTTCAGCCCAACGGCCAACGGTTCTACGTGCTACACGGTCTGCTCACTTTTACTTCAATAAGCTATATGTTTTCACTGGCAGCACACATCAGTATGGTTGCATTTTTTTATCAACCCCCGACTAAAAAAGACTGGTATTATAAGTTTACCTTTTAGGTCTTCATGCCCCATCTTAGACCACATCATCACTTTACATCAGGTGCGATTGTGGTCAAATGAAGGTTTCATCATCATCGTTTCCCGACGTCTGCAACCGGACAAGGATCATTATGGTACGTCACTTATGAGTGCTAGTGAGCCGTGCCAATATAGGCTAAAATATTAACTAATAAATTAGAGAGATAAGATAAATCCGTTCAGCCGTTCTTGAGTTTTAATCAGACTAACGAACAACAATTTATTTTTATTTATATAGATTCACATGCCGTTCTTCTTGCCGTAACTCGCCGCCTGTTCGAAAACATTTAAATCTGTTCGAACATTTCAAATAACTGATAGTTACGATTACTCTTCTGATGTTAGTTACATTTTTAACCCCCGACCAAAAAAGAGGGGTGTTATAAGTTTGACGTGTCTGTCTGTCTGTGTGTCTGTCTGTCTGTCTGTGGCACCATAGCTCCCGAACGGATGGAGCGATTTCAATTAGTTGAACACAGGAAGAGCCTAAATTATGTTTTCAAACATATTTCATACATACATCCAAAACACTATTATGTTGTAATAACAATATAATTTTATATCACAGAGATGCCCGCTACATAACATCTCGATTTAATTTCAACATAAAATGATTCGACTGTGGGCAAGAATTTAAAAAAGTCCTAATTATAGAGGTTAATTAAACATTTTATTAATATTCAAATCGTTTATTATTAATTTTCAAAATGTGAACCTTGGTTATATATTTATATTATAATTCTTATACATTTTCGGGCCCTATCTTCAGGAGGCAAAATAAAAAAAGTCGGGCTGCTGTTTTGATATGATTTCTAGTTTCTGCCTGCTACGAGTACCTATGTATAAGCCATATACAATAGAAAAATTAATCCCTGTAGAATATCCTACTAATACCTATTATAAACGAGAAAGTTTGTGAGGATGTGTGTAAGTCAGTGTGTTTGTTGCTCTTTTACACAAAAATACTGAATGGATTGTGATGAAACTTCTCAGTAATATGGTTAACATGCCACACTTCGACGGCCAATATCAGCACTGGCTCGAATACCGAGATACGTATCTGTCACTTATACATAACAATAATAGTATTAACAACATAGTTTTTGATATAGCCATTTTAGCTTTAAAAGTTATTCCTCATATGACAGTAATATTATATAAAACACAGTCGCATTTCAAAAACAGCTCTTTTGATTAGAAGAACAGAAAAGACTTTGCCTTGTTATTTATATTATACTTTTTGTTTTTGTTTTTGAATTGCCTTGTATTTTGAAAGTAATCCATAGCTAAGCCTAGTTTTAAGAAACCTATTCACTGTTTTATAAGTTGTTGAATAAACTATTTCTATTTATATTTCTTGAGTCAGGTCAGATTAGGGCGAGTATTATTATGCAGAGTACGAGTTTTTGAATGAAAATGTGATCTATTATGAAATAGAAGTAGAATTGCCGGCTATATGAGTTTCGTAATATGACGACAGGATTGTCTGGGGCCCACTGACGTCATGAACATTACAAATTGTTCAAATAAGTTATGTGAAAAGGTAGCTAACAAATTACATTTATGCATAAAAGAAAAAGACTAGGACACATAAAAAAATTTAGAAACACAGTTTCCCATCCATTTTTATGCATAATATTGAATACTAAACGCGTCACATGACAAGTGACGGTCTAAAGAAAGTTTTACATTCAACAGCTTACATGACTAAAAATAAAAATATGAAAGTCATTACGATTATTTAAAAAAAAACCTATTATTGTGTGTTTTTTTGTTTGTACGATAATTATACGTTGCTGTAACTCACATAATAGAAAAAGCCAAAAATATGTGTCTAGTATTTTAAGATTAGATGTATTTTTATGCGTATTTATGAGAAATACTATAGGAGTTATGCCAAGGGTTGGCTTACCTATATTTTTCCTAGGTATAAGTTATAGTTGTAGGCGGTGCACGGCAAACACAAGTCCACGTAAATAAAAGTTTAAATTGTTGGCGTTACGGACAAACACAACAAGCACACAAATACACAAGCAAAGAGGAAGTAAACACATCCAACAATTAACAAAAAAAAAAAAAAAAAATTTGTTACTTTAAAATGTTGCCAACGCGCCAAAACTAAAAATTACCAAAAGGTAACATTTGGTGAAAATCGTGCAGTGCTGTTCAATATAACACCAGCTGGACTTTCCGTGATAGCTTTATCTACCAGTGAACCTCAGAACATAAAGTAATCTAAAATAGTTGGCGTGCTATATATTATACAATGAAATAGTTGACCGTTGAATAACACTGACTATACATCATCTTAATTAAATCTAGGATAAATGTCAAAATAATTCATTAATGTCATAAAAAATATTTTCATTCAGCCATTTAAATAGTTTTTTCTTAAATATATAATTATTCATTAATTTTATGTCAGTTGGAATTTTATTATAAATCTTAACACACATATTTAGACAACTTTTCCCAGAAGATGCATGATTATAATTCTTTTGTGCTTTAAACAAATATTAAATTTGAATTTACATACATGAGTCTTAAATTTAATGTATCGGTACAGTTTTGCTCAAAAATAATATCTTTCAAGCATTTTGCAAAAGGTATTCAAACTTATTTATAAACTTACCTGCAGAAAAGAATCCAGAGACAATAAAAACGTATGGAAACTGCACGTTCAAACTCAAAATTCAAACGTTATTTACGGCAGAAAATTAAAATTTCCAAAACCAGTGAACTTTTAAAATAATACGCCATCCTACATTAGTTTTGTGAAGTGGAAAGGCAATCTCTATGTTAACCTCCTTTTTGGGATGGCAAATATTTGAAGTTTATTGTTTTTTGTCCTATTTTTGTATGAAAAGCTTAATCTCTTGCATAGCATGGTACTGATCACGCTCAACGTTGCTTAACTTTACTTACGAATAAGTACAAGAACTTCCTGTGCGTAATGAAATAACTGCTTAACAATCGTATAACTAAAATTAGTCAATTATACACACGCAATGTGGGCTCGTCTACGTTTCGGTAGAGTATTTATACCTCCTTGCAATCGGGTAAGATTATTTACTTATTATCGTCGCTAAATAGGTGCATACTATCGGAAACTTTGTATAACACTTGCAATAACAATAATAATCCTATCGGTACTGAAAGTAAACACATTCAGTAAAAAATTGATAGGGGTTCAAAGTTATCGTGAGTTACACTATTTATTTAAATACACTACACTATTTATTTAAATTATTTCATAAGGACATAAAATAGAGAAGAAACCCAGAAAAGAATACGAAAGAAGAAAATCTGTTAGCTGATCGAAGAATTAAATTGTGGCAGGTAGCGAAAGAGCTACAGATTAGCAAAGAACGAGTTGGAGAAATTTTGCATAATTATTTGCACATGAAAAAAATTGTCGCTCAAAATGTAGATTATACATAACATTTACATTCTTGTGTTAAAATAAGAGACTATAAATATTTATAACAAGCCTGCCCAGCCTTTTGCAAGTAAAAGTAACAGCAACATGAAGAGTGTCTGTAAACATTTTTTTAATATTACAATATGTATCAAGGAATTAATTATTTCAACAAATAAGAATAACCTAATCGCAATAACGGATTATCCCGCGAAATGTGATATTTTACCGCGGTAAAAAGTCCTACGTGTTATGCTAATGTGTTAGCTATATTACTGTGAAGTTTCATCAAATACCCTTCAAAGTCATAATATTGTTAAAACCATGATAATTAAAAAAAATATCTAATTTAAAATTTAAAAATAGACCGGAGTGAGTTATCAAATGGATGGTGTGTGATGACCTGTGTCATATTAATACTCGATTAAGTGACGTAAACGTTCGTAAACGTTTAAGATGGCTAATTGTGTGAAACGCCTTTTTGGTTTTTCCATCGTCAAAGTACATGTTTATTAATAAATCTATTCCACGTTTTTGTTTATATGAGGTTGATTTGCGAGAATATCCTTTCACAGGCAGCATTCGACATTGGCAAACACAACAAACCTTTTAAAAAATTCAATTTTTTTTTAATTAACAGGTTTTTGTTATGTTATAAGGCATATTAAAATAAGACAAAAATAACTAGTAAAAGAATGTTAAATAGATGTGTTTTATGTTTAATAATTCACACATCTTAATCTTTTATTTATTTAAACATTATGTTAAATACCTACTCTTTGTTTGAAACTTGACAGAGTTCACACACCGTCACATACAATCACAATAACAATCAAATTAAGTCAAGGAATATTTTAATGAGTGTGTTTATATTTTAGTTCAAATTAATATGTTGAAGTTCTCTCAAAACAAAACTGGCTAAGATCTTATCACGGCTATTTTTAGAAAAAATATTTAATTTATTGATATTGACTATTCAAAACAGTTGGAGCTACCTGAAAGTAAAAAAAAGCAGTTTTCTTTTACAGCAAACCATCACAAAGAAACATTTTCGAAGTTCAACTCTATTTATTTCATTTGATACCCCAACCCCACACTAGTATATTTGCAGATTTTCGGTTTTCCTTACCCACTCTCGTCTCTCACCCCCATAACTTTTAAACGACACAATCGATTTTCATGAAACATGTCTAAGAACACTCGCGCCAGACTCACCTTTCATACCAAAAAAACTGAAGTCAAATCGCTCCATCCGTTCGGGAGCTATGGTGCCACAGACAGACAGACAGACACGTCAAACTTATAACACCCCTCTTTTTTCAATGTCATGGTCTGGGGCGGGATTAGCTTGCAAGGTAAAACTGACCTTGTTTTTCTGAATGAGGGCACTGTGACGTCTCAGAGTTACATCAAACGGGTTGTCAGGCCATATGTGATCCCATTTCCCCCGCCCCCGGACTCCGCGCTCGCCTCCTGGCAGGCCGCCGTGCTGGCCGGCCTGCTGCTCACGCTGCTCTACGCATACTTCTTCGCCTAGCTTAAATGTTTATTCTATTTATACCTAGGCATTTGCTTATTGAAATTATCGACTCAAATACCACATACACTGGGTATCATCCTGTTAATTTATATTATTTCTATCAAAACACTAAATAAAATAATATAGTTAATTGAATGATCAATACCGCAGTCAAACAAAAAGCTCTAATGGAAACTACTTCAACATTTGATTTTGTCACTTGGTACTTTAACGTATTTATTTAAATTAAAATCCCAGGTGTAAAATACGGACATTACATGCAAATTACACATAGATATATTTTTTATTATGCTTATTAAACACCCAGACCAAGAGCATCTGTTCTAGTAAACAAATATATTATTGTCTCCTGTAGATCCGAAACAAAACAAATTCCTGTTTGCAGTATTTATTTCAAAAGGCGTTTTGTGGTCACAATTAGAGAACTCTTTAGCTTGCAAGAATCCTTGTGTGCTTGTCTTTAAAAATACTCTATGGTCTCTTCCTGGGATTGACATTGGCAATGCTTGTTAAAATGATATCTCTTTAAATATAATTATAATTATGGTCCCTGATCAGAATATTTTGTCCAACCATGCCTAAAATATGAAATAATCACGATCAAACAATAAAAAAATTTGATCTGGCACTAAAAAATGTTCTTTCCACCTCATAAAAACATAGTCAGCCTTTTCCATATCCTTTTGCATATTGCTCTCTGGATATCCCATTACCTTCATTAAGAAAATGCATGCCTGTTCCCGAAAATAATGTATGGTAAGCCAAAGTATAAATATTACTTTCAAACGATGGTTGTAAAGCTTTTGATGGTATTTGATGACCATCTATATACAAACAAAAAGTATTCATATCATAATTCTGAAAGTCGAATGGGTTTTTAGTCAGACTCCCATTGAATGCAGCATTATTCACAAAACCAACTATACATCTTTTAGGTACTTGGCCAACAGAAATGAAAATGCATGTTTGTTATGCATGTGTTGAGGAGTTGTATACATATACGCTGGGTGTAAGTAACATTGATATATAAAGCCGAAAGCCGTCGAAAATTGGGTCTGTCACGAGTATATTTTGTCGGAAGAAAACCCTACGGCTATACAGGTAAGAAAAACAATGTAAAATCAATTTTTTTTTTTTTTTTTTTTTTTTTATTATTGATAAGCCTTCATTTGACCACAATCTCACCTGATGTTATGTGACGATGAGGTCTAAGATGGAGCATGAAGGCCTAGAAGATGGCTTCTCCGGGCCACATCATACAAAGCTTGTCTGGAAGAAATTGCTTTAAGTAATAAGACCGCCCATCACGCATGATAGGTTCAATTTTACTATTAATAATTTTGTATTTTTGTTTATTGGTGTGTAATAAAGAATTTTCTATCTAAAGTCAAAAGCTGACTTTTGACTTATTATTAATGCAAAACCGTCTCACTTGACTTGGTGATGGAGATATTTGATTTGCTATAAACCTAGCTATAAGAAGTAGAGGAATAGGTATCAGCGATTTACTATTAATCACCATTATTACTATTAATATGAAATCAAAGGGAAACTATGATAGCCAAGAAGTATATAAAAATAGCCCAATGGCCAATATAAACATTAATAAAAGACCTCGACATGGAAGTTTCATAATTTATGTGCTAATTCATGTAAGGTTACATTAAATACACGTACAAACTAAATTCACAGACTCAATACAATAGGCGTGATGACTTTATATAAAAATAAGTATTCTATTTTTAAATTTTAGGCCAGCGTGGTGAATGAAGACCTAATCTCTCTCATAAAGAGGGAAGTCCCTATGTCCCAACAGATGGAACGTAAATAGGGTGATGATGATGATGACATGTATAGATATTTTTTTATAATACATATTAAACACCCAGGCCAAGGGTCTTTTTTTTAAATCAAATCTTACCTCAACTCTATCGTCAACCGCATAAAGTTCAAATTCAATAACCCGCCACGTCCAGTAATTCATTTATTCTTCCACCTCAGGAACTAATAGTGCACTTGGTTTCGTTAGAGGTCGTACATGATTGTGAAAATTATATTCACCAATTACTAACTGTACTTCCTAACCTACATAATTAAATAAATTGGTCAACAGTTATTAAATACCAATTTTAGCTTAAGGCATTGGAATCAGGGGTTTTTCTTAAATTTTAAATTTAGATTTATAATATGTAATAAATGACTTTCATATTTTTCCCATATTTAACTTATAAGCAAGCTTATACTCCACTTGATTTGACTGAACGGGCGGTATGTTTCGGGTCGTTATCATGCTGAAACGTCCATATAATAGGGAGATGCTCCTCAGCATAGGGAAGCATCGTTTCCTCTAATATTGCGAGTCATGAGCCATGGTTGTTTTTTGCATATGTTTTATAATGGCAATACCAGCTTTTTCAGAGTTCGCATTCCTCTAATCTTGCGTATTATAGATTTTCCTGCGAGATAAGGTATTTTTCCACGGTAAAAAGTAGCTGTACCATTTCTCGATAAATGGGTTATACAATAGAGAAATTTAACAAATCTGCTGAAGTCCTTAGATTATAATGTTAACCATTTTCTGTTTCAATCACAATCAATCTTGCTGGAAACTTCATAACTTCCTTTATAATTTTAAGTAAAAACGTAATAAATGGCGATATGGGTCATAGTACATGCTGTGTCGTAAATTGTAAAAACAATGGGAAAAACAGTTCGTGCAAGTTTTATTCGTTTCCAACATCAAAGTGGACATTACAGCAAAGACAAAAATGGATAGCTGCTGTGAAGAGAAAAAAGTAAGAAATTTAACCTCAAAAAAAATTATCCGTGTAATTTTTTATGAATAAAGTTTGTTAAAAAAATCAGAATAAGTCTATCTGGATTATAATATTAGAAAAGTCGGGCAGCTATGTCCTGCAAAACCAGTCGCATAAATAAATAGTTTATTACTTACAGATCATTCATTACAAACTAATACTAATTAATACGTATTTTACGAAGTCACGACATGCTCAAATTATATTTAAACTTTATTTAATAAAGTCAACTTGTGGTTTCTTAATTGTTGTACAAAGAAGGAAATCGAAAACATTTTTTCGCCTGATCGTAAGCCCGTTGTCTATCTTTTATCTTCACGAATAATAGAATAGAAAACTAAAAATATAATTAAATTGTATACGTATCTTTTAATTTTTCTTGCAATAAAAAAATCATGACGATTTACACTAAATTTAAAGCTTTCGGGCGATTTGTCCAAAATTTATGAGCCATCAAAAATATTTTCCTATAGTCTAGGATCATCAATTCTCATTAATGTAATTCTGTATTTTATTAATGATAATGGAAGTATATAACGTACATCTTTCAAAATCAAAAAATCTAAAATCGATTATTTGGACATTAACAGTAAATTCTCGACGAACGATGGCTTTCGACGAAAGTTTGCAAAAACTGTTTTGCAGAGCCACTGCTGGGAAACAGGGACTTCTGTCTCGACGAGAGAGATTATAATTATATATGCTGATCATATTAATTCAGTATATATTTGTACTCTTAAGAACAATATTCTAAGAAATCCATAATATATAATGGGCTAAGCTTGAAGTTCTACCCAGGAATGAGGAGATTTGTAGAAAAGCGAACGGATCAATATGTATAAACTATATCTGTATATGTATTTCTATTATATTAAGTATATCAGATGTCTAGTACCCGTAACACAAGCTTAGAGCATACCACGGGGCTAGATGGATGTGGATTGTCCGGCAATATTTATTTCATCATCATCATCATCATCAGCCTATTTTAGTCCACAGGATAAAATTGGCCTAAAGGTTTAATTATATAAATTTAAATGAATTATCATTCTATTTTTTTAAGCACTATGATAAACAAAGATTATAATAAGACTATGGGTTACATTCTCTCTCATCTAAAGCCGATTAAAAACATTGATTTAATTATGATAAGAAGGAAGGTCCGTAATGTAAACATTGGCATTCGTGCACCGACCGGCCTGGCAGTTTGTGTGCCGACGACGGATACAGGCAAACATTACATAACTTTGATTGTGTTCTGCGGAATCATCGCCTACTCGCTCTTACACCAAAACCATATATGCTACTCCTAGACCTAAAATCTCACTTGGTAAGACCTATGATAGGGTTGCCTACAGAGATATTGCGCTACCTCTTGCCCTGCGAGCGGAGCAGTCGAATTGTTTAAAATATGATGTTGAAAGATGAATTAGAAGGTTTTACGAAATCATCCCTTGCTGGGCGCTTAGTTGGGCTTGCATATGAATTAATTACGAGGAAACCTCATTAATTCAGGATGGAAGGAAGAATGTGTATAAATAAATAGGTGCACAATATCATTTTCAATCACTTTATGTGTCAAATTACATATGATTGTCAGCCATGGCGCAAATGATGAGACTTTTGTACACACGAAATTCTTCGTTTTTAAGATTTGTTAAGAAAAATATAGATATTAATCTTATTTGAGATTCAAAAGCAAATTAATAATTATATTGATATTCAAAAATACCTACTACACTACTGGAGCGATTAAAGGCTCTTTCCGAGAGAAAGTTAATAAATAATTACTCGATCTCGTTTAAACCTATTTAAATAATACATTTTAAAGTAATGTTATAAATTCTAATTATTTGTGTCTTTACATTAAGGTGTAAAATTGTAAAAAAAATAAAATGTGGAATTCAGGCCTCTTTGGCTCTCATTTAACATAAAATAATGTGAAATGAGTGCCAAGTTCAATGGTCAGTACTGAAATTTATTAATCCCGAATTCTACGGTGGCTACGGAAAGAGATGGGGGTTACATTTTTACGCAGTTGCCCGAATAATTTTCAGCATTTTATTATGTGAGACAATTAGAAAATATGCCAACAACACATACAATATTCTTAACTGTAACGGATTTCTCTGGCCTGTTCGCCTGCAAAGTCTGAAATAACCAGGTTTCACTCTAACAAACTGCGGATAACAGCGAGTATAACATACATAGTACAAAACTCCAGCACATCACTATCTAGCAGATCAACCGCCATAGCCCATTGATGGACGTATTGGAAAAACGAATTTCCACAAAAAATCTAGTTACAACCGTACTAAAAGTGAAAGGGCGCCTGCGTCAGTGTTTTCCGTAATAGGTATGAATGTTCGTTAATCTTGAACCAAAACTCAGGGTTAATTATTTTAATAGCCTTGCGAGTCATTCTTGAGCATTAAGCCGAACAATCACAATATAGTATTAAAACTGGAGTTTATCAAGAATCATCCTTACGTAAACATGGAAAATGCTTTTTTTTTATTTTTATTATTGATAAGCCTTCATTTGAGAAATTTATTTATTGCTTGAAATATATTTTACATAGGTGTCAGGTTATTTATACAGTTCTACATACTTCGTCAATTCAGATTTGACATGCAATGTCAATTATTATTAAGGAAAAAAAAATTATAATATAAATAATAGAAATGCAAATATTTAGGAAGTTCATTTAAATAACAATTTAATATTATGTCTAATGTCTAGTATTTAAATGATCTTTTACATTGTACTACGATTTGTCAATAAGCCATTTTAACATTTCTTTTAACGATTAATTTACAATTTTATCATAATATGCGGTATAAAAATAAATAAATATGATAAGTATGGGACAGACTCATCCTACACCTAGGGTTCCGTGAACAGTTTATACACATTTGGCATGATCTTCTTTCGGACCGCTGCTTGCCATTTGTTCCTCTCCTTGGCTGAGATTAAAAGTAATCAGATATAGATTGTGAGTTTTTTTTTTTTTTTATTATTGATAAGCCTTCATTTGACCACAATCTCACCTGGTGTAAAGTGACGATGTGGTCTAAGATGGAACATGAAGGCATAGAAGATCACTAAGTAAAATTGTGTACAAAAAAGGGCTTAATGCCTAGGCATTTTCTACCTGCCAACCTGTAATGGTTGGTATCATTGTTTGCGTTTAAAATAAAAGGAATAAAATTAAGTTAAGGCCTATTTATCTACATTAATCTTGTACCTAATTAAACGTTTTAAAAGTTTATCAAAGGGTTGTCATTCGTATTTGGACATTAACAGACTGCAGAATAAAGGTATTTAATTTACCTACCATAATGCTTTTCTCAACAGTGAGACAATGTTACACAAATCCGTACCCTCTATTACTCTGCGCTTGATGCGCGACAAATAATTTTATATAAATTTATTATTTCATTTGTAAGTATTTAGTAAATTTCTTTATTATAGTGTGTTTTTGACCTGTCTAAGTTTTGTGTATGCAAACTAATCTATAATATAAAAATGAATCGCAAAATGTGTTGGTAAGCGCATAACTCAACAACGCCTGGACCGGAACATTGATGTTCTTTTAATTTATATTTTGACATGTATAATAACAATTTTATATAATAATTTAACATCAATTACTTTAATAGAATGAAATTCATTTAATTAATATTAATTATGTTTTGCACGTCTGTATTAGACATAATGTATAAGGAAGCAAGTATTATTAAAGCTTGTTATATATTGTTCTTAATACTGTGCTACTCGCCCTCTTTATGTAAACAGAAATAGTAACTGCCTAATCAGTTAAATACTACGAAAAGGGAGAAGGTTGTTTGTTTGCAGGTTATAAAATTTCTTGAAGTTAACAAAATCCTCCCCGAGTATCAATCGGGCTTTCGTAGGGGGCACGGTACATCGACTGCTCTTTTAGATGTCGTAGACAACTTGTTGTCCGCACAAGACCAGGGCAAGTGTAGCGTCTTGGTTCTTCTTGATTTTACCCGAGCATTTGACTCAATAAATATCCCGTTGCTAATCTCTAAGCTATCCTTCTATGGTTTCGACTCAAACACCACCAAATGGTTTTCTAGCTATTAAATGAAAGGTGTTGACGAGATCTACATTTTTTAATTAAACCTCATTTATTCTATCGATCCAAGGGTTGCCTGGAAGAGATCGCTTTTAGCGATAAGGCTGCCGATTGTGTCTATCTATATATATGTGGGGTATCAAATGAAAGAGCATCGCGTGCACATTACTAAATATTATGGTGTTTTACTTTTAAGGAAATTAAGGTATTGGAATCTGGGGTAATATAATTCGTAAATTTTTTTTTATTTAAATGAAGGAACATCAACTGCCAAGATTATCATTATTCAATTTAATTCAATTCAATTTATTTAATTCAGCTTCACATAAACTACTCAAAACAACTTAGGGCCCAATTTTTGGTAATAAAAATTAACTAATTAAAAATGCGTACAACTTATGTTATATTTTACTTAAAAAAATGATTTACATGTTCTATAAGAACTAAATGTGTCCAAGTTATTACGGTTACCACAAAAAAATGTGCAAATCCTTTTTAAGAAACAAAGGCCTTAGGAGTTTTTTTTATTAAAAAGTTTAGATTATTTTGTGAGAAATATGTCATGCAATACTCTGATGATTTGGTTATTGCTTTTCAGTGAATATGATGATATATCACTAGAAATTACAAATGTGAGCTAATTTCATTGTGTATATATAGCAGGAAATCACTAATTACATCACGGTGGCCAAGAGTGGGTTGTTGAATGTCACATTTCGTTTAAACTCTTCAAAGTTCTCAGATCATGCCGGTATATTACGATGTTTCATCGTTATATCACTTGTATTTAAAGCGCACATAATTTTTTACACATTTTAACTGTGAATTTGCAGACTTCCGTCGAAATTATGTTGTAACTGAGTAGGTATGTGATCCATTTACATAAGTCGAATTGTTGTATTCCTATGACCGAAGAAGGTTAGTTTAAAATTATAAAAATGGGAAAATCATATTCGAGAGAAGAAGTTGTAATAGCCCAAAACGCGAGCGGCGGTGGAAATACTTTAGACTTAGAACAGTTGAAAAGTCACGCGACCTATACCAGCTATACGATTGGGATCATCTGCGTAATCATGGTTTTGTTTTTGCTCTACGCGGCGTTTCGACTGTACAAAAAAAGTCATCAACGGTCACAATGTGGTTGTTAATTTTAGTGGTCATAATAGATGTAAGGAGCTTGTAGATGGTAGGCAAGCATGTTATAGGTCTATAGTTCTTGGGTTCCGAGGCTTTAAGAATGATATTATAATTCAAAGTGGAAGAAATCAATCATCCTAAAATTGGATTTGTATAAATTGAACACAATTATTATTTTTTTGTAACATACTATATGTAATACGCTTTATTGAAGTAATATAAACAATCCGAATAATTACAGATATATGTTTGTCCATGACCGTGGGTATATTAAAATACATTGTATTTTGGTAGAAGTTTATGTTATGTCAAGGTTGAACGCTGAGAATAAACACTCAACGAAAACAAGAATCAGTTCATTCATCATAAATTGTTGAAACTATTGTCTTGTTAGTCTATCTTTTAGAACAGTGATAAAGAAGAATAGACCGCCACAATAATTGCATGCGAAATCTAAAAGTTGAGGTTTTTATGAAGAGCGCGTGACGTGAGGAAGAACACCAAAGCGAAGACCATACAATGAATAAAAGTCCACAACACATATTGTGACCCTCATTTTAACATTGCTTTTAACACATATCAACCCTCATTTTAACATTGCTTTTAAATGAAGAACCATTGTTTTTGTATCTATAGATTTGTCTCAGGAGAGCTTTTAGCAGTAGATTTTCCAGTATTTTTTTGTTTTTTTTTTATTCATCCTATTCTTTTGTCGATTTACTGAAGTTTTACTTTTATCGTGTGTGAATCGCACACACACCTAATTTTTTGTAAATTAAAAGTCATGATTTTGATTTATTGTTACGCGTGAGTTATTTAATTTAAAACCTTTAATTTTTTTTGTTCGAAGGGCCGTGTCACAGTCTATTCCGAAAGCTGAAATAGGACATTTAACTTCAATAAGACCCTCACGTTAATAACGAAGACTATTTTTATTAAAGTCATTTAAATAATAAATATAAACTTTATTAGTTTTCATTTGTGGAGCGATTGACCAGCCTAGGTTGTTTAGCCGCTAGCTTTTCCATCATGGTTTGCAATTGCTGACAATAGACATCAGCCGTAATAGTCTGGCCAGATTTGAGAAAACTAAGAGCAGTTTTATTGTACCCATTCCTGAACAACTTACCTATTAGCAAACTTGTCCGGATGAAGATATTTTTGTTTAAAAGATAAATTAATCGAACTGATTTACCACGATAGGAAATCATGTATAATTATGCCTCAATTATAAAAATTATGGAACAAATTTGCAATCCTCCGATATCATCTACTTAACTGACATGTGTAAGAAAATTAGGAGGCCCTATTTTTTTACAATCCACACAACAACATCTAGCCCTGTGGTAAGCTCTAAGCTTGTATTACGGGTACTCGATATCTGATAAACTTAATATAAAAATATTGCTTATTGGTTAAAAAGCTTTGCTTTTATGACACCACTATAATGATAAGTCGAATGTTCCAGATATTGCCAAGTAACGTCAGTATGAAAACACTATAATGCATTTAATTACTAAAAAACATTTCGAACAATTTAAAATAGTATATTTACTGTGGAATCAGTTAAAATGCAATGCAGCTGTTTTGTTTTTAACCAGTAAATCAATTCGGCAATAAAAAATGTCAAACGTTAAAAAAGTAAATATTTCGGTACGGGTACTAGACATCTGTTATACATCATATAATAGACATACATAGATATTTTTACTATACATATTAAACACCCAGACCAAGGATAATATAAATAAAATACAGCAATACCTCATAATCATAATCATTTATTCATAGAAATTCAGGTTTGTACAAAGTTCTTAATAAAATATTTAAGTTACACTGAAGTCTGCCTTGCCTATGAATCGAAAAATGACGAAATGTGCAGTGCTTATGTGTAAAAACTACAGCAATCGAACAACTGCAGTTTCCTTTCACCCGTAAGTAAGAATTTATAATGTATTAGCGCTTTATTTTATGTTAAATCCATAAAATAATAACAAATTTGAAGAAATCCTATACTATTTAAGTATCTAGTGAAAGATCTGTTCATATCGATGGGATAACTGTTTTCGAACCATTTAAAATCTCACATGTATTTCTTAAAAAAACTAAGTAGATCCAACATTTTAAAAGGTTTCGTTAATTGATCTTTACTTTTAGCTCCAGACCACAACCTACTGCAAGTATTGGGTTTCACAAAGAACACCGCTCTGTACTATTTGTACGATAAACTGCCCGAATTCTTCGGCGTACTCGTCAACTCGTACCACTTTCTCCTTGGTCTGGGTGATTAATATGCATGTACAATAAAAAATATGTATCTATGCCAATAGGCATATATTAATACTAGCGGCCCGCCCCGAGAACCCCGTCTTTCTTTAAACAGTTTAGAACTTACCAAATGTTTCCCCTATCCCATAAATATCTTCTCAAAACTTTACCTTTACAATTTCATTAATTAACGAAACTCCCTTTGATCAACCAACTGCCAACTGCATGACCTAATTATGAGAAGTGCCGTGCTCGCGCGCCCCTGGGGGTGAATTTGCACGTCTGTCATCTAATTACGTATGACGACGTCATGCATTTTACAAATGTAGTAAATATGCGAATATTTGTGTAGACGTGACTCATATCAATCGACAGTAAATGATTACAAACAAAAAGTGTTCTAGGATCAAATCTCCTAAGTGATACGGTTAGATATCTAAAACTATAGAAAAAATCTGTCCCCTGAGCTAATATTTTATCAAACTGTTATTTTTATCAAGTTACTGATTATAAATAAATATTTGTTGCAGAATAGTCGTCTTCTTATTCATTGGGCAGCCCTAGGGGGCAATCACCAACTTGTGGAATTCCTTATTGGATTGGGAAGTCCAGTCGACCCAGTTGATGACACAAACAGCACTCCCTTGGTATTGGCAAGCTCAGCTGGGAAATATGAAGTTGTTAGGCTTTTAGTTGGCAAAGGCGCTAATGTTAATCATAAGACCAATCGTGGACAATCTTGTCTTTAACAGTCTTGTTTTGATGTTATATTACTTATACCTAGCGCAATTTTTAAATCTGTTTTTTTATTATAGTATTAGTTCTGATATATTAATAACTAGCTGACCCCAGCAAACGTTGTTTTGGCAGTAACTATGACTCGTCAAACAGAATTAACAATATGTGACGTCTATGTTATTATTTATTATTATTGTGGATTGCCGTCTGCCCTAGCTCAGACCTGACGCTGGCGTGCGCGCGTGTTTTGGACTGCACTGAGGAAGTCTCGCAGAAGATACACGCGGCCGTCTATATGCTGGTGAAGCTAGATATTAAGGTTAGTTTAGTACGTGGAGTATTCCTACACGAATGCCAGCTGCATTTTAACAAAAAGAGGTTAAAGTAATGAAGGTAACATTATAACCAAGGAGTCTTGTCTATATTATTATACAGTGTGCAGAAACGTTACTCCGTTCCCACATATTCATAATACATAAGATAAGCTTGCTCTTTATTCAAGCTTATTTTTATCGCAGGTAAGTTCAGATGCGAATTTAGTTAACTTTGACTCTCAGTAGGTCGTATTTGAAACGTAAATTATTGGGCACTGCCAAGATCTATTTCCCGCGGCAAACACGCATTAGTGTGGATTAAAATGCCCGACTTTTCTCCACCATAACGCATGGAAATGGTGTTCTACAATATTGTTACCTTAATTTAAACAGCAGTTCAGTGTGATGTTTGTGCCAATAAACATAATAATTGAAGTTAAGATGTTAATTAATTTGTTTTTTTTTGTATGAATGGTGAGTTTGGCCCGGGTGTTCTTAGATATGTTTCATGAAAATCGGTTGAGCCGTTCAGAAGTTCAGTTAGAGTGGGAAGGAAAACCGAAAATCTGCAAATATACTCGAGTGGGGTATCAAATGAAAGAGTATCGCGTGCCCTAACTACTAAATATTATGGTGTTTTACTTATAAGGAAATTAAATCATTGGAATGCGTAGGATAGATTTCACAAGCTCAGGCGCTAAAGCTTAAAGAGCTATAAGCTTATAATTCGTTATGAAGCATTTATCTAAGAAATAGAAGAAGAAAGACACTTGGAAGAGTTTTGAGGACATGTGACATACCTTGCTGTAATACAGTTTCTAACTAGCACAGAAAGTCTTATAAACTGCGTTAATTTTGTAGTACTTTTTTTGCCTTTTAATAAATGATTAATGATTTATTTAGTACTAGTCATATTCAACGTATGCTCTAATCTTTTATGGGGTATCAAATGAAATCGCATCGCGTCCACATTACATAATATTATGTTGTTTTACGTTTAAGGAAATTAAGGGATTGGAATCGGGGGTTTTTCTTAAATTTTAAGATTTGATTTAGATTTGACCTCTTCACTACATAGTATAAAACAAAGTCGCTTTCCCTGTCCCTATGTCCCACAACATTCATAAAACATTCTTATCTGTTTATGTATATGATCTTACTAAACATTTAACTCAAATTTTAGATTTTATTGAGACAAAGACTGATGAAGTACTGATTTAAGTGTGGTCAATTACTCCTCTAACGAACACTCTTTTGGTTGTTAGCAAGGGCAAAATGTTGTTTTTTAGAGAATACCTTTGCATTGCCCCAAATATCGAGAGGGTACCAACACCAGTCCTGTCCACTCTGTTATCCCCTGCAGGAAGAAATGGCTTCCCTCGGGTCACTCACCAACGTGACATAGACAAATTTTACCATTAAGAACTTTTTAAATAATTTATCTGTTCTATTCTTCAGCATTTCAAATTTTACGGAAATGTCTCGCAACTTCGGGTAGCGTTGTCCCGTAATATTTTTCCGCGAAATCGCGTATCCTTTTTTCAAAATAATAAAGAATTTTTATTCTTCCATTTTGTCTGCATTTGATCTCTAATTATCAAAATAAAAAAATAATAGGTTATTAGTAATTTTGGTTATAGTTACGACCGTAGTATTTAATTTAAATCCGACAGCACAACCTACTGCAATAATGTAAGCCGTTGATCTTTCTATTTGATAACTATCTCATATTAAGAAAGGCTACGGTCTGTGACGAAGAATAAAAACAAAACTTTATTTTACACTATAGAAAAATAATACAAAACAATAAAAATATTGAGTGTATTAACCCAAAACATGCATAACTCTTTTGTAAGAAACCAAAGATTAAACAAGCACAAAGATTTATAAAGTAGATCGTATGCATAGATACCACACGCCAAGAAGGACTGAGCGGTAAATGTTATAGTTATCTCATTAGTCCTATTAGCATGTCACTAATCTAGTCCGGAAATATTTATTTATTTATTTAATTAGATTAAAGTGGCCAGTACGAAAAACGCCAATTTCATATGTAAGGACCTAATATATATAAATGCATCATTTAGCTTCAAATTTACGCACGAGAGTTAATCATATTAATATAATAAGAAAAATGTCTTAGTTATTTATATATATAAAACGAAAAGCTTACTTTAGAGACCTTGAGGAAGGATTTTTTTTATTTTCTTTATTATAATTATATAAACTTGAATAATAATATGAATCATCGTACCTACATCTTCATTTACTAAAAAATTATCGGAAAACATTTTAACCTGATCTGTCTTATAAAATTATTTGTTGGCATATAATTAAAGTTTGTATTTAAAAATCTAAAAATCTCCCTAAAAAGTTCGCGTTAGTTTTAGCCATGGCTGTCATTCCTGATATTATTATGTGGTGTTTGTTTTATTTCTGCTCAGTTTTAAGATTTAAGATGGTGATTTCATTTAATTGAGCCATTGCTATGTAATTTAACATTCGTGACTGATCGGCCCATACGGTCAAGTGAGAGTCCAGCTCGTCCCGCCATCTCATCCTGGGCCTTCCACGAGGTCATCTCGTCTGTGGGGCCCAATCTATAGTTCTCTTTGCCCATTTGTCATAAATTTGATTTTTAAGAATACGTAAAAATATGTTTATATTATTGTTTGTGATAAAATTTTCCTTGCACTTTCATTTAAAATAAAAGGTTATATTTGATTTTCCGAATAAAAAAAACATTGTTCACTACGCTCAATACATAACTATCCTCAGTGAGTGTTATCTAGTGCTGATAGTACGCATAAAGTGAATAAATCTGTGCTACAGCTTTAGGTAAGCCATATCTTTTAAACACAGCTTTGCCAATGTCCACTAATAGAATCCCTAATGTAACTTAATTATTCCGCCGAGCAAATACTTCTCAATTAAATACTATTAGCTTAGCCATCACTAGCCCGAATCGTCCCAACCCTATATCCCACAAACCCACAACCAACACCCACCTATATAGCTGGAACTATAAAGTCGTATTTTGAGTGTATAGTTTTCATGGATTTGTGGTAATAACTCTATCGTATATCTCTTTACTCAGATCTGAAAATCAAATTAATACTCTCAATAATCTAAATCTCAATAAAAAAATGTATTCTCTTTAATAACAAACTACTTGGTAAGTAGATGTATTCTGTGAAACGCATTAAGATTTTAACAAAAAAAGGTGTGTGTGCGATTCACACACGATGGAAGTGAAACTTCAGTAAATCGACAAAAGAATGAGATGAATAAAAAAAAAACTAACTGGAAAATAAATAAACAGACCAAAACACAGCTGTTCAAGGTCAAAAAGTAAACAGCTACTATACTTTCTTTAGAAAAAGCGTCGAAGGAACTTAGTAAATAAATATTTACGGAAAATGAATAGGTACTGGTTTGGTGCCCCGCTTTACCTTCAACATGCTACCTAGATCAATCGAGGAGCATTTGTTAATGGCAGGGAAAGAATGGCTAAATAAGTGCATTTGCAATATCCGTGGAAATTACATTATACCGCGATTAAATAAGCATTAAAATCTCACTCAATAAACATACGGGTATGGGTTCGAAAATCAGTTTCGGCCTTATTTTATCATTTATCAAACAATTATACAATCATAATTTTTGCCTTAGATGGTCAATATGCCTAAACACTCAATTAATTCTAATCAATCAATATACTTAAATTCATTCATTATAATCCCTAGAATGATAAAACTTTGTTGCCGTCTGTGTCGTACAGACGAAACATGACTGAAAATATAAATATAAATGTTTTTATTTTTGTATATCAAAATATAATACTTACTTACATTAACAGTACTGTGCCACGGTTATAATAATGAGGGGTCTAAAACAAAACAACAGCGACCGCAGCAGCCGTGAACACAAACTGTGTGTTCGACACTTGACTCAATATTTCCATCATGCTGATCAAAACGAAATCGTCCAAAATTTATAGTTCACATATAAAGTTAATAAATGATTGATTGATTGTGTATCTATCTAAACTTTTAAATTATCATGGTTTTTAACAATAATAAGACTTATGATGGGTACAATACCATGATTTATGCATTCATGGCGCTTACAACAGCGTCGAAATATCGGGAAACTCAAAAAAAACCGTCAAATCATTGAACAAACGTTACATATAAAGCATAAATCTTAATTAAAATTTAAGAAAAACCCCTGATTCCAATGCCTTAATTTCCTTATAAGTAAAACACCATAATATTTAGAGTTAGACGAAAATATTTCTTTCATGTGCAAAGTAAGGCATGATAATGGAAAAAGCTTTCTCTGCTACCATCTCTCTTTTCCAATAAAAATATCATTCAAAGTTTAAACTCACCTACAATTTGGATCTCCAGTAACGTATGAAATATTATTATTTAAACATTATTACACATTACAGACGTAATAAACGCATATTACAAAGATTGTTTCTTTGAAAACACACGTTACAATGATTAACTGAATAAGAACGAACATAGCGGCGAAAGCATGACCAAGAACTTTATAATTTCATCTGGCATAGTAACGCGCCCGCGTAACGTCACTCAACTTTAATAACTCAAATTTTATCATGGAGCAACTGACGTGACGTTGATCTTGTTTTTAATCCCCGACCAAAAAAGAGGGGACATACTTGGCGACTATTATTATAGGGTGGCGTTATTGCTTTGGGTCTTGGTATCCCAACTATGAATATTAAACTTGTGACCTTTAGAAAGCCCGATTGGACGAAAGTTCTTTAAATTTTAAAGATAATAGGTACAGATCTGTGTTATTTGGTCTGTGCCTGATTAATTCGGTCAGAAACTACTGTTGAAAATGACAGTTGTTTTAATACAATTTTAATTTTAAATTGATTGTCTCCGTGGTGAGCGGGCCGCAAATTCTATTTTAGGCTCAAATTCGTATAACTACCGAATTTGTACTGGTACTGGTGAGTAAAAAAGTGTTGACCCATTTAAATAATTTATAGTATTTAGCTTACGACCGACGTCCCGGTGAACGCAGGCCGGTACCAACCAAAATAAGTGGAAATTAAAAACAAATAGATTATTGATACGATTATTTGTCGAAGCCACAGCCTCTGTATAATCAAACATCAATATTTTTTTTGCTCACCTGTGGTCTTTTACATCAAGCTATGAGAAGAGACATTTCTTTGAACAAATTCAAGTTTTAATTCATAATTAACTAGTTATAAATTCCTAGATGTTAATTTTCCCTTTAAGTATCTATCCATTATAATTTGAATTGTATCAGAACTATATTTGAGCCTATGTCACGGCCAGAAAGCATTATTTTGCTAAATTCTGTTCGCAACTGTCCAAGAATTCCATCATAAACACGCTCCAGGCATCCTTTGGTAAGCAGCAAGAAAGTTGATAAGCTTATTTATGCTGCTTAACATAATGTTTGGCCTACAACCTATTCAAATACTGGCATTGTAACCTTTAGGCTGCCAACCCTACCGATTTGACTTTCAGCTCTATTATCAGTTTCTAAGTATCATAAATATGTATCTAACACCTATATTATAAGCTCTGCTTTAACATGTAAACGTCCAATGAAATCGGGTACTTATCAGAGGATATATCCTTCTATATTTATAAGCTTCTTGTCAAATAGGTGTTACCAAACCCGTGTTACCGTCCCCCGTGGCTGTAGAGAGCCCGGCGAATGTGGAACCGCCAGTGCCGCCGCCGGCACCAACGAATTCTCTATAATATCTAGGCATGACAATTGCCTTCCTGATACCCTGGTATCATTTCCACCTAAGTTACGGTTTATAGAAACCTACATACAAGTCAATGTTACCTGCACCGAAAGCAGTAAAATAGTAAGAAAAAACTTCCGTTGTTACCTGAAACCTGCAATGAACACAGAATCTTGAGGTAAACGTACTCAGTAAGAATGCATTTTTTATCGTTATCCGAGCGAAACATGTGCCATTATTTGAGGATGTGGCCGAGTGTTTTCAGTTGAATCTGTGCGATAAGGACGCGGGTACTTTTCCAGAGGTTGTTTATATAGATATATATATAATGCGCAGTAGATTGTTCGAGGGAAATTGCGCAGTTTCAATTAGCGGCTTTAAACCATTTTTTTTAAGTTTTACTTTAGATTGTAAAGCGTCCGTTTATCTAAAAGTCCAATCCATAAAACAATGTATATGTGTTATATTTAATACATAAATGTCTGGTACTCTGTTTGCTGTTGTTGTGTGGATTACCCAGCATTGTTTATTTTTTCTTAAAATTAATACCTTATTTTTATTAGATACATAGAAAATATTTTACTTTATCTTAAAATAGAAAAATAATGCGTATGTATGTCTCATGATATAAAAACCTATTAATGTGACTGCCTCAGTGGCCAATCTGTTTGTTCAATAATGATAAAATAAAAATTATTTAAAAAACCTAAAATCTTCTGACTTTTGACATCATAGGCGTGATGATAGCAAATCAATTAACGACGGCCTGCCGAAACTCACCACTGTATTTGGTACCCTCGGCGGGAGGCATACGGTTCCAAATACCTTGTTACTGCTGTCTGAGAAAACAATAGCCGCGAAAATAGTGCCAAACCGGTCTTATGTATGCTCAGATGTTTTATGTTGGATTTACGTAATCTAACTGAGAGTCCTGAGTCAAACTCGTAGAATGACTTAAATAATTTGAAAACTTACCGTGATTTGCCATTTTATTTGCCGTAAATATACAACATGTTGTAATTCCATACATTTGATTGAATAAAAAATTGCCTAACTAACATAGTGATGGGCTCAAATGTTAGTTATGGACAATTTATTATTCTATGTTTATCGGCATATCTAAGATGATTTGGCTCTCAACCAATATTATCTATCTATTAATATAATTCCTCCAACTCCAACACCTAATTTGGTCGAAATAATTTGTTTAAGTTGTATCAACATAATAATATTAATCTTTATTCTAATAAATATGTTGTTGGTTAAGAGTACTTCATCCATTATAACGCGGGTAGCACCGCAGGGCACAGCTAGTTAGTAATAAATTAAAATTGCGACTATAATTTGAGATTTAAACTATTCTATCTCTCAAGTTGGTTCGAACTGCACATGGTGTGCGAATTTTATTATAATCGGTTAAGTGGTTTAGGAGTCCATTGAGGACAAACATTGTGGAATATTTAATCGTTGGGACTTTAAAATAAAATAGATATATATTTAACTCAGACTCGAAATAAAAAATATATAAGTAAATATTACAAAATGCCTTTTGGATTACAAAATTTACCAAACTTTCGAGGATTATAAACTAAAAAGCAGTGCCCTCCGCGTTATTATAAAATAAAAGTATTTTTCTCGCTGTTAGAGGTTGTCTATGTCCTAATCCAATGAGATACCAGACGGAAGTGATAACTTCATTTATTATTATAATAAAACAATACTCTTTAATTTAATACTCTAGGATGAGTCAAAAATAATAGACAAAGTCAAATCATTTATTTCTATAGAGGCTTGCTTTTTAACAGAGAAGAACTGTTTGTTACTACTAAGGTACTTTCATAAACAACTAAAATTTTTTTTTGACAAAGATAATAGAAAAGAAATAAAATAGATTTCGCCCCTGAAACAAGCAAAAGCAATACTCGTAGTCTATCTCAGCGAAAAAAAACAATTGTATATCTAGGCTTCATTCTAATTTTAGGTTCCTCACCTATACAAAAAAATTAAAAATTATAGCGTAGCTGAAAATGAAAGTTGCTGGACAATCCTTAAACCTTAAACCGTTTTAACCCCAGACAAAAAAAAGAGGTGATATAAGTCTGGCGTATCTGTTAAAAATGAAATAAGTACATACATAATTTAAATATCATTCAAGTAAGTGATTTGCAGAGAGAGAAAGAGAACGAAGAATGTCAGTATGAAGTGGGTCTAATGGAATAAAGTCCACTAAAAGTGTACTTAATGCACCTGGGTGAATAAACTAAGGTGAATTAAGTTTATAACAGCCCCGAAAAAATGTATACTCGATTTAGGATATTGGGCTTTTTTTCTCAAATACTGTTAAGCATGGGGCGAGAGTTTTAAGGTATAGTTAAGTCCAGTTGTATATGTACTCAAGCTATGTATATAACCACTTGAACGTCCAGTGGTACTGTAGTGCCACAAAACTTTATGCCGACTAACGTCCATGGTACTAGAGTGCCACACGAGTTTTTGGTTTTTTTATTTCGGATTTTCTTTATTTTCTAATAAGACAAGTTGCTAGTGTCAATGTCAGATGTCATTGTCAATAATTATTCTACTAAATTCTAATTAGAAAAACCCATACCTGGCAACAAAAATTATGAAAAAAAAAATATTTTGACAATAAAGTGAGATAAATTTTCCGCCATTTTCCTATTTTTCGCAAGTTAATTTCTTTATGATTTACTTGTGATATCTGTATTAAAATTAAATATGTTATTGAAAAAACTAGACTCCAACCCCGTTAAAACGGTACCAAAATAATAATTAAATGTTCAGAGGAAGTATTTTAAATAAATTTATCAAAATAGGTCTCCAAATCAGTCTAAAAATGCTACCATCCTATTTTTGATAATTTTTTAGTAAATGAAGATGTAGGTACGATGATTCATATTATTATTCAAGTTTATATAATTATAATAAAGAAAATAAATACATTTTTGGTTTTGAAATAGGTTTAGTACTTTTTATGTGATAAATAGTTTTAACGGAAAAATCGCGCAGCGTGTCACTCACCGCTCGCGTAACGCGGGCTGGGACGTTAGTCCCTAGTTACGCCGCGGGCGCTGGACGTTACAGTGGATACTGTATGCTATGTAATGTATTTTAATAATGTAAAGATATCAAAGCCATGTAGCTTTATCTACAACTCACGAATCTTTGCCCGCTGATTAAGCTGCACCATGTTAAATTAGCTGTAGGACACAGAACTTATCGAAAATTCTTATGACGTAAGATGCACTGCTGCTGTCACTCCCAGAGTTCAACCCGTTGTTTTTTTTTTGTTAAGTTTTTTATTCGATAAGAAAATTAAAAAATTATATAATTAAATATTAACAACATCTGGAAATCAAACCATTTCCTAGCTGAGTTTTTTTTTTATTCTTATCATTCTTTTGTCGATTTACTTAAGTTTCCCTTCTATCGCGTGTGAATCGCACAAACATTTTTTTATTAGAAACTGTTCTTCAGAGACATTTTATTTATTGAAGCTTCCATAGTTAAATAAATATAGTCACATTAATGTACCAACATCAGCAATAATTTGGTTTAGGTAATTTTACATAAGGATTTATTTTGTCCAGTATTTTAATGGTGAGACGCTTTTTAATCATTGAGTACTTGAACCCTAAAAGTCGAAATTCATTCATTTTAATCTCAATTAGTAAATTAATAGGTATATGAGGAGTTACAAATTGTGTTACAAAAAAATATATACCTCTATATGCCTGCTTAAACTTTCATTTTAAACATTTTTTATGAAAACAAACTCCTAAAACAATGCACTAGGTACTAGCAATGGTGTTTTTTAAACATTATACTAATCTTTATCGAAATAAATACGTTATTTATTACAAGTTTTAAATTTAAAACATTATTGTCGACATTGACAATAAGCGAATAATGTTTTTGGAGAGCAAAATGCGGTGAAAAAAGAAAACGTTTCGTGGAAAGCGGAATTAAAAGCGAATATACGTATTTAGAATATCTTGTTTGGGACGTAAGCCGATTACAAATAACATTTTTCTATACATAGTTTTTCTACTTCTCGCATTGCCATACATTGAAAGTGGTAAGTCTTATAATTTAGCCCACCTTCTACACCTTTGTTGCCAATCCTGTTGTTCAATATCTCATTTTATACAAATGTTACCCTTATTTTAGCTTAAGTATCTTACTAAGCTCTTAGTCATCACAGTCTAACGACTATTACTCAGCGAGTAGGTTCTTTCCATCGAAAAGAAAGCCTTCGGACACTTGAATAATAAATGTGAAGGGATATGAAAGGGCTGGAAATTCAAATACGTAAGGCCAAATGGTATTATACTGATGGTTATCTCATATTTTATATTTGAAAACTTTTATCACAAAACAACATACAAGCTTGATTGAACCAACAAAAATGCTAGTTAGACTGAACCTCGGACCGCCAAATATTGTAATGTAGGTATAAATACGTAATATTTTTGAACCAATCTAACTTAGTAGGTACCTACCTAATCTAATTAATCTGTTTTCACAGACATACATCTAGATAACGCATGTATCACGATTTGTATTGAAACCAAAGGTTATGACTTTTGCCTGTATTATGAAGTCGAAAAAATTAATTTCATAATTTTGTTTGTGTATACAATAATTGTTTATAAATCAAATTATTAAAAAATTATGTGTTTGGATATAATCGGATTAGTTTATTTTTGATTCAATAATAATAATTTTTTTATATGAATTTTAAATGTTAAAATTATAAAAACACCTTAATTGTAATAAATAAAAAGATGAAAAGCTGCGTTGATTTATTCGTTTCTCAAGTCAGTGTTTAAAAACTTGAAACAAACTGTAATAATACACACACCACACAGGTTAACGAACTTGCACGTGTTTACACACACACGTGTAGGTAACGGTAGGTATGTTGTGTGGGACGCGCACCATCGTAAAGTCGAGAATCTCCGGCCACCAACGAAAAGGGAAGCACTCAGCATCATCATGTCAATCTTCGATCCGCTGGGGCTCATTTCACCTATAACGACGCCGGCCAAGAGAATAATGCAAGTATTGTTTTACAAACAACTTGGAAACATATTTGTTCAACATCTCAACTACACGGCTGGGTAAAGCTTTGTCTTAATGGTAAGTCGTCATTTACATGCCGTTCCAAATTATTTAGGAATAATCTGGTGTTGGAGAATTTTCTTGGTTGGCGTTTTAATAGTATTCCGAAATACGACGGTATTATTGACAAAGGTAAATTCAAACCATTCAACCAAAGCCATAAACACAGGTAAGCTTGCTTGCGCGGCATTTGCGCGGGTAATCTTAAACACTCGCGATTGAGGCGCCGTGATGGGAATGGTTTTGATGATTATTTAAGAAATTATTTTTATCAATAAACATAAATATAAAATATGTTTTTATATTTTTTTTATTAAACTACCTTAATAAGTCATATTTTTCATATTAGCCAGTTAAATTAAGTTTGTTTCGAGCGTACTGCCAATCCTTCTACACATGCAGTCTGTGGGTTAACTACACGCAGAAATGCTGGAATGCCCTGCGCGTCCAGTATAATAACTCGTTCAGAGTATAAAAAAATACATATGTACACTTAGGTTAACTGGTCGATAATGCTTAAGCATTAAGCTGCATTAAGCTCGCCTTTTTGTAATACTATTTAGAGTATTGAATAACTTAATAAATATACATTATCTGTTAGTGATATTCCATTGGAATGGGTGTTTGTACCATATAATATATAAAAACAATGGTTTCGGTAGTAAAAACTGGGTGTATCATGACACTGAGACGGCTGATGTGGTGATGACGTAGATACAGTTTTAATCCAATTAGGCCGTTTAGGCTGATTCCCCTAAGTTGATGTCGTAAGAGTAAGTAAAAAGAACATATTTGATTTTCCGTACAGAGTGTACGATATAAATCGTGTGTTTTACGTTAATGTTGCTGAATTCAATACTTATTTTTATTTGTTAACTAGCTGGCCCGTTCCGGCTTGACAAGGATGTGAAAACCTTTCTCATGAAAATATTTGCGAATTTATTTACCTTTAACCTTCAATATCTTAAGACGATAACATTTGTGACTTTTATGACAACATTTAGTATGGATTGGCTGGAAATATTTATTTATTTTTTATTTCGTAGATTTTCAAACAAAAGTATATAAGTTTTGCTGGACGATCCACACAGAAACTTCTAGCCCCGTTGTAAGCTTTTAGCTTGTGTTAAGAAAAAGATATATAAATATAACAAATTAAAATTAAAAAATGACGGAGTATCTTGCTTAAAGAAAGTAAAATATAGACTGTATTAAAGTTATGAAGTTATATGTATAATACTTTAAGAAATTATATATATTTATGTGAGTTATATGATTTACATAGTTATATGTAAGTTGAGAATTTATTGATTTTTCTCTTGCAAGAAAAAATGAAAATAAGCAAGTACTTATACAATTATTTAAATAATCTAAGTGACTGCCTAACAATTCTTTTTTGTCGTGTGTTGTCTGTATTTTCGTTTTGAATATAACGTTCACTTTTATGTATACACTAGCTGACCCCAGCTAACGTTGTTTTGCAAAATGAAAAATAGATAGTAGCCGATTCTCAGACCTAAGGAATGTGTATATAAAATTTCATGAGAATCGGTCAAGCCGTTTCGGAGGAGTATGCTAACGAACAACAATTCATTTTTATTTATATTGATTACTTACTTTTTACTGTAAAATACCTATCTATTAGGTACCTATTATGCTTTATTTTCATTAATATTGGTTTTATATTAATCCGACCGAATATTACGTAAAAAGGTACGATAAGTACGCAACCATAAACATCACAGACGTTTCATTAAAATCTCCCGCGGCTTTTCTAATTAAAACTCTTTACAATCAAGAAGCCCGCGTTTTTTTAAATAAAAACTTTTCAGATAATAAATATTGCTAGACAATCCACACAACATTTAGCCCCGGGGTAAACTCAAAGTTTTTGTAACGGGTAACAAGACAACTGATATACTTAATATAGGATCATTAATATTTATCAAGCTAATAAATTTGGACATTTTACAGAACCGCGTAAAATTTGACAGAATACCAGAAGCTGGCTCAAGAGCCTTTGCGTAGTGAGTGAATGGAAGCCCAGTGTACCGAGAAGATATTTCGTGGGGTACATGAATGGGTAGTAACCGTACGCTTTGTGGTAGAGAAACCGCAGGAACCTTTTGGAAAACTCAAAAACCGTCAAATCATGGTATGTTACCCGTTTTATATCATAATATTAAAGTTATTTCTTCAACTAAATTATTTTATTAAATAACCAACAAGACTAGTTTGGCTTGATTAAAATAATCAAAATCGCACAATGATCAGTACATTGTGGTACAGACCGAGATCATTTCATTAACCTCCGACCAAAAAAGAGGGGTGTTATTAGTTTCACGTGTCTGTCTATCTGTCTGTCTGTGTTTTTTTATATATAAGATTATTTTTGTAAACTCAATTTTTTTAAAGAGTGTTAAGTATGGGGGTCAATTTCAAATTGCCAAAAAACAGCGACTTTTCTCCAAAATGGAGCGCACGCCACATGTCATCACGTGACGGTAATCTGATGTAGAGCTTTTCACTACTTAGTGACGTCACTCAGGCAAGCAAACCAATAAAGTTAAAAGTAATGTTTTTAGTCACGTGATCAATCATGAAAATATTTTAATAATAAAATTCGTGTTTTTTTTATACTGCGTTAATATAGGAATGGATGGAGATGGACAATGAAAGGTTCCTTATTTCTTAATGATTTTTACCTTCCAAGATTGTGTTTTTCATATCAATAGATAGCTTTGATATTTAACTAATGAGTAATATAAATAAATCTAAAATAAATTAACAAAATTTATAAATATATCATTATTTCTACAGGTGTGAAAATTTTATGTTGGCTTCAATAATCTGTGAATAATAAAAGCGTGATAATGATTTAGCAGTAGTAAAACACATAACAAGGTACAGTAACTATCTAACTTCAAAAAGAAATCGTTAGTTATGCTTCTACTAAACAATTTATTAAAAATATTCAATTCACGACGGGTCACAAATTGCATGCGCCTCCATTTCCCTCTCACCCGTCATCAGAAAAGATGGATAGACTGCGTGAAATTACATTTCTAACACAAGAAATATAAAATCAAAGATGTATAAAAAAATTAAATAATCAATGGTTATTCCCAAAACGAGTATGCCAATGTTTTAACAAAAAGTATGTCTTATACGTACGCTTATACTTGGAAAAAACAAATTATAACTTATAGAACCCTGACCTTTCTCAAGAAAAGTTTTTCATTTGATACCCCACTCGAGTATATTTGCAGATTTTTAGTTTTCCTTCTCCACTCCCACCCCATAACTTTTAAACGGCTCCACCGATTTTCATGAAACATGTCTAAGAACCAACGGGCAAAGCTCACCTTTCATACAAAAAAAAACTAAATTGAAATCGGTCCATCCGTTCGGGAGCGAGCTCCGAACATCCCGTCGCTTGATAAAAATCAGTTTAATATACTGGTCCCTCAGTGAGGGAACTTACAGATATTAAGCTGAAAAAAATAAATAAAAATAAAAAATAAATAGTATAGTTTATTAATTACCCTATAGCCCAACGCATTGGAACCCCTTCGTCTAGGAGGTCGTATTATTTAAATATACGAGCTATTGATTTTTGTTACTATATTTTTCTATTCGCTCCATTATTGTCCAGATATTATACTTCTCCGCTATATTTAAATGTCGTAAAGCAATATCTTGTTTGATTGAGTGGAACACGATACCTCCTCAATTTCCTGAGATTCCAATCAAGTGTAACATTGTACCTATTACTAGGTCTCTAATCTCTCAGAAAATAGGCCAGTCACATCATTAACTATATTATTAACGAGTTAGCCTTTACTTACAAAAAACACAATCAAATTATCTTAACACAGCCAAAAAGCTATTCTATACATATCTGGATGAATAAATGTGAATGTGTATTGAATTGCACGACCGCACATGATCGGCGAACACGAATATTATTGTAATATCACATGTCTCTTACTATAAAATTGAGACATCAATTTCGTCTGTTCATTGCCCATGCACAACTTCCGGATATCATTGGAATTCCACTGCTTTTATGGTGTTCTCCTCGATTGGAACGACCGTAGTAGGATAAGTTACGAAGTTATTCTATCGAAGTCAAAAGTCAAAGTCAAAAAGTTTATTTCCATCGAAGCACAGGGCATACATGGACAGGTCAACTTTAAATTAATAAAACAAAAATAAATTATGTTTTGTTAGCTTTTGTCCAACGGCCGGTCGTGGGGCGATAACTTACAAAAATAGTTCAGATACCGATGCCACGTAAAATAGTTTTTCACTATATTTCAGACCGTGAACGTTAAAATATGAGTTATTCCTGTGTAACTGAAACCTCGTTATTTTCCGCCATGAATATCTGAAAACTGCTTTCAAGTTTTTGCCACACCCGGGAATAGAACCGAATAAAATCTGTAAAGGTTACATAATAATTAGGATGAAATCTCTCTAACAAACTTAATAAATTAAATTAAAGGAAAACCATGAAATCTTAAATTATTTTAATTATTTACAAAAATTTAACTAACTAATTAGTTTTTCTTCCCCACTCTCACTCCCGTAACTTTTAAACGGCTCATCCGATTTTCATGAAACATGTCTAAGAACACCCGGGCCAAACTCACCTTTCATACAAAAAAACTAAATGGAAATCGCTCCGTCCGTTCGGGAGTTATGATGTCCCAGACAGACAGACAGACACGTCAAACTTATAACACCCCTCTTTTTTGGTGGGGGTTATAAAATAATAACGGTATTGACTCAATTAAACATTCGAAGCTGATGAACAATCAACGTTTAGACTTGAAGGCAAGAGCCTGTAAGTTACATTATAATGGCCAGCTAATGTAGCTTTGATGTGTCTAACAATGCGCACGTCGTCGGTATTTATTGCATTATTTTTCTATACCGAGGATTTTGAAAGTTTTCAGATAATAGATGAAAATATATATGTTAGTCTTTATAGTCAATTAATTGTAGGTATGCCTTGTTTAGTAATTGAATGTTTGTTCATGAATTAGTAATTGAACTTTAATTCTTTAAAACATGGTCGGTAAGACCCTTAGATACTGTCCAGACTCGAATGTTGAACATTTAAAAAAAAAATGTTTTTTGCCATAGTTTTCGTCTGTAGGTACTTTTTACGATAATCAGTGGTTGTTTTGTTAAAATGTGGGTACAAAATCATTTCTTTCTATTCTTTCGTTTTACAAATCTTAGAAAAGACAAAAATAAAATCCAAAACCCGATGTTGTTGTGTGGATTGTCTGGCAATGTTTATTTACTAAAAAGTTTCCATTAAAAGATATTATAATAAAACATTCTAAAAACCCTTAGGGGTTTGTTTAGAATGAAATTTCCATTTCTTTCCTTTCAGTTAAAAACTGTTTCTCTTTACGGCTCTGCTGATAAAACAATGTCAACTCTTTGACAAGAACGGAACCAACGAACTTTTTGTAACTTTTTGTGTCTTATACTTCATTTTAATTATGTATGAGAATTTAAATGCCTTATCTCAGTCGTCAATAGAAAAAAAAATAATAATAAAATAATAAAAATATTTATTTACAAAAAGGTTTACAATAAGGTTTTTTTATAAAGTAAGTATACAATTTACATAATCAATAAATAGTACATGCCCATTTTAAACCTATTTTGTTCAAAGAAAATGACTCCTCGCTCTAACTAAGTTAAAATAACTTGTAATGAGACACGAGGGCTCTTCCCTCCGGCTACAAATAAGTACAAACAGCACTAGGTGTTTTGCGTAGGTATAGTTGGTAATTACTTTATAAGAAACAACTAAACAAAAATAAACTTAGAATTTCTAAACAAAAAATATTAAAAAAATCATTAAGCATCGCATGTTAGTAGGGAAAATAATAAATAAAATAAAATAAAATATGAAGCTGAAAATCACTAATTACACAACAATCTAAATGTAGCCCAATACTAAGATTGTACCTCCAACAAGTGCTCTACCTGAGCATATTCTAGGTCTTGCAAATACCGTGTAACAATATTTTTACAGTCAAGGTTAGTTTTTTGTTGCAGTTTATTGGGTTTATTAAAGTTATTATATATGTAAGGCCCTAAGAACTGTGCATGGCGATGTGCAAATGATGTTTTGCATTGTTTTGCAGTGTATATTTTATATTTACGGCGCTTATGGGAAACGTTGATTTGAGGTGAAGCTTTATGTTGTTTTATGATAAGTTGCTGTATAAAAACTTTCCTAACTGAGAGCACTTGGAGTTCTTGATAGAGTTCGTAGGTGGGGTATTTATAAGGTTTATTAAAAGCCACCTTCAATACCGCTCTCTGCGCTCTTTCCAGTGGCAAAAGGTGTGATTTCGCAGCACCGCCCCATGACCTAATGCAGTAGAGTATTAGTGATTGACAGAGCGCAAAAAAAGTGGATTTCAGATGGCTTTTACTTGCCGCGTGTCGAATAAGCTTAAAGACAGCTATTAACTTACGAACTCTAGCAGTGACGGTCTTTATATGATTTTCATATGACATGTGTTGATCGATAGTAACACCAAGGTATTTAACACTTGTAACTCTTTCTAGGGTGCTACAATCACAGTTATGACTAGGTGAGTAGAGGCATTGATTAGAATGAGCTTTTAGGTTAAGATCCACGTGCGGTTGTCCTGGTTTGCGTAGAGAGAAGGTTACAAATTTAGTTTTCGTCGCATTTAGAGTCAGGATATTACTGTACAGCTGTTTAGATATTTGATTAAATCCATCTTGAGCTCGTTTAAAAATATTTTGCCACGAATCGTCTCGAAATAAGAGCACTGTGTCATCAGCAAACGAGATAACTTTACAATTTTCGATCTGGGTATTACAAATTTGATTTATGTAGAGCAAGAATAGAGTCGGTCCAATTATAGAGCCTTGGGGAATCCCAAAAGTCACAGGTAGAGCCGTACTGGTGTACTCTCCTATCTTCACACTTTGAGTTCTGCCTGTAAGGTAACTTTCAAATAACTTTAGTTGCTTTCCCCGTATTCCTAGATCTTCCATTTTGTTCAGCAGTAGAGGAATGGAGACTGTATCAAATGCTTTGGCAAGATCTAGGAATACGCCCATGCATTTGACTCTATTATCCAAGCAATCCACGATAAAATCATTTAGTTCCGTAACTGCGTCAGCCGTAGAGAGCCCTTTCCGAAAACCGAATTGATTACCTGAGATGAGATTGTAATGCTCTAGGTATTTGACCAATCTGTTATGTAGAGCTCTTTCGAGAATTTTAGATAGGGCTGGAAGTATGGATATGGGCCTATAATTACTCATGACTTTTTTATCACCTGATTTAAAAATTGGTAGTATAATAGATTTTTTGAAAGAATTTGGGAAAACAGCTGTTGAAAAACTAAGATTGCATATGTGCGTAAGTGGCAAAATTAGATACTCTTTACTTTGCTTTATAATTTGGGTAGAAATATTGTCCCAACCAGTGCTGCAATTGTTTTTCAGTGTATTTATGAGCGATTCTATTTCAGTTGGTTCTATTTCTATCAATCCAAAAGAATGTAAAGCTTTGTCTCCCGTTATATATATCTGTCTAGAATTACCTGCGCATATTTTATTGGCTAGATCTTGACCAACACTGACAAAATAATTATTGATTAAGCTTAAGGTTTTAGATGTATCTTCGCCTTGCAAAAGCTCCTGTGGTAGAGCTTTTTTCACTTTAAAATTAGCGATTTCGTTAATAACCCTCCAAATTTTTTTCGGATCTCTACCAGCTTCATCAAATTGGGCCCTTTCATATTTTCGTTTAAGGTTGCGCATAAGCTTATTAAAGTAGTTCCGGTATCTCTTATATACTGTTACTAGGACCTCATCATTCGGTGAGTTGCGTATCTTTTTATGAAGGTTATCACGATGCCTCATACACCTAATTAGTCCTGGAGTAACCCACGGCTTAATAGGCATATTACGACGTGGTACATTTTTTAGTTTTGTATTTCGTTTAATAATTTTCGACAGAATTTGGACAAATTCATCAGTGGCATAATTACAATCTGATGATTTTAATACTGGGCTAAAATCTGTATTTGATATGTCCTCTTTTACCGCTTTATAATCTATTTTAGATGTTGTTTGTAACATAGGCACTGAGACTTTGTTCTGCATAACTATAACTATAGGGTTATGATCCGTTATATTACTTTCTACAATCAGTGTTACAGACTTATTCCTAGATTTCAAGAATATGTGATCCAAACAGCTTGTTTCTCGGGTAGGAAGAGTATGGGTTGGTAATAAACCGTGAAATGCCATGAGTTCAAGATAGTCTGACGATTTTTTTGTCAACACATTGTTAACTATGTTAATATTAATATCTCCAATTACAATAATATTTTTGTATTTAGTTAAAGTCTGTAACACATTATCCAAGGAATCCAAAAATCTTTCCAAATTCGAATAAGAAGGAGAGCGGTATAAAGAGGCTATCGCGATATCCTTATTAATTACAGTGATGAGGCAGTTAGCATCTAGAAATATAGGTTCATATGAGTAAGCAACTATATCCGACTTTGAATAAACTACGACTCCGTCGTTTTGCAGTATGTGATTTGTGGTGGACGCAGCTACATACCCTTCTATTACAGGTAAATTAATAGTTTTTGACAACCAGCATTCCGTGAAAATAATAAGGTCGGGAGTGGACTTCATGCGTTTTACTAGTATTAGAAATTCATTTAAGTTCCTAGATATACTTCGTATATTTTGCGTGATTATAGTAATAGGCTTCCTAATATTTTCTACAAAAGATAAACATTTCTCCGGCGTACACACATACGTTTCTGAAATAGACACCTTATCTATACCGTCATATAATACTTCAACGTTCATTTTATATACAAAAATATGCAGATAATGTACACTGCGAAATCACATGCAGTGTGAGATGAGCGAGGATAAAATATGATTATGCGTATAACGGTATAGAGTTCAAGTTTCGAAAGGTGCCCGTATTCAGAAGGATTTATAGAAGTGACATTGTCAGTACTTCTACTTGGTGGGTTGCTGGTATGTACAAGTATAGTCAGGGATACGCCTAGTATGCAATATGTGAATTTCAGCTCATATATAGAAAGAATGCGAATTGCTTTGATTTTACAACTTAAAAATAAACAATTTATAAAACAACAAAGATAGTAAAAATAGAAAGTTATAAAATAGTTAATAGTAATAGGTAGTATAAAACTGCTTAGTCATGCATGTTTTTCAACATCTTTCAGTTGCTCTTCGCTATTTACGTAGGTAATAGTCCCGCCATTCTCCTTGCGTAGACATATTATCTGCCCATTCGACGTCCAGCAGTGAGCAAAATTGTTTTGTTTAGCGTAAATTCTTGTTTTGTAGAAAAGACCTTTAGTTTTATAAGTTAGGGATTCATTCACATATATAGGCCTAGGCGGGCCTGGTAGTTGCAAATGAATGGTGCTAAGCTTGTCCGTACAGTTATGTTTGTTGAATCGCTTTACAGCTTGTATAACACTGAACTTGGCATCAACAGAGGAAACTTCAATCTGAATTGGCCTCGGTGCATTTTGTTTACCAGGTAACCGTCTAATGTTACGAATTTCTCTGCCTAGATCCTCCAGGCTCAGTTTTTTCAGTAATTTGCATGCGATTTCTTGAAGTTGTTCCTTAGATTCGACGACCGAGGAAGGTACATTTCTTATTTCAAATTTATATTGATTTAACTGCCTCTCCATGTAATCAATCTGTCTCCCTATTATTTGCACTTGCTCAGTGTTAACTATAGTTTTATTTTCTATTAGGCTTGTTTTTATCGCAAGATTTTCGGTTTCCGAGCTGAGATTATGTAATTTATGATCAGTTTCTGCCTTAAAGTTTTTCATTTCCTGGACTTCCTGTTTGATGACCTGTAGGTCAGTCCTAAGCGTTTCAAACTTATTGTCTTGATCTTTCTGGAAAGACGTAAATAAGTTTGTCATGTGGTCTGAGATCTGCTTTTGAAAGGCATTTAGCGTTCCCTCTAACTTGAAAGAGTTTACCAGCTCCGGACTTCGTAACGCTCTGCGTTTTAAACGGCGACTTGTAACCATGCAGTCATTATCTTGATCAGTTTCAGAAAGACTTGTACCTTGCTTTTCTGTTTCTAGATGCATCGATTTTGGAGGCGAATGTTGCATCATGATTTTTGTTATACTTCGGGGACAGAGAATAACTTATTGATTTTCTCAGCAGCCGCTAATGTGTATTGCTTGTGTATAAAATTAGGCGTTTAACACTTTCTGGTATTCTCTCAATTTTTCTAATAATTAATTTTAACAGATATATTTTTGATAATACTTGGTTAAAAAACTATAAAAAGTCACAAAGAGTGTATTTACCCACAAAATATGAATGATTATTTTGATCTGGGCTAGGAATCGAAGATGATAGCTAGTATACGATAATTTCGAGCCGGCGGCACACGTTGTTCGTGGTGTAGTGGTTGCAATCCAGCGACTGGGTCTTCGACTCGATCGTGCGAGGTGAAGTAGGTCACTCACCGCGGCGCGAACTCTGGGGTCTCCTTGGGGCAGGTAGGCGCAGCACTGGCAGTCCGATCCGGGGTAGATATACCGAGGGCGAAGCTCCACAAAAATTCTAACGCGCTCCACGACACGTCCGTACAGTATGAGAGCCGAAAGGCAAGAGGAAGCCCTCGTGTCACATTTGTCCAAAATAAACCGCTGTACTGCAATTCTTATCGATGTTTGAGTTGTTTTTAATCGTCATTGATGTCTTCTTCGTCGGTTTCTGAAAGTTCATCAGCAACTATTTCTATGTAATTGTCTATGATAATAAATGTATGGCAGTCTGTCGACATAATATAATGCCATAAATAGCCTTTTTTTTTTTTTGAGTATTGAATTTTTTAATCATTAACTAAAAACGGAAGGCGGCGAGGCACTTCGAAGAAAATGTTTGATTAAAATCTATGGATGGATTAGGGCACTTATTAATATTGTGAAGTTTGACCCACGACCCGGATTGTCCGGAAACATTTATTTATGGTCTTTCTCCTTGGTCTGGGTATTTAATATGTAAAATAAAAATTATCTATGTATGTAGGTATGTCTATTATATTAAGTATTTCAGATGTCTACAAAATGCATTTTTCGTAAAGCTTAAAATAAAATTCTCGAAGGTAGAAATAGAAATAGAAAAACATTTATTTTGGACACAACAGCACATAACAGAAAAATAAAATACAGAAATAAACGCACACACAGAATAAAGATTACAAAAATAATAATTAAGGATAGGTACCACACTAAAAACTTAACATTAAAGCACTAAAACAATACATCATTACATAATATCACACCTAGTTATAGGTAGAAAAAATAAACATTTCTATTATGGCGGTAAAGGGATGGCGCTACACAGCATTTATCACGGGATTAGTTGGGTTCATCGGTTTGGCTTTATATCCCATTGCACAAATTAAATCTGACACCTACAATTTCTGCCCGAGACTCTTAATCAATACTACAACAATAAACACCCCAACTTATTTAAGTCTTCTTAGACTTATAAATATTTAAAATTAATATATACTTCCGGACAATCCACACAACAACATCTAGTATGTTACGGGTACTAGACATCTGATATACTTAATATAATTGACTTCATATAGAGACATTTTTTAACACCAAAAAGGAGAAAAATGCTAGGATTATATTTATTTATTTTATATAATTGATCTGAAATCAGCAACTCAGGTCGTATATGACCTCAGAAGGTCATATGCATGCATGTAGCAAAGTCCAAATATCATGGAATATTAATATTAATATTAAAAAAAATATTATAACGAAATACGTGGAAAGGTAAGTAAAAGGTTTTATTTAATTCGGTTAGTAAATAGATGGAGATTTGTGAGTACATTTTTTATTTTTTTATAATTAGTTTAAACAGACGTCTTGTAGGAATAAGAATTAAAAACTTTTATTCTTCATTGCAGAAGGTTGATCAAAATTAGTTAAAGATCAAAATGATGAGAGAAAGCAGATTTTCTAGTCTTTTTGATTGTTAAATTGTTTTTTTGATTTTGTTGCGAATTTTATTATAATCGGTTAAGTGGTTTAGGAGTCCATTGAGGACAAACATTGTGACACGAGATTTATATATATTAAGATAATATTTATTCAGAAATTCACTTAAAGCTGAAGTTGACAAAAATGCAAAATATTCATGCTTATGCTCGGAATTTCTTATTGAAATCGAACAACATCGAATCAGGAATAACTCGTGTCACCGACAAAATGAAATGAAAATGTTTTAGATGTTGTGTGGATTGTCCGGAAATATTTATTTATTTATTTATTTATATTTAATGATCGTGTTAAAGTTACCTTTTAGATAGTCCACGAAGTTATTGCAGATCTCTACAATAAACGGCATCATGTAATTTTCTGTATTATTATATTTATTATACAAGGCACACCTATATAACAAAATCATAAGAACCTTCAGTTTAGACCGAGGTGGCCATGTGTTACGGGTACTAGACATCTGATATACTTAATATAATATACATACTTAAATTGATATTTTTATTATACATATTAAATAATAGAATATAATAGAATTCTTTATTACACGCCATATGTTTAGAAACTGTCTAAGAACGACACTTTGTTTGTTTTAAATAACTGATTTGTATTTATTATTTATGTTTTTCCCTGGCGTTAATTGTAACGAAAACTGTCAAAGTGTACAAATTTTTTTTAAGACAGGTATCTCCTAACACAATTATATCATGCATACTTTAAAGGAGACAAAAAAAAAATACGTATTGTCAATCATTTTGTGCTATTCATCAAATGGATTTCGTCTTGGGCCTGTATTACCTGAACGGCATCTTGATTGTATGTGAATGGCTTTATTGTTTAGAATCGAATAACTTCCAAAATGTCTACCTAGCAGACATAGACAAAAATATTATTTCTATAAACTTTTGGGGAGGCGTCAAGAAGTTCGGCTACGCCTATTTTGTTAGTAATTCATGTAAATAGATGGGCATTGTTTTTTTTCTTTTGGAATTTTAATTCTTTTTTTTAAATTGTAAAATCTTTAAAAATACAAAACAAACATTCTATGCTCTGACCATGAGTATGAATTTTCATAACAGGCATAGAGACCATCATTACAAAATAACATAATTTTTTGATGTTATTATCAAACTGGCACTGGTAGGAGCTGTTCATAAAAATGATGCAATCATAATATCTAATACAGAGACTTGTTTAAATATTTTTCAACACTTACAATCTATGACATATATCAGGGATAGACAGTTTTAGGGGACAGTTTTTAACTAGTTGTTCATTGCGGTATCACACAAGACCTGCCATGCCATTTCTTGTTTGTCTCTAATTATTCTGTTTAGATCCATTAGCATTTATTTGAATTAAATTAAAAAATGTATATATAATGTATATTAAGAATATCAGATGTCTAGTACCTGAAAAACAAGCTGGGAGCTTAAATGAAAAACTGAAATATTTTTTTATTTCAATTTAAAGAAATAGATTGTAAAATCTAACATTGTTACCTAAACATGGCACCGACTCAAGAAACTTGGGTATACTTTCATAAGTATAGAAACTGAAGATCTGGAAAATGTTCCCCTGGTGCGTATGGAGGATGTTCAGCCTTCCAGAGAACGTTCCTACGATGCTGTGGGAGTGGACAGCGACGAGGAATCAGTAGAAGAAGTTCTAGGATCCTGTGTGATAGAAGATATTGTTTACTCGGGTCTGGGTGTTTTCTAAATATCATATGTATGTATTTACAAAATATATATATATCTATGTAGTATATCAGTCACCTAGCACCCATAGTATAAGCTCTGCTTAGTTTGGGGTTGGAGATATTATGAAATATCAACTTAACTTAGATTAACATATCAAACGGTACTGCAACTCCAACACAACTATTAGAATTAGGCAGTTGGAGTAATTTCAACGTCATTTTGCAGCCTATTCATGTATTCTCGTACTGGCATGTTTCGACAGGAATGTTTGCCCATGCCTCACAAAAAGCTTCATTAAGTTCATCTAAAGTTGTGGTACGATAAGTGGCTACTTTTTTCTTGATTTCGTACCAAAACACAGAGCATACAGACAGACTAAGACAAAAATTTTGCATACAAATAAGTTTGTAAGAGAATAACATAGGCTTATTTTAATGAATTTTTTTAAACTTTGGTTTTTTATTCTTTTGTTACAACGCTCAACGCAAAGTTGACTTTGAATTTTAATATCATTCTTAAATACTGCAAAAAAAATGATATTATAATTCAAAGTGAAAAAAATTAATCATCCTAAAATTGGATTTGTATAAATTGAACACAATTATTATTATTTTGGTACCATTGACATTATTTGTTCAGCAAACAGCTGATAATAGAATGTAAATCAAGGGCCAAGTTTATTCAAATAATTACTGACTGTAACTGTCTTTAACGAAAGGGAACAGTCTTGCCTCAGAATATTCAATTTGTTTTATTTTTATGAACTTTTATTTGCTTACTAGACGCCCAGCTACTTATTGGCGTAAGGTGTAATTATAAAATAAAACTTTGTCTTAAAATAATGATGGCCACACACTACCTACCTAAACCCCTTTAAACTTTATTTGACCAGTCCATGTATAGCATAGCTTCGACGGAAATAAATGTTTTGAATTTGACTTTTCGGTGAGCGGCTTCTTTCAAATTCCATTGTCCGCTCCATCAATTGGTTACAATGTATCAAATAAGCGCAAAACTTGAAATCAATGAATCTTTCTTTAATCGCGAATGCTGCGAAAACTATTGAATATATAACAAAGTGATGTATTACAACTTTGTAGAACTTATCATTATCTACAAAAAACGTCTTAACATTATATCTCTAACTATTATAGTTTTGTGACAATAAGCGGGGTTAAGATCACGAGCCGCGGGGTGGCTTTAAACACGTGCTTTAACGGTGAAGGCAAACATCGTGAGGAAACCGGTATGTTCTGAGAACTTTAAAAGAGTTAGAAGGACATGTGACATTCACCAACCCGCACTTGGCCAGCGTGGTGAATTAAGGCCTAATCTCTCTCGTCAAGAGAGAAGTCCCTGTGTCCCAATAGTGGGAACGTTAATAGGGTGATGATGGTGGCTTTAGGTGCGTATCTAAAGTCCTCGCTATCAATGCCTCTAATCATTCGCTTTACCGGATGAGACTGTTCAAATCGACGCCAGCTATCCTGAGGGAAACTTCGGACGGAACCAGCTACTAGATGGTTCGATTAGTCTTTCGCCTGCCTTAATACAATTTTAGGCCATTGGCATTACTCTGTCCTCAAAACACATTAGGAAATGATTCCAGTAGGTTAGAAAACTAAACAATTCCAAACAAATATAGCTGGAATGCTTGATAAAAAGTAAACGATATATTGCGTATTTTCTCAACGTTGGATCTAATAACCGTCGTAAATGTGAATATGTTGGCCCAGTTGAATGGCTTGTAAAAAATGTCGTATAAAAAATTATACAAGTTATATAAAGTAAGTCATAGTTGAACAAATAATTTGTCTTCAGCATTGCAAAATGGGCCTTACTCAGCATAAGCGGGAAGTACCTGTAGGTGTTGTAATAATAAACAATAGGTTTTGTACCATACATTATTTTTTGACAAATGGGCCTCCAAATCGAAATGTTGTAGAACAAAATATGTTCGCCTAGCATTTTCTTAATTTGTCTCTGAATTTCTGATTTATGATTTTGTGGTAACCTAAAGGGCTTAATATAGGATGGAACGACACCATCTTTAATCTGTATCGATTGTTCATATAAGTTTGTAACTCAACTCCTAATTTGTCCCCTTCAATAAAGAAAACGTCTGGGGATAACTGATGACTAACTCAGTTGAAATGTTGACGGTGATGTATTTCTGTTTGCCGCAGACACTAAAAATAAATTATAAATAAATAACAAGGCTTTACACTGCTTGCTTTTTAAAACGGAACAATAAAAAGTTAATTAGTTAAAGATTTAAAAATTGATAGAAATAACTAGCTGGATTGTTTAATATAAATTTCAGTAAATACAAGTTTATGATATTCGGCATTCAAAGGCGATGCGTAAATATTATTTATTTGAATTTAATATGTTAAAAAAAATATCGTTAGAACAGTAACGAATTTATTATTGATTAATCTAGGAAATAAATTATTTTGTACCTTGTATCATAGCATAGGTTTCTTGTTGAAGCGGCCTAAAGCAAACTTTATTTTATTAATTAAGAAAAGGACACCCAATGGAAGAAAATACAAAACATAATCATAACAAGTTCTAAAACAATGTGTTCTTATAATAACAGAGTATCACAGCATGTAGCTAAATATCTTATCTAGTAACAATTACACAGGGTGATAATTGTCTATTCGTTAACATTGCCTCCTCCCCACCTCCACCTCGCTGTAATACCTGCAGTGGTGCCGCCGGCGCGCGAGCCAGAAGTGGTGGTGGCAGTGCTGGCAGCGCGGCGCGGCGCTGTCGGGCAGCCACACCACGCCGCGCGCCTCCTCCCCACCTCCACCTCGCTGTAATACCTGCAGTGCACGTAGGACAGATCGCTAAGATACTAGGTAGGTTACTTTGAAGCTAACTTTAAAGCCATCAACATCGTCATTATCATTTCAGCCGTAACTCGTCCACAGATAGACCTATCCAATAGAGAAAAAAAAACTTAATTTTGAAACAAATTTCTAATCCAACGTGAGTATCTAATAAATGTGACAAAAGCAACTGAGTAGGTAGGTCTAATCATATTTCTGTAAATAATCTGAATACACTAGGACTCACTAGGTACTATTTAACTTAGCTGAGCAGAGTTTTGTTAATTATGATATAATAACGAATAGAAAAAAGGGTAAATGAACGCATCTGCTAAAATGATAAGAGAAACAAACATAATATCTGTAATTATTCGGATTATTTATATTACTTCAACAAAGCGAAGGTAAATACCATTTATTATGAAAGAATCACGCACGAACTCTTTTCTTAGGCGTTCCCTCTCATCCGTAATCAAAGAGATGCTGTCGGATCATGGAGATTATTCGCACATTTAACAAGATCAGTGACTTATATGTAGGTACTTACTTTGTTTTGAAGGAAACTTCACTTTGTCGAACAAAGGTAGCTCCTAAAGTGGGAAGTTAAATATAATTCATTGGAATAATCGCAATTTCGTAAAAGCTGACTGAGTTTATATTTGTGTGAAAATTACAATACAGTCTAATAAACCCACTCGCTGTTCAAATATTTCATATTCATATATATTTATTGAGAAGAACGAGGGTCACCGACATAGCCAAACGGATTAGCTCTTTGAAGTGGCAGTGGGCAGGCCACATAGCACGTAGAACAGATGGCCGTTGGGGCCGAAAAGTTCAACGAAAATATTATGGCATCTTTCAGATAGTTACGTAGTCTATTGTTCAATACATTGTACAGCATTCATTAAAAGAACTTGATTTTGTCCAACGACAGCTAATTAACAATTTATTTAAACAGGTGTGTCCCAGCAGTGGGACCGTAAATAGTGCTCATTGAGCATGAGCTTACAATTATTTATAAAAGACAACATTTTTTGAAAAAATAAATCTTAAATCTTTATTTAATCGCGAAGGCTGCGAAAACTATTGAATATATAACAAAGTGATGTATTACAACTTTGTAGAACTTATCATTATCTACAAAAAGCGTCGTTACATCACACAAAATCGCATGGTGTGGAAATAAGAAATACTCATACGACTAGAAGACAAGATAATGATGCTAATTCAATTCACCTATTTGTGTATGTAATTTGAGTGATATTGTACGGACTAACGTCAGAGGGTCATTACGAAACACGAAAAAATCGCTTACCTTATACAAACTCTGCTTAAGATAGTACTAGCTGGCTCGTTCCGGCTTTACTCGTATGCGATAAGTTGTGAGACATGATATTTGCCGATAAGGTCGTCTTGTTTCCGGTAATGCGCTAAGATGTATGTAGTGGGGCTTACTTGCTTAGTCACTATATAGGGCCCGTCTTGCTTGGGCATAAATTTGGTGGTCACGCCTTTGCTTGCGTTACTCAATACGTGGGTTTTAAGCAGAACTAGATCACCCACAGAGATCTTGTCATCTCGTCGCGTAACGTCTTTATCAGCTTTCCTGATATCTTGCTGTCGCTCTATAGTTTCTTTGCTTTCTGCAATTAAAAAAATTTTTTTTTTTAAATAAATAGTATCCTATGTTACTTCTAATACCTTCAAGAGTATATGTGCAAAGTTTCATGATGATCGGTTAAGTTAGCTTTATGTATATTTTATCCATTGGGTTTTTACCCGGAACTTATGATTCAGGCCTTTACAGTTATTCCTTATCGGCCAAAAGCGATATTTCCCTAACTACCTGACTTTCATCGTAGAATACAACATATATTGGATACACCTTATAGTTGTTGAAAGCCTTATAACCTTAGAGTATATAACCATCCTCGATAAATTGGTTGTTCGAGTATAGAACTGAAATAACTGTTCTTTACTTTTTTAATTTGTTTAATTCATCAGCGGAAACGATAATTTTTTAGTAAATGAAGATGTAGGTACGATGATTCATATTATTATTCAAGTTTATATAATTATAATAAAGAAAATAAATACATTTTTGGTTTTGAAATAGGTTTAGTACTTTTTATGTGATAAATAGTTTTAACGGAAAAAACACGGTTTTAATTCGATTGAGCTAAGCATAGAGGAACATTATTCAAGTGTTTAAAAAAAACATATTATTATGTGACAAAGACATGATCGCCGTGAAGCCGTGTTGGCAAAGTGGGAGGTATTATAATTGTCAATAAACAAACAATCGAAAAAGTAAAATTGTATTATTGAGTAACTGCTGACCGGCGCCGGCGCCGGCGCGGTGCTTCCAATGCTAATTTGTTAATAGTAACAAAATATAGTTTTTAATTTTTATGAAGAAGAATGTATAATTACATATTTGATAATTTCGTTTCTTAGTAGGTAGGTACCTAATTATCTACCTTATAGACAAGAATATTGTACCTAACTTCAATAAGATTGTTTTCGTTTACAATTTATATGATGAAGATTATATTATATTAAAAAGAATAATAGTTTTATTAATAATCTGCCGGTATTGTTCATTACAGTTTTCTCAAATCTGGCCAGACTATTACGGCTGATGTCTATTGTCAGCAATTGCAAACCATGATGGAAAAGCTAGCGGCTAAACGATGATGACAGTCATTTAAATTATTCAATCACTTGAAACAACATTATTGCTTTTCAAACACGTTTTATTGCTTTTCAGGAAGTGTAATTCCAAGTAAAATTTAATCCCGGAGCACAAATTCATATTTCCTCTTATGAAGCTCTAAACCTTATGTTGTTATTTTATATTGTTTTAAACAAGTACAAGTGCTTAGTTTATGGTTAGGTAATGCTGTGTGATTAGTCCGGAATTATATATTTATTGTCATCATCATCATCGTCATAATTTCACAAAATATTTTAAAATTATGTAATGCTCTGATTAAATAACGAATATAACAATTAACTTTGACTTGGATGAGTTTAGGAGACATTAAGTTGATAAAGAGGTTATGTTTTTGTCGACCTTACTTGGACTGAACTTTGTAGGAAAACTAGTGGTAGAAATTAATTTGTTTGTTTAAGAGTCGAGGGAAATTTCCAGGTAAAATTAACCGATGAATGTTTGCGCAACGTTGCTTATTGCTTATTTTGTGGCGATCACAATAGGCCTTTCAGGCCGCAGTGACACAATAGGCATATTAAACAAATAAAAAAAAAAAAAAAAAGTTGCTTAACCTTGTTAGCGTTTAAGATTGGCTTACCTGTCGTTTTTTTCCGTTGGTTTGAAAACACAACGATCCTACAGAAGTTTCACTTCAAAAAATTGGAGATAAAATTGTTTTTAACTAAAATGCGGACTAGTTAAAATGTTTTAGTGATCTCCCTACCATGTTTGTAATTATTTTCCAGCGTCTACAAAGACAAAGATTGATGCCGTAAGTTAACCATTTTCTCCTATAATTGACAAAGTTTGATGACTAAAGTAAAGCAAATACGATGACTCTGTTTGCTAAGAATACGAACTCAATCTGCTATAATTCTCACAATATTCAAGCGTGACAGCGAAATAATTGTTTTTAAATAAAAATTATATGATATTATTACGAAATAAAGCATGCAAACACATCAGAAAGCAAGACAAATATTTTATTTGTATATGAAAAAAACTATCTACTCGTAAGTTTGTGATGCGAAAATAATTATTTGAGACTATAATTCTCTGAGTTTTATTTTTAATATTTCACAATAACACCATTAATATTTATTATGCCAGAGAAGTGTTATTTGGTCAAATATATAGAGAAATCAATAGAAAATGGTTAAATTCGGCAAAAACAAACTAAAGGCTCTCAACAAACTAGCCAAAAAACAAAACGCAGCGCCCAGTATACAAACCAATAAAGTGTTAAAGAAGAAATTGAACACTGACAAAAAGGAGTCACAGTGTATTCTAAATAGTACAGACACCGTAATTTGTATATCTTTATATATATAATTCTTCTGTGAGTGTGTATGTCACTGAACTTCTCTCAAACTACTGGACCGATTTTGATGAAATTTTTTGTGTGTGTTCAAGGGGATCTGGGAATGGTTTAGATTCACAATTTTGTCCGCTGGACAATGTTTTTTTAATTAATTTACAATTTATTAGTAGTTGTTGATTTTGGATATATGGAATATTTATTATAAACTTATGAACAATGAAGTTATACGCAGCTATTTTGGCAAAGATTTTTTTTATTTTGGAAACACGGTTTTGATTTTCATTGTCAAAAAAAGTCAAACATGGCCATGTTTTTAACAAGCAGAACATCCAAACAATTGACCCCACGGCTGAAACGAGCCTGCTACTACTTCCGCCTAATAATGATTGTGGTGTTGAAGTGGGCAGATTGTAGGTCGGGATATACTTCTATGTTTATATATTGATATACTTACCAACTGTCTTTATGGCATTCTTCATGGCCCAAGTGGGCAAATTATATTATTCATATCTTTCTTGACTACTAATCTATGACTCTTATGAAATCTTAGCTTCTGAATTTTTGATATTTTTAAGGGTTCCGTAGCCAAATGTCAAATACGGAAGACTTATAATTTATATATTCAGCTATTTTTAATCAATCACGTTCACTGAGAAAATATTATTTTAACAAAGGACCTTTTTGGCTCGGTTACAATCATATCGGTCATTTTTAAGTAAGACTTATCTAAAAATTTATAAGCGAACTTGGCATAGAGTAGACTTGTGTACATTGTTATATTTTCTCGGCTGATAACAAATAAGACATTAGTAATTTTCAATTAACTTAATTTGAAAATTATAACACTTTCAAACTTGATTCAAAACTACCAAGAGAATTAATTTAAATTTAATAAGCATACTGTTGTTTTTAAACAAGTATTTAAATTGTTTATTTTTACACACCATCTGATTTATTTATACACGAGTTGAAATTATTTAACTTGAGTCAAGCTACTTATTTCCGTTTAAATAAGTAAATTTAATCGTTTGGTCCTAGCAAATGACCATGGTCAATAGCAACCGGCTAGTGTCATTTATATATAATCGAGTAGTCCCGGCTGTTCTCTACCGATTTACTCGGTAGAAAACACCCGAGACAATTGCTTAAAAATAACTGTGCGCTCAGTTACAAATACAAAGATGATTGGTTTCGTTCGGCTCATCACATCACTCTTCCGTCGACTCGCGCCCGGGACGTATGGCGTTGCGTGATAAATGTGGCAGTAAAGTAATATTCGTCTACTACCACATGGGTCACTCCGTACCTGTGTGAAATATTACTGTGATATTTTAAAGTGCAGTGCAGTTTCAAATACGTTGCAAACTAGGTACGGAAAATTATGGATGAGGAGGTCCGAAATTTATTGACTGCTTGGAATCTCGAGTCTTACATCGAAGTGTTTTAAAGGTCAGTACAACTTTCATTGTTTTCTTGTCATAGCCTGCATGATAAGTTTGGTTACATAGATCAAAGAATTAACTTCCTTTCTGTGTTGTTGCTCGTACTTTCTTTATTATGTACTTACTGGCGGCTCCACACTCTTGGAAAACAAACGGCATAAGAGCGAACATAGCCATAACTGCTGAACGGATCATGCTTCATATTTTGAGTACAGGTACGCCTTGATTAAGTTATAGGCTACTTTTTATTCCATTAATCAGTTCCCATGTGATATAAATAACTGTTAAATGTTTCCGACTGGTATTGGTATCGTTGTGGCTATAGATTGTTTAAATTAATGCATGTACACTTTTATTGCATTTAAGTGCAATAAAAGTGTACATACATAACAAAATAAAACCTTATACCTAAATTTAAAACATGATCAGTACAATAGATGACCTTATCGCTGTTGGTGTAATGTTAGTGGAGCAGAAACAGTTAAATCAAAGTGTTTGTTTAGTAGTTTAAGTAAAAGCACCTCACAGTTATATTGAAGTTATTTTCAGACTAAGATTATGATTTTGTTTTCAGCTGGAAAAGGAGTTTGAAGCTATGATATGCTGGCACATATACAGCCATTTGTAAGAGCTTTCCTCCTCTAAAAGAAAAAAAAAATAAACTGGCCAAGAAGAAAAATAGCAGTCACAACAAGGACACAACTTCTCCGTTTGCAAGATTGTAAGTAAAATCCCTTTAAAATCTTGAAATCGTTGCCTGTCCGTCTGTTTGTAACAACTCTGCAGTGCTAAGAAATGCTTTTTGTTTCAGCACCAGAAGAGAGCTCCAACATTGCCTGCATGCTGTTGATCCCGACACTTCTGGCTATATCAAGTGTGCGTCTGAAAACGGCCCGAAAAAAGTGTACCTACTACGGCGAGACTACCTACTTTTTATTTAATTAATTCGCTGTAGGTATATTTCTTAGGGAGTTATTCAGTTTCACGGGTACAACAACCTCAAGTGTACTATAGGTTAATTTTTACGCCTTATACTACATAATATTCATGTACCCCGGTGATCATTGATTTTGTTAAAGTTAAAACCAATGCCTAGTTTAATCCTTAACCTGTCCAAAATTGTCTCCACCTTATTTGAACCTTGTGCATAAGATTTGTTTTCATAACTATAGTAGATTTGTATAATTTTGAATACATTGTAATATTATATGAAACTGCTCAATAATAAATCAGTATTAATTAAATAGTTTTTTGATTTGTATTGTAATAAATTTCCAAAGAACCCCACGATCTTTTACAGCAATTCTATTCGGTAACTATAGCCACTTTATAGCAATGCTTTCAGCAACTTTAAATTCTAAACTAATTCAGTAGGTAAGTAAGTATTATTTATTAAATAGTTACAGCAATGTTATTCAGTTCACGTAAACAATTCATTCGTTACATAGACATAAAAAAAATATTAATTACTTATTAGTAAAATATCTGAAAGTACTTGTTTAGGTACTTTTATTATTTTATTAATATCTAATTAAATAATTTTTATTCATAATACAGTAAGAATGTATATCTATCTATGAAACAATTGAATTATTTACGAGTACTGAATAACATTGCTGTAACTACCCAATAAACTAGCTGTATTTACCGAGTGACATTGCAGCAGCTACCGAGTGAACGGTTTTAGTTACCCAATAAATTGGCTGAGACAACCGAGTAACATTGCAGCAGCTACCGAGTGAACCGGTTGCAGTTACCCAATAAATTGGCTGAGACAACCGAGTAACATTGCAGCAGCTACCGAGTAAACCGGTTGTAGTAACCCAATAAATTATCTGAGACAACTGAGTAACATTGCAGCAGCTACTGAGTGAACCGGTTGTAGTTACCCAATAAATTGGCTGAGACAACCGAGTAACATTGCAGCAGCTACCGAGTAAACCGGTTTTAGTTACCCAATAAATTGGCTAAAACAACCGAGTAACATTGCAGCAGCTACCGAGTGAACCGGTTGTAGTTACCCAACTTTACTCTGTTGTTACTAATGTAGGCAACTGTATTATTATTACAGAAATATTTTTAACCAACCTTAACGGTTAATATTTAACAAGCAATAATAACAAAGTTGACGTATTTGTTTTTAAGCTATCAACTTTGCAGGTGCTATATTGACAAACATGCTGGGTTATTTTCAACAGTATTTCGTTTATTTTTAACCGACACGTTTTTTCAGTGTTGTTAGTTGAGATTGCTCATTTAACAGAAAACGTCTATGTATGCATGCATTTACTAGTTCATTCTAATTCAGTGGGTTTAAAAAATAAATTATGTCAATGCCAAATAAAAAAACTGTTATTAAATAAAGCGTGAAGAGGTTACAAAAAACTAACATAAGAATTTAAATATTAGTTGGTTGGGATTTCCCACATAAAAAAGAAACAAATATTTCTCTTGATTTTGATCGGATCGATTGATTTAATAAATAAATAAATATTTCTGGACAATACATACAACAACCTCTAGCCCCGTGGTAAACTCTAAGCTTGTGTTACGGGTACTAGACATCTGATATACTTAATAATAAAGATTTTGATGAGAAATAAAAAGAAATTGCGTTAAAGACTTATTCTTTTATGAATTTTATTTATTTGTTATGTTAGGATCGCTACGTAAGTGTTAAATAATAAAATGTATTGTAATTATTTTTTCTGTGATTGTGTTGCGTTTCATTTCTTCGCTTCATAATAAAGATGTGATGTTGTATTTTATTTCCGTCCGGTAAGGTAAGGTAATGTTTAAAAAAAAATTTACTCGTGATATGTTTTGAATGGAATGTCAGAATCTAATACATAATTCAAAAAGTTATATAAAGGTTTTAAATCAATCTTACATAATAATTGGAATCTCATAATTTCGTAATATTTACGTAAGTAGACTCCTTTTTCAAAATTAATAGTGGAACTAGCGTTAGTTTTGGGAGTGAAATACTTTTGTACTATAATAACTCCATTTAACACCGCAGATTTCGGAGATCTTAATAATAGCCCTTGCAGTGAATAAATAAAGTTTGCGGATGCAAGGGCAAGTGTTATTATTGTGTATAATCAAATCCTTGCGAAAATTAAGTAAATATAATGCATGCATGGTGATTTAAAATTAATTCGACACATGACATTATGTAAGTATATGGTCATTTTGCGTCTAGTCCCAAGGTAACAGATGATCAATCTTCCAGTAAAATTGGTCAATGGTTGAAATATAGTCAACAGACAACCTCTCAGTGACTAACTGACCAAGATTCTTCTATATTTTATTCAATGACTAGTTTATTCGGAGAAGACTTTAAAGCTACTCAAAGGGCATTTATTATTTTCATTCAAATGCATTTTAATTTTTTATCATATCTAGCTATTAGTTCTATAAAAGTTCATTTGACATGTTGTACAACTCTTCATAATTGGCACAATATTTCAGGCTTGTTTGTTTCTTTTCCCAAGAATTTTCATAAGGTTCTTTGACATGAAATAGGGTTTCTCAGGTGAACCATCATTTCTTTCGCAGTCTTCCACTGAAAGTAAGAACATAAATCTTCGATTGCTTTATCGTTAATATTCGTATTAATAAAAATAGAAATACCTACTTAACTATTTAATGTAGAATTTGAAACCAAGATAGATTAGCTCATTTCTCAAATTGTAACGAATTAAAGACTTTTGACACTGCGCATACAGCAGCACTCTTTCGCATTCAACAATGGTGAAATTAGGTATTGTAAAACAGGTTTAGTTTGTAGAAGTTGTGATTTTGAGTAAAAAGTAACGCTAAAATATGTATAATAAAAAATATCTTTGTTTGTATGTATATTATATTAAGTATATCAGATGTCTAGTACCCGTAACACAAGCTAAGAGCTTACCACGGGGCTAGATGTTGTTGTGTGGATTGTCCGGAAATATTTATTTATTTATTTATTTATCCATAAATGAAAGCTACTCGTTCATAACGAAAGAAAGACGAATATTTATTATTCCGAAAAAGTTTACAATTAATATCATATATAAAAACAATAACTCATCATCATCATCATCCTGCCCGTGTCTCACACCATGTGGGGTCTGGCCGGATGTACCCAACATTCTTACAAAAAAAATGAATGATGAATTATTATTATTATATTATATCCCACATCACTTTGTTATATATTCAATAGTTTACGCAGCATTCGCGATTTAAGAAAGTTTTTAGATTTTATTTTGCGTTCCATTGGTTCGTGTAAAAAATGTAGCTAATGTGTTGTGGGTTGCTAAAAATGCTAATCGTAATTCGGGAGATAGGTGACCTAATTAATTAATTAATAATATGTAAGTATAATTTTGTGTCAAAATAAATAAGTGTTAAATGTAATTAATGCATTAAAATTGTTCGCACATCTTTTGTGACATCTTTGACAAGGAGTGTGTATGCAAGACTTATTTAAAGCTAGATAGATAGATAGTGTCTGCATAATACATACAACCAAGTATGTTTGTAATATGACGTATATAGTAGGTAGGTACCTAATAAATATATGATGGGAATGGGTACAATATGTCTGAAAAGAAAAAACGTAATGCGTGGACACAAAGCGACTTAGAAGCAGCTGTCACTGCTGTTCGAACAGGCTCGTTATCTTCATACATGCGTCTGAATTATATAAAATTCCGCGATGGACAAGTAATCTTTACAATATTTTTTCATATTGGTTTTAACTAAAGTTTTAACTCGCATTTACTTTTTTTTTCATTATTTGGAAAGACATTTTCTCTGCTAACCGCAAAATTGAATAATAGAACAATATTATAATTTGACTGATCTCTCTCTATCTATATAATAGCGCAGATATACCTTCTATATTATAAGTAGATATAATGCCGCGTGAGAAAGGTCTCAGCTCCTTCAAAAGGCTTCGCCATAAGATATTAAATACCAAACTTATAATGCGTTATGGGTGGTCTTATTGCTTAAGCAATTTCTACCAGATAACCTTTGTAAGGAGATAATATAAAAAACAATTACTAAATAAAAAAAAAATCTTATTATTTACTCTCTTATTATTATTATTTACTTTCTTATTATTTTTATTTTAAACTCTCATTTCAACTATAACGGTTAAATTTCCTACCCTGATGGTGACTTCTCAAAAACCATCATGTATATTTAAAAAATAGTTACCGTGGGTTCATAAACTTAAGTAAGCTTAGGCATTGTAATAACCAGAGACAACTACCACGCACTTTATCGAAAACAACCAATCATATGTTATATAAACACGGCATTTTCGGATTGAAATAAACATCATTCCAAAGGATTTAATTAGAGCATCGCTGTGTGGCGGCGGATTACGTCTGTTACTGCAAATTTGGAACTATGTATTATTAAATAATTAGATAAGTTTAGATAAGCACACTATTGCATTAGGTAAAGCCTGTAAAAATAGTTGTAAGTTTTGGAAATAAATAAATAAGTAATTACCCATCAGTCAATCATCATTAGATTACGTTTATATCGTAATTTATTAAAGCATGCTGTTGAACCCGCGCAATTAAGCGATTATAGTCCACAGTTTAATTAATGAGATATTTCCATGCGATGTCCATGCTGATGCAAGCTTTTTATTTTTTACATAGTCACGGGCCAAGAAAAATAAGTGATTTGCTTTGCTAGTGAGTTGTTCAGATATGTAAATAGGCCGATCGATGTTTAAATGAGCATTATAAATTATAGCTGTTTTATTTGGATTTCGCGTATGTATTCCTAGCGAATATATTTGTACAGTTAGAACGAACTACTCGCCTAGTACGAGTGATCGAATGACATTTAATATGCAGGGCATAAAACAAACTTACTTTCACTTCTATAATAATTAACTACTATACATCATTGAATACCATAAATATGTATAATCCAGAATAAATAAAAATATCTTTTTATTACATAATAAGTAGAAGAAAATTATGAATATAATTAAGTAGCTACCCTTTATTAATATTGTAATGTTTATTGTTTTAACATTTATTCCCATTTATTAACCGTAAAGTTTACACGTACTGTGCCTAAATAAGCGTTATATATTATTTTTAAACTTGATTTTAATAAAACATATGACACCCCTCTTTTTTGTCGGGGGTTAAAAATGAATCGCAAAATGTGTTGCTAAGCACATAACTCAACAACGCCTATACCAATTTAGCCAATTTATTTTTTTAAATGTTCGTTGGAGTTTAAGGATGGTTTTTACGGCGAGAAAAATTCCATATAAAACATTTAAAAGTTTCCTTACCATATTTCCATTCTCAATAATTATGGTACCTTTTCCCAAACATTCGAGTTTGTCATCATTGGCAATGTTTACATAATTTTTACATTTAACAAAAATGATTAATAAACAAGGCAATTTTTCACCACATTATAATAACTAACTAGTATAATATACCTTGTAGTTAATAGCCCGTGTCGATGTTAGTTCTTGTTCGATGAATAAGCTCATTGTTTCATTTTACTCGCACCTACCTACACCAAATAAACTACCTATCGCTTCGGCTGATCAGTATAAAATTAGTCATTCAATCAATCAAATGTTTTACAAACTTGTCAAAAACTTAACTCGACATGCAGACAGACAGACGACGAAAGCTCAGTAATAGGGACGCGTTTTACCCTTTGGACGGAACCCTTAAGGCGCCTGTATGGGCCAACGGCCTTGAGGATTCGGGCGGAGTCAAAATTATTCCCCGCGCAACCGCATACTCCCCGCTACATTTTTACGACGCAGAGCGCGGCCTGCGCTCTCGGCAAGCGGTCACGCGTGCCGGCTCCTCGCGAGTCGCGACGCCGTAAATAAGGACTTTCCAACTACATCATTATTACGCTAAAACTATTCTACCTAGAGATTTATGCGTTTGTGCTTATGTTATTTTCTTTTTAAATTTTTTGAAATTTAAAATGTATTGTTAAAATTAATTATATATTATTATTAGATATTAATGAACCTTAATTTTTAAACTATTTTAGTGTATTTTCTTGTTGGTGGTTCTAATATAACAAATAAATAATAAGTATGTTTTTTTAACTAGGTTTTCTTTACTTACTAAGTACCAACCTAATAATAAGATCCTAAGCCAATCCTGCCAGGGTAGGTTTGTTACCTATACAATGTGTATTTTCGAAGCTTGATCAAACGCAATTTGCGGATACATGACAAAAATTAATCGATAAATATCAGATTTTTTTTTATGTAAATTATTAAAAAAAGTCGATTTAATATTTTTTTATGAGAACTAGGTACTTCATCTGGTGTTTTCTTCGTTTCTGTTTGAGTAAACGGTGTATTTTATTCAAAGTAGGCTCATTAAAAAGCTAGATAGTTTACCTAGCTATGAAAATTAAAAGAAAATACAATTTCGGTACAAAAGCCTATTAAAACTTTTTTTTTGTAGAAATTTAACAAAAAAAAATAGATATTTATTTTATTTTTAATCTGTAACTTTTACACTGGATTATTGAAGTATACTTTTTTGCATGTCATATTAAACTTCATAATTTATACTACAAATCTCTTCTAAAAAGTAAGGGTTTTAATTTTATGAATAATGTCTGGTTTTTGCTTGAAGGCCAATCGTCTGATAGAATCTAGGTAGTATCTGCAATATTCATAATGTCATAGGATTAGAAAATCGGGCTTAAAGACGAGTACAATTTCAGATTTTTGGTCAGTCACTAAGTTTTCGTGGTATTTTGCTTTTCCTTTTAAGTTTCAGGTAGAGAGTATAAAATTATTTGAAATACTACGCGACTGACACTGTTGGTATCCATAGATACTCTAAGGTTGGTGGGTAGCCCACGTACCAAAAAGGTTAATTAAACTCTTTTTGCTGTCATGTTATTAGCCATTCGAATTAGGTACTTTCTGCCTTGTACAGAGATCAACAGACAGCAAATTATGTAATGAAACAAGGCAAGATAAGATGAAACGGAACGAAGCCTTTGCCCAAAAGTGGGATATTAACGGTGGATAATGATAAGATTAAGTAATACAACACTTTAAGTTATTACTATCAATTAATTTATTGATTGTTCAAAATGCCAACCATTTTCCTCAATGCATATCGTTGCAAGTAAACCCACGTTCAGTTCACAAGTTCTTTTTAGTACATCGCGATCGTTTCTTATTTGATTCGCTGGCGTGATTCATGGTGACGCTCCAGCTCACTTCACCACAATCGTGCGTGATCATTTTAATGCAACTTAAGATACATAATTTGTTGTCTGTTGATATTTGGCACTACAAGGCAGAAAGTACCTAATTAAAATGGCCAATAACATGACAACGAAAAAAGGTAGACCCATACTCTTTGTAGAATTTGTAGAATAATAATAATATAACTCTTTATTACAAACCAAGATAAAACAATACAAAAATGGACTTGCAAAATACAAAATGCATAATGGGCGGCCTTATTGCTTAAAGCAATTTCTTCCAGACAACCTTTGAAAAATATTATGAAGTTTAATAAATAATGCAAAAAAGTTTAAAAATTATAGATGAACAACAAAATAAAAAAAAATTTTTTTGGTAAATTTCTACAAAAAAAAAATTTGCGGGCTCTTGTACCAAAATTGTATTTTGTTTTGAATTTTCTTAATTAGGTAAACTATCTAGCTTAGAGTGTTAGATATGTGTGTTGATGGATATGTGGGAAGAGGTAGGTCAAAGAAAATATTGATGGACTGTTTGAAGGATAGCATGCGTAAGAACAAAAATGACTGACAAAAATGTTTCTAAGATAATGACTTTTTAAATTGTACAATAATTAGTTTTATGACTTTGAATTTTTGCTTACTATGATGATTACTGATGTTATAAATGTTTAATGAAATTAATTTAAAGTTAATAATTATAAAAATTTATTTAGTACTGTATTTTGTTAGATTTTTATTATTTTAGTTTATTCAATAATGTAATGCCAATTTTATAATTGCATGCCTGGACAGGTAAAATACATTGATCCATGTAAAATTTAAGCCATAACAACTCTGTAACATGTATTTACGCAATAAATTAATTTTGAACTTTGAAGGAAGGAATGAGTGTTGAGATGACGAGTGACAGAGGAAAATGGAAGGAAAAAAGATGTTGCGTCGACTTAACGTAATATGGGATAAGGGCTGATGATGATGATGATGTAAACTATCTAGCTTTCAAAAGAGCCTACTTTGAATAAAATACACCATTTACTCAAACAGAAACGAATAAAAAACCATACGAAGTAGTTTTCATAAAAAAAAATATTGGCTTTTTGAAGTGAAACTTCTATAGAATCGTAGTGATTTCAAACCGGATGCAAAAAGATGAAACGGAAATGGCAAGAGACACAAATACAATGCTTTATTTCTTTGCGCGATACTTCGTAGTTACTACGAAGTATCGCGCAAAGAGGTATTGCTGTATTTTATTTATATTATATTTTGTAACATACTGTAAGTAATACGCTTTATTGAAGTAATATAAATAATCCGAATAATTACAGATATATGTTTGTTTCTCTTATCATTTTAGCAGATGCGTTTTTTATCCTTTTTTTCTATTCGATATTATATCATAATAATAGTTCGTAAGTAGTAGACTCCAATCGTGCGTCGTAGCTGACACACACACACTTTTTTTTATTCTTCTTATTCTTTCGTCGATTTACTGAAGTTTCACTTCTATCGTGTGTGAATCGCACACACACCTTTTTTTTTTAAATAGCCAACATATAATTTTTTTTATCCTATATTTATCCATAAATTTATGTCGTGTATCCGCATTTAGTTTGATCAAGGTTCAAAAATACACATTGTATATACTTTGTTTGTATCATCTACCTAGTAATAATAATAAAACTCTTTATTACACACCATATCACAATACAAAAAGGGACTTAAAGCTAAATACAAAAATGCGTAATGGGCGGCCTTATTGCTTAGAGCAATTTCTTCCAGACAACCTTAGGATGGAGATGATAATGCACAGCAAATAACTGGACGGTGCGGTGACATAAAATATATATAACAATTAATTCATTATTTAATTTTTAATTATATTTATACTAGTCTGTGCTAGTTATAAATAAATAATATTTCCAGACAATTCACGCAACAACATTTTAGTCCCGTGGTAAGCTCTAAGCTTGTGTTACGGGTAGGTACTAGATATTTGATATACCTAATATAATATACATACATTTAAAGATATTTTTTATTATACATATTAAATACCCAGACCAAGGAGAAAAGTGCTTGCAGAACATACAAACACTTTTACCCTCGGCGGGAATCGAACCCGCTACCTTTTGCTCTGCAAGCGGACATTCGCACACCGCGCCTACGAGGCACTCAGAGTCAGAGTTAGTTAACTAGGTAACCCTTATAAAAAAAAACAACTTTTTCATAAGTGTTTTTTTTTGTTTATAAATATTAATAGGTAGGTACTTATTATATTAGCTTGGTACTTAATTCACTAGTTGGTAGGTAGTAAGTATAATCATTACTTATTTATTACTAACTTTTATTCCTGCTAATTGCTTACTGAACTTGTCCAACGAATATACAAAAGTCCGAGCTCAAATACCTATTTCTAAAATATAAAACTAAACATCAGCGTCCATGCGCAAATAATAATCGTTATACGGTTACATCGAAAAATGCATTTGGACCGATGACGAAGACGCGCGACACAACCTCCCCGTCCGATAGTCTGAGCCACACTGCCGCCCGTCGCCCCCGCACAGACCCGGTCGTTCCATTTCATACCGAAAACATAAAATAATTATTTGTAGTCGTATAAATCATTTGTTTTAATTTTCAAACGTACAGTTTGTGTGGAATACTTTGACAAATATTTAAGTTAAAGAAAAATACTCAAACTCAATACCGTTTAAAAGATATATCCAAATTTCGGATAAAAAATGCCTTACTTTGAATATTTTTTTTATTAAGTAATAATGAAGATACAATAATTTCAAACGTTCAAGTTGTAATTTAATATCTATTTTGCAACATATATTTTTTTTATACATATTTATTCACTCATAAAGTAGATATATCAATTTGAAAAAGTCGCGTTAGCCCATACAACCACCTTAAAGGCGTATAGTTGAACGTAATATTGAATAAATTTACAAATTCTTACCCAGCCGAAAATATGTCCATACTGACAATAAATTAAGTTTTACTCTTTTCTTTTATGATAAAACAATGTTTTAATGTTAAAACATTATATTTCACTAAATAACAATTGAATATAACAAATAAATATTAGATTATTTTAATATAAATAATCCGAATAATTACAGATTTATGTTTGTTTCTCTTATCATTTTAGCAGATGCGTTCATTTACCCTTTTTTTCTATTCGATATTTATCATAATTATCGTTATATGGACTTAAGCTAAAAGCATCTGTTAAATAAAAATTAAATACATTGTACGTGTGTGTGGTATATACCATTTTAACTTAAGTAAATCTTAAACCAAATATACAAGAAGTAATTGTTTTTAAGACGACCTATGTGGCTCGGTGAGCCGAGATCCACCTGAGGCGCAGGAGGTTGCGGGTTCGATTCCCACCGGGGAGAAATATTTATTTTATTTTATTTATATCAGTCACCTAACACCCATAGTACTAACTTTTTGAATGGGATTAGTTACCTGTTAACGAATAATTAACTACTAACTAAGCGACAAAATATTATCAAGCGACAATTTTTTTATTTCCGCACAAACTAACGGCCCAAGAAATACCTTAGCGTAATTTGCTTGTAACTTTATTAGCAATATTCATAAAAGACGAGAACTCTACATTGTGAATTAATTTGAGCTCATAGATTGTCGCTACTTTGAAACTGAGTTCACACGAGATCCCGATACGAGGCCGTCGGATACGGCCAAGCAAGATGTGCTGTGTGAATACAACATTCGGTTTTTCCAGATCCGATGAAAATAAGATTCGGCAAATATATTTTTCTGACTCATTTTTATATATTTTTTCTATATGAATCGATGAAAATAATGACGAATAGAGCTAGAAAATGATAATTCAATCAATATCAAAGACTTCTCTCTTGGCAAGAAGATGGGGTCTTAGTTCATCATCTGTCCTATTATCATATTATATCCAGATCATCTATGGCAGCCAGTCACAGGTGCCATCAAATTAAAAGAAGAAGAGCATTAAAATGATTACCGATATGACGACTTTGTTACTGGCCTATAAGAAGTAAACGATATACACTTGAAAGATTGTGTATAAAATTTTTGTATTATAATATTCTAATAGTTATGTTTATTTTATTGAAATTTTTAATATTTTCATATTAACGATCTTTCATAAACATAGTAGACAGAGAATCAGTAGAATCAAATCTTCCGTAGATTATTTCGTGATCTTAACCCCGCTAATTGTCACAAAACTATAATACTTAGAGATATAATGTTCGGACGTTTTTTGTAGATAATGATAAGTTCTACAAAGTTGTAATACATCACTTTGTTATATATTCAATAGTTTTCGCAGCATTCGCGATTAAAGAAAGATTTTGAAGGCATTTAAAACTTATTTTCTTAACATATCGCTCATTGAATGCAAAACAGCCACAAACCAGAAACCTCATTTTTTACAGGAGAGCCAAAACAAAATTTGAAAAATGTTTTTTTGAAAAAAAATACTGTTTTTATTATTAAATATAACGATGTTAATATATCATTGTTTTCTTTATTTTTTGCATGTTCTTTTTAAATAATGACCACTGTGATAGCACTGTTCCAACCTGATAAAAACAACAAAAGCCCTTTTTGCATTCAAAATTTGAACCAATGTTAGGGTAATTATCTCAAAAAATTTAACAAATATTAAAATGAAACAAGCTTTTTTAATGATTTATTAAAATAACTATATAAAAAACAACAAATAACTCGCAGTAAATCTAAAAGGATACAACCTATTCCAAATAGCATCACAAAACTAGACATGTTTTATCGTTTTATGTTAAAAACGCCAAATCCAATTTCACCTAATCATAACAATAATAGTCATAATAGTAATTTATTGATAATATACATTATAAGTCTCATCTAAAATTATATTAAAATAAATTTCTTAAATTAGTACAATTAAATACTTTTTACTATTTATTACTAGGCCCGCCCCGACTTCGTACGGGTTTTTATCCATTTTTTTTTCCCGGCAATTATTCGATTTTTCTCGCCGTTTAAAGCTTCCCTAGACCTCCACGAACATTTCAAGACTATGATAAGATAAATCCGTTCAGCCGTTCTCGAGTTTTAATCAGACTAACGAACAACAATTCATTTTTATTTATATAGATTAAATCACAAACTGTATCGCTAAAATCACAAAAGTAGTCTTTAAGTCACAGCCTGTATGGCTAAAATCACAAAAATAATAGATACGAGTATCTATGACAGTCTTAAATCACAAAATAACCTGAATAATATCTAAGATAGTTTTTTAGGCACATTTATAAATTTTGGTTAATCTAGCTAGACTTATTTCTTTTAAATGCAAGTCGTACTTTTCTTTCATAAGCGATTTATCATCTGCATTTAGGTGTGCTGTACAGTCTTCGTACTGGTCCTTTTTAGGTTGCCAAAAGGTCCTCCATTAATTTATAATATATTTTATGTGAAACATGTGACTTATTTTCTTCTTTGCACTTGTCAACTTACAAACGATGATGCAAAGACGCACTTGTCATTTTTCCCTCAATATATTCAGTTTCACGCTGGGTGGTTGACAATCAATACTAGGGGGCTGAGTGTCAATGCTAGGAGGCTGAATGTCAATGCTAGAGGGCTGGGTGTCAATACTAGGAGGCTGGGTGTCAATGATAGGAGGTTGGCTGTGAATAGTAAGGGGCTGGATCTTAATACTGGGTGATTGTGGTTGTTAAGTTTCTAAGATAGGTGGCTCAGGGTCAGAAGGCAGTTTTTCCCTGTTGCCCAACAACATCTGCCCTGGAAGGTCCCGTTTGGGGTGAGAAAAATTGGTAATTAATCCGTTTTTGTCTATGTGTATTCTCTGGTAGAAAATCAGGATCCTTTCCAATATCGTCCGAGGAAAAATCAGATAAACTAGATGCCGTAGAACAGTTCGTGTCACTGTCGTCAGAGTGGCTGTCTGATGACTCTGATTAGTCATTAGGTAGAACGATTTTAATAGGTTTTTTTCAAGTTCTTAAGCTCTCTTCATCATCAGTCGTTTAAACGTTGTAATTTCTTGATGAACTCTAGCTAGAATATCACATTCTTCAATTTGTTCAGAGTTGATAACGGGCCGGTTTTGTATGATTTCTTATTCTTCATTAGAATAGCTAACTTATATGCTCAAAATTAATTTTGCTCTGTTATACATTCTGATAATAATTATTATAGATTATTATTATGTACTTGCCAAACAATGCCCATCATAAATAACAATTTATGAGTAGGTAACAACGTAAGTTTAACAACAAGACAACAGTAACAACTTATAAAAATAAAGTGTTGCGAAGTTTCCGTGAAAACTAGCAATTTATTTATAATTAGTGATAAATTATTTTGAAAATTGAAAGCTTTGAACCTAGCTAACAAAATTCTGAGGTGCTAAATATTAACCAATAACTGTATGAACGTAAACTGTAACAAAAAAATGATATTTTAAACTACAAATTAATCCTCTAAAATTGACAAATTTGAAAACATGCAGTTTAGCTGTACACGAATCATTTTTACCTCTGTAATAATTCAATACAAAAAGTACACATTTGTAAATATGGCATCACTTTATTTCATTTTGGAATGCAAAATGTACAGATTTAAAAATATGGCAATTGATTTATTTCATATTGGAATGCAAAATGTACGTTTTCCAAAATATGGCTCTGTTACATTAAAAAAATCTGAATGTGCTTACTTGAAATTGGAATGCAAAACGGACGCATTTCAAAAAGTGGCCCCTTTGCACAGAATAATGAATTAAATGTATGGTGTTTTTTCGTATTGTGGCTGTTTTGTATTCAACTTACGTGCGTTCGCTCCCAGTTCTAGGTTGCAACTGACAAAATGGCGGTTTTGTTCTGAAGTTGGCGCGTAAGTCGGCCCAATACAAAAAGGGCGGTTGTTCAGTTTGGCATCGAAATGAGCGAAAATGACGGGTGTCTTCAGCAAAACATAAAATATTGCAGCTTAAGTACCTAATTTTGAAATAAAACCATTTTCAAAAAATTTTGATTTATGGCAGTTTTGCATTCAATGAGCGATATCATGAATGAATATATAAATGCAACAAGCAGTCTAACCATAAACATACAATCCTTAAAATCACACTTAAGATCAGATTAAGCTCCGTTTGTCTTCAGCCACTAGTCTTCTAGCAAACACGGCTTTTTGTTGGCTGGGACATGCGTGAGGCATTTCGCACTGTTTTTGCCTTGAGAAGCTCACTTCCCGTCATTAGGAGTTTGTGAACTGTTATCAGCCCCAGTGTTTGTATGTGTACTGCAGACACTTTTTCATTCGTTTTGGGTTTTTAATATGTAAGTCTCCACGCTAGTTTTAACTTAGAATAATTTAGTCGTTTTAGCGGTGAAGGCAAACATCGTGAGGAAACCAGCATTTTCTGACAACTTTAAAGAGTTTGAAGGATATGTGAGATTCACCAACCCGCAATTGGCTAGCGTGGTGAATTAAGGCCTTATATCTCTCACCAAGAGATATGTCCCATGACTAAATTATTAGGTATAAAGAAGAATAAGCTTTGAGTAAAATCAAAATTACGCTTTTTAATTCATAATAAAACATTTAAAATAGTTCAACTGCCTCAAAATGCAAGAAAAACCAATCTTTTTGCCATGCCTTTATCAGTTATTTTTTTTGAATATCGTAATAATAATAGCAACATAGTCAATTAAAAAAAAACTGAAGTTTTAACTTTTGTAAACACTGCATATTCTGTTTGATCGGCCTTAACAAAGATTATCTTGTCCAAAGTTATTACTTGTCTTATTTTACGGTGGTATGAAACCGCGCTCGGGATCGGCCAATCTTTGTACGCAGATAAAAGCTCCAGAAATTTGTTATTCCTCATCATAAATTCCAAAAAATATGTATTAAAGAATAATAGCTCTTTTAATGATCTAAAAAACAGTCCGCGATAGTATATGTCTATCTTTTAAGATTAACTCACAAAAACCGTTTTTATGCTATAAAATAAATAATAAATATTTCCGGACAATCAACACAACATTTAGCCCTGTCGTAAGCTCTTAGCTTGTGTTATGGGTACTAGACATCTGATAAACTTAATATAATAGACATACATACATACATATAAGCTATAAGCTTGTGTTACGGGTACTAGACATCTGATATACTTAATATAACAGACATAAATAGATAGATATTTTTATTATACATACTAATCACCCAGACCAAGCCTATTTATAAAAAAACCGTTCTTCGACTCCATAATAAGATTCGCTATTGTGCTAGTTATTCCATTTTTAAAATAAGATTCGCTATGGTGCTAGTTATTCCATTTTTTCTAACCTTAATATTTAGGGAATTACACCACATTGACCACATCATAACCATATAAGTGGTTTCTGAGTTTATATCCGTACAGATAGTTTAAAATAAATAAATAAATAAATATTTCCAGACAATGCACACAACAGCATCTAGCCCCGTGGTAAGCTCTAAGCTTGTGTTACGGGTACTAGATATCTGATATACTTAATATAATAGTCATACATATATAGATATTTTTTTATTATACATATTAAACACCCAGACCAAGGAAAAAGTGCTTGCGTATTATATTTATATTATATATATATATATTTCTATACATTACGAACAATAATTGTTCGTAATGTATAGAAATATATATATATATAATATAAATATAACCGCCGAGGGGTCAAGTGTTTGTATGTTCTGCAAGCACTTTCTCCTTGGTCTAGTTGTATTATATGTATAATACAAAATATCTATGAAAGTATGTCTATTAAGAATATCATATATCTAGTACCCGAAACACAACCTTAGACCTTGTCTCAAGATTGTTTCATCATTTTGACGCGAGGGATGGGCTTGAGAACTGTGTTTGCTACCAACACATTGTATGTAAAGTGACAGTGACAATCTCACTAAGAATGACAATTTGACATAACCCGCCTCATGTTATAAGAAGTTTAACGAACCTCGATGACAGCTAAGCCGATTTAATTATTCAAGCACGACTATTTTAACATACGAATGTAGATGGTGAATCATTTAATGGCCAAATTATGATATTCAGACAATAACTCGCTTCACCAAAGACTGGCACGTATCCAACGAGGCATCGTGCTCAGATCACAGATGGATAAGGTTTAACCTGGAGATGACAATCCCTCCACCACAACCCAGACGCTGTCCACGTAAGACTGACATAACAAAAAAAAGCTTATGTCCATTACTGGGAGAAAACTGCTTTTTCCATGCTAAATCTGTCTATGCTCGTAATAATTATATATTTTCCCTCGAAAAGCGGTAATTAGCACGGTAAACAGCACACAGCATGCAGAGATGGATTAAAATTATTAAATCAATTTTTTGTAACAAAAAATACACATATTAGGTACATAACCAAGTTAAATGAAACATCTGTGTCTGCCATTGTTGTTGGTTGTTAGATTAATATTCAGATTTAAATACTCGCGATGAGATATAATAAAGTTGCAACAGCCCTAATGTTCTTATCGTATGGCTTGTTCCCCCAGCTATGACCGATGCTGTTCACTAAGAAGATCTGATTGATGGTCAGAACGTGACTTTTTTTTTAAAAAATCCAAGTAACGTTTGTCGTAGGTGATAAGGATGACATCCAGCGATACGCGGACCGCATCCTCGCGCGCGCCATGACGGTGGAAGTACTGTCAACATAATTAATAAAAAAAATGTCAATGTCCATTAATACAATTGGGAAAATTTATAAAATCTGTTCTATTAATTTATTTATAAATATTGTTTTTGTACATTATGACATGTCTTTCAATTTAATTATTTAATTCATGGAAATCTTTTCTACCAAAATAAATAAACACCAAAACATCAAATATTGTTGTTTATAGATTTTGTTCGATTTGAAAGGTTAAAATGCGTTACACGTGGGTTTGTACTCATTATGATTTTGGTGTGAGGAACAGGCATTTTTTCATAAATTTTTTTAATATTAATATTTACTCATATTACAAAAAAAAAACAAATTTTAATTAAGACTTCTTACAAGTTTAAACTTTGAACAAGGATAATAATTAAATTCAAGAGTTGAAAGGTTGTTTGTAAGACATATAGGTTTGAAGTAAGAAACTTGAAAATGGGCAGGTATGTTTATGAGGTATTTAACATCCACCTAGAACAGACTTTACAAAATTCCTTGACACTTGTTGATTATGATTGAAATGATAAAGTGATGGTAGATGGCGTGGAATTTATAACTTGTTAAGGCTGGGCTAATTCTTAGTTCATCGTCATCATCATCTTTTCAGCTTAACTTATTTGCTCGGTTTTATAATAGTTTTAATTTAACTGCTTAAAAAAGTATATGTATGTATATGTAAAAGTATAAGTATATGGGTTTGTTTTTAAGTTTTATTTTTATTATTAATCAGCAGCATTTTAATAAACAAATCCTCTTGCCTTGACCGTTTATACCCGGAAATAGGTTACCGGGTCTTACGTAAGTTTTATCGTCCAAGTACCGAAGATCGTCAGTTCTTCTAAAAGATATAAACATAATCTCACCTATATAGGTTCATGTTTCGATTATTATATTAAGGAAGGATCCTTGAGGCTATCTAAGAAATAAATATAAAACATAATGAAAATAATACGGGAAAAAATGTGTTCGTGGTGGTAAAGTTGTAATGTATTGGATTTTTATGTATAGGAGACGCGGTCTGTTTAGTGTTTGCGGGTAGTTTGAAAGTTAGTCCTGAAACTTTAGAAATAAAAGTTCAATCTTTATTATCTACTAGAAGCAAATATTACCAACTGCCTGCTTAGCCTGATTATGTATCATCAATATGTATTTTCACTGACTTATTTATCTGGTTTAAAGATACGAATATCGTGCCGCAAGGATTTTGAAATTCGTCTATTGAGCTGCCTATGGGACTGGGCGTCGTCGGGAGATTGCAGTTTAAGCGAGCGTCGTTCATACTGGATGTGTGACTGTTCTGACTGCATCTTTTGAAAACATATTTTTTACTTATCTTAGATTTTTTGCAAAAGTGTATAAACTATGCGTGAAACCCTGTATGAGTCCATCTCATATTTTTCTATTTTGTCTACTTAAGAATATTCATAGTAACGTTTTCATTTGAAATCTATTTTATTACCTATAATAGGGTAATTGACTTCTATTGGCAAACTATTTTAAATTATTCCTCATAACATTTGAAAAAACGTTTATTTCCTTAGAAGCACATAGCCTACATGGACAGGTCAACTTAAAATTAAAATTAATAAAACTAAATTGCTTAAATAACAAATATCAAGGAAATAACATTGTCTCTGGATTTCTCTTCTTAAGAAAATTTATGTGCGTTTTAAACACAAGCACTGCTTTAACGGTGAAGGCAAACATCGTGAGGAAACCGGCATGTTCTGTAACTTAAAAAAAAAGAGTTTGAAAGACATGTGACATTCACCAACCCGCACTTGGCCAGCGTGCTGAATGAAGGCCTAATCTCTCTCGTCAAGAGAGAAGTCCCTGTGTACCAGCAGTGGAAACGTTAATAGAGTGATGATGATGATATTTTATGACGCATTAAGACGCATCCTATCTCGCTATTTAAGGTAATGTAAGCCTTAGAAGTTTATTCAATAATCTCCGCAAACATAAACCAACCATAAACCCAAATATTATTACTACGTTAAAAAGAAAACTCTTCAGCAACTCTCTCATTATGTTTGTTCTATCTATCACCATTAAAAAGTATTTTGTCGAACAATTCAAACTCTTTTAAGTTCTCAGAACATGCCGATTTCCTCACGATGTTTGCCTTCACCGTTAAAGCATGTGTTTAAAGCGAACATACATTTCTCAAGAAGAAAAATCCAAAAATAAATAAATATTTCTGGACAATCTACACAACAACATTTAGCCCCGTGGTAAGCTCTAAGCTTGTGTTACGGGTACTAGACATCTGATATACTAAATATAATATACATACTTAAATAGACATTTTTATTATACATATTAAATAAGAAGAGAGAAAGTAATGTTTTTTTAAAGTTAAACATTCTAAATAGCATAGAATTAGGCACTCAAGATAAGTAGGATCACTTGAGAATAAAACTATACAACTTTCGTCTTTTTAATTCATTTGTCTTTAATATTCAATCGTTGAAATACAGCTTAATCTAATAGCAGTATGTAAATAGGTTCAATAGGCCTAAAAACTTACAATTTTATGAATATAAATCTGTAAGGGCCGGATATAAGATGAAATTACTTACTTTTGTGATATTTTAAGTTTTCCATTTTGTAAAATGAGTGACGCAAACAGAAAAAAACAGAAGAAAAAAAACAAATGAATGACGATCATCGAAGCACAAATACATGAGTCTATAGCTGTACAAATTTGAATTTGGAATTCCTTACCAAAGAGGAGAAATTTGTGATTAAAGTGGCCAGTAATAGAAAAACAGAATTAAACCTACTGATATAAATTCAAACATTTACATTAAGTTGTAATTAATTATTATAATCATTAACTTTACGTTCATTAAACATTATTTTTGTATCTATAATCTTACAAAATAAATAAGAAACAAATTGTGGGATGCATTACCAGTCCCGGTCCGGCATGCTAAGTCACTACCCATATTCAAAAACATGGTCAAAGAACACTTTTTGTCCTTTGCAATTAGTCGATTCTATGGCTTTGATTGTGATGAACGTTGTTTTGTTTGTTTTAATAATCTGAAAAGTGTCTTATTGATTGTAACAGCTTGTAATGTCTAAAATTCACAGTACCTACCTTCATCATTCATTTCAATCACGGCAATATTTCAATTCCTAGTAAAAGAAATATTTTTGAAGTGAAACTTCTATAGAATCGTAGTGATTTCAAACCGGATGCAAAAAGATGAAACGGAAATGATGTAAGAGACACAAATACAATGCTTTATTTAAATTTCTTTCACACATATTCACGCGATACTTCGTAGTTGAGACTACGAAGTATCGCGCAGAGGTATTGCTGTATTTTATTTATATTATTTTGTAACATACTTTATGTAATACGCTTTATTGAAGTAATTATAAATAATCCGAATAATTACAGATATATGTTTGTTTCTCTTATCATTTTAGCAGATGCGTTCATTTACCCTTTTTTTCTATTCGATATATATCATAATTATAGTTCATAAGTAGTATTTTATTTATAGCTAACGATTTTATACTAATGTTAACAAGGTAAAATAACAACTATTTTAAGATACGGCAAAATATACTTTTAATGCTGAGGCATGATTAATTATTGTATTTAATCAGCAACTAACAATTAAAAAAAAAAATACTTTGTAATTGTCAATAGACAGTAAATTCTTACAAGCAAAAAGTGTGACATAATCCTGAATTTTTGATTAATTTAGTAAATAATGATTACGTAAATTAATTTTGGTTAAGGGCCTCTCGCGCCGTTTTTGCGGATACGGGACACAATTCTAAGATGACTTACAATAATTTAGACAATCCGCACAAGTCGGGCATTGCTCGTAATAATTGTATTTTCCTGTCAAAAGCTGCTTTTACCGCAGTAAAAAGTAACCTATGTGTTGTTATATATGTAAGTATATTATTGTGATGTTTCCTCAAAATCCATCCAGTAGTTTTTTCGTGAAAAAAATGCATTAAAACACATTAAATGCATTAATACAGCACAGCACAGCTTATATACCTTTTTAACCGTATTTAAAATCTAATAAACAGATTTTCATGCTATTTTCAGCAATAGATCGAAAAAGAAATGTGTGCGTATTCTCGCTCACATAAAAAGAACAGACAGCTGCAAACCTTTCTTAAAGAAGTTTAAAATATTGACCTTGCCTTCAATCTACATTCTAGAAATGTGTAAGTTCGTTCAAAAGTACTACGTCAGCTGGCGAGCGTATTCCGTCCTTTTCTCTCATATTTTATTACGATTACATATGATAGAGCGAGACAAGAGACACTATGGGTTATCTGAAAGTAGTCTTCCTCGATAAATAAGCTATCTAACAGTGAAATAATTATTCAAATCGGACAGCAGTTCCTCATATTAGCGCGTTCAATCAATCCATCTCTTCAGCTTAGAAATAAGTTGTATGTGTTCTAAAATGTTATTGAAGATTTTAGTACTAAATGTATGGCGTTTTTATTTCATTTATTTTTAAACACAAAAGGTTAAAACTGGACTCCATCTGGTATTAACTGACTTTGCTGTCCGTTTAATTGAAGAATTCGAATCGGGGGTTTATTGATTGCAATGCTCAAATTCTTCAAAAATGAAAAAGCAAAGATGAACAATTTCTCCCGTTTTTTACACATTTACCACTATATCTTTGCTCCTATTGGTCGTAGCGTGATGTTATATAGCAAGGGTCAGCAACAGGCGGACCGCGGTCCAACGCAAGAATATCGTTCCTTCTAATTTAATAGATCAGCAATGTTCTGCCTTAACAATTCTATAATTAAGATTGACATCCTTAAACCTGCTTGACACCTTCGCCAAAAAGACAATACAGACATTTTGACAGACATTTATTGGTGTCTTTAAGGATTAGTAAATATGTTAAAACTTGTCTAAATTCTCCAAATAGGCAATTAATAGATTCCTAAGGTATGTTTCTTATAGAGTGTTCGAAGTTTGTAAATAAAGTCTAGCTTGTACAATTAAATTAATTAAGAACTCGTTAAAATGTTCAACACGACATGGCTTCATTATTATCTGACTTAATACTATCTGTTCGTAGATTATCTTTGACAGGAATCTTAAGAGAAATTCTACTAAGTATTTAGGGTTCCGAAGTTCAAATACAAAACGTTACTTAATCGCTCGGCCATTGGCCAAAAATTCTTACCTTATTCCATAGGCCTGCTCTTTTGTTATGGATCTTATATTATTACCATCTTCGTTAGAATTAAAACTACTGTTTGGAGTGGGCATCTTCTTAATCATATTTGTAAATGATATTTGAAATGACTCCAAGTCAAGTTCTTATTAAGTAGCAAACTTTAAAACATATTGATCAAACAGCACACCAATGCATTTTGTAAAAGTTGGATCTAGCTAAGTCGGTTCATCATCATCATAATCATCAGCCTATATTAGTCCACTGCTGGACATAAATAAATAAATAAATAATAACATTGTTTTTTTTTGTTGAAAAAAATACCTATATAAGATTATATATTAGTTAATTTATTCTAGTTAAAATCTAATGACCTAGCCATGTCAATTTAAACGTAATAAAATAATTTAGTCCAAATGGAAATTTTATGAAAATCACTTTATCAAAAAACCACAATAATGACTTGAAACAGAAACTACCTAGGTACCAAAAGCGTGTATCAACTTTAAACAAACATGTTCAAAAGTCACAAACTATTATGTATCTTATATTAAGTTTTCAGGACAAAAACCTAAACATAAAACTCCAAATACAATGCCTAGCTATACAGAACACTCTAACCGAAAACACAAAGATAATCCTTAACAAAAACTCCTTGAAAGATTAATAATATCGTAGGTTTCGAAGGAAATTATCTATGTATGCATTTAGAGGTAAGTAATGTACTTACCTACATATTTAGATGTAAAAATTTCCATACATACAAAACAACAATAGATAGTTTTATTATTAAAGGTGACATAGGCGCGAGTGTTCTTAATAACCGAATGTGTACAAATATAACAGGATCAAATGAAAGCTCTTCACGTGCACATTACCTAAAAATTAATATGAAATATTTAAATATTGATTATTTGTTGTTATTAAGTTAATATTTACTTGTTATTATAGCGATAAGAACTCGCCTTATTTCATCAGTTTCTTTTGTTAACTGTACAACCTCGGTTTTACAAACATCTACCCACGACAAAAAAAGCCGTGCTATAGGCTACTTCTTACCAAGGGAATATGTTGTTCTCAAGGAATAATCCTTATAGAAAAAAAGGGTAAATGAACGCATCTGCTAAAATGATAAGAGAAACAAACATATATCTGTAATTATTCGGATTATTTATAATTACTTCAATAAAGCGTATTACTTATAGACAAAGTTTTGTTTAAATAAATATAAAATAAATATTTCCGGACTACTCACACAGCATCACCTAACCCCAAACTAAGCAGAGCTTGTACTATGGGTGTTAGGTGATTGATATACTACATAGATAATTTTTTTTTGTAAATACATACATATGGGAAAGTTTATTTAGTGCTAATACCACGAACTTCTGGTAAAAAATAACTGTATGTAAATGCTTGAAAAATATGAGCTACTTTTTAAAACAAGTAATTCGAAAGAATTTTGCTGCTAAGAAGAAATTCCATGAAAATCAAATAGAAGATGGACAGCGGCGTCTTCAAAAAACAAAACATCTAATACTTCGCTTGTAAGTAGGTAATAAGCAATATCTATGATGTAGGATTAGTTCTATATTAATTGTATAATATGAAAATGTGTACTGGTAGTGACATCTAGTTTAGTTTATGTTAACTATTTCTATGTAATTGTCTATGATAATAAATGTATTCATCAGGTCAGCAGTCAATCATAGTATTTCCAATGGCATCTACAACTGCGAAGGCTTTAGTGAAAGATATATCTCCACTGTACTATAGAATACTGTCTAAATTCCCTCAGAACTTCACTTTTTGCTTCGCATATGCAAACAAATGTTATTATACCATAAATGATTATATTTAAACATTATATATATATATTAATTTCCATTATTTTTGTATCCTAATTATTATTTATCTGATGACAAAATCGCAATTAGTTGGCATGTTAATTTTTTTGGGGTGTTAATAAAATGTGATAAGGTGAGACATTATAAAAAAACAAACGATTATTTTATTTATTATTATTAAACCTTTAGGTATAGCTTGAACGAATAAGAGGAATTACAGTAATGATAGGTTGGATTTAGAAGTCCTAATAACGAAATTTGTTAATAAAAAGCGGCTTCGAATAGTAGTCTTGTTAAAATATCTGTGCGGCACCGTCTCCACAGGAACCACAGGAGCGCCGCCAAGGCTGCTGCTAGTAGGCCGTACGAAACGGCGTACTAATTTTGATGAAATTTTGTGTGAGAGAGCTTCTTAGCTCCACTCAACACCGTCGAAGAAAGCCTCAAAGGTACTTATCATTCCAACATCCGTAGCCTTAATGCTAACAAGTATTTGTTTATATATCCTACTAACAGTATTTAATTTATTGCTCGCTATAGAAGCTTATATTAACTTGGCATTCAGGCCTATCGTACAGCGAGAGGCGACGAGCCTCGAATCAGCAACTCGAAATTGTTGGAGGTTTGTAAAAGTACACTTAGCAAATCTTAAAGAGCTTTGAAAGTCAAATCCTTATTTATGAAATACTTCGTTTGGTTTTTATAAATGATTGATTGAAATCTATGGAATTGTGTTATGTTTATAACGGAGTTCCTATCCCATGGTTAGGCATTGTAACTATGAACGCTATAGAATACTTGCTCAAAATGTATTTCTAGGGATGGGTAAGTTCATACAATAATAATCACTAATATTTTATTTGTATTTATTAGTCCAAAAGTTTCTTAAAAAATGTGCTTATTTTATACAGTGTTTCTTAAATTGAGGTTTCATCAAGGCATCATTGTAATTATTTATGGGAAGCCATTAACTGCACTGACTGACATATTCTTTTTGTTTATAACTAATAAAGAAAATTCTGTTGCAGGTGAAGATAAATTCCTCCAACAATTGGCAATAGAAGAACAATTTGGTGTAACGCTTGAACAGAAGGAACAACAACGAGAAAAGCTTAAAAAAATGACGTAGCCGAACTCAGCAAGGAGGACATCAGCATCATCATAGAGGCTGGTATAATCCTACCAATTGCAAGTATGTTACCTTTATTACATAACTAGTGGCCCTAAATATATTAATTTTAATTATCATCAACTTTGGCTATTGGAACATTATTTGCATCAAATAGGGTATTTTATGCACTTTTCCTACATGCCATACGGTATATTTTACATATTTTGTTACCATGAGATATTATAATCTATAATATAAAAATTTATAGGAAAATGTGTTGGTCAGCGCATAATTCAACAACTCCTAGACCAATTTGGCCCATTTTTTTTAAGTTTCGTAGAAGTTCAAAGATGTTATTTACAGCGACAAAACTTCGGATAATTGCCGGGAAAACCCTAACTGCCCTTTTCCCAGGGGAGAACTATTATAACTATAAATTTAATTCCCAATATTTAATGAATGGTCTATAATTCCCAAGAGACAGCTTACTATTAAATTTACCTACTTTTTATAACGCTTTGATTAATCCTTATTCTTTATAATTAGAAAATATTTACAAATATTTATAAGATACTTTTCATCCCGTTCGACAGCGTTCCCGTGTGACTTGACATTAATATCTTAATATATATAAATCTCGTGTCACAATGTTTGTCCTCAATGGACTCCTAAACCACTTAACCGATTATAATAAAATCTTGTTCATAGAATAGTATGTAATTTCATCAAGGAAATAAATAACAACGGCTTATTGAGATAAAATTTGTACCTAGCATATACCTATTAAAAGAATATATAAGAAAAAAAAAAAAAAAAGAAAAGGGTGTTTTTCTTCCATTCCCGTCTATCACCCGTCATCTCAGCACTCGCTCCTTTCTTACACATATCTTCTTTCACACAGTCCATCCATCTTTTCTTCGGTCTCCCTCTTTTTGGTGAAAGTGTCTAATAATACCTTACAGACTCAGTGGCCGGTTGGGCTGACATTCCTGAAGGGGGGTTCGATTCCCGCCGAGGGGAATGTTTGTTTGTATGTTTGCAAGCACTTTCTCCTCGGTGAGTGTTTTAATATGGATAATAAAAAATATCTTTGTAGTCATTTAGTATATCAGATGTTAACATAAGCTCAGAGCTTACCACGGGGCTAGATGTTGTTGTGTAGATTGTCCGGAAATATTTATTTTATAGACTGAGAGTTCTTTTAGCTGTTACAATATGATTAGGGACTATAGAGGTAATAACGATAGCCTTAATTAAAAATAAAATTTAGTAGACAGTATAAATACAAAGTTCTGTAAATGCTTTTCGCTCACCTTAAATTACACAGACAGAAAACAAACTAATTCACTACGACTTAACTAACTAAATTTCATTCAGTGGTTCGTGTTGTTAAGCCGCGTAGGGTAGAAATTCTAATTTCATTAACGTAAACAGAAGGCTAAGTAAATATATAATAATTTACTAATTACTTTTATTGTGGCTTTAATAAGGATATCCGATGTAATTATAACTCTTTTTGGAATACTTCTTTATCAGACAAATCATATTAAATTGCCATCCCTGAATTTTGGCAAGGACATATAGAATATGTCAACATCCTCCTCTGCACTTAAAGTATTAATAGTACGAAGGGCCCGTGTGAACGGAGACTTGCTCGAAACAATTGTTTAAATCCTATACATTCCATAGGTCTTGATATGTAAGAGAATATTTCAAAAAGTCAAAAAACTAACAGTAAAGTAGGTATGTGTAAATACATACAGATATATAGTTTTGCCCTTCCACTAAGAAAGAGTTTTAAAAAATAATTTATTTCTTGCTGACCCCAGCAAACGTTGTTTTGCAAAATTATAGATAGTAGCCGATTCTCAGACCTACTGAATACGCATATAAAATTTGGTAAAATCGATAAAGCCGTTTCGGAGGAGTAGGTACGGTAACTAGAAAGATTATTGTATAAAACTCTTTCAAAACAATCAAAAGCAGTCAATTTTGAATTCTACAAACTAGATTAGTGTTCACGCATTGTCTCCCCTGAAGTGCGCGCAAATATAAATATAGAATTTATTATTCTATGGTGATTGTATGTAATATGTATTGTAAACCAGACATAGTACTTTAATGTAAACCACCCTCCGGGCAGGGCCAGTGCGTGAAGCGATTTTTTCGTGTTTCGTAATGGAGTACCAACAGTACCAGGATGCCACAGCGGATGATGAGGGGGAGTTTGATGAAGAATGTGAAGGGCTAGAAGAGGAATAATATTTTTGAATATCCTTTCACAAATTGAATAAAAAAAATTAACTATATAAGACTTTATTTTTCAACCCATTAAATTTTGGGCAACTATGAAGTTCCCTAGTAGTAGATTTTATCCATCTTAACCTGTTACTATGGGCATACAATAACATTGCTCATATAGATTTAACATTAACAAACAAATGCTTGTCAAACATGCACATAACAGAAAAAAAAAACTAAATTCAGATATTTTGCCCATTCTTTGATAAAGTCTTCTGTAGAATAAAAAGCTTTTTTTATACTAATGTATCAAAGGCAATATAAAACCTTTTTAAAAAGGGGAATGCTAAGCTTGATTGATCCATATTTACATCTCACATGAATATTTTTACAGTAACAAAAGGATAATTCAAGAAACAAATGAAGAGGGTTTGTTTAAAATAAGGGTTGCCAGCGAATGTAACCGCTATCAAGAGATATCGCGTTGAAGATAAAGATATATTCACATGAGCGAGAAAGGCTTTTCTTCAACGAAATTAATATTTGAATATAATTTGGGCGGAGCGCGCGGGCGGAGTTTGAGCTTGAGGAAAATAATTAATTCCATTGACATGTTTTGTTGTTATGGCCTTTTTAAATAAATAAATGAACCAAACAAAACAAGCTCACTTTGCTTTACGATATTAATAATTTTTTTTTTTTTTTTTTTTACACCTTCTTGACCAAAACATAGAGACCGATTTATTTGCCGATGAATGGGAGGACATTATTGCTGTTTGTTTGAGATTTTGTGAGAATGAAGAGTGAATGTGAATTGTTTTAATGAATGAATGGATTTTAATATGTTTAACTTGTGAAAATTTCTATTTTGTTATTTAATTTTATTTTTAAGAATTCAATTTTATCTTTATTAATTTATTTCATATGTATATATATTAATTAGTGTAATTGATGTGTAAGTCGTGCTAATTAATTAATTAAATAAATAAATAAATGTTTCAGGCTGGAAGATGGTGTGCTCCAATCGTACGAGCAGCATGAAGACTACAAACATTTTTTTTTGTAATTGTAAATGTTAAACTTATAATAGTTACCTATAAATAAGAACTCCAAAATTGTAATAACTGTGTTTTTTATATACATTTATGTTTTGTAATTTAAAAGATGTTTTGTATGTTGATTTTGACTCTGTATTATCTTTGTGTGCATGTGGTAAATAAAATTATGTCTAAGTTTATTTATTTATTGTTTTTTTTAATGAAATATGATCTTACAATGACGGCTGCTAAGCATTAGACACTGGAGACATCTCCATTATTTAACTACAACATTGACTTAAAACATCAACTAATGAAGAATTAACTTTAACATATCAGATAATAATGAAGGGACATGCAAATAATGCCCTTTAACTTGACTTTACTTAAAATAATATTTTACTAGTAGTGCCCCGCGGTGTTACCAGCGTTATAATTATTTTTACCGCGGGATGACACTTTCCCGCGATTTGGAATCGGGGGTTTTTCTTAAATTTAGAATTATACTACACTAGCTGACCCCAGCAAACGTTGTTTTGCAAAATCAAACAATATTTCAAGAAGAAAAATCCAGAGGTGCCCGGCTTGTTTTTCACGATCTTTGGAATGAGAGTCCAGTTAGCTCCCACTTAGCCAACACGGCTTTTATAATTCAAAATTAACTGATGATAGATATGATTAAGAATAAGAATAATTTATTTAAGTACCTATGTTCAATCAGGTACGTCGTAACGTAGTGATTATTATACTCGTATAATTATAGTACAGATTGTTGGAGGGAATTATAGGAGGCCTTTGCACAGCAGAGGAAAATAAAAGGCAAGCTAACAAAACGTATGGTGACTATTAATTTTAGATACTTTTTTTTTTTTTGGTAAATACATACATATAATACATAGAAAACACCCAGACCCGAAACAGGAAATTGTAGATCGTACACAATCTTGTCCCCCGGCGGGAATCGAACCCGCAACCTCCTGTGCCTCAGACAGACGTTCGCCCACCGAGCCACAGAGGTCGTCATATTACATAATAATTATTTATACCTTTGACATAACAATCACATTTTAAAACTGCATTTATTGACACATGCTTTTAAGCTTTGAATTTTGGTTAAACCATACAAGTTCCACGGCCATGGCACATGGAGAGGAAGTATCTTAAACTTTAATGAAGCTTGAATCATTTCATCACTAATTAATGCAGATAGAGTTTATTTGATTTTTATATCTGTGTAAACACTTTTATCTGTGTAATATCAATGATATCTTTGATAAATGTAACATGTAGGTAGATGAAATCATGCGACAAAAAAGGAACTCTTAATAACACTTCTTTGAGAAAACAATATACACTTTGGAATGAGGTTTTTGTGTATAAATTCAAGTTAAATCTAAGACCGTTTTTATGTAACAATAAAGAAACCCATATTTTTTCATATTACGATGAAATCAAAGCATTATCTATATATTTTCATGATAAGATAGTAGGTATCAATTCCGAGACATAATGAAAAACACTACTGTTAAATGATAAACAAACTTAACCTGCTGTCGATAGATTCATCTATTTGTCCCACAATTGCGACATTGTCTCCTCTAATGATGTGCAGTCCAAGCACTACTTGTGCAACTCCAGTCGACGAGGAGAATACCCTTTCATGGGATTCATCTAAGATGATGTTTATTGTCTGAAGTTACAAATCATATGTCCCATACATATGATTTGTAAAAAAGAAAAGGGCTATTTTTAGGGTTTTTCCAGCAATAATTTTTCTCAACTAAATAAACACAAATTATCTGGCTTAAATTAAATTTGAAAATAATTATGTAAAGAAAAGTTAAAATCTAGTGGTTAATAAAGTTGGGAACTGATAAAACTAATAATACAGAGAAAATATCTGCTTTTCTTTCGTCCATCAGAACCCACACGGTAAATGTTTAGTGCTTAAGAGTCAGTAGGTACCTACCTAAAGTGGTAGATAAAGCTGGAGTGTGCTGGAACCGGACGTAAAGAACGGTATGGTCTGTCTGGGACATCATAGCTTCCCAACGGATGGAGCTATTTTATTTTAGTATTTTTTTGTATAATAATAAAATTTCTATACTGTTTAAATTCCATGTACCTACACAATTCAATGGGGTTCTAGTTTAGTTTATAAGATTTATGGTTTTATGTATGTTAGTCTATAAGGTATATGTTTATATGGGCCTTAGATGCCTGAAATAAATGATTTATTATTATATTATTAATATTTCGATCCCCGGCTCAACTCGGTGGGGCTGCAGAGTCCCGACGAGTCTGATGACGCGGAGTATATGGAAGACCGTGCTAGAGGTACGTTATAGTAATAAACTTAGTATGGAGAATTACTGAAGAGAATTCCAAACGATTTCTAAAAAGTTATCTTAAAAAAAATGTAAGAGGCTTTTTATAGAAATATAAATGAGTAAAGGTAAGCTATTCTTGCGTTGTGTTTATATAATAAATATTATGATAAATATCAAAGTATTAATATAATGTGATTTATGGAAATAAATAAAATACTTAGATAATTATATTCTAATTGTAATTGATAATATAAATAAATTAAATTTAAATGTGTGTGTGCTGGTAAGTAGCCCACATATGTTTACGCAGTTTGTTAAAAAATTGTTTTCGACTAAATCATTGATTTGAACTTTCATTTTGAAATACAGATGTTTGGATTTAACATGGCTTTTTTCTTTATTGTGTACATGATCCTTAAGTATATGGTTTTTGAAGTCGTCAAGTAATACAAAACAAGCTCTCTTCAGACTTTATATTTTTATAATTTCGGCCAAAACGGCTTGCTCCTAAATGATCAATAGGTCTAAAGTTTTATGTTATTGATCTAAGAATTTGTGTTTTGTAAATGAAAGAATAAATAAATAAAAGCAAATTACATGCTGGGCCGACCCTGCGTAATTTGCGAGTTGACAGAAAACATTGAATGATACGACACGGTCTCCAACGTTTCCTTTCCCCACTCTCACCCCCATAACTTTTAACGGCTCAACCGAATTTCGTGAAACATGGCTAAGAACACCCGCACCAAACTCGTTTGCCTTCGTTAACGTAGCAAAAATCCAGATGTGCGTGGCGGGTTTGGACCTCGTGGATCCTGTACACAGAATTAAAGTCTGTAAAGTATGTCCTTATTAATAGCATACTACACTTGTCTCGCTCATCGCACTCGCTTCACCCGCATAGAAAGAGACGGAAAACAAGTATCTCAATTACTAAACCTCTAAAAGCTAATGATTTTTTTATGTGAATGACAACCTTAAAATATTATTTTTTTACCTTGAAAGGTATCAATTGAAGTACAGCTTATCACAATTTAGTATCATAATAATCATTAATAAAACAAAGTCATATTAGCACAGGGCATCCATGGGACAGGACAATTAAAAAACTTTAATAAAATATCAAGAAAATAACATTTGTATTGATAGTTAGCTTCAATCTTTGAGCTAATACAATTTTTTATCAAAATTGCCTCAAAATAAACAAGTTTTCTCGATAGTTTAACTTGTGTAATTTATTTTTTAGTTTTTTTTTAAAGATAGTCATACTTCAGAATTTTTCTTCTTTTATAGAAGAATTAACGTAAGAAGAAGAATTAAGTTAGTTTATTTACGGAAAAACTATTTCCGAAAATGGACTAAACTATTATTTGTGTTTGTGTTATTCGTGTTTTAGAATACTATCGATGGTTTGTTAGTTAGACATATTTTAAAATTAATAAAGTGTAAAAAGGTAGCATGCTTATAGTACATGAACATAATTGATTTAGTCAAACTCTTGAAAAAATATCCATACTAATCTCTGTGTGGATTTTGATTATTTCAGCCGACAACTGCTGCTTCTATCGTATTTGACAACCACCAAGTAATTCACACATCTTAAAAATGTTTAATAACCTACGTACAACTGTGTAACTACGCACTTACATATTTATACATCGGGATTCACTATGATCATATGGTGTAAATAGGCACTTACATATTTATACTTCGAAAAGTTATTAAATTATTATACGAGTATTCTATCTATAGAACTATTATAATACTGACATTAAACTACAGTCACCAACAAAAATGTTTACACTCAATCTTACGCAAATGGCAACTCAAATTTACCGTCGAACAAATCACTCAGCCACGAAAATAAACAAAAAGCCGGCTAAAATTTTATTTCCTCGGACCAAATCTCTCGGTTCCAAGCGCAAGTAAATACCACGCAAATACATCTACATCGTAAACCGTAAACTCCGAGGCTATGGTGGAACCGTGAACGCTATGATTGCGATTTTAATACAAAGTCATCACCAGCACTTACTCACCCAGTCGTCAAATACCAAGCAAGTCCAAAACCTCAACAAGTAATTGGCTCGGCCTCAACTGTATGTAGCACGTGCTAATTCCTGAGGGTTACTCTCAGAAAAAAACACTCGAGGATAGCTATCTCCATGTCTTGACCCTGTGCCATTGACCACAGAAGTCATTAATTGGGTTCAACGGAAACGTCCTGAGGCTGGTAAAGGCGAAGTTACTGGCACCACAGGATACTGTTGCTAATTAGCCAGCTTTATATCGCTGCTGGAAATGTAACACGGGCTTTAATGGTGAAGGCAAATATCGTGAGGAAACCGGCATGTTCTGAGAACTCAAAGAGTTTGAAGGGACATGTGACATTCACCAACCCGCACTTGGCCAGCGTGGTGAATTAAGGCCTAATCTAAAAGAGTCAATATATTTTTTCGGTTCGATATAATTTTGTTATTAATCCTAATTTATAGTATATAGATTATGCTGTGTTACTTTTTATTGATATCCATTAATAATTCCTGGAAATATCGGAAAACTCAAAAACCGTCAAATCATGGTATGTTACCCTTTTTAAGTCATAAAATATAGTTTTGTAAATTATTCAATTGATTTCTTATTCAAGACTTAGTTTTGTTTTTTTTTATGTTTAAAATCTATGAATAGGTATAATTTAAATAATCTTCTGAAGCAGGCAACCGGAACGAAATTATAAAAATTATACGATTTTTATGCCTAGTACCAAAATCATTTCAGTAAACATTTGTAACATCTTTGTTTGTATTCGAACTTAAGTTTCGTGCATAGTCCAAGCCGCAGTCCCAATTTATATAATAACTTATACAATGTTGGGAACATGTGTGATATAAGTAGGTGTTCTTGGTGACCTATCTTCCCACAGGGCATAACGAAATACGAAGAATACGTTTCTTTTAACGTAAGATTTGTACTATTATCTCATTTAAATAAAATAATGTTCTATGGGTAAAGGATGATTATCCACTTATTACGCCACACCCTGTATAATATGCTAGTACTTAATTCATACCTTATAATACGAGTACATCAACTATATAATTATACAATTTACACTACATAAGCCAATCATCTCGCGTACACAACTAGATCTATTGTTAAGAACTAGCAGACCTAAACGAAGTCGTTAGGTACTTATTGTAGATTCGTATTGTGTGTTTGAACAAATAAGACGCTAATTTTATACCGTGCCAGTGGTTTGGACTTTAAAAGCTTATTATTTTAGAATACCTATTAAGAAAAGAGTTTGTTTGTTTGTTTGTTTGTTTGTTTGAACACGCTAATCTCCGAAACTACTGGTTCGAATTGAATAATTCTTTTTGTGTTGGATAGTCCAGTTATCGAGGAAGGCTATAGGCTATATAACATCACGCTATGACCAATAGGAGCAAAGATATAGTGGTAAATGTGTAAAAAAAGGGAGAAATTGTTTATCTTTGAATCCTTCCGTTGCGTGCGCCGTGTAAACGGTTCAATTAAAAATATAACAACCTATATTTTGTTCCGATAAGCAACGCGCACGCCATCTGTCTGTAGGGAAAAAATCATCACCATTCAATATTGGTAGATTTTTTCCACCGATTGTAAATGCGCCGATAACCTTTTTTGATGAATAGTCGGAGCAACTAACAAATTATCAATGAGATAATAACTTACACGACTTCCAGCTAACTAAAAAATGATTAAAGAAAGGTTTCTTAACTTGATTTTAAGGAAATATTTATTACGTATGAGCAGAGCACGCATTGAATACGTATGTTCAATATAATCCAATTCTCAAAACGTCACCTTGAGCCCTAAATATTTATAATAATTGTGCCCAGAATCTTTAGAGATTCACTAAGTGTGTGCGATGGCACGTAGTGGAATGACGTTTTAAAAAAAAATATAGGTTTTCTCATTTTTATTGTTTATTTGACAGTTTTTATTGTTGTTTGTTTTTAAATAAAAAAACAATAATTTAATTAATCTATGAAAGAAATATAGGTAATTATTGTTTTTTTATCAATAATGCTGTACCTATGTAGGTAGGTAACTTATCAAGACACGTCCACATAGGTACCTACCTATTTTATTTTAATTATTGTAATGTTCAAAAACAAAAGCCAGGATAGTTCAGCAAAACTATATGGTGCTAAATAACTATTTATCTACCAGATTGATTTTAGACATCTGGAAACTTTTCAAGTACTTCCTGATATAAATATTGATATTAAATAAGTATCTTTGTTTGAACGCGCATGCGGAACGAATGGTCCGTATTAAACCGTTTCTGTGTTTTATATCCTATTAATCCTGGAAAGGTTTTACCGCCCGAAAAAACCTTGCAAATATACTCGAGTGGGGTATCAAATGAAAGAGCATCGCGTGCTCTAACTACTAAAATATTATATGGTGTTTTACTTAGCAGAAAATTAAGGCATTGGAATCGGGGGTTTTTCTTAAATTTTAAATATAGATTTATTAGATCGTCTAAATTTTTGGCTAAACTACAAAACAATAATCTACGAACTCAATAAATAGAAAGTAAGAGGTTTTTGAAGCATAAAAACAGCGTACATTCTTTGTTTACTTAGCAAGCTTTAAAATTTCAACGGATTTAAATTCAGTTTTGAGCAGTAGAAATAATTAGAATTACTAATAATTATATTAAATGACAAGTCCAGATTTTACACAAACCATCTGAAGTCCGGCATGTTCTGAGAACTTTAAAAGAGTTTGAAGGACATGTGACATTCACCAACCCGCACTTGGCCAGCGTGGTGAATTAAGGCCTAATCTCTCTCGTCAAGAGAGAAGTCCCTGTGTCCCAGCAGTAAAGTTCATGCTTGTAATATCACCGAGTAATTAATATAAATAGTTACCTTTCTCGATGTAGTTCTTAGGCACCCATCCAGGCAGATCCTCTTCGTCAGGCACGATTGCAGGCACCGCGTTCGTGTACTGTTGACCAATATAAAACAATATAAATTATTAAATATCATCATCGTCATCATCACCCTATTAACGTTCCCAATGTTGGGACACAGAGACTTCTCTCTTGACGAGAGAGATTAAGCCTTAATTCACCACGCTGGCCAATTACTGGTTGGTGAATGTCTCATGTCCTTCAAACTCTTCAAAGTTCTCAATTTTGCCAATTGTCTGTTTGTGGATTGAACTGTTCGAATTTCACTGCTTTGGAAGTCATTTTTAACACTTTTCACCAAACGTCGCCACTATTATGTCCAGAATATTCTCGCCGCTATATTCTCGCGGTTCGAAATGCGTTTCATCATTTTATTAATAAAAAGTTTTTAGTAAAAATAATTAAAGCTACATAAAATAAAGGTGTACATACAATGTTAAATTAAAATTAAATTAGGCTTTATATTTTTGAGCAGCGTGCGCGTCGTCAACACTTTCCCCCCTAGTGTCGTCATAACGACGCTCAACGTCGAGCTGTAGTAATAAACATATAATAAAAAATAGAAATCTACCAACCGATTTGTGCAGACGTTGTAACAGGGCGTCCGAAACCATTCAACACATAACAGGAGCCTGCAGCTCTTTAGCACAAACAACTATTACTTGGTATATCTCATGTTTTATGTTTTAATGAATACGTTGAAACAATGCGAATGAGAATATAATCCCTGTACGCAAAAAAACATCCTTCTTTTTGCTAAAAGGAGCTGAGAATTGTGTCGAATGATGTGTCAGTAAAACAATGACGTGGGTACAGAAATCCTTCAGCGGGTTCCGAGCTAAGAGTGTCCTTTATTGAGCGACCCCGACCACGTTGGGCGAATTTCTTTTTGCTTTTTCTTTTGGGCTGTTTCACGTTTATGTTCACAATTAGACAATTTTATATTAAAATTGGATTTTTTTTTTATTTCTTTTAATTTTTTATTACAGACACTATACACGATAATTTTATAAATACGACAGACGTACAGCTAGACAATAAAGTCTCATTAATAACGTTCTGTTTTAAACTTTGGGTGCCCTAAAAATGATTAACATGGCAAATGGTCATTAATTCTTTTTGATTGATTAACATGACTAACGGTCATGTAATTTTTTTAAAAGCATTCATAGCTTTCTTATATTTCGTCATGTGTATCTAGTGTCAACCCCTCTTTAAATCCCCCTCTTTTGGAGGTTTTGTCTGTTCACGTCCGTGTTTTTTGAAGAAATTTGGTTTTATATTGGTGTATGTGTGGTTATAATTTTTCGTTCAAGCTAAGAATTAGTGTAAGAGCAATGCTGGTTTGCCAAGATACATACACCAACTTAACCTTCTTCGGTCATCAACGCGTTTCGTTGGAACATATAATAAGTACCTTCTGTTATTTATTAATTAAAATATTAAAAAGAAGCTATAGTTTCGACTATAGTCGAGCTATAGTCTTCTTAGCCGTGTTAGATTTTATTATAAACAATTAACATTTTATGTTAGTAGGTCTCTCGTTTAAGTGTGGTAAGAAGATATTATAAGGGCTTTGGCTAAAATTATTATCTAAGTTTTTTTCCCTTGCATCCTTTCCTGCAGTGAAAGTACATACATTTATAAAACTTCCTCTTGAATCACTCTATCTATTAAAAAACCGCATCAAAATCCGTTACATAGTTCTAAAGATATAAGCATACAGATAACTTTATTATTTTTTTAACCCCCGACAAAAATGATGGGTGTTATAAGTTTTACGTGTCTGTCTGTATGAAATTAAAATTACAAAATTAATATACGGTCGAATTGAGAAAACTCAGTTCGACAGTCAATGAGAAAAACCCAAATATCTAACAAGAAACTACATTTTAATAGTTTGATTGACGATACGTGTACGAATAATTTTTTTTATTATTAATATTTAAATTTAGCGCCAATTCGTATTGTAATTGAAAACAAAGTATCGCTAGAAGTGTTTTGTCTGAATAAAGCAAATTCAAGCGACGGATTTTCTTATTGAACAGACAAAATCTTTATAAGTATGATCATATTCCGGCCTATTCCTCAAATCTTGTTAATATAACTCTGCGACGCTCGCTAGTAAATTAATCTCTTTGTGTGCTGACGACTGTGAACCCTATTTATAAGGAGTGTGAGTATTGTTTTCTTTGTTTAAATATATTTAGCATTTAAGTAACCCCGTTTTTTTAAATGAATACTTAAACCTTAGGCTTAACGGCGATGTGCACTTTTTAAATTGGTATAAATATTAATATCACGTCAGATCTTCACGTGACCTGAATGAAAATTTTTAAAACGATAGTAATGAGGAAAAAAAAAAAGAAAAAATATTGTAAAGAGATTGAATGCGACCCGCGTTGTGGTCGCTATTCAAATATGGAATCTTTTCAGTTGCAAGCCTTTTTATAAGGTTTAATAAGCCCCATTTCTCCCTATCTTTGCTCTGCCGCATCCAATCTTTAAAAACATCCTTTCCATCAAATTGTATAATAATTATGTGATTTAATGTTAGTTTATTGTTTCTGTGAATTGTTTTAATTAATTAAATTTTTAGGAATATTGTGTTGTACCAAATTTTTTATTGTTATTAATTTGTGTAATAGCCATGCAAATTAAATAAATAAATTATATATTTATATATACAATAGTGTATTTTTTTTTGTTTTCTTACCATAACACGATCTTTGAGTTTATCGCTGAGTAGCGAAACAGCAAATTCGAAGAACCTAACGCCGTAATGCGGGATGTTTACGAAGTAAAAATTTGGTATTCTGTTAGTCAGTCTGTCCGTCCAAAAATACTGGACACCTATATTTTTATTTATTAATTTATTAAGAAAGTGAAAAGATATAGAGCATAAAAGTTCGTGAAGTTTATTTATTTGCACATAAAACATTACACATGCAATCAACACAGAAAAATCCTCAAAATCTAGTTAACATGTCATGAACTAACTTCGCGGAAAAAAATAATTAATTTGATCAAAACCAATTATTTTGCGGAATACCTTTATAATATTTATGTAGGTAGTATTTTTTAAACTCCAATTAATAGGGAAAATCTATTATCAGAAGTGGGATTCGAGCTATTGCTATTATTAACACCTTTTCACGATAAATAATTATGATTTCAGGACATCTTAAAACAATGAATATAATGTAACACTAATGATATTCCATGTAATAACTGACATGCCAAAGTTATTGTGTAACTTCATTTTATTAATACAATCGCCGGCCTTATCTTCGAGGCTATTTTGTCCAGGCAACGTTTGGATGGATTACCTTTGGATGAATGTTAAAGTCAAAAATATTTTTTTTCCAAGGGCAACAGCTAAAACACAACCTCTGTGCGTGTTTGGATTTTGATAACCTTAACAATTTAATTATTCGTTCCAATTTTTTTCTAAGACAAGGTCATAACCACAGATCTTGTTAGACTGATAGATAGATAGAAAATTCTTTAGTACACACATACCAATTAACATAAATAAAAAAAATATGAAAAGTAAGGTCCCTGATCCTTAGTTTAGCCAAGAACACCGGCGAACAGCAGTGGCCTAGTCTCAACCTACATAATGACGGAGGTAGTAATTTTTTTAAATTTTCTTTATAGGCACCCTATAATGGATGTCTATGAGAACTTGTAATTTACCTATGTGTATTTTATTTTCAGGATAACCCTCCTAGTGATATCGTCGACCTGTGCAATGCTCACAGTGTGCTTGTCATTTTACACAAGGCATAATCGCAAAGGATCCAACACTACGAAAAATTATCATGAAGTTTGTTGTCGAGCATGGTTGGCCATACCGAAGGATAGCAGAACATTTAAATTGTTCAAAAACTATGGTATACAATATTCAAATATTTTATATTTATGTATTTAATTACCAGTTTTTTCATCGGAATATTAAATAAATAAATATTTCCTAGCATGTCCAAAAATGCGCATCGACTTGTTACCCAATTGCACAATGTGGAAAATACGTCACTCTTCTAATACCTTTTAAACTTGAATGCTTGAGAGCTCCAAGCTATGGCATATTTTAGCATTTTTCAAAGAGTTAAAGCACAGTATAATTTTTGCTTCGCTCAACAGATTTTTATGCGGTTTTCACTAGTATATAGATTGAAGAGGACTGTTTAATTGGTTCTGTGAAATTAATTCCTTACTTTTATTAATAAAACCTACATACCGATTTCGCATTAAACATCGCTTCTCAGAATATTTAAATTCTGACTATATAATCCAAAATATATAATATAGTGACATTTTATATATATTTTGTATTTTATAAATATCTTCAAAAGTAATTAACTACAGTTATAAAAAAAACAGAGGTGGTGTAATGATAAACTTATTATTATTAATTTTTTTTTTAATAATGTACCTACTACATATATCTAATTTATTTTAACTACTCGCAAAAAAACAAACAAAAACATCACTTATAACAACAGTTTTTTATTACTGAAAGCGGCCTACTAAATAAACTCTAATATTAATTAATTGAAGGCCAAAACTGAAATTGAACTTTCGAAACAAATCCTCTAAGTCTTAAGGACTCCATTTGATACCTTACTCGAGAATATTTGCACACCTTCGGTTATCTATCCCGAAATCCACCCCCACAACATTAAATCGGTTCAACCGATTTTCATCAAACATGTCTAAGAACACACGCACATCATTCACCTTAACAGAATTTATAGCACTTAGAATAGAAACCACAGACACCTAATATGTATAGGTAGTTCTAGAATTGAAGCCGTGAATTGGAAAACCCAGCGTAGGACGTCCACCAACTAGATAAACGAATGGATTTTAACAAATGCTAGTTCAATTTGGTTGTGGAACCAATTGCCTAAGGATATTAGAAATGCTCCATCACTCAACTCTTTTCGGAATGGCATTAAACAATTTTATTTGTTTTGATTGTGAGTGTGTTCCGGAGATTGATTTTGGTATAGTTGTTGATATTGATATTGTTTAGCCTGGATATTTTCTGACTGTCTATGTGTGATTTTTCTTTTTTATTAAATGTACCTATACAATTTCACATAATTCAACTGTAAGTGTTCTGTATCGTTTTGGCTCGATTCTGAATCATCCAGAAAGTTCCATTCATTGCTGATGATTGCATTAAGATCCGTTTTGTAACTTTTTGTGCAGTCAACGGCTCTTTAACTTTTCCATTTTGAGATGGGTGGCTGCCACCAACGCGAAAATGTTCTGTTGATATATTTTCAGTAATAATCAGTACCTAATAATCATTTATTGTTTGTGAATTAATTACAGTTACATGGAGTCAGGTAGTAAGACTAGTTTAGAGTACAATTAATTCTGCTACAGGAGCATACAAACATTATAAATAACAGTTAATAAAATTATACAAATTAAATTAAATGTATTATTACTCAGTATGTATTATTATCACAATAAAGTAAACAAACAAAACAAATATCCAACTTTTGACACTGACTGACACAACGAATGAGGCAACACCTAGCCCCGTCGTAAGCTCTGAGCTCGTATTACGAGTAGGTACTAGACATCTGATATACTTAATATAATTGGCATACATATTTAAAGATATTTTTTATTGTACATATTTCAATTATCCCAAGTTTCATTTTATTCTGTTAAAAAAAAAACTCCTTGTTTGCAAAAGCTTGATGAAATAAAACTCTTGTCTAAAACCATAAATAGGACAGTTAAATCCTTAAAAGATAACTTTGCCGGTCATAAATAGTTTGAACAGTAAAACTATCTAAGCCAAAACAGTAAAATTTCACCTTATCTATTTTTGGAAACTGCATAAGAATCTGCAGAATGGTAAGAGATCTAAAGCGTTTCGGTCCACTTTAGGTCTCTGTGGAAGAGTGGAAGAATTTTATACACATGTATTTATTTACACACACACATTGTATAGTTGATTTGCAGGAGAACCCAAAACAACACATAATTGACATTGAAAGACAGAAACATACTATGTAAAGCGACATAAAAATCTATATACTACAATTATGCACAATTATGTACTAAGTTACGTCACTGCACTTAAAAGCAACGATTTTGCGAATTTTATTATAATCGGTTAAGTGGTGTAGGAGTCCATTGAGGACAAACATTGTGACACGAGATTTATATATATTAGTTCAAAATAAACGGAATTTTGCCAAAAAGCATATACATAGGTCATGCTCTTGTACTTTTAATTATATTATTAGTGAAATTAGTGTGCAGAAGACAGCTACTCATCATCATCACCCTAGCTTTCACTCCTCATTTTGCATCCACGTTTACTATAATGTGCTTTCTGATTGCTGTTTAATGAAGCTGATATTATTTTTAACCCCCGACCAAAATCGAGGGGTATTAATCGCTTGAAGTGTCTGTCAGTCTGTCTGTGCAAATCTAGTATTGCGAGCAAAGCCCGATTTGGATCAAATTTGGCACAGACTTACCTGTTTATTTATATATACTTTTAACCGCGGCGACTTGCATATTTTAGTAATTCTTATTTATGTTGAGATACACAATGAGCATTTATCTCGCTTTTAGTCATTCTTAGCTATTTCGGTTAATAACATAAACTTTAATAATCTTTAGGATTAAAGCTAGCTATAAATAATAACCCCAAAGGTATATATTATCTGTGATGGTGATTTTTGGAAAAAGGGTTACTCAAACATGAGCTTCGGCGGCGGTCTCTGTTTACATTTTGTTTTAAGTTTGGATGATTGTTGTTCTTTGGCGGTAATAATTTGGATTAGGACATAAAATAAGCAACACTAATAAATTCCCCGAAAACAAGTTTAAAATGGAATAAAGAAACTTTAGTTAATATTCTAATAGTTACCCATTAGAATTTAAAAGCCGAGTACTTGCTAAAATTATTCTGTTTATATATGTATCTAATATTAACATAAGTAAATAAATATTTCTAGAGCGGAACTGCCACATCTAGCATTAAGTCATCCTCTGTATATTGTTTTTTTGTGCAATTATAAATTAAATAAATAAACAACAAAAAAATATATTGTTGAAAGGAGGATTTTAGTTTCATATTGCTTTTGCTCAATGTTAGTTTTTATATGCATCGGATCTTCTAATTTATAAATATCTACAAGTAGTGAAACTTGAACTTGACTACATAATTAATAAAGTTAGACTCATCCAGTGGCAAAACTCAAAATTTATCGTGGACTTTTGTAATAAATTTGTCATTAAATTTAGAGGAGTTGGACCGGCAAAAAGAAAATTATATGGACATATATACAATAAGTAGATGGTACCGAAAAGGAAAAAAGTAGAACTGTCTACAAAATACAAAAAGAAATGAGATCCCATCAAAAACAATCACATAATAACGATTTAGATTATAAGTAAACTGTAAGTTGTATGTGATTTATATAAATAAATAAGTAATAAATAAATAAATGTCATTATTAATTGTGAAATTTTAAATAAGGAAGATAAATTTCAAGCAAGTCATTTATACACATTTGATACAGATATTAAATAAAAAAACAACAAGTAATTCCAATATTATTAATTATAGATATGACCAATGGTTATTTCGTATTATAATTGGTTTGGTTACCCATAAATAAGAACTCCGAAATTTGTATAACTAAGTACATAATTGTAAGAACTGATAAAGATGTGTTGTTCTATTCGCTTTTCAACTATAAAAACATTGCAGATAACTGTCATATCAAAACAATGTCATTTCCTCGATAAGTTTTGATCCTTCAACCAGCCCCGCCCGCCATTGATGGCCAAGACCGTGAAGTGGTCAATCTCGGCCTAAAATGTGCCTAAACAACATCTAAACACGGTGTTAGTAAATGGAACACAGCGCTGAAAGTTTGTAAGTATGGATGTTTGTTACTCTTTCACGCGAAAACTACTGAACCGATTTAAATGAAATTTGGTACACAGAATCTCTAGAGCCTGAAAAATAACATAGGCTACTTTTTACCGCGGGAAAACGTCATTCCGCGGGAAAATCCATTATAACGCGGGCACAGCTACAAACACTTGCTCGGCAAGCACTTTCTCCTTGGTCTGGGTGATATTTATAGTAAAAAATATCTATGTACGTATGTCTAATTTCAGTATAAAGTACATAATATATCGATTTTTTATGGACGCTTTATGAAGAAAAATCCCTACCTAGTTTTAAGTTATCACATATTGATTTATAGACTTTCGTCTTGAGGCACTGCGGTATATTCGATGAAAAAACGTGTCGTAGTTTGCCGAACGCTGCCCATCCGAGTTGCACGGGTAATTATTCAAAATTGTTTCAAAATTATTCGAATTTTTCTCGCCGTAAAAAGCTGTACACAGAGTTTGCTCTGTTTGATTAAAAATAGCATGTTAATTAATTAACAAGGTATCCAGTGCGTGTTGCCAGTGACGGATGTGATGACACAGATCCGCATGTTACCAAGCGCTCTAAATGTAGGTCTGAAAAACGACAGGAGATGGTCGACATACCTCCCTCAGACGTTTGTGCTTTATTGAGGGAAGAATTGGAGCCTTCAGCGCGTTTTGTCCTGACCGAGACTCAAACCCGAAACGATTAAAGCACATCTTGGAGACGAAAATTGTTATTGGAACCAGAAAAACTCTAACGATTCAACTTCAAAAGAGTCATTTGTCATTGCGGATACTTTGTAAACAAGAATGGAGTGCACGAGTTGGGAAATCCATGTGTTTGTTATATTAAGTAACATCTAATTCTGATTCTTTTTTTGTATACAGATTTATTCTTGTGTATGGAATTATGAGATTTCAAAATTAGAATCCTGAGCTCCTACTTGTAAATCGAAACCTGGTAATCGCTTAGAGCAAATAATTTTCCCTAAAGCGCAGCTTACGTACGTCTCTTCCTTAATAAAGGAGCTTTGTGTCTTTATATTTATTGGTAAGCTCTTAGCTGGTGTTACGGGTACTAGACATCTGATATACTTAATATAATAGACATACATACATAGATATTTTTTATTATATATATTAAACACCCAGACCAAGAAACTATCAGTATGTACACTATTTAATACCTAATAGTGTTAGTAATTGCAATAGAGTACTCAATAAGATAATTCTAGTTTAGTACGCCGCACTATCACGGTAGATCTGAAATTACAAGGAGTTTGGTTTTATTTATAAAAAAGTCACAAACAAACAGTGTTAATCAAAATAATATCATATATTGTAAGCGGCAAGGCTCAATATCCCCGGGCTGAAATAGTTGCATGATTAATTAAAGATACAGTCGTTACCTAATTAATTAATTATAAATAACTACTTTAAATAACAATTACAATTATTATTTTATAGAAAATAAATATTTGCTTAACAATAATAAAAGCGATACTATAAGTATAAAATCGCTTCTTTAAAATAGATAAATTGGCGAATGGCTCGCGCCTCCTCTAGCATGTTTCCAATGAGACGGAGGTTGTCGGCCCCCTCGGGCGCAGGCGGCGCGCGCGCGGCCGCCGCCGCTCTCGCCTCCTCGACGGCGCAAGAGGGTTCGTTTCCCTGGCCTACAAAATCCTTTATATATTTTGATCAAATCCACTTTATTAGCATAGTTGGCCATAGGAAAAACTCTTTTGAATAACGGTAATTCGTACCTACGTACCTTCTGCGTAGGTAGTTATATTTTATTCAATAATTTAGAAACAAATTTGTTAATTTTACTGTATTGGAATCAACTATGTAAACACGCGAAAGAGCCCTTATATCAAAAGTTTATGTTTATATGTTCATATAATGGCATCAATTAAATTGGATCACTCGTTTTAAAGTAACGTGAATAAGAAAACAAAGAAGATTCCTTTATTAAGAAAATAAATAGAATATTACGTAACATTTAACAACTTGCGTTTTAATGGATTTTCCCGCGGTAAAAAGTAGGACATAAGCTACTATAATTAGGTTCTAGAGAATCTGTGTACTAAATTAGAATTTAAATCGATTAAGTAGTTTTTCCGTGAAAGAGGAACAGACAGACAGGCAGAGAAAAACTTAGATTTTGATCTGATGATCAAAATCGCAGGTGATGTGATGTGAAAAATTTAAGTTATTACTTGATGATGTTTATGATGTAATTTTTTATTTATGAAGTATTTGACATTTTCTGTTTACTCTTTTAAAATTATAATTTATGTTACTGAGAACATTCAAATACAAGATTATTTTTTTAACTGATATCCCTGATTTCAAACCTTGTCTAACCTAAACATTATGACCAAGTTTAATGTATCTCTTGTATATAAAATTCTCTTAAATTATAATTACATAATAAATATTTTTTTTAGTTTAACTAACGATAAGATTAATTTGACTTTCGATTTAATTTGGAAAATCAAAAACAATAACGAACCTTGTAAAAACAACCGCTGGAAAAGCGCTTAAACATATTCTTGTAAATGCTGAACTGGTCTCAAAATAATTTATTTTTATTCAAAGAATCAAAAGAAAAATGTTATTTACATTTAAGTAAATTAAGGCATTGGAATCGGGGGTTATTCTTAAATTTTTAATTTAGATTTATTCATTTTGCAAAACAACGTTTGCTGGGGCCAGCTAGCATCCATACTTACAAACTTTCGCCTTTATAATAGTAGTAGGATTTAAGATAACTCGTACCATATAAAATAATGTATATACGTTTTTATATCAGTACCCTAACCACCCAGCAAAGTTCAAGCTCAGCCGATTTTTTTTTTATTTTTTTTGTCAAACAAAGGCTTAACAAGCATAAAAAAACCGATTATTATGAAATTTTATATGCATATTGCATATTCAGTAGGTCTGAGAATCAAATCAAAAAGCTACTATCTATTTTCATTTTGCAAAACAGCGTTTGCTGGGATAAGCTAACGAAAAGATCCAGAATGATTGTCCTTGTCTTTCTGGATTGGGTCGGTAGATCGGGAAACTTCCACGGACGTCATGATGGGCCTGAGGCCGGGTAAAAGCGCCACCGACCACACTAGTAAGAGAAAGATAAGCCAGACAGACAGATGCCGTAACGCGATAAGTAACGAAACTGCCAAATAAGTTATCACTACAAAAATAGCAGGTAACTTCTTGATTTATTATTGTTGAAAAACTACCCGAGTATTTACTTGGGTGGTTTTCACGTCACAGTTATCTCCAAGTTTGCTTCACTCCACTTATTGCTTGCTGAGTAAATGCTTGAATATTCTAGTTCGGGAATAATTTCGCATTTTTGTGTTAATATTAGGTCCTTACATATGAAATTGGCGTTTTTCGTACTGGCCACTTTAATCACAAATTTCTCCTCTTTGGTAAGGAATTCCAAATTCAAATTTGTACAGCTATAGACTCATGTATTTGTGCTTCGATGATCGTCATTCATTTGTTTTTTTTCTTCTGTTTTTTTCTGTGCGTGAATAATCGCCCGAAAGGATATGAAGCAATTACCCGTAATAAAATAACTTACGTTAGTTTACTCGCAAATTAATAGAGAAAGTATGTGTGACTTCAATTTATTAGAATCTATTAAATTTCCCTTGTAAATCGAGGTATCTAAAGCCAAAGTATTTCGCGAAAAACAGTATTTTACCGCGGTAATAAGTAGTCTATATCGAGGGTGCAGTGTTAAAATCCGATAAATGCAAATAAATCGTAAATACGTCCAAACTCTATACATCCTGCATAAAGCCACATAATTATATTCGAGTATCGTCGTGAAAGTGTTTTCAAAAATAACTTTCTGTAACGCTATTAGACGGATATTTGACATTCATTTACTTGCTACCTTATTCAGACTTAACTGTCAAATGTATTTTCTCTATGTATGTATAGTACCATTTTTGCTAAAACTTGTTCTGTTCGATTTAAGTTTACTCGCATTGAGCATAAACTTCGGCAAACCGTTTGCAGACCGCGCGCAGACACTCCCAACTCGTTCGCTTACAACTGCTTAAAGACCTCCAGAACGTTATATGTCTTGTTTACTTGGACGACATCATCGTGTTCAGTACATCCTTACAAGAGCATATGGTCAATTTAGGAAAGGTTTTTGAGAGGCTCAGAGCATCCAACTTTAAAATACAAATGGATAAATCAGAGTTCTTAAAATTAGAAACAGCTTATCTTGGACATGTTATAAGTAGAGATGGAATTAAACCGAATCCGGATAAAATCAAGGCCATTGAAAGATATCCCATTTTCATAATGTATGATAAAATTAAAATTAATAATACAATATCTAAATATGATGTATGTATGTATATTATATTAAGTATATTAGATGTCTAGTACCTGATACACAAGCCTCGAGCTTATAATTTACCTAATGCCGTGTAAAACGATCGCCTGCTAATGTAGTGTGTTGTGGACGGATTCCAACGTTTAGGTAACTGCGAGCTAGACTAAACGGTAGGTAGGTGCAGTCTATAAATATAATTGAGATACTCATTTCTTTAGATAATGTTATGCAAATCTACCGGTAATGTTTTGTATTGCATTAGGTCTCTGGTGTCAATTTTGTTCTGTCCCGTTCTAATAGAACCTGACAAGAGCAGTTCCAATTCTAATGAAAAGGATAGTGATGGGGTTGTACGTAACTAGAAACTATTTAGCTGAAACTTATAAAATAACCACTAATGCTAATACCTACTGCTTTACCGACAATACACATCCCAGACGTAAAATTGACACTCCCATATTATATTCAAATTATTGCCATAAATATGCAGATCATGTGTCTGAATACAAGTCCATGCTCGTTAAATTGCCATGTTTATATAATAACACTATTTTCTTTGTGTAGTTTTGTGGTTAACCTTAGGCAAATTATAATGATTTCATGCCAAGCAAAGCAGTATATTTGCAGATTTTCGGTTTTCCTTACCCACTCTCACCCCCATAACTTTTAAACGGCACAACCGATTTTCATGAAACACTCGCGCCAGACTCACCTTTCATACAAAAAAAAACTAAATTGAAATCGCTCCATCTGTTCGGGAGCTATGGTGCCACAGACAGACAGACACACAGACAGACACACAGACAGACAGACAGACAGACAGACAAACAGACAGACAGACACGTCAAACTTATAACATCCCTCTTTTTTGGTCGGGGGTTAAAAATAAAATTATTCAGGAATATGACTGCAGGATATACATATTTATAAATAATTCAGTATCGCAGGCACTAGGTAAAAAGAAAATAGTTCATCATATTTTATTCATTCAATTCGAACAAAATTTAATTTGATATGAATCAAGTTACGACTTAGCGTTCTGGGTGGCTGGCCACTCTATTCCCCACATACAAGTTAAATCAAATTAATATATGCAAATTAACGTCAACAATAGCTATTACCCTAAACGAGTGCTTTGCTTCTCTATGTATTGAGAATGACTAGTTTAACCTTGAATTTTTTGAAGATAAAGTAACGTTATATGTACGTAGGAGCAGACATATTGTTACCTTGTGTCAACTGTTTATCAACATATAGACAAGCCAGCACTGGCTGCTAACGCTGGCGAGAATAGAACGCTCATCTATTATTCAAACCAGTGACCTCTGCCCACACGTCTCAAAAAATCCTTAAGTCACGTAATGTCTCATTTCGTAATGAGATACTAAAACGGAACGTTTGTGATAAAAAATGTGTTGAAATACATAATACCAAAAGATTACCTTAAATACATTATGTAGATATGTAGTAATTTAATCTGTTTAAACTGATTTTCTTAAATTTTAAATTAAGATTTATTTAAAATAAATAATCTGGATTGTGAACTTGATATGTTGGTGTACTGCACTGCATCTATAGTATCGTATCGCATAAATGTATGCTGATCTTTTTAATAATTCTGACGAGTAAATTGTCAGGATAAATTCAACCTTATTGTTAGGAGGTTAAGGTGTATTATTTTGAGAGCATTGCTCAGGTACATAAATGCATTTACTGTCTTAAATTACTGTAAGTTAAATTTTATAATTAATAAAAAGTATATACGAATATTACTGGACAGTTATCATTCAATAATTTTTCAATAACCAGACATATTTGAAGGGTTGCGGAAGCCTGCGAAGAACCCAGGAAACTTCTGCGCTTTTTGGTCGGAGTTAGGCTGATTACTCTAGCGCCCCATTTCACACACAATGGACCGAACTCGAGTCTAAATGTGGAAAATCAGGGCCCTAACTTGGTGAGTAATTATCCTAGTTTTATCTTTATTACGACGAAAACCATTCCTTAAATCTCTATTAAACATCATGTACACCGATAAAACGTAATATTCTAATGTACATAACGTACATGCTAATTCAAAAGAAAATGATAATAATAACCCGGAGGTTCAAAATAAATGTGATCACTTGCTTATCACACGTTGTTTCTTAAGTGTCTTGTCACATACTACAATAGTCAGTTTTGACTTAATTTACTGTATATAGATAGATAGATAGATAACACTTTATTGAGACATGTTTCGTGAAAATCGGTTGTGCCGTTTAAAAGTTATGGGTGTGCTATCTATCTATTAAATCATCATCATCACCCTATTAACGTTCCCACTGCTGGGACACAGGGACTTCTCTCTTGACGAGAGAGATTAGGCCTTAATTCTTTAAAAAAAAATTGATTTATTTCGGTAACTTTCCTATAAGTTTACAATTCTTAAATTATGATGGAAACTTTCATTGATAAATTTTGAAAGTTTGTAAGAATATTCCCGCAAGCATTTTGTTTTTTTTTTATATTTACTTACTATCAAAACCCTGCGGTCGACGAACCGAGTGAGAGATTGTTTGTCACTTAATTATAACCTGTTTATAACTTTTTGAATAAATATTTAATTTAATTTCATTATAATTAACTACTTTAAATATAAATCTTAATATAAATTTTAAATAAAACCCCCGATTTCAATGCCAATAATTTCCTTAAATGTAAAATAACAAAATATAAAGCTTATTTATTAGGTTTTGTTTTTTATTGCAAAATGTGTATAAACTGTACACGTAATCCTAGGTGTAGTATGAATCAATGTCATATTAATCAAATTGAGTTATCTTTGTATGTTTGAAATAAATCAGTGCGAACCTTTTCCCATTCCTCCTGGCGACGTCTTCTAGCCTCTACAATTTCTGTCTCTGTAATAAATCCGGAGCTCATAGCTAAAGACTTACACGAAAATATATAACAATAAAGCAGGAATATCCCCTATTGACAAAACTCATAATAAAAGTACAAGACTGTTTAGCCGCTCGCTATTTGGATACTAAACGTATTTCAATACGCCCAAGGGTTCGCAAATATCCTGAACCGAGCCAAATAAATGTACAAGATAAAGAATAGTGCAAGTATAGTTATCGAGTGTTAAAAAGAAAGATTCTAATCGCAGGCTTTTATTCTGATGTTAAATTTAAGAAGCCTATAATTAAATACTTATCGACGATTTATTTAGTTTCGAATAATTAGTCTAAAATAGAAATGCTCATTGAATAGTCAACTTAATATTTAATAAAAAAAATGTCGTTAGCATTCGTTTGTCCTTGTCACACTTTGATATTTGATAGTTTTGTAACGGCTCGTAGACGGTTCTTTTAAGGTTGGTTTATCTACTGCTCATGTTTGGATATACTTTGTTTATGTACAATTTGTTTGTGTACTCTGTCGGTTCAATGTTTGCGGGTAAACTTTTTTAATAACGAGATCATTTTCTAGATTTAACAAACGTTGTTTTGTAATTTTTAAAAAGATATTAGATAATTTTTCGGTGGATAATGATAAGATTAAGTAATACAACATTTTAAGTTATTACTTTCAATGAATTTATTGATTGTTCAAAATGCCAACCATTTTCCTCAATGCATATCGTTCAAGTAAAGCCACGTTCAGTTAACAAGTTCTTTTTCTGAATTTCTGTTTACGGAAGTATATTAAACAATTACCTACTTCAGTTAAAGGCATTTAGTTTAGTATTATATATTTTTTTAAACGGCAATCATAATTACCTCTTTATAACTTTATCCGCGTTTAAATAAGCTATCCATATTTTGAGCTTTATGATATTAATTATGTCGTAATTTATTATTCTACGATATAAGTAAATAAATAAATAAATATTTTTAAATAAATAAATAAATATTTCCCTTTCCGTAGATTTTAATGTCTTTTTCATCCTGACCCTGAGTGTCATTACAATTGGCTATAAAACATGCTGCAACACAAATACACAAATAAAACTGCTCATAAACTTCTCTGAAAACTCATTTCCAATAAATCGTGGCTACAGTACCATTTATACATACTTAACGAATTCATTTGCTAAACGCATGAGACCAACATGTCGACAACAGTAATAAAACCTTTTATGCAAACCGATTTCGCTAATTCTTTTTTTGTTATGTTCGTTATTATCAAAAATAAACAGTTATAATATAATTTTTATTTTAATTGACATACTCATTTGATGTAAAAGAAAACCTACATTTTATGTCTTTTTTTCTTTCCTGTTTTTATATTTAATGTTCCATAACTTTAACATTATATGGTGTTTACGCATATACGTATTGATAAATTTACCGCAATTACGCAGTTTATAATTTTCTGTCTGCCTTCATAATTATTTAGCAAACAATTTTCTTTAATGAAAATTAGACAACCTACTTAGGTACATGCAAATGTCTGAAAGATTTGACTGAAAAGTGGAATATTCACAGTTTGAAATTGATGACGTTCGGTCGCATGCGATGTCCGATCGAATTTAATTATAAACTGAATGGTCACGTCATAAGTCGATCATCTAACATCAAAGATCTCGGGGATGGTTAATTTCATCGAAAAAGAATTCTACGTTTGAACAAATAACATCAGAAACAGGTTGGCTTGCCTGTTAGCATATTCTGAAAACAAGCGGACCATATACTTGTTTTCAACTTGATATTAAAGGATAGATGCCTTTTGCCGCCCAGGGGTCAAGTGTTTGTACGTTCTGCAAGCACTTTTCTCCTTGGTCTGGGTGTTTAATAAGTTTAATAAAAGATATCTATGTATGTATGTAGTAGGTATATTATATTAAATACAAGTTTTTGTTACGTTGTTTTGCTTTTGTTTTGTTATTGAATTCTTTGTTACGTTTTTGACTGTACTGTGTTGTGGAGATGCCGCGATTGACTGAGTTCTCTCCGCGAGAAATCGCTGACATCCATTATTATGATACTAAATAAATACATAATAAATAAATAAATATTTCCGGAATACTCACACAGCATCACCTAACCCCAAACTAAGCAGAGCTTGTACTATGGGTGTTTGTTTTTTATCATTTTTCGTGAAGGAAAAATAACTCATTTGCGATGATTACTTAAATAAATAAATACTTTCGGACGATCCACACAACAACATCCGTGGTAAGCTCTAAGCTTGTGTTAGGGGTAGGTATATAAATAAAAATGAATTGTTGTTCGTTAGTCTGATTAAAACTCGAGAACGGCTGAACGGATTTATCTTATCATAGTCTTGAAATGTTCGAGGAGGTCTAGGGAAAGTTTAAAAGGCGAGAAAAAATCGAATAATTACACACACTGATATCAAAGTAAACGATGAATACAAACGAGAAATTGCTGCATTTTAACTAAGATGAGAGAGCTTTGAATAGGTTTCACGAACCCGCACATGGCCAGCGTGATATTGAGTTTAATTGATAAAAATATTTTAGCTTTAAATAGTCTACGGATTCTTGAAGTCTTAGGCTTACCTCGGGAAAATGCCAAATGTCTGCGGTTAAAGTAAACATGCGTTAATTTCACTTGCTGGTGTAGACGCATTCTGTAAACTCATTTCGATCCTTACTAAGCTGAATCCGCGGTAGAAGGCTTTTTTATCTAATATATAAAATTCTCGTGTCACGGGGTGTGTAATCGAACTCCTCCGAAACGGCTTGACCGATTTTGATGAAATTTTTTTCCCAAATTATGTTTAATATAATAGAAGTTATTGAAGTAATCTAACGTTTGGAATTGCCCAATCCCGTCCAATTGGTTTTATTGACGCCCCAATTCTGAATAAACACTATATTGAGATGAATAGTTTGTTTCTTCAATTGGAAGTGATTTAGATTTATACTTATTGACGTGTATGAATTCACAACTTACTTTAGGTGCCATAGAATAATAAATTACTTACTAGATACATAGATAGATAGATAGATGAACCGTTTATTTGATAAATTCTATAAAAACAGTTAAATACTTATGATTATTAGTTAAGTATATAATATATTCTTAAAATTACTTCAGTTACATAACGCTAGTTACAAAAATCGCTTTTGCACAAAACGAAATAATAATTAGAGCATAAGAGATCTAAGTTAAACCCTCAAATTTTATGTCTCGTCTTTTTACTGCGGCGCGAAGGCGGCCTTCGTGGCCACGCGGTCCGCCTCCACCAGCTCGCCGATCTTGTACTTCGCCATCAGGGATCTGCGAATCAAACATATTATATGCTCGGAAAATGAAAATGTCAACAATGTCAGACACTCAGACAGAATGAGCTACGTACGTGAGTGATATCGATGGAGTTTTCATATTTTGTGATTATTTACCTGCACACTTCCTTAAAATGAATCACGAAGAGATTAAAGCCGTTAAAACTTTTGCTTCCATAAAAGTTTCCACTTCACTTTATTTTCTGAACCAAAAACTTTAGTTGACATTAACTTGGAATCTCAGGCAGGAACCTTTGAAAAGGTTGGGATTTTTACAGTTTATTATTCCTATTTATGGAGAATGGTTGTTACTAGGGATGCATCCGATACCGATACCGATATATCGGCGATACTTCGGGTTAGCCGATATATCGGTATCGACGATATTTTAATGACCGATTCAACGTCCCGTGTCCAGTGTCCCGTGGCAATAAAAAGAAATCTGTCTTGTGATTTATTTTTTTATTTATTATACCTTCATTTTTGAATTCATGTTTTATACTTTTCTAATGTGTACTTAGTTTTAATTAGTATGTAAGTACATTTTGCCATGCCTATACCATGTTTATTGCAATAAAGAAACGATAAAAGCTGTGTTGTTCTTTTAGCTTCTTAACTGAGTTTAGAAAATTTAAAGCGAGCTGTCATGACAATATTATTTCCTTGATTATTTTGGTCATTAATATAATAATAATTCTTTAATATTGTAGTTTAAGATAATTTTTTAACAGTAAATATAACAACGTTTAATAGGATGAGGAAAATCCTTGTTGTAAACATCATACTTATTTATATTGACGGTGTCTTCATATAGAAACATTAGTAGGTACCTACCTATCTAAATGAATGCTATAAAATTATAATTGTTTATAGATTGAAATATTTCATGATATAAACAATGATATCAGTAAATACAAGAGATAGATATAATTTTTATTTTTCAGGTTGTTCAAGGATACCGATAGAAACAAGTACATTCTAATTTTTATTTGTTTGTAGTATCTGTATCTTGTCTAAAGCTACTTTCAACGTGGCCTTATAATCAGCTTATTAATAAATAATTAAACTCTTTTCAGACGATTAACCTATCCAGCTTTGGGAATTTTATAAAAATAATTAGACTACCTGATCACTGATGAATTTATATGACCACCAAATGTTTTTGAATGGAGTAACGATTATTATAGGCGTGTAAGTGTGCATAATAGCCTCACAATCCACACAACATTTAGCCCCGTGGTAAGCTGTGTTACGGGTACTAGCCATCTGATATACCTACATATTATAATAGAAATACCTATTAAGATATATTTTCATTATAAATATTAAACACCCAGATCACTGACTTACTTGGGGTATTTCATAGACATGTATTTTAGTTTATGAGATGTAAAATTAGTCGAATACTCCCCTATGTTACCTACCTACCTTAATGCCCATAGTGAGACGCTGACTAGGTACGCATCCAATTTATAAAATACAAATACAGAATAATTCATTCAGAATTAAATAAATATAAACACATGCAGAGAAATAGTAGCAATTAATTATTATTAATACAAGTTCCAAAAAAAGATCCCAACTCAGCATAATGTAAATTATTATATAAATCATCTTTTTCTCGTCCCACATTACGTGGGATCTTCACAATATGTTTTTTTTATTCCATTTTCCTCTGTCACTCTTCATCTCAATATAAAAATAAAATAAAATAATATAAATATAACATGCGATCTTATAAAGTAAACGAACCTTTTAAAGTAAACTCAATGACGAATTTAATTAATTTTGTAGTAGTTTTTATGTCTTCATTATTTTAAGGAGACTAACCATAAATAACGCAATCATGAACCAATCTTCATGAAACAAATTTCTTCATATAATTAAACTCATATATTTTATATTTTACCTTACTTTTTGTAACTCTAACTCATCATCATCAGCCTATACTAGACCACTGTTGGACATAGGCCTCCCCTAATGATGTAAGCATTAAATTCTGCTCCCATTTTTGTTTTTCTGTGTAAAAAACAAAAAAAACTATTTTGTTACATTTTGACGTTAGTTGGACTAAGTACACTATGTAGTAGACTTTTTACCCTAATTTCTTTTAGGTTTATAGTGGCCTTCATACCGACATTACAAAAACATCAGACTTTTAGATAGTATCTTTATCTATATATCTATATGATTTATATTGTAAAATTATAACTAATTTTACAATATAAATCATTCATAAATTCAGCAGGAATCCTATCAATGTTTATTTGAATTTAGACCTATTTGAACAAGAACACAAACGCGAAAATATCTACTTTAATATTTTATTCTATTTTATGGCTAAAATAAAAGAATATTATTTTTGCTGACTTGTTTATGAAACGGAACCTTCTTGCACAGGCTTTCAGCGAGATCTCAGCACATTACATAATATTATGTTGTTTTACATTTAAGGAAATTATTGGCATTGCAATCGGAGGTTTCTCTTAAATTTTAAATTTAGATTATTAAAATGTATTCTATTTTCAAACTGAAAATAAGTTAAAGACTCAATTTACTCATATTAATAAACTGTTATAGGGTAGTTTATATTGTATAATAAAATATAATAGGATTGCTTAAATTAATAATATTTATTATTTAATAATAATAAATAGGTACTAAATTAGGGTGTTTCATGCGAGCTGTCTTGTTATTAGAGGAAAATGTGTATCCTGGGTGTAAATTTGGACCTTGTGATAAAAACGGATATCGTAACTAATAATAGATGCAATGTACATACTAGTGAAAATTAGACTTACCTACTAAATATTTCGAAGAATTATGAGGGTTAAAATTTTAAGTACCTTTAATTTCTTAACATATGTACTTACGTTTTAATCAATCCAATTAGTAGGTAAGTGAATTATGTAATTTAATTTAATGTGTCTGTATATGTAATGGATACGTTTCATTAAATAAACAAGATTTATCAGTACCATAGTTAGTTTAACATTAAACTATTTTGTAACATTTAATTACAGCACAAAATAGGTAGATATTTCAGGTGGGTACGTTATTTTTTGTTCCGTTATTTGTTCCTTTACTTCAAACAAACTACAATTATATTCAGTAACTTTGGTATTAATTTACTGTTTACATTGTTTTGGGTCCCTTTTCATCAGTTTGTTGGTTGGAAGGTTTTTTTCGACAAGAAAGAAAGTGAACGGATTATGTTGACTTTTATAGATTATTGCGACAGACATTTTACAATCTCCGAGTAAAATTACACTATGGCTATTCAGTTATTTATTGAGCTTCCCACAGAAGAAAACATCAATCTTCATTTAATGATATAAATAAATAACTATTTTCGAACAATCCACACTTGGATGACAGCTGGACAGCTTGTGTTACGGGTACTAGACATCTGATATACTCATTATAATAGACAAACATATTTATTTATTTAATATTATTTATCAAACACCGAGACCAGACCCAGATATTAACATAAACAATATTTTATTTAATAGTAACATAATTAGATGATTATTTATGATTTATGATTATGATCTTCTGAATTTAATTATATTTTGTCATAAATGGAACATAGATAATTTTTCGCTTATTTACGACATCGAAAAATAAAGTTAAGCTATCAATGTAGACATCCTTTTTGCTTTTACAATTTTACCTGCCTTCCAATATTTATGATCGAGCTAATAGACTGAAATCTCCCCAAATTTCAAACTAATCTACGAGAAATATTCATTATAAGTATAACGTTAGTTATTTTTTAAGAAACATTTAAAAGGGATATAATATAATAACTGGCAATAATAACGAATTGAATATTCCACAAAATTCAATTAATTACAAAATCATCAACTAAAGCTTAAAGCTTACGGCTGTCTGTGGCATGAAGATAATTTAAGTTAGGAGGATGAAAGTGGGGATGAAGAAAGCACATTCAAAGAGTTATTAATTTAGTTAACTTGTTAATAAAACATTGGCTCTACAAAATATTGCACATTTTAACTTTTATTGCTGATGACAATTTTACTCTTAGACTATTATGTACTATATTTATGTAATTTTTTTACATATTGAAATATTTGTCTCTGGAAGATACCCTACTTAATCTTATTTTACTATAATGTGGGCATAGTTTGTTTGTAATCCTGCAAAACTGTACATACAATCGTAATAGTTTTAAACGATTGTTGTTTTATAAGGTATTCGTTTGTAATGCTATAAGTTATGACGTAATTTTTGCTATCCGTCTGTTAATTCTTGTTGCCGTCTCTTTCCCACTCGTGCGGCACGCGTTCTAGTCAACAGCAGGTAGTAACGCGTCATTCATTGCTAGCAACAGCAGTAGTTATGGTTTCGTGTTCGAGGGAAGGCAAGCCAACAGCTCATATAACATACCTAAACTTAACGTAATCAACTAATAGCAGCATTTTAGAAATTGACAAACAACAGCTGCATAATATATAGCAAACCTTATTTATTCAGTAGGTACCTATATTCCTAATCTTAGCTATTCAGGGGTTTAGATAATAGCTTGTTGGGTATGTATTTATGACTATGCTATTATGTACCAATGTAAAAAATTAAGCAAATTGAGTAACGATACTTTTATACTTTATCACCATTACCTTGTATGTTTTTAACATACAATTAAACTCGATTAGTATCACAAAATGGTGAAATTGGCGCTTAAGCAGTCATCTTTACTCAATAATACGTTTTACGAACGTTTATGAACTATTAAATAAACGAATACATATATATAACAGCTAATCCAAGAGCCTGGCGGAGTTTTCAGGCTTATCGGTAACGTATGACAGTCGGCCACCGGGGGTTATTACCACATAACCATACTGTACCCTTATGTCAGTATAAATAAATAAATAAATATTTCGCATCATAATTACTTAGATTGTGTAAAATAACCGGAACATGACGAGGAATTCTAAACTTAGATCTGCATATTCCATGTGCTATGCCTTTAAAAAGACCTGTATTTGCATCACAAACATTAAATGCATCTCCATTTAACCTTTATTTTTATTCGACGATTGTTTGACGATGTTTTACTTCGATATTTCACTTTAGTTTTACATCATCATCACCCTTTTTAACGCTCCCACTGCTGGGACACAGGAACTTCTCTCTTAATGACCCTTATTTATGTACATAATGTATGTCTATTATATTAATCATATCAGATGTCTAGTACCTTAACACAAGCTTAGAGATTGCCACGGGACTAGATGTTGTTGTGTGCTTTTTCAGTCAAAAAAGTATCGGGAATAGATAATTTGTATATGGTTCCCAATTACATTTTTAGTTTATTTTTTTGCTGTTTGATTGGCACAACTATTTTCCATTTTGGCGCGGATTTTGAGTTGCATCTGTTGTTTAAATTTATTATAGTGCTGTTTTTAGTTAGATCATATCTAGTGTGTACTGCGAATTTCACTATAGACAAAAATATCTAACAAAGAGTTTGTCTTAAATTTTGTGTTTTTAGGAAATTAAGGCCTTGGAATCGGGGGTTTTTCTTAAAATTTAAATTTAGATTTATAACTTTTTATGATTTTGTTTCCGAAGTAAAACCCCATTATAAACGACATTTGAAAAGTTTAAAATTATATATATCTTTTCTATTCATATGAAATCGTGTTTTTCTTTTATATTGTGAGGCGCGGCCGTTTTTATCAAATGTTATGTATATGAAAAATCGTGACAAAATCGTATTATTACTTTGCTATTGCTGTGCATATTAATCCAAAACAGGTTTGATAGTGACGTTAATAGTAAACGAATGTCCACTAAAAGAACGAAAAAATACTTGTAATTTTTTTTAAATTATATGACGGACTATTTTTGTTATTCATCTGGCATACCTAATACACAAGCAAAAAAATATAAATGCAATGAGTTAAAAAAATATCACGCACTCAACGCCGTCCGACTACTGTTGCTCATAATCGTTAAAACACAGAAAAAACTCTTTATCGGTAGCGCAACCACGGGTGAAATAAGGCAACTCTCAAAAATTATCAATTATAAGTACTTTGATTCGAAGGAATAAATACGTAATAATAATAAGCGAAAAACGCAATATTCTATCTACACAATTTAGAACAAACGTTAGGAAAGAGTAGGTTTTTATTTTTATGAGCTTTTATCATTGTTCCGTATGAGGCTGTCATTTGTCACTACTTAGAAAGTTATGAATGAAATTCGACGAATACTCTTCAACTATTGCATTACATTAAATTCGACGAATATGTTACTGAGATTTAAAGAATTCTAAGATTAGCTTTTTTATTTACGTCATATACATAAATGTACATACAATACAATTGAAATTAACACAATTGTTAAATAATTTAAACTAAATGTTCTTAATAATTAATTAGGCAGCTATAACCACCCTGTGTATAAATGGTGAGAATGAGAATACGATTCAATGTCTGATTATATGGTAATATTACCATAATTGATTACATCATGTCGATTCACTGTGATTTTGGGGCTTCAATAAGCTTATTACTCCAATTATCTTTAATTAAGCAGGCACAGAAGGTACTTAAATCATTTTCATAATGCAATTTGTTTCCTCGATTCATCCGCAGTAATTCAACTTCGTTTATTCCATATGTGGAAAGCATTTATTCTATTTTTTTTATTCTTCTTATTCTTTCGTTGATTTACTGAAGTTTCACTTCTATCGTGTGTGAATCGCACACACACCTTTTTTTCATCATGGGTTCTTTTCATGTCAAATACGTTACAATTTGTATGACTAATGTGATTTTTTTTGCCCCCCGACTCGTATTATTTTATCGTTGTCAATAAACAACCCTAGTTTAGATAGGTTACCTTTAATGCATAAACCGTTCGTGAGTTGTTTATATTCAACAGGAAACATTTCTGCTTGAGCCCAGCGAATGTGTAATTGGTTCGGAAGTAATTATTTAATTTATAAAGTACTTGGAAAATATGTTGCAGGAAGATATTAAGAGACTTGAGTAATTTGCAGTATTTAAATTTTTAAAATTTCGTTCTTAAGATTTTAGCATGTCCATGCAATACGCTTTATAAGCATACATTCTGAATAATTCATATTTAATTTGTAGCATAGAACCATTTAGGTCTGGTGGACTTGCAATTTTGTCAGACAAAACCTCCAAACATTGGACATGGTACATTTTAACTCTTTTTGAAGGCAGCCTGAGTTATATTATAATCATTATGTTATTATTACGTACATACATTTTTTTTTAGATTTTTTTGTATTGTCTAAGCCGTGTTGGCTAAGTACTCTCGTTAACAACTGGCGACGATGTTCTCTCCCCGCATGCGGACTATATCGACTGATGAAAACGGTTCCCCGAATGCGGGCCCTGTGGCATGCGTTCGTTATAATAAAATTTGTGACAACACTCAATAATATTTGCAGGTTCCGTTTTTCTTCCCCACTTTAACCCCCCATAACTTGTAAACGGGCCAACCGATTTTCATCAAACATGCCTAAGAACACTCAAAAATCTTTATAGTCTAAGTTATTGTATTTAATTTTAAGACATTCAAATACGATTTTTGAATTGTTACTGAATAAATTGAATTGAATTGAATCGGGGGTTTTTCTTAAATTTTAAATTTAGATTTATAAACTTGGTCAAACTTGCTGGCTCACGGTGGATGCAAGTGGCGACCGATCGGAATGATTGGTCGTCTTTGAGGGAGGCTTATGTCCAGCAGTGGGCGTCTAATGGCTGAAATTATGATGATGATATTATATTAAGTATATCAGATGTCTAGTTTCCGTAACACAAGCTAAGAGCTTAAAATAAATAAAAACTACCAAAGTCCTAAAGATAAGAAATCAAATCCGCAACCGGCAGATGCACGCAAAACAAAACAAAAAAACACAAACCTTTGCAAAATATCTGTTCTCAATAGAGCAGTAATGAGATCTATCTCAGCTAAATGGAAGTCTTTTAGTTCTTACTCCTCCAAAACGGCTTTACCGATTTTTACCAAATTTTATATACGTATTTAGTAGGTCTGAAAATCAGCTACTAGCTATTTTTCATTTAAAAAAAAAAAGTTTGTCGGCAACATATTTATTTGAATAAAGATTATTATTATTATGTTGATACAACTTAAACAAATTATTTCGACCAAACGGACAAATAATTGACAATGACATTGACAGCCGTGACAAGTGACAGTCGAGTGTGTGACAATAATAGCGCGAATGTGTCGGTTATTATGGTCACAAACCTCTGTTTATTGACACAATAATGGAAACTAGCTGTCCTTGGAAAAAATCTTTTACTGTTAAATTTCCTATTTATCAAGGAAGGCTATAGGCTATATTTTAATACGTTATTACCGCAGTAAAATCCAGAAAGCCCGTGGCGTTTAAAGCTAGAAATTCATAAAAAAACATCGTATTTGATAAAACAAATCCATATTATTTCAAACGCTTGAAAACATTTAAAAATATCAATATCAGTGCCTGTTAGCGAAAGATTGTTCAGCGAATTGCCTAATCGAATAAAGAATGCATTTAGCCTATAGTTTGCGCGGGGAAATATTTTGTTTTTTTACACATTTACCACTATATCTTTGCTCCTATTGGTCGTAGCGTGATGTTATATAGCCTATAGCCTTCCTCGATAACTGGACTATCCAACACAAAAAGAATTATTCAATTCGAAAATAATTAATTTTAAAAGTTTAATTGTACTGAAAAGGGTATGTAAAGTATTAGTTTTAAGCTGTCTTTTAACAACTCTTGTAATAACTTAAAGCAATAAATGATTTTTTTTATTTTAAAATTTAAGAAAAACCCCCGATTCCCATGCCTAATTTCCTTAACCGTAAAACAACATAATATTTTGTGGAATAATCCGTTCCGTAGGGTCCGACCCCTCGATTGGTTTGAATCACGCTGATTCTCTAGCAATCCGATAATTATTGACAAAATGGCTGACAGTCAATGGTAAAGTATTTTACGTAAGATGTTATTGTACAATATTATTACCTTCTAACTATAGTTTAATTGATGTTTCTTTGTAATTAATTATTCTCTAACTTTGATTTTCTAGGGGCGTATGAATGAACAAATAAATGATTTGACGAAAATAAAACGAATATGTCGTTAAAAATCCACGTTGCATAAATAATTAGAAGCGACACGTCCCAACTTCATTATGCAGCGCGCATAATTGAGAAGCCATCTTCTAGGTCTTCATGTCCCATCTTAGACCACATCGTCACTTTACATCAGGTGAGATTGTGGTCAAATGTAGGCTTATCAACCATAAAAAAAAAATGTAACTGTAGATGCGTTATGTATTTAAAAATGTAGTCCAAGGATTCCCGCTTTTACAAACAAACAAAATGATGAGTGTTTGTATGTTCTTCAAGCACAATCTCCTTGGTCTGGGTATTTTATATGTATAATAAAAAATATCTATATATGACTATTATATAAAGTATATCAGATATCTAGTACCCGTAACACAAGCTTAGAGCTTTTGAGTAATGTTTTTAACGTAATTTTAGAATAAATAATGTTGACCCTGACAAACTTAAAGCGCATAGTCCATTTATAAGATACTGAATCATTTATTTGTATGACATAGGTAAGGTAATTTTGTTTCGTCTGTGAATGCCCTGATATCACTTTATCGTCACTGAAACCGACTGGTGTGAATGCGTTTAATTTATGAAACTATATTTAGTCTGTGAATGCCCTGTCTGTTAACGGTCGTATTTATATAGAAATAAAAATGTGATAGGTACCATGAAATATTAAGACAATGCTAAAGATATTTAAAAGCTAAGGCTAAGTGGGAGAAATACAGTATATAGTGCAAATAGGCGTACAAATACAAAGTACTTTCGCTAACGGCGCTGTTGACCGATGACACATTGACTCTTTAATAGCCGCGACCGAGCAGTTGTTCAAAAGACTTCGTATATGATCTTATCTGCCATAAATAAACATATTCCTATTCATATTCCTTTAACGGTAAATGGTACCTATATTCGAATGTCAGAAAAAGAAAAGAAACCGTTGGGGACGAAAGTTTCTTGATGATCGATAGCAATACTCACTGTAACGTGGCATCCCTCTGTCGTTTAGGCGTGGCGTCGTCCATGCTGAGCTCCTTTTTCCCTAGACATCTGATTCACTTGATATAATAGACATAATACATAAATATTTTTTAATGTATTTTTAGCAGACTTCAAAAAGGAGGAGCTTCGCAATTCGATTTTATTTCTGTATTTAAAGATTAATAGATTTTAGAGAGTATGTGCGGGTAAACTTTTTCTTCTTTTTAAATCTATCCTGGTCACGCCATGCACACATGGTAAGGTTATCAAAACTATATAGACAGACCTAAGGTTCAAGTGGATTTTAATACGAATATTTTAAGCCAGGAATGACCATACGCTTAATATGCACTTGTAGCTGTTTTAATGTCGGTTGTTTTTTTTCAATTCATATAGGGCATATGTAAATCTAGATAATTTTGAAAAAGTTTAACCAAACTTTCCTCAGCTAACAAAACCCAACGTTGAATTTGAAATATGGCTCCCTAACAAAATTATTTGTACCAATAGAATGTTTGCGAAGCCTGTGCAAATACGAATATTCTAGGTTATTTTTTAAATAGATAGGTTTTGTCGTTTTCGGGGGCTACAAACATGTCTAAGCCCATAATATTTATATATTTGCACTCAGATCAAAGATCTGTTATCATGTGGGCTGAACAACTGAACGGCATTTTGCCTCATTAAATCATGAATGTCGAGTCGTACGAAAAAAGTATAAAAAAAAGCTTATGTTCGAAGCTATTTTAAGGTATACAGCATAATACATATATTAGTCTGGTGATATTTAGTCATCATTTAATTTCAGCTTGTTAATTTTATAAACTAGTAAAAATACGTATTCTTACCCAATTTAGATGAATAATAATAAAACTTAATTGCAGACACATGATCCATATTGTTCTTATAATAATTATTATTTTATAATAATAATAATATGTATGGAAATTCGTGTAATGTGTACTGTATAAGAGATATGTCAAAACCCAATGTTTTTTGGATATTTATTTATATATTCAAAAATAAAATCTTAACTTATCTGCCATGGTTTTTCCTAATACAATAGAGGAAATTATAGGTCATCATAGGAAATGGTGTATAAAAAAAAATGTATATATTTATGTGTATTAAGTATATCAGATGTCTAGTACCCGTAACACAAGCTTAGAGCTTACGACGGGGCTAGATGTTGCTGTGTGGATTGGCCGGAAATAATTATGGAAGTTATTAGACTACACATGGAAAACACCAGCAGAGAGGGAATCAGCTATATTATCCAAGAGTTTCATCCCCGAGAACAATCTAATTTAATAATATTATAATTCATATTCACATACACATACACAGATAGACAAACATAGCCTCTTCGGGTCCATAATTTTAAATACCGATATTTTTTAATGTTTTTACCCATTATGAATATATTTTATGTATTAAAGTATCTAATCATATTTTATAAGGGTTAAGGATCGATTATTTTCAAACGTCAGTTAGGTTTTATCAGATTTGATGTCAACATAATTATATTAACCCTTACCGTACTTATTTATATTTCTTTTTTATACTTGGACAGTCCGAGAATTCATGCAAATAATATTTCAGCCTATGGTGCTGAATTTATAAATCGTGAGGACTAAGAACTTATGTTTAGAAGTAGGTCTACCTACAAAATACATGATATCCCTACATACAGAAACAAAAATTATGATGTTCAGTTGTTTTCAAATAGTGGTAGGTGAATGGGCACACGTGATGGTCGTGACCTATTTATCTATGTAGTCATTAGTCTATAAGAGAACATTTTTGTCCCTGTTCTCATACCGGACGGAGGTCCTGTATGCCCCGCAGTGGAAATCCTTGAACTATAAATCTAAATATAAAATTTAAGATAAACCCTCGATTTTAATTTTCCCCCATAACTTTTAAACGGCTCAACTGATTTTCATGATACATGTCTAAGAACACCCCGGGTGTTCCAAACTCACCTTTCATACAAAAAAAACTAAATTGAAATCGCTAAATCTTTCTTTAATCGCGAATGCTGCGAAAACTATTGAATATATAACAAAGTGATGTATTACAACTTTGTAGACCTTATCATTATCTACAATAAACGTCGTTACATCATATCTCTAACTATTATAGTTTTGTGACAATAACCGATTTTTATGAAAAAATAAACCCATTAAATTAATGCACTTGACAACTGGCATATACTTAGGAGGGAATGCCTTAATGCCATTAAGGCATTCACTCCTAAGTATATACACGCGACAGGCATTACACGAATTACGCTTTGACTTCTTTCCTGACAGCTTCTGATCTCGCTCTTAATGTATTTAAGATTGCTTAACTCAATTATTATCTTCATCAATTTATGTCCATAACAGAATAAGCTGAAATTTCGTATGCGTTTAGTCCAATTTGCTTGAATTTGATCTTTTCGCTTCACGCACTGGCCTAGCCCGGAGGGTGGTGACAAGCCGCGGCCGAAGCCTACTACCAGAGTCTGTTCTTAGGACCTTTCTTATTAAGACTAAATAGTAATCAAATACATTAAAAAGAAATGCTATTATTAAAAAATAGCTATACAATAGTAAAATACTTTTAAAACATTCCAATTACAAAATCCGATTAAACTATGTTTAGTAATATCAAGAGGTATCTCGCTTAGTCACATATCTGACTGAACGAAATAGCTCTATATTTTAATCATTGTCTAATTTTACTCGGCAGGCTTTAACTCTGTATATCTCTGTGTGTAATAACTAACATTATCTAATAAGAAAAACTGACGGAAAATCAACAGAAAAACTCTCTGCTCATCCGCCGCCTGGCCCTAGTCGCACTTGAACAAAATAAATCTATGTCATATCTAGATTCATCGTGATGGAGTTGTCATCACGATATTATTTTGTAAAATTAAAAAGCCTCTGCTTCAATTGTTTTCGCCTGCATAGATTAGCATATTTATCATCATGAAATTTAAAGTTAAACTATTATTAAGATTTATTTAATAACTTAAGAAATAATATAGATTATAGATATCTAATGAAGTTTGTTTAATTTATATAGGATGACGGGAAATTATTTTTTATTTATTCCATACAATTTATATTCACCCTGAGCTATTAGCAATTTAAGCTGACTTTGGATAGCGTAGGTCAAATAATTGAGAAAACACCCTCACCACCTCACCAAAGCAAAATTATTACAACCTATTAATTTAAACTTGAACAGTTAAGATGTAGGCAGATAGCACTACAATGTTTCATTCATGACAAATTGCTTTATCGTTAATATTCGTATTAATAAAAATAGAAATACCTACTTAACTATTTAATGTAGAATTTGAAACCAAGATAGATTAGCTCATTTCTCAAATTGTAACGAGTATATACCTACCAACAAGAAGCTAATTTTTACCTAGATACATGTGACAAAAACCAAAATATATGTGTACTTCACAAGGTTTCAATATTGTATTTTTATTTTAGAAAATTGGAGTGAAGTTTTGTAAACATAGGTACTTATTATTTTTCATGGAACTCATTTTAAATGCTTTACTTCTCATTTGCACATATAATCTTACAAAGATCGGAAAATAAATGCGGCTTTTGTATTTTCTTACCCTTATTGTCTTTATTCTTACCTTTGTTGTCATTCACAGGTGTAAGTCGCCCCAGGATAAACTCAGTGACCGGTACCCCCCTACCGTCTCCGATTTGTCACGGGACCCCTGACCGGGATCTATTTGTCATAATCTCGATTTTTTTCGCGTTTCACAATGACAATGATCATTATAATAAATTTAAATTATTAGAAATGGTTATTGCCCGAGCAAGACTGTCCGATTTGTCAGCAATAAAGAAATTGAACAAGGGAAAGAGGGGAAAGAGACGCAGAGAGATGCGAAAGAAGGAAACTAGATCAAAGTACTCTTTACCTTACGAAAAACGGGAAAAATAAGAGGTTATTGAATGAAATTTGTTCAATTAACTCACACATATTATGTACATTATTTGTTGAATTTTAAAAAAGTTTGAAGGGCATGTGACATTCACCTTGAAAATTACTACTTAAAAGTGCTTTAACGGTGAATGCAAAGATCGTGAGGAAACCAAAAGTTTATTAATCAATAAAAATGAATGATATTAGTATAGTAGAATTAAAACTTTATTGGTGGTGTGGTATTATAAAACTTCTAAAGCACTCGATCCGGAATTAATTGAATTTACCTTGCCATTTAAAGCCTTATACCCGTGTAATAAGCTCTAGATTCGGAAGTTAGTTATTATTATATTTTGAAAAAGTTGTGGCATTGGGTTGTGGTTATAACGTGGTTGACGTTATAACCCATATTGTGACTTATAATCTGTATTATCAATAAATTAAGCGTTTTTGTTTAATTCCTGTATGTCGTCTCAGACGCGTAACGAGTGCATTTAAGTTTTCAAAAGGATTATTTTTAAAGTGAACAATAATAGTATTAAAAGTTTTATTATCTACTCACAACAAATACCCCCATAACTTTTAAACGGGACAATCGATTTTCATGAAACATATCTAAGAACACTCGCGCCAGACTCACCTTTCATACAAAAAAAACTAAAGAAAATAAAAATTAAATGTTAAAGGAATGTAAAAGTGACATTATGATTTGCTAGAAATAATACATAGTGATAAGAAAGAAATGACGCTAACAATAGGCAATGCAAAAATAAATTGTGCAGTGTTCAAATATAACTCTCTTTTCCTTGATGTCCTCTACATCAATGGTCCTTCGAGCCGGATTTGGGATATTATGTAGTTTCCAAAAACGAACAAAACTACAATTAATAAAATTACATGAAAGAATATTTTTTTATAAATGGATAAACAATTCAAGCTCGTCAACGAATTAAAAGATAACAGATATCTATTCTCCGAAACGGCTTAACTGATTATTATAAAAATTTATATGCATAAACAGTAGGCACATAATCAGCTACTATCTATTTTTCATTTTGCAAAACAACGTTTAGGGGGTCAGCTATTTTATTATAATATTGCAGCAAAAAAAGGCCTTGTCAAATTTGTCATACACAATGCTAGAATATACAATAATCAATTATTTACATTTAATATAATATGAAAATAACTTTTATGGAAACACCATTAGGGACCAAAGTAATTCTATTTTATTTTAAAGAAAGACATCATATCTATAACTACATATCTATTATTATATTTATTATTTCTGATTCATATCCGTTTCCCAAGCACACCCTCTGGATAGTTCGTACACCAGAAAGTTTCGGTTGAAATAAAGTACCTATTTAAAACCAAAACATTCAAAAAAATATATATATATCATCATCATCACCCTATTAACGTTCCCACTGCTGGGACACAGGGACTTCTCTCTTGACGAGAGAGATTAGGCTGTCTGTCAATTTTCCATGATACACTCACTTTTAATGCTTAATTTATTATTGGTTACATTGTCGACTATACACGATGGATCGATGCTTGTAATGGTTTGTTTTATTTTTGGATGTAGTTCGATTTATGAGCTCTGTTAGCGATTTAATTTTATGACGAGAATAGTCGAAGCCAACAGCAGCACTTTTGATAAATACCATCCAGACTTTTATTACTAGAAGAGAAATACTGTCGTAAATAAGGAAAACTTTAGTAAGGTGGGGAAATCTTTTATGGGCAATTGTGTCCGTTTTTATAATAAACTTCCGCAGTTTATAACTGACCTACCCATTCGAAAGTTTAAGTTTTTAATTAAAAAATGTCTTTTGAAAAAAGCCTATTATTCTCTATAACTTAAATAATAATTTATTGTTATATATATCACATAAACTCCCAAAAATACTTATTGGCCGGCCAAGATGTTTCTATCAAAAATATTTACAAAGAACTCAAACACCTTTTTAGATATTTTCACAGTCAGCGACAAATTAAAATACGCGTCTAGAGTAGTCAATATCTTATATTGATAAATCTTATATATAAAATTCTCGTGTCACAGTTTTCGTTGCAACATTTTTCCTTCCATAAAATCGCACGGTTTCTTAGCTTCATTCCAGTGTATGTATTTATGTGTCTGTAAATTAATTGTACGACTTCAACAAATTCACTTTTTTTTAAGATTGTACTTATTGTATGTCCTAGCGGATAATGATTGTTGATACTATTTTTTTTACTTTGTAAGATCTCTATGTACACAATTTAACATAAAGTTTTCTTTATCTTTATCTCAGGATTTTGATTTATGATAAATGATGTACTTTTTCCATTGGTTTATTCAAACTAAATAATTACGGGTAAGTACTTTTCTTTTTCAAAATCTCCTTAAACTACGATTTTCCCCAATTGTATTTACGTTATTTTATTGTGTTTTTATTTTCTGTTGGCTTAAATAAAAATATGTTTCAAATTAGGGGTAAGTGCCAGCTTTCATAAGGTTTTTTATTTCATTTTTATTCCGACTCGTTAGAATTTTCGGTTAGTAGGTACCTAATCATAATAGTGATTGACCTCGACTAAAAGTAAATATTTGTTTTGTATAAGATTTTAGCTTTTGTAACGGTTCTTAATATAATAGATTTACATTTATAGATATTTGTTTATTATGCACATAAAACAAACAGACCAAGGAAAAAGTGATTTCCGAACATACACAAACTCAAAGGTACTGTGTAAGTATTGGTGTACAAAAAGGAATTGATCTATCTATCTATATATACTTCTTGACTGTCTCAGTGGCGCGGTGGGCATGGGTCCACTTGCGGCGCAATAGGTAGCGGGTTCGATTCCCGTCGAGGGGTCAATTGTTTGTAAAACTTTTTACAATATCATGGTTGTTAACAACAATATAAAAACTTAAAACGGGTAACATACCATGATTTTACGGTTTTCGAGTTTTCCCAAACAAACAATAAATTAAGATTCCGTCTTACGTCATCAACTTTACTAATGAGACGGCCAAAGATCCGTAACACTCTGATTATAGTAAGATCATGTGGTAAAATATTTTGGCATCAGATGGAAGTGGGACAGACATTTATTTATGTTGTTCTAAAAAACTATTGAACTCTAGGTCATTGGCCTCATATATAATCCAAAATAGATTTGCCATTTACAAATATTTTATAAAAATAAGAATAATTTTTAATGCTCCAAAAACTGTTAACTACGTTTTTTTCAGGATATTCAATTCAATTCAATGGCGAAAATAGTGCTACCTCCTTCTCTCACACGTTTTATCGGAAATTAAAAAGTAAACAATTTAATTTTGAAGAAAACAGAAACCATCTATTCCTACTTATGTGGGTTGAATTTTTGTTGTTGACTATGTCAACTAAGTCGAAATTCCTGCCGGAAAACAGAAGATAAATAGAATATTATATAAAAACCTGAGCGAAGCTGTGCCGGGCCGCTAGTTAAGGATAAAATTATCTCATCCGGCACTTTATACGATCATAAAAATAATGACACTTATAAAAAGTAGAGGTTTTTGTGTGGATTGTCCGGTAATATTTATTTATTTAAAAAGCGCCGTCACATAATAGTCCCGTATTAAGCTCCGATTTGTGTCCTTGGATAACACGATCAGGGGCTAAATCAAATTATACTTTTAGTGTCAATCGACCTCCATGATCAAGATTTTTCTAATTACTTCAAGCATTGAAGGACTCGTCAAAGATAAAACTGGTTACCTAGAATCCAGAAACTCTTTTCTTCTCTGTTAACTATCTCAGCAACATTATAATTATGTTAAGCAATGTTGCGAGGCATTATGTTGTAGGAAGGCGCGCCTATCGGTCGTCTGCCGATTACTTGAGTCACTGCACCCCTTCGTATCAGCCATATGTAATTCCATCTTTCCAAATCTAATGAATGAACCAAATTTTTTAACATAATATCCAACAATTTTCAATATAATATCCAAACAAAAAAAAATATCTAGACTTGATTGTCTGCTTCTCTAAATTAATATAATTTGTTTACCCTTGTTACATACTTGTCACTTAAATATAAAGGTGTTCTGTTTAATCTTTTAAAATTAAGACTTTTCCATAATTTCATTTGTTTCAAATGTTAACAATAATCAGTCCTAAAATAGTCTTTTGAATGATAATAATAATAAATATCTCCAGACTACTCACACACCATCACCTAACCCCCATCATAAAATAAACATAAACCAGCAGTAATAGCATCAATCAGTAGGTAACGTCCAGGGTGTTGACCTAGTAATTAAAAGAGGCGACCGGGTGGCGACTCGCCAATGAAACCTAATAGGTTCCTACGGACCCTTTCAATGAATCAGGCCCTAAATATATAAAAACAGCACTTACCCGTCACTTAGTTAATCAGCACCGACGTCTCCTAGGCTTCATACACAGCCCTGCAACAAAAAATAAGAATAAGAATCATATATTTGCATAAAACATGAGTGTATACATGCCAATGTATTTTTATATGCGGCCCGACATAAAACGCAGTCTATTTATGAAATTCCAACACAGGTACATGACAAACAACGCACATCAGCTTTCCCGAATGAATTCGCATTCTCTCTTGTTTTGTTTATTCGTGAGACATAAGTGTATAAATAAAATAAAGAATAACAATTGATACCTTAAACGACGATGACATTAAACTTTCCTTTTTGTAATCCATTAAAATTTTAACTAAGAAAAATAAACAATAATTACTTTTTGTAATCTTGTCGTGCATCATTGAAATCTGTCTGGCATCTACAGAAATGGTTACAATGGCGTTAATTTTTTCGCACGCTTAACTGATTTTGCTCATTAAGAGTAATTTGCGTTAATTTGTTACCTACAGTTTGTTTGGTACAAGTCTAATCTTTGCATACCTATTTAAATAAATTTATTTCGTTTTTGAATGACTAAACCAAACCACTATGAAATGAACAGGAAGTTTTTCCATCCATACATTTCAAACTCAACTACTGAGGGGATAAAAGGGGGGTCCTTCTATCCCCCAAAGTAGTTGAGTTTCGTAAATACTGTTCCTAGCTAATTAGCTAGGAGGCACCTCCTATAAAGAACCTCCCGGCGGAATTTCGAGTTTTTTTACTTAAAAGACTTTTAAACCATGAAAACACATATTTATTTCCTAGATATTTTTTGTTATAACAATTTAGTTTTATCAATGTTAAGTTAACCTTTCCATGTATCCCTGTGCGTTTAAAGGAATAAACGTTAAAATTAAAGCCCTAAGGGCTAAAAGATATATTTTTCAACAAATAATTAAATCGTCGTTTCAGTTGTTTTCGCGAATTCGAATTGTGTTTTTTCATTCCTCTTAAAATTATAAGACAAACCTGTCTAAGGTAAGCTTTAAAGCATTGGAAAATGTTTGTTTATAATGTAAACCGCATAAGTCATACTTTAATCCCATTAAGTGTTAGTTACGCTACTGCTTGTGATAATGAAAGGAAATGATTCGTTAGTTTCAGTAGTGAGCGTGTAATCTCGACCAGAATTCGTTTTGTTTATGCCTCTTTATTTTAGTTTTAATCCAGCTTGACAAAAGGACCACCCTTTTAGCTTTAATAATAACTCTTTCTGATTAATGAACCCGTAAATATTTTTTATCGGCAAGTAAATCCGAAAGGGAAAAGAAGAATTGGCAGACCTTTGGCAAGATGGACTGACGAATTCAGGAAATACCTAAAAGAAAAATGTCTGAACATGATTAGTATTGATTCTTATATAGCTTAATATGATTATATTTAAATTTATAGGCCAGGATGACTGACATATAATCCTCCGATAAGAAGTTTAAATAAATACATAACTTGAAAATTTTATGCAGACAAAATTAAGACACATCCGTAACCTTCGCGCACATAGTTTAACCTGCAAAGTGAGGTTTTTAATCACTTATTAAAAATCATTTAAATTTAATAGATTCGATACCGTGACTTTAGATATATTTATCATATTTCTGCAAATCTATTCTAATATTAAACAGCTGAAGAGTTTGTTTGAACAAGGAATTATTAGGATTTTTTATAATTCTGTCACTGTTAGATAGGCTATTTATCGAAGACGTGCAATACAAAATAGTGTAACTTTCTACTTTTAAGAGAACTAAGGTCTGGAATCAAGGTTTTTTTTAATTGTAAATTTAGATTTTAAGATATTAAACCAAAAAATAGCATAGAATACACATATGATTTCATACGTCGACGTCTGTTGGATTGCTAAGGAAACCATTTTAAAATGAAAAGGTGTCTACGTAGGTGTGGCTTAATCTAATATATAAAATTCTCGTGTCACTAATATGGTTTTAATTTTAAGCTCCTGCAGTGAATGTCCATTGCAAAAATGACGAATTAGTGAAAGATGATGGTTTTCCAATGGTATGGAAGAAAAAATGTAGAAACAAATTAAAAACAAAGGAAACAACAGTATGGTCAAGTAAAGGGATCAATGAACTACCTATAAGATGGCAAAAGTGCATAGAAAATAATGGTTCATACTTTGATTAATTAAATATATTACTTATATTAAAAAATATTCGACTTTTTGTTCCTCCCATACAAAACGCCAATTTCATATGTAAGGACCTAATATTACAATTTAAATAATGATATCATATAAAAATCAATGCCTGCCAAACATGAAAAAGTTGTAAATAATAAAAAAAATATTCAATTTGATACAACTCCTATTATGTCAACATATTTAGTGGCAGTTGTTGTTGGTGAATATGATTATGTAGAAAAGAAGTCTAAAGATGGTGTGCTTGTGCGGGTTTATACCCCGGTTGGAAAGAGCAAGCAGGGTCTATTTGCACTGGAGGTAGCTGCTAGAGTTCTACCATATTATAAAGATTATTTCCATTGACTGAACAAATCAAATTATTCACCTAGTTCCTTAAATATAGTTAAGGTACTCAACTCATGTACCTGATATCGTTTTATGCTTAAAAATATTTATTTACGGCTACTGAATTTGGATCTTATGGGTGGTTTTTGAGAAAATAAAGGTATTATTGTATTGTAATATTAAGTGCACTGTAAATTTTAAATACTACAATGGCCTGGCCAAAAGACGAGCTTAATTATATAGCCATCCACTAGTAAAAGTTATGCTTTTGTATTTATTGTTTTATTTTAAGAATTGTACAGTCAGCATCAGAATATCTACCTGTTTTTTAAGGTTTCACAGCATTTGAGTTTTAATCAGACTAACGAACAACAATTCATTTTTATTTATATAGATTTTAAGACTCATTTTTCTACACCTTCGGTTACATTGTTAAAATTTTACCAAGGATCCCTAATTTTTTTCAAAATGAAATGTAGCCTATGTCAAATTGGAAGAATGTACATTCTGTTGGTGAAAGAATTTTTTAAATCGGCCCAGTTATATAGAGCAATCATATTTGTTTTTTGTTTTACAATATAAAATGAGTATAGACAAACCTAGTGTGCTCAGATTGTAATATTTATTTATCCACAAACCAGTTGCCAAAAGTCTCTCCATAGCTCTTTGAGCGAGTGTACAAATATACAAACATGCTTTAGTAGACATCTTACTAACAATAAACGCTGCCTATTCACGAGATGAAGTTATTCTATGCAGTTTTTAATTACCTATCTTCACGGAACAATCTTAGATAGAATTTAGTACTGTCTAGTCTAGAATCTAAACTAAATCTGATTAAATACCTGTGAAATTGAGTATTATTAACTAGGTATTTATCTTCTCATTATTAGTCTATGATAGGATTTCTTTATTTAATCGATGCTTAATAAAAATCTAGATGAAGGAGCTATTAAAAAACACTTCACTGTTCACAAACAAAAAAACTGTGCGCTTGCAGCATCAATTTGCCAGTGTCAAGTTAAATAAAATTATTTAAAAGGATTAAAAATTTAGTCGGTAACTAATTATTTTGATATGTAGATAGATAGATACATCTTAGATAAATCATTTATTTGTCATCACAACACAGTATGTAATATGTGTGTAGACGACCTAATATTTACACATGTTGATAATCAAAGGCAAGGCCTCGAACCGGAATACTAGAATTAGTTCTCATAACTAGTTTATTCAGTTTCAGTTTATTCAACCGGCATTCGATTTTTAGGCAAAAACAAGTGGTTATAACAATCCTGGACCTCTCTACACCATACATTTTGTATGGGAACCCCAGCTCAAACACACATTTTCACGCTAAACACAACCCAAAAACAACCTAAGTAATTTATCATGTTGACAAAACAAGCCTGAAAATATCATGAGCATATTGTGTGTGACCTAAGTCTCGTAGAAACTATATACTTTTCCTTAAAATAATTATATGGTATACACTAGAAGTATCCAACTGTATAAGGATTCCGGTTCTAATTAAAGATGTTGAATCAGCGACCCGTTCGATGCTAATTTAGCTAAAATTTGTGCGAAATCTAACGGGTGTTGCGAAGGCTTTTACTTTGAACTCGAGATTGTGTATTCATTTATACGATAACGGGTAACAATTATTTTCCATTAAATAATAAATTAGTAGACTATGTTAATGGGTAAAATGTAAGGTTAATTTTCAGTAAGATATGAAATACGAAAACCATTTCATATCTTTGTGATAATATTATTAAGAGCTAATATTTTTGGGATTCTTAGAACCGAGCACGAGTTCGCTTAGACTTGTTTTTTTCCGAATGCGAGTTAATATCTTAATGATAAAATATTCAGATCACACAAATAATGGAAAACCTTATCACTTTATTTAGAAAGCAAAAGCAAAATTTCCAAGCTAAATATTCAAATTTCTGTAAAGGATATCAATCACCTCCGTGAATACTTTTAATGGCAATTTATGTGAGCGGTCGGGGTTATTAAAACAATGGTAAAATAAAACAATAAAATAAATAGTCAACATATTTATTTCTAATTACAAATATAACATCTGTTGATTACTCACTAAATATCACAACTCGCTTAGAATTTATCTATCTAAAATATTCGACTTTTTGTTCCTCCCATACAAAACGCCAATTTCATATGTAAGGACCTAATATTAGACATACATATAATGGATATTTTCACCTTACATATTATGAACCCAGCCAAGGAGAAAGTGCTTGCACAACAAACTAACAATTAATTTAGCCGTTTTTCCATAATTTTCCATAAACTTATCATTTTACTAGGAATTTGATAGTATATTTCCGGTTACTTGTAGATTCATCCTAAGAAAACCAAAAAGTGAATGCAAAATAATTCTCAACAAAATTTTTACGTGACAAACAATTGCCATTTCATATGGTGTTTTACATAATATACTTTTTTTGACTTCGCTGGAAGTTTTCCATAGATTTTTTTTCTGATTAATCTGGTGGATTAATTTCTATTAAATTTTAGTTTCTGAACCTATAAGAAGGTTTTGTAATTTCTATTTAACAAATCGGTGCACTTCTCAGCTTTACCGCCATTTTTTTCTTTTAATCATTAGTTTCATAGAACAAAACAAAAAGCTATCCATCCACGCAGCGGTCAAAAGAGAAAATATTGATAAAAAGGATCAAATCAAGGAGTACCTATTTGCGTTTCATACAAATTGCTTTGCCTCTGCTCAGGGTGTAGTGAGACTAGAGTTTTCAGTCTGGACCTAAGGTCGCTGCACCCGCACCCGTGACGGCGGGCGGCGGCGGCGTGCACGTCCGCGGCGGCGTGAGCGGGGAGGAAGTGCCCGCGTGCGCGAGCTCGCCGGCCCGGCGATTGTGAAGTACGATGAATGTGATGTTTGCTCGTGAATAACATAGATTTTGATGAAGTTTTGTTGATAAAATTGTCATTATGAATTATGCTCTATTTTCTTTCACGCTAGCTCGATAGATCGAAACATTCAATTATGTAATTTAATAGTTTTTTGCAGAATGTTCATGTAGGTAATTAACTTCTAAGTATAATTTGGTTGTTGTAAGTTCTAATTGTTATGTTAGTTGTAAAACTATGTGGACAAAAACAAATATTTTAATAATATAGGCAGAAACTCCGGGTTGAAATAAGAGAAATAAAGCAGAACAATTTCAAAATCTCGCTGCAGGATCGTATTATTTGGTTAACAAGAATAATAAATAAAGTAAAGATTTATAAAAATTTCACATAATGGTTTTTTTAATTTACAGAACTTATTCCATATGGCAGCGGATGAAGACCCTGATGTTAGGAAAAATGTCTGCCATGCATTAGTCCTTCTTTTGGAGGTCAGGTTGGATAGACTTATCCCTCATCTACCTAACATTATTGATAAAGGGGCAAGATCTTCTTTCCATTGACATTTTATCTGGAAATTTCCGAAGAGGTTGATTCCTGGATCATCATTATAATTTCAGCCGTAGGACATCGCTGATGGTCATAGGCCTCCCTCACTCATGTGTAAATTAAGTGCATTTAGTGATTATTAAATCGATGTTGTTATTCATGTATTTGTTTGTTTGATTTCTATGCAGCGTTTTCATTTTAAACCGTGGACAAAAAGAGGGGTGTTAAGAAAATCTGTTTACCAAATTTCATTGAAATCGATTCAGTAGTTTTTGCGTGAAAAAGGCACAGAGAGACAGACAGACAGAGCTACACCGTTACATCTATCTATATAAATAAAAATGAATTGTTGTTCGTTAGTCTGATTAAAACTCGCGAACGGCTGGGCCGATTGAGCTGATTTTGGTTTTAAAATGTTTGTCGTAGTCCTGGGTAGGTCTAAACGGTGAGCAAATAAGGAAAAATTTCCAATTCAATACTCAGGAAGTTGTGTACAGGCATGGTTATTGTCGTATGCAGTCACTGTAAATACGTAAAAAAAGAAACCATTTCAATAGTTTGTTGTATATGTATTAAATTAACAAAGAATTATTCACACGGTATCATCACGGTTTTTTGTCGACCATACATAGTGAGGACATAAGGGCTTAAGAGGAACATGATAAAGATGTCTGTTAACTTATATATTTTATTTTATCTTGATTAAATCACTGCTTACAAGTGTTTCAAGGTACCTAGTATAAAGATTAAATACAAGAGAGAGTCGTATTGCCGATGTTTCCATTATACATCTATTTTAATAATATGTACGATGCGTTTGTAATGATTGGTTGATTTAAGAGTTTCCCTTTAGTCACTAGGCTTCTGATCTCATTTGCTTAAAGTAATCCTAGCTAGTATATTAATTTGCGTATCGTACTCACTATCTTGTAATAATTCAGTTAAACTAAATATCGAGGCAGCCGTAAGAAATGAATTTCTCGTTTGTTAGAAATTTCAAAAAATTAAATACTTATTTAATTACCTCCCGGTAATTTCGGCCGCCTACCTACCTTCATGTATTGCCTGCATTTAATGCTGTGCCGAAACATCAAATAAATTTACTATAAGCCGAACCAATCCCATCCAATCACATATTCATAATCCAGACACTATTATCGGCTACACAGTATTAGCTTCCCCTATGATCTAATAACTCTGTAATATAAAGGCAGTTAACAGCAGAAGTTCTTAGCCATAAAGATCATAAAGTCACCTCTTTGGAATTTTAATAGTGAGCTTGAAGCAGTTTCAAGTCACAACAGTCTTTAAACTTAGTTTAAATTACTGAGTGGGATTCGACGGATCACTGCAATCGATAGGTTAAACAGATGACACCACAAGCATATTTGCTTAGTTTGAGCTTCTCTGATATTTGTATTTTTTTCTGTATGCTCTGCTTTGGTAAATAAATGATTTTATTTTTATTATTAATAGTATTTACTTTATGCAAACAAAAAATATAAATCAAGAGAAACTTCGACAAAAGCATGTTTCTGCTTCGAAGCACACAGGTTCCCTTTAGTTCGGTGGGTAGGTAGATACATACCTACCTACATTATTTCGTTCTTGTAAGATCTCTCCTTATAACACTCTACTTATTAAAACATTCATTGAAAAACCATTCAGTTCTAACTTCTAATTAAACTAAACTGTCGAGTATCAAGCCATCTACATCGGAGTATAAATTCCTGAGCCTTATATCTAAAAACCTTACTTTTATTCATCGGCATACTCCCAACATACGCCGATTCAGGTATGCTGAAAAAAATATACTCATCAAATAATTGAAAAACTATGCAATCAGTTTGTATTCAAGTGATCGCACATGCGTTAATCTCAACCAAATATTATTCAGCCTTTAAATTCAGATATAAATAACTTTAATGGCATTGTATCTGATTATTAAGGAATTGAAATCAATTTGGAGGGGATTTGAAGAACTTTCAATTAAAAACGGCAATTCTGTTGTATATATGAAAATGTGAAATTATCTTTGATATGTCACTTATAGATACAAGTTAAGATCTAAAAAATTATCAAAAATATATTGCATTAAATCGTTGTATATTTATATCAATACTAATATAATACAAGAATAAAAATTATTCTTTACCATACACACCACAATATTTATATTACCTTCGTATCGGTACGTTACACGTTAATTTTGATTATTAGTTACACTTTTTTTTTTTTTTTTTTACTCTTCATTTGAGACCCCACTCGAGTGTATATTTGCAGATTTTCGGTTTTCCTACTCCACTTTTACCCTCATAACTTTCAAAGGGATCAACCGATTTTCATCAAACATGTCTAAGAACACTCGCGCGTAACTTGCCTTTCATACAAAAAAAACAGAAGCTAACGTGTTTTATTAGGTTATGGGCAATATCCAAAAGTTTTCTGTTATTTACAGTATTTTTAGTAACAAACAGCATAAATTTAAGGCTACAGACGAAACTCTGGAGGTCACCAGTGGTCTCCAAGGCACGTAGGTAGTTGAAAAATACAAGGATACACATGTCTAAACAACCCTTTACAGTAACTTCGCTTATTAGCATCCAAGCAAAGCTGGAATGGTCCAGCTGATATGTAATATTGCAGTGAATAGACGGGCGTGACGTCACAAGCTAGTAGACTGTATTGGCGATGCAAAGATTCTAACTAGAGCCTCTAGTGTCAAAATTGTGAAGCTGTCTTCTTCACCAGCAAGCAGTAAACTAGCTTAAATATTATGTTTTCGTCGTCAACTCAAAACAACCCTCGGAATAAGCTTAGTAGCCTTGTACCTGAGCTGTTTACTCTAAGTGCCCTCGAGGTATACTCGTAAATATCCCTTCGTCCCATTCAAAGCTTATTTCATTCATAAAAGAGCGTGTTGCTCCGGGCCAGTTAGTTGAATGAATGAAATAGTGTTAATTTACACACATAGCAAGATTTGCTTATCTTGTTAAAATGAAGCTATGCTTCCATAATGTTCTTTTGAATCACTGTAACTTCAGTGCTAGTTAGAAAATAACTTTAAAATAAGCTTGCCAAGTATTTTTAACCCCCGACAAAAAAGAGGGGTGTTATATGTTTGACGTGTCTGCCTGTGTGTCTGTCTGGGATCATAGCTCACAAACGGATGAAGCAATTTCATTTTAGCTTTTTGTATGAAAGGTGAGATTCGCGCGAGTGTTCATAAACATGTTTGATGAAAATCGGTTGACCCGTTTAAATGTGCTCTAAGCTTGTGTTACGGGTACATCTGATTATGTATACTAAATATATAATAAACATATAGATTTTTTTTATCATAAAAACACTAAGCCCCTCGGTGGGAATCAAACACGCTACCTCAATCAACATATAAAAATTAATATCCTTTCGTCATAACAATAAAAGTCGCCATATATTAAAATTTATGATCAAACAGAGTCTATTGAGTAGAATATAATGTATCATATCTCGTCATGGCACATCGATCAATGAATTATCAATCGATATTTATACTCGCGTCATTTTTTTTAAAGCCAGGGCTTCTACACCGGGAACCTGTGGAATAGCTACACCAAACGGCCGCTGGAGACCCTACGTGTACAACATAATAATATATTTAGGATGATGTTGGGACTGCCTCGATTTTGCAACAGAATAAAGTCTTTATTCGAAGTCCAATATTTTTCTTTGCACAACTTCATCCTTTTATTTGTATCGTTTTTAACATTTAATTCAGTTGAAGCTTGAGCATACAGTATTCGAAAAATAGAATTGGAAAAGATGGCTAGCATCCAGTGTATTTCAACTTTAAACCTGGCTGGAAGAAGCTGGAATGAGTTCGTGATTATTTTAGCATTGCCCCTTTGTGTCTGGGGAGCTTTGGGCAACTGAAGAAGGAAGGAAAAGCAGTAAGTTTTACTTTATTTTTATTTACATTCCTTTATCCTAGGTATTTGCAGATTTCATCGAAGATAGACAAAGGTTTAGAAGATAGACTATTCCCACTAGTCTCTAATCATAATAATTTATGGGCACATAATGATATCATTGAATGACTCAGAGGTATGAATAGAACCACTGAATTACTCCAAACATATAAACAATGTAAATACTTCTTATTGATTCTTGAATAAGGTATTTTCCATGTCTTTCAAAGTCTTCAAAGTGCCGGTTTCCTCAAGATGTTTGCTCTCACCGTTAAACCACGTGTATAAAGCGCACATAAGTTTCTGTAAATAAAGTTTCTATTTTTATATAGATGGTGTATTATTTTACTCTCTTTAATGTACTATATTGACTGATTTAACTATAGCCCAGGACTACGGCTATGATGATGATGATGATGAAGATATGTCCTTTCCTTAGTCGCCAGCGACATGTTTGATTATTTAAATCATGCGCCGCAAGCGGACTATTTCCCAACGCGAAAAGGCAGTCAATAAATAGACCAATTAAATCCCCTAGCAACATGCAGAAATATATAATCTTCGAGCTTTTCTCAATAAAGAATAGTGTATTGTATTGCTGTATTGTAAGTCTAGTTAGAACTACGGTCTCTATGTATAATAGGCATTGTTTTACTTTACTTATCACGGAGCATAACAACAGACAGACTGACCCTCCAGATAACCTCTATCTTCATTATCATTAACCGGAGATCCGGAATCTGGTAAGCATATAAAATTTAATAATAATTGGTTAAGCCATTTCGGAGGTGTACCTACGGTAACTAACATTGTGACATGGTAATTTTATATATAAGATAATATATGTAAATACAAGAAATAAATATAAACGACGATGGATTTAACAAAAAATATCACAAAAATCTACAGAGTTTTAAGTATTATTACTGATATCAATGCAAAATTAACTCTGTATTTATGTCTGCTATGGTCCTTTTCAAAGTTAAAAAACACTCGTTTATTATGTACGAAATGTTTTGATAATAATTATAAATTTACAATAAAAATCCCCCGATCCAAAGGCCTTAGTTCCCTTAAAAGATAGTTACTGAGAAATCAATAGAACGTATTTGACAAAATTATATAACTTAAAAACTACTTAGTGCTAGTGTTTTTTTTTTCAAGTCATTTCTATAACTAATATCTAAAGTCGGTTGGTGAGATTCGTAAAAATTATCCGTATTTTCAGAGCTACAAAATGATACAACTTCCAATAAAGCTGTGTACACACTTCCCAGCTATCCGTTCCATCCATGGTAAAACCTTTGCAAATATGGAAAATTCAAACATGATTCAAACGTAGATTCATAAGAAAACTTAAATTATTTTTCGAGGTTTTAATGACAAAAATACCTGGATTTAGTTACATTTTATATGTAACGCAGGTCCAAATAAACGTTTTTTTATTCTTTTTTTTATTTTTAAACCGTCAAATCATGGTGTGTTACCCGTTTTAAATCATAGTATTGTTAAAAACCATGATAATTTAAAAAGTTAAAACCTATAAGTTACTAAGTATTGGAATTGTTTATTTGTAGGTTGGTAATGTTGCTGTTGGTTGTCCTAAGTAAAATAAATAAAAATTCATAATATAAATACATTGTTGTGTGTGTTGTCAGAAGACTTTATTGTTATTACTGTGTGAGCTTGTTAATTCTCGTTTTTATAGGCTAAACGGCGACCTTCTATAACCTTTTTAAAATATATTTTCTATTCAACTTAATGCTAGCTTCTGAGTCAATGTTGGCTTACACAGGAGATAGAGTTTGACGATCACTGTACTTTCTACCAGAAGGTACTCTTACCATACCCTAGTTCATTTTTATTAGATACGATTAGCTACCTCAAAGAAAGCATCTTAAAAAATCGCGAGAACTAGTTTCCCGATTGTGTCAAAGTGGTAAATGTATAACTATTAAAACAAGAGAATGACATAAAAACTTAAGTAAAAAAGACTTTTTACAATTGGATTGAATGATCTTAGTAAAATTGAGTTCCAGACAGTCAAAGACAAACGATTAATGTTATATGACTCATAAACTTTTGAAAATAAATTACTTACAGATGTCTCCTATATTGTGTAGGTAATAATGCATAATACACAACACAAGAAGTCCAGGTTTTGAAACCAAGAATAATGAGTTTCAAGTTTTGTATTCTGTAAAACTCGATAGCGCCTGTAGCGCCTCAGTGACGAGCGCTCGAAGTGAGCTCGGTCACTTGAGTGATTCTCCCGCGACAGACATCTCGGGCTCTCCCTGCGGACAAAGACAAACGTTAACGTCAGATGTCCACTAATTCGATTAATATATAGTTCTTCATTTACGGTTAGTTATAGCGTTTTAGCCCGTTTGAGTTCATTTGAGAAACAGTAGGCTGTACGCTGTTTTCCACCAAAGATGTGCTCTTTCGTTGTTGAAAACAGGGGTCTCGTTTGGTTGGCTTAGCTTGTTTCATATTTATAATAAAAAAATATCTATATATGTATGACTATTATATCAAGTATATCAGATATCTAGTACCCGTAACACAAGCTTAGAGCTTACCACGGGGCTAGATGTTGTTGTGTGAATTGTCTGGTAATATTTATTTATTTCGGATTTGTTGATGAACTCTTGGTTATTTATCAGTGAGATGATTATAGCTGTGGTTGTAGAATCTCCTGTGAGGAAACCCATGTTGTGGATGCGTTGCAAATTCTGCAGGATTTCCCGCAAGCCCATTTGAGGTAAAACAGCATCCCATACCTAGATAAAAAATTAGTATTATTTCATTTATGTAGGCTTAAGATAAAAGATCGAGATAATTGTTTTGTTATTGTTACAGGACCGTCCAGTCAAAATTAAAAGATAAGTTTTAAGAATTTATACTTATCACTTTATTTTCTGTTGTGTAGAGTTGATTTTCGAATGAGCTGTTTGTGACATAAGTCGTTGTTTAGCTTCGTTGGGCATCTAATGATGTTGCGTCTACATCAGCGGCCTACGCCGAATATAAGTGACGTGTGTGGCAGGCAGAAGTCATTACTTTTTGTTAACGAAGTTATGATTTCCGTCTAGAAATACTAAGAATGCTTATGCCTGGCAGAGCATACATTAAGTCATTATAGTTGCGTTAGCTTATTCCTAGTTTAAATGATCATCTAATTAGTAAACAATCGTCGATATGGTCTCAAAAGAGATGTCTGGTATTTTATTTCTATTATCAATAAATGTAAATCTCTGTTTAAATATATACCTGCAAGATTAGCCATGGTTGTTAAACTAAGTGCAAGTCTGCAAAAGTCCTACTCCTTGACTAATTAAAAAAAAACGCATTCCCAAAACAATTTAACATACAGTCATTGAAAATAGTCGAATTCCGAAGGGGCTTGACTAACATATTTGTCAAAAATGCATATAACGAAGAAAGTTCTAAGGAATTGAAAGTGTTACGCAAAAATGCACTGAACTTGGCGGAAAAATATTTAGTAACCGATTTACCAAGGGAGGAAAGACAAAAATAATAAATAAATAAATAAATATTTCCGTACAATCCACATAACAAAACATCTGTACTTAAAATAATAGACATAATGTAGTAAGATACATTTCAGAGTTGTCTTACGGCTCCGCTATAACATGAATTGGTACTATGAAAACGTCACCCAAAAATAATCTCGCTTTGTCACACACGTCTGTTTTGAAGATCTATTGATGATAAAACAAGTTTTGTAACTTCTACTGAATATAAAAAGTAAGTTTAAACTAAAGATATTTTCGTCGCCTATTCGCTTAGGTCTAGTAAACGGAGTTTAAAACTATATTCCGTAAGGACTAATTTGCCAACAATGTCCCATAGTAGTTATTTATGTTTAAAAACCCATACTAATAGGTACTATACTAATAGGTTAGAGATTCAGAGGGTCACCAATTACGGATATGAACACTTGAACAGCCAAAACCTCCAAATTAATTACGTTTGTATGGGTTCACATATGTGTTTTATGTGTTTTAGTGTTTGTGTGTAGTGGCAACAGAAACACATCATCCATCAAAATTTCAACGTATAAATTATTAAACACAGATGGACAAACAGACGACGATGTGGTAGTAGGTAAGTAAAGTAAAAGTAGGCTTAGGAGGCCCCTAGTAGGTAATAGGAGCCCGTTTTTGTCTTCAAGAGAAACTTAATAGTACTTAATTATTGAAATTAAATTTATTCGAGTTCTAACGATATTACTGTAGTAAGTACTGTGCTAAAATCTCAAAGCAATGTTCGTGGACCTGCTTAATAGAATTCTAAAATTCCGCGAACCCTAGTAAAAACAATAATACCTTCTATAATATAAGATAACATGCAGCAAAGTTATTAATATGGCAACGGATCATTCAGTTCAATCTATTTAAAAACTTAAAGACCCGTAACACAAGCTAAGAGCTTACCACGGGGCTAGATGTTGTTGTGTGGATTGTCGGGTAATATTTTTTTTTTATTAATTTACCTATAGGCTGTATTTCAGAGAACACGTTTCATATCGAATTTAAGCGATTCAATGTCCGCGGGTATGTTTTGGGACATTGTTGATCCTTGATAATGGAAGCAAATGACTTTGTTCCAAAAATATGATTGTCAATGACATTATGTATTATATAGAACTTTCTTGCATATTATAACTACATTTAGCATTATTTTTTAATTTTGCATTTTTGTGCTCGGTGTATATCCATATCCCACACGATTAATTAAATTTGACTGCTTCGGTGGCGCAGTGGGCGAGGGTCCGCTTGCGGCGCAAGAGGTAGCGGGTTCGATTCCCGCCGAGGGTAAAAGTGTTTGTATGTTCTGCAAGCACTTTCTCCTTGGTCTGGGTGTTTAATATTTATAATAAAAAATATCTATATATGTATGACTATCATTATTAAGTACCTATATCAGATATCTGGTACCCGTAACACAAGCTTAGAGCTTACCACGGGGCTAGATGTTGTTGTGTGAATTGTCTGGAAATATTTAATATTTATTTATATTTATTTTTGAGTCTTGTATTTTACAAAAGACCAAAAATATTTACTGCTTGACTTTATATTTTGTTCAGACTTTTCCAAAAAATTCGTATAGCACTCAGACTCACATTCCTTTTGCCTAGATCTAAGCAAACTTAAAGTTTCTTGAGATTTTTTTAATATACATATTATTATTATGTATGTGTGTTGAAGTCGCAAATAAATGATAGGAGAATTATTCAGCCACAAATATAGTGGAAATTTAGGTAGATTTTGTTAGTTTATTGCCATGTTGCAAAGTTCGCTAATAATGATCATTATAATGACAAAATTTCCTTAGAATTAATTATTAAGTTTTATCTCCAGAGTAATGTTTTGACTTTTCAGTATTTTCCAATGTTGATGTAATCCACTGATTCATAGACAAACAAAAAATTATGAAGCCTGTGTACAGTATAAGGCTTTGACGCGACGACGTTCACTGCATGGGTTATCTATCATGATAAATGGCGTATTTATTTATCCGACGAGCCTAAATAGCTATGGTAATATTGGCCCTACAACAGCACAAAAGGTAACAAAACACAAAAAAATATTTAACTTGACTAGCATTTTTTTAGTGATTGTGGATACTTATCAAAAGTTGCAATTTTTTGTTTATAATACATAGTTTTGAAGCTTACATATTCGTATAAATGTTAGAAATTGGCACTTGTAGCCACCCGGATCCCTTCTACGTTTATTTAGCTTTTGCTTCATATTTTTTATACACTAAACAATTGCTAAGTCGCAAGGCCCGGGACGGATCACTTTTGTACGTGTTTGTCATAAAACCGCGCCCGGCTTAACTTAGCATCAGGCCAAAGAAGCAGCCTCAATCTGTTGACGAGCACGAAGCAAAGGCTTTCTAAGTCTAATATAATAGAAAGAAAAGAGAGAAATAAATTTTTATTTGTCACATAATCAAAACCAAATATAACATAATATAAACAAAAAACAGTAATGAATGTGACAAAAAGGTGATCATTCAGCGTTAATAGAATAATCATAATTTATTCAAAATAAATAGTTATTTTACTACATGGGGCCAATTATAACTATCTTAGACACTAGACTTATTTATTACACACATATATACCCTATAAGTTTTCGGAACCATTACCATTATGTGACATATGTTTAAATTTATTTATTATTTATTTATTTATTAATATAAATGAAATGTATTTCTCCACCAATAGATATTAGGTATTATGGATTAAATACTTTTTAGAAACTGAATTATGTGTGTGATAAATATTTTATCACACACTTATTTCAGTATTTCTTAGAGATACTGAAGTTCAGGTATTTCTTAGAGATGTTCCGTGAAATAAGTGACCTAAAAGGGTTCAGTTTCTTTTAATTGGACTCTGCGCCTTAAGCGACAATTTGCCAGTGTCAAGATATTTTTTTCACAAGTTGGAATTTTTCAGTGTTTTGGCAATTCCGCATTGCGCAGCTGCCAGAGCACTTTGTAAATTGTTGTGTAATATTATTAATTAGCTAGTATTAAGTATAATAATTACTTTAATTTAATGCTTATAACAGGGCTGTCATAGACGGTTTATTAAGTATTTTTGAAATAAATACACAAATGTAAGTATACCCCTTTAGACGACAAATTGATTTGATTTTATATATCAAATTCACCTATCACAGTGTTAGTTACCACATTCCTCCGAAGCGGCTTAACCGATTATTATGAAATTTTATATGCATATTCAGTAGGTCTAAGAATCGGCTACTATGTATCTATTTTTCATTTATATTAATTTTACAACAAAATCCTTTTATAAAGTGGGGTGTTCAAAAAAGTTAGTATGAAATTTTGCCGTTTTTTTTTGTTATTGTTTTTTTTCCTCTCCATCCACGGTTGTCTGGAAGAAATTGCTTTTAGCAATAAGACCGCCCATTACGCTTTCTAGGTTTAGTTTTAATTTCTTATTGTAATGTTTATTGGGTGTGTGTGTAATAAAGGTTGTTTTTTTTTAGAGTCAAGATAGTTTCTAGTTCCCTTCCGATGTCTACGTTTACGAATTCAAACACGCGAATAGGCATGATGACTACATAAAAACCTAAATTTAAAATTTAAGAAAAACCCCTGATTCCATTGCTTTAATTTTCTTAAAAGAAAAACACCATAAAATTTTTTTAAATTATTTACCTAAATTAATATGATATAAGAGAAAGACTCTACCCCCTTATGGAACATTTACCTAGACAATTAGGGACTTGAAATGAAAATAGAACATTTTGCAACTCCACCTTTTTTGTACTCTGTGGCAACGGCAACACAATAATTAAATTTTTGTTACAGGTAAAATATTCATATCACAGACTACTAGGGGTGAAGTCAGAGGGAAAGTGTTGTCACCCTCAGCTTTTGTTAAGTCTGTCTGTTGAAGACAGAATTAATAATTTTATAAAGTAGCGGAGCCGAAGAGGGGATTAAGGAATTTACTCGAGCGTGGCAGATTAATGTACAGAGAGATAACTTGTACCTTATTGAGCACCTCCTCCAAATACGAGCCACAGAGGTCGTCAATAAGATTTAAAATAGCTCATCCTTAACTATTTCATTGAGTAAGACATTATTCCAAAGTTCTTGTTTTATCACTAGCGACCGACATAGTTCATAAACGATACAGAAATAGCTAAATAACTAAGGATTACAATGCTATTTTTGGTACATTCTCACATTTTAGTTCTACTAGTTCACCATTATTGATACGAATTCGTTGCTAAAAACAAATATCCAACAGACGGAAAGACACGAAGCGCAATTGTAAACTTGTTCTTAGCCATATTAATGGAATGACGTACCCAATATCTAACACTTAACATTTCAATTAGCCCGATTAGCAATTGTGGACAAACATAGATCTAACTTTCAAAAAAAAAAAACTTTAACTACCAATATGTGATGTATTTTGTATTTTATTTTTGACGTTGATTTATTTTTCAATGCACTATCAGACACTGTATACTGTTTATCAACCTGCGATCATTTGATTCTTATGGGTGATTTTAATATTAATTTACTGCAACAAACTGACAATTAAACGAGGAAACTGGTTACTTTCCTTGCTTGCCTGAATTTAAATCAATTTATAACGTCACCCACTACACCGAATCAAGTTCATCACTAATTGATAGATAATTTTAATCAATAAAACAATAAGCAGAAACTTATTAATCTCTGAAGTGATCCCTTCTTTTATCTTTTATGCGGTATTAGTACGATCAAGGTGACATTGTGGACAAATATAGATCTTAAAAAAAAGTTCGAGTTTTAATCAGACTAACGAACAACAATTCATTTTTATTTATATAGATTTGCATAAGATATCTTATAAAAATCCTCCATATTTTAAATACTGTGTTAGTTATCTCGATTAAAAAAAATTATCCTATAATCTAGAACAACACAGCTTTGTCAGTTATTACAATTTTGGAGTTCTTATTTATAGGTAACTATTATAAGTTTAACATTTACAATAAAAAAAAATGTTTGTCATATAAGGCATTACATAATATTATGTTGTTTTACGTTTAAGAAAATTTATTGACATTGAAATCAATGGGTTTTCTTATCATGATTAATGTAAATAACACATCAAGGTGTAAGCTGGCCGCCTCTATGCGAAATAACTGGAAGACTATGAGGGAGGCACATGTCCAGCAGTGGACGTCCACCAACAAGATGGACGGACGTCCTGGTGAAGGTAGCGGGCTCGCGGTGGTTACAAGCTGCTACCGACCGAAATCACTGGAAATCTTCGAGGGAGGCCTATGTTCAGCAGATAGTCGTCATGTTTCGTGTCTAAGAATTTTGATTTTAAACTGTAAATATAATGAAAAAGTATATTCCTTTGTTATACAATTTTTTGCTAATAAATATTTACAGTTAGGTCTACTAAATAAGGGATCCCTTGGCACTAGACAGGATCGAACTGCACATGGTGTGCGAATTTTATTATAATCGGTTAAGTGGTTTAGGAGTCCATTGAAGACAAACATTGTGACACGAGATTTATATATATTAAGATGTTTTTTTACGTTTAAGGAAATTTAAGTCTATTTTGCGACTATTATAAAGATATAAGCAATTATTATTGTAAAAAAATGTTTTGAACTGTTATTAAACAGATTTAGCACTAATTTAGATTTCGAGTAACATTAATCATCAAACGTTATTATTAACCTTCTATTAACGTTATTATTAACATTATTTTTAGTAAGATTCAGCTTCAGAAGGAATTTTAGTGCGAACACAGCTGTTTTCCCAAAAAAGTACAAAAAGTAAAAAATAAATATAATTATTTATTCCAATATTTCCGGACTTATCACACAGCACCTAGCTAGATGTTAGGTGACTGATATACTAAATGAACACATTTTTTTTGTGAATAGGTATTATATACATTGAATAAAAGGGGATAACCTGTCCGGCCGAAAACATTAAAGAATTTTGAGACGAAATTTGAAGACTTGGATTTACTTGGATCTCACAACTTTTTACCGCAGAACAACTGAGTTGCGCGAGTTGGTTTTTTTGACAAGTATTGTTTTTGATGGGATTTAATTAAGAATCGATCAACATTATAACGAATCTTAATAGGATTGCAAGTTGCATTCCTTTAAATATGGCTTTAATATCAGGTTATTATAGATAAAAGAACCGTGCATTTCAATAACTATTGCAAACAAAGCTAGATCAGTCAATTATTTATTAAAACTTAAAGAAAGTATTACATAAATAATGCGACAAATAAATCTAAATTTAAAATTTAAGAAAAACCCCCGATTCCAATGCCATAATTTCCTTTAAAAAACATGAATTATTACTCTAAATAATAACTATTTTAGCTTAGGTTGAAGGAAGTTGAGTTTGCAATCGCGAGATATAGCTATATTATGAATTTATCTAATTATGTCATATTTCGCACAGCAATAAAGATATTATCTAGCTATCTACCTATACAACTCTGTAACTGATTCACAAACCATAAATTATTATTATTCTTAGACTTCTTGCAACACTGGTAGACCTGGTAGTACATTTCGTCGTTTAAAACCTTAAACATTTAGAATGCTTTCATCGTCTTCTTCTTCTTCTTTTTTGCTGTCATTCTTCTTGACACTTTTCACTAAATATTTGACAACTACCACCGAACACGACATGACATCTTTTTTTTTAATTGCGAGAATTTTTTTTTGTTTTTTTGGAATTTATACTTCAAATAAAGAACGCAAGGTACTAGGATATTTAATATAAAAAAGATATATATAAAAAAGCTATGCAAAGAAATATTACGGGTGAATTTTCAAGAAAAATGTTCAAGAGAATAATGTTGATACATTAAAGCATTTCAGTTGTTTACCGGGATATGATTGTTTTTCGAGTTTCCCGATATTTCGGCACAGTTCCAGTTAAATAGTATAAACAAATCCAGTTTTATGCATAAACGTTTGCTTTTCATAACAGGTCATAAAGCAGTTTGAGTTGTCTATAGCCTCTATAGGTAAGGAGACGCGAGGCTCGATACATTTTATTGAAAAAAATCGCTTATTGTCACAAAACTATAATAGTTAGAGATATGATGTACTGACGTTTTTTGTAGATAATGATAAGTTCTACAAAGTTGTAATACATCACTTTGTTATATATTCAATAGTTTTCGCAGCATTCGCGATTAAAGAAAGATTTTGCAATATTCGCGATTATTCGAGCAGGAATCTCGACTAACTCGCCAATACAAGGCCCGTTGTTATAATTTGGGCCGGAATTCATAGTAACACATAATCACTGATACTCAATACGTCAACTATGATTCAAATTAAAAATAAACAAAAATAATAACACAGTGTGGTAAAATAATTAAAAGTTATCACAGGTTTTACAATAGGATGGAAACATTCATAAATAAGAATAAAATATAATAAACAAAATATATAATTGTTTTGGCTGAAAGTAATCGTATTAATTGAGATAACCTTAGGTAGGTTATTATTTTATCAGAAATAGGTAGGTAAATTAAAGTGACAAGTAAATTTTTAGGAATAGAAAATTCATCAAAAACATCCATTGACTGTTTGGTTACAAATGTAGATAAATCTGTTATAAACGTAGAACCTCTTGCTACTGCACTTTCGGACCATGACGCACAAATTTGCACAATTAGAGTAAATATACCTAGGACCCCGAAATATAAATATATAGAAAAACTCCTTTACCTTTGCTATAAAACTTAACTATTTTACCAGAAGGTTAATTTCGTTAATATCAACATGGTGTGGTTATTTAAAACAATATACAAATTTTCCAATGGCTATTCGGCATTTTATCGGTTCCTTTCTTTCGGTCCTTTTAGGTTTTGTTAGGGGAATTAATAAAAAAAATGAGTAGGTAGCCATTTTATGTCCACTATGTTGTATTACATGTATAATTTATGAAAAAGAGAGTCAAGATAAATATAAACGGTATTGTTAGTAAGACATATCAGCTGATCTTATTGTTCTATGTATATATTTTTAGATATTGGGCAAAGTTGTGCTAAAACACACAATAATATTGTTTATGTTGAACATGTTTATGTTGAACACAACTTGACCCAAATTATAATTTACATATTATATTATGTAAATTATGTAAATTATAATTTGGGTCAAGTTGTGCGTTATCAGAGAGTTCAATATTGGGTTTTTTCGTTACTCGGTATCGGAAATTCTGGTTCGATGTTTGACATAGTTTTATTGTCTTTCTTTTGTTTTTACTCAAAGAATTTTGAAAGGTTTCAAGGGGTTCCCTCTAACCCATTCTTGTGATATTTTTAATTACTAGGGAAATAGTGAAACTGTAATTTCCTGCACTTTAATTAAGTAATATAATGCAAAATATGGTTATGGAAACCTTTCGAATTTGGTAAAATTATATAAATTTGGTTCTTTAATTAATTTCATAAAGTCATTAACCATAAAACTAAAATTAAGAAAATCTCTCGATTTGAATGCCTTAGTTTCCTTAGAAGTAAAATGCAATAATATTTTGTCTATAATGACTAAGTGTAACAACAACACACAATGGTCACAGGAATTACCTCTAGTTTTATTAGGCTTACGAACAGCTATAAAACAAGATCTAGGTTTTAGCCCATCACAGTTACTATACGGTTCAAACCTTAGGTTACGCAAACTATGCAAATTATACCAGCGAAAACTTATTTACTAAAAGCTGATTTATCAATTGTTTACAGGCTCTAGGTACATGTCAAATTCAGTAGGTATGGACATAATTAGAATTTAAGGCAGGTAAGCATTTATTAGAGGTTGCGTAAGGACTAAGGGTGTGTTATGTGTTTAATAAAAAATCTCGTGTAATAAAATTAAATATTTTTATTATTAAACAACACATAAATACGAATGTATTTTCTAGTCATTGCTGTGAGTTTCGAAAAATATGCTATTAGACAACTCAATATCATTTTGAAGACCTATCTACTGTGTGAAAATCTTAATGCGGTTCACAGAATACATCTACTTACCAAGTTTCAACAGTATAGTTGGTTTCGGATAAACGTGGCTGTTTAATTCCATTTGGCTACGGAACCTTAGACACAAGAATTTAAATACGGTTTATAACAGTTTCGATATCAGGCACTGTTGAATCTTTTGAAAAGTAGAAGGTTACATCAACATATTAGCGTTTTCCAATAACATTATCGGAGTTTGGTAAGGAATCATATTATTTTTGAAAACTAAATATAGCCTATGTCACTCAGGGATAGTGTAGCTTTCGAATGGTGAAAGAATTTTTTAAATCGGTGCAGTAGTTTCAGAGCCTATTCGAGACAAACAAACAAACAAACAAAAAATCAAACCTTTCCTCTTTATAATATTAGTATAGATGTATAAAAATCAAAAATAAAATCTTAAAAATATAAGTGAAAGAATTTTTTTGAAATCTTAAAAACTGAATTTTCTATGAATATTCAAAGTTGGATGTTATACCTTTTCGAAGACACAATAGTTATATAAAAATATCGAAAATCAATCAAAATGTATTTATTGTTACCATGTAATACAATGGTGTTTAACGCTAAGTTGAGTGTATATGTAACGGGCGTTTTTAGGGTTCATAGCGTTATATCATTATCATCATAAATAGCTTTTGGGTGAGTAAAAAATACAGTAGATCTACTGTAATTACTATTATTATTTAAAAAAAATGCTTGGTTTCTCCAAATACTGTGGAGTAAGCCCTAAATCTTTAAGGTAGATTCCCGCCCAGTATTAGAGACTGCAGAGTTGTTTTAAAAAAAGAATGAAAACTTTCCCATCTATACCTAAACCAATTTCAAGAAGCCAGTCCCAAAAAAATAAATTCCCAAAGAGATAGAATCGCAGGTAACAGAACAGACTTCCTATTACCCGGAGAAAAACAATTACTTGCGTAATGAATGTCTATCAACATGTGACTAAGTGAAATAGCTCTATATTTCAACCATAAAGTCGCAAAGTGAAACAGGGCCTCATTGGTTTAGCGAGTAGCAAATGTATAAGGCTTAAATTTTGGTAAAGACCATGGTTATTATGAATTCATAAAGCTGGGTCCACACTTGTATCATTTCGGCGTATCGTATCCCCGTCGCGTATCCTCGGCGCGTATCATGATCGCTAGTTTGGACGCAAACTGTGGATCATTCATCATTCGATCCTTAGCGCGACTATCCTAACTAGATCAGCTGGTAATCAATAAATAGCTCACCCCAACTAAACCAATCATAAAAAGTTAAATTTTGATTGGTTTTGTTGTTTTACATACCAACATATGCCAACAGTAAAGGCATAATGTTTGTATATGTGAAATTTGACGCGTTGAATAATTAATTTACAGATTTCCAATATGAAAAAAAGATGTTGGCCGATTTTCAGACCAATATGCCCAAAAAATTTCATGAGAATCGGTCAAGCCCTTTCGGAGGAGTATGGCAACGAAAACGGTGACACGAGAATTTTATATACCATTTTTTTGTCGGGGTTAAAAAATGGCGTTTCGCAATGTAAGTCTGTTAGGTATTTATTTATATGGCTTTGTACCTATCCCTGGTTGACGGGGTATTACCTAACGAATCCTGATGAGAATATCACCTACCAAGTTGTTGAAAAATATCCTGATATTGCAATTAATAAGAAATCTCTAAAATGCTGTTACGCTAAAATTTATGAAAAAACAAAATTAAGGATGTAAAGAGAACTTAAGTTAATAAAAAATGTTTACTTATTCGCAAAATACTAGACAAAACTATACACTCGAATATTACACTAAATAAAAATTATCAAATTAAAAGAAGGTTAAGAAATGCGGAATGATAGATGCTGATTAATCAAGCTGGTAATTATGCTGATCTTGCTGACCATCATTATTAGAAACAGTAGGATAAGCAGCAACTCCTGACTATTTATTTATTATGCTGGTAGGGATTTTGATGATTCGAAAGTTTTGTTAAAAACTTGTACGCGTTGCATCGAACAAGTTTGGACGTGAGTGCATTTGATAATATAATAATATTTGATACAAGGATCGAAAGAAAAAATGAAGCGTCCATATTTGTAAAGTTAATTTTTTCTCATAAATAAACTCTTAGTCCAGTTAAGGGTATGTTTATGAGATCACCAGTAGCTAGCTCCTTTCAAATATAATGAATAATTACATTATGAGTATAAAATATTCCATTTCCAAAATACTTCTACAGTACTGAACAGAACAGTTAACCCCGATATTCAGCCCAATTATAGTATTCTTAATTGGCTAGATTACTGGGCTTTCTATTCCGCAGACACTAGGCATGTATTTATTTTCAGTCGGTTAACAGCGAATGTTTTGTTTCTCCAAGTAAATTGCATTAGTCAAAATTATTGTTCTAACTCGAAGTCTTGTATCTTGTTACCCATACCTTAAACTGGAGTCGCCGGTCAGTCTCACTGGGACTTCGCCCCTTGGACCTCTCACAGTCACAGTCAGCTCCCCGCCGGCTGAACCTTCCACTTTTACTGAACATGACGCTGTTTAAATCTGGCCAGACTATTACGGCTGATGTCTATTGTCAGCAATTGCAAACCATGATGGAAAAGCTAGCGGCTAAACAACCTAGGCTGCTGGAAATATAAAAAAAAAACCTGATATTTATACGGTGTATTTAAGGTATATAATTTTAAATTAATAATTATGTTATAATGGTGGATCAAATTTGTAAAGTGAGTTCGTTGCGTTCGTGCTTTTAAAAGCGAATATATTTATTATTTATTTAAATGGCCTGAACAGCTGGTAGTACTGTTTTTCTGAGTCTTATAAGCTATTTGTGTTATCTTGTGCTTTATGCAATTTTGTTTTTTTAATAACTTGTGTACATAATTGTGGGATACTGGAAATGATCGGGCCACTGAACGCGTTGATTCTTGTGGATTATCTACTACGTAGTTAATAATATTGTTATCTACACACACCAATCTACATGCTTAAATTATGAATCAGAGGAAAATAAAACAAACATGATAGAGAGATTTCTATGGCAAAACGTCAAATCTCTAAGATAATTTTTTAAATTAGTTAAAGCTAAGGGCTTTTTTCACATAATCCGATTATACAAAGCAATAGTTAGTTACGTCAACAATACGCGTCAATGATAAGTTATGTCAAGTTTCATCACATGTGACTGTGTCAGATTGTTTTCTAGGAACTTTCATTTGAAATATCGTTTTTTTATGCTGGATAAGCCTTCACTTGACCACAATCTCACCTGATGTAAAGTGACGATGTGGTCTAAGATGGAGCATGAAGACCTAGAAGGTAGATAGATGGCTTCTCCAAGATAATCATTTTTTATTATAAAAATTGCGAATTGACATAAGTTTGAAACATGCATACATAAATATTGAATCATTATCAATGATAGATGACTTTTTAAAGACTGCGGGTTCATGGTGGAACCCTATGTATTATAAATTGTTCTACCACGGCGCTAGATGTTGTTGTAAAGATTGTCCGGAAATATTTATTTATTTATTTATTTTTATTTATTTAGTGTTCGTTATGTTGAAGGTGGTAGAAGTTGGATATAGCAGGCAGAAGACTAACCTTGTCAAAATCAACCATTTAATAAATAAATCTACATTTAAAATTTAAGAAAAGCCCCCGATTCTAATGCCTATATTTTCTTAAAATTGTTTCAACAGTTTGCCCATTCTGAGCATACAATAATGATAAAATGACAAAATTTTAACAATTATACACTCTAAAGTAACATAACAAATCTTAGAATATGAAAAATATATAAAAAATAAATCTCCTAAGTTTGTCTATGTCTATGTGGTGATCAATACACTTGGCAAGTGGGTTGAGTAGGAGAAGAGTTTGCTGTTCCCATATCCTTTTCCCCATTTCCAGTGAAGGCAAACATCGTGAGGAAACGGCAAGTTCAGAGAACTTAGGGTCATGTGACATTTACCAACCCGCACTTGGCTAGCGTGAACGTAAAGGCTTTATGACTAGTAAATATTCATGATATACCTATTTTGTGAGTGGTTGTAAATAAGACTAGACTAATCTAAATTAAAAAAGAACAACGATAGTAAGCAAGAAACGCAAAACGTTCGACTCCTCGAGGCAAAGGAGAGAAGGTAATCAAAATTAATGCTTTTTTATATCCATCAACACACAATGCCCGTTAATGGTCTATTTTTGACCGTATTTGTTATTTGTTATTAGTTAATCTCGTGATGAACACATATTGTTTTACGTTAAAAAATGGCAGTGGAATTAAGAAGCAATAAAAAAATTATTTTCTTAGTAGGTGACTTGAACTATCAAATAAGACAGATCCCATGTTTTATCAGGCTCCATCTCTGAATATAATCGCGACATTTCTGCAACCTCTGTTTGATGATAGAAACAAACAGGGTTTTTCATCAAAAATCTGTTTGAAAAGGCTCTTTATTTGTATCTTGGTATAAATCCTTAACAAAATAAATAATTTATTATGTAAGATTGCTTTAAAACCTTTATATAACTTTTTGAATTATTAGATTCTGACATTCCATTCAAAAGATATCACGAGTTAATTTTTTAGCATAAAACATGTGAATCGTGTTAATTTAGGTATACATGTAGGAAAAAAATAAATCTTAATTTTGTTATCTTACATAAGGTTAGAGGGGTCAGTACTGGAGTCGTTTTTGTTGCTTTTCTGTATACAAAGAATTCTGCCGATTTTTCATCCATCAACACAATAGAAATTGAAAAGGCGTAGGTACTCCGGCTTTCCATTAGTGAAACACACCTGAAAGCAAAATAAAATTGTTTTATAAAAAATATAGACGTTAAATGTGTTGATGGATATGGGAAGAGGAAGGCTAAAGAAAAGAAGGATTGCTATTCACACAAGCAAGCAGGGGCGAGTGTGGAGAAGACGTGTGACTGAGTAATGCTGAATAAAATACATGTTTTTCCATAACAGGCAAGTCATTTATGTAATAAATACCGATATTAAGTAAAAACAAACAAAAGGTAAGCTAAATATTCTTTATTGGACCCATTATTAACACAGAAAATATTACATTAAAACTTTGACACTTCTTATTTTTTTTCTTTTATTTGATGGCGTCCGTGACTGGCTATATGGCCGTCAACATCATAACATAGCTTTTTAAACATACACTATAGAATCCAAACAAACAAACAAACAAACTCTTCAGCTTTATAATATTAGTAAAGTATAGATTAGTATAGATATGTCTCGGTTTAATAAACGTTATCAATTAAAAGTCATGGGGATTGCCAACATCTGTAAGGATCATCGTCCGTTTAATGAGCTATATAGCATTTTTTTTGTTCCATAATGTCCATCTTGTAATCCATCTCACCCAATCTATATTTCTTGAATCGGGTTTTCATACATTCTCATAGCTATAAAATATACCTGCAGTCATAGAAAAAGTAAAAGGTATAATAACTTATAGATATCTTCCATTCTCAATCTCAACTTTCAAACATCTTTTTGATATCAACTTATATAGGTATAGGTACTTATAGCAAAAACGTGCTGATTTCTATTTATTCCCGTCCACACCCCCAAGATTATTCAATTCGAACCAGTAGTTTCGGAGATTAGCGCGTTCAAACAAACAAACTCTTCAGCTTTATAATATTAGTATAGATTATATGATGCAACTGTTTAAATTTCATTAAATCACGGATTTATTTACAGTCTTTGCCGATTAAGTGAGAAAGTTTTTTCATCATCTTCATCATCACCCTATTAACGTTCCCTCTGCTGGGGCACAGGGACTTCTCTTGATGAGAGAGATTACCAAGAAAACGTATAAAGAAAACATACATGTATAGTCGCGTTCATAAATATATGAGCACAACCAAGGCTCGCATTTCGCTTTTTATTTAACAAATGATAACAGAAGAGTTCATAAATGGATTATATTTATTATAACTGATCTAAATTTTCAATTAAAATTAAAAACTATGGCAAATTAATGTATTTTCAGCTGAAGACATTGAAGGGACCGTATAGTTGCCGACGTTATACCCGACAGTTGTTATAAGCAATGCGTACGTACAGTAGTTATATTATTATAAGTCCATATGATATGAGTTTTTTTTTTTTGATTCTTGACGAGGAACCAGGCTTTGAATTGTAACTTATTTATTTATTTAATGAAGATTATTTAACTTTTAATTGTTTGGGTGGCTCGCTTTATAATAGAAATACATTTTTATCGCTTCTACGCTCCAAACGTTCCTCACGAAGAGCAGCTTCAAATAAAATTAATCTCCTAGCCATTTAAGTCAAGAAAATTGACTACTAAATTATTAAACCACAAAAACGAAAATCAAAAGATGTTTGGTTCAAATCAGAAAAAGGGAAAAACAAATTATTGGACTAATTATCTACACTTATATAATAAAGCTTTTAAAGACTTGTGTTAAGTAAATAAAATAATTAAATTAAAAATTATATTCATTATTATTAATCATTCATCATCACCCTATTAACGTTCTCACTGCTGGGACACAGGGATTTCTCTTTTGATGAGAGATTAGGCATTCATTCATGCAATGTATTTTTTAATATCTTTTTTAAATGCCTCAAACGCTAGCCGCCATTGGACGTGGCCTGACGTCATTCAGATACCCAACGTATATTAGAATTCCTCATCAAAACAGTATTCGTTTAATAAGAATGCAAATGGATTGGAAAAAGGAATGTTTAAACCTTGCTTTTATTATTCAAATGAGATTTTTTTGCTGGAGATGCATAGTTTAACAAATTTTCAATGTAAGCTCTATAAGCGTATGTGTTATTAGGAGGTGATATGAGTTTTTGATTTAAATAAACATCGAGTTGATTGAAAAGTGAATGTAACCAATTATTAACTGGAAAAGAGATGTTATGTGTACTTTTTGTTGACAGCTAACATAAAAACCTAAAATAATCTAAATTTAAAAGAACCCCCGATTTCAGAACATAAGTTCCCTTAACAGTAAAAAGTCATACTTATCAAAATTAATCAAAATAAGGTTAATATAAAAAATACTTGTAGAAAGAAAGATACCGTATTTATTGGTACTTAAGCGGATAAATTTTAAATTTTCTTTTTATAAATCTTTGTACAGTCTTTCTGTAAAATAATTACCTAAATAGAATTTCGAATTTTACTTTGGTCCCTTGTGGTGTTTTCCAAGTATCAGAAGTTATGTTTTCATATTTATATTTTGTTAAAATAATTTATTAATTTGAAATTCATGTTTACTTCACTTTTCAACAAAGATTGAATAACCATAAAAGTCATGACTGTACTCACGTCTACAAAAATTTGCCTCATGGAGATAAAACTAAAAGGGATTGGTTTAATCACCCAACACTAAATGATAACCTAAAATTTGAAAATTATCAGAAAAAAACTAATGTTGCCTTTTGTTATGCTGACTTCGAAGCGTTTCTGAATCCAAAGAACGATAACATGTTCTAATGATCCTTCAAAATCATACACAAACAACGTTCAGAAACATGAGGTGAGATGTATAGTTTCGGTTATTGCATCAAATGTTCGTACAATGATAGCTAGTTTATCTAAATATGAAACATACCTACAGTGGACAGAATTGTGCACAGAATTTATGGAACGTTTAAACAGAATCTTAAAATAATTTGTAGAAACAATATAAAAAACCCTGTATCAGCTGCAAATAATAGTTAATGATGCAAATACACTTTAAAGGCATAGCACATGGAATATGCAGATCTATTATTCCGATTATTTTACACAATCTAAACAATGTTTGTCCTCAATGGACTCCTAAACCACTTAACCGATTATAATAAAATTCGCAAACCATGTGCAGTTCGATCCAACTTGAGAGATAGGATGGTTTTTACGGCGAGAAAAATTCGAATAATTTCCGGGAAAATTTTATACCTAATCAAGACACGAGAATTATAAACTCATTATTTAGTGGTCATTTTATTGGTCGGTGGTTAAAAACATGAGATCTTTATTTATAACCGGCACTGGACAAATTAGTTGACTTTCAAATTTATTGAAAGCCACCTAATTCGAGCCTAGCTTTGTAATGGTTGAATGAAAGTTAAATATATTACTTCTTTAGAGCAAACATTTAATAAATGCGTTGAAAGAAAAAAACGCCTTTTTTCCTTTTCATAATTTATTGTTCTGCGTCTGCATTAAGGATATTGAGAACAAAAATGTTAAATGCATAACCAGTATTCAAAGTCATTGTTATTTATTTTACAGGAGATCTAACGATTGACAATAATAAATTCCGATTCATGGAATCCTTATAAAATTAATGTCAACACTTACCTAGAGTATGCTAAACGAAATTCTCAACTTGATCTAGTTAACTACTGCAATCATACTTTGGCTAAATTATTCACTATAGGGATCGCAAGGCGAATCCTCTGGAGTGGACGGTTGTGGCTTAGTGGCTAAGTCTTACCCAAATTCATTTAGTTAGCTAGTTCCGTTGGTGTCGGTGGAATAGTTGTCTACAGCCAATGATTTCAGGTCAACAAAGCTTTTATGCGTAAGCTCTTTTACAGTGTAAGGAGTGCCCTTTTTTTAACCCCCGACCAAAAAAGAGTTTATTTATTTATTTTATTTTATAATTTTAGGAAAACTAACAGTTAGGTAACTAAATACTAAACACAGTGTGCAACTAACGGCTAATTATAAGTTTCCACAGATATGAGTTCTTAAATGAGAGGGACATCAATCGCAGCCTTGCCTTATACCCTAATTTTGAAAGGTAATCACTATAGTCTTGACCTTATTCTTGTAGCACATTACTTAGAAAATAAAATTGTTGTTTCTGTTATGATTTGGTAAATTTCTTGTAATGGCTGTCTATTCACTACTCAAAAAGTGAACCACGTCACGCGAAACTTTAATGAACTCTTCTTCAATTAAACTTCAATGAACGTCTTGATTATTTAATAGATAAAAAAAATATGAGGGTCCTTTTTTTGATTGAATTATATATTAGAACAGCGCTATAAAAACCTTCAACCTATGCAAATGCTACGGACGTAAACAGAAAAAACGTCCAAAATGATGATGAGTGATGATGATGTTCTAATAACCCGTACCAAATGTCAGGTTAATCCGTGATATACGGACAATCAAACACACACACACATACACTTTCGAATATATAATGTAAGTAGATATAATATGGTAAGATAAAAGTAATCTTTATAATAAAAAGCAAAGTGACTAGGGAGAATTATGTTTCACAGATTCATTCTTTGCGATTTCATTAACCAAGAAATAATAAATGAATGAACGAAAATTAGGATAAAATAAAAAGTTCAATGTCATTCTTTACTAGGCTCTAGGTAAACAAAGAAATGTTACTTCCATTTAATGAAAAGAAGAAGAATAAATTTATCTTATATTTATAGATAAAGCAGGTACCAAGATAAGTATTTTTTATCTACATCTATTACGTTAACCTTAAAACACGTTAAAAATTCGTTAGCAAATTACCAACACGTCCTATCAATGTTTTTATCAACTAGCCTTATGGCTTGTCCTATAGAAACGGACTCAGTGTTTTAAGACCCATCATTAGATGACAGTTGTATTATGTTCAAAACCTCATGCAAGGATCGGCCGATATAAGTGTCAACGAGATGTGTGTGGCTCTTAAACGCGTCTATTATCGCGCAAGAAGCGTATGTTATTAGTATAAAACCGCTCCAAAACAGTCAAGTTTTCACTAGACTAGAATTAAAACAAAATATTCTTTCAACTCTTGTATGTAACTCATACAAAGATTTTTATAAAACAATAGTAATTTTAACTAATGGATCGTCCATTTTATAAAATGACTAGCTCTTGACGCATGCTGCTGCTCAAGTTTTATGGGTTTTCCCGTGTTAACATCTACCATCCACCTTCCAGGTCTTCAACCCATCGCATCGCATTAATTTAATTGGCAATGGATATTTTCTTGTAACTATAAATATTATTAACATCATTAAGATTCACAACAGGATATTTACCATGATTCAACGGTTTTAGTAGACAATGGAATTTAACAGCTTGCTAACTCGGTAGGTACCTACTTACCTTTATACTTTATGTAAGCTTGACTTGACTGCATGTTATGGATAACGTAACGTAACCTACCCCGTTAAGCGGTAATTTTGGAACTAAACAGCATGGAAAGATAGACTATGTAGAAAAGGGCAGAGCCTTCCCCCAGTTAACCGATTTTCATCATGCATGTCTAAGAACACTCACGCAAAAGTCACCTATTATAAAAAAAAGAACTAAATTGAAATAGCTTCATCCGTTCAGGAGCTATGACATACAGACGGACAGACACAGTCAAATTTATAACGGAACTTGATAAATATAGTAAATTGCTATTTATGGCACTGCCTTCCTGATTGAATTCCCTGATACCTGAAACTTTACGAGTCGGTGTCCTTATGAACTCTCAAAGTGACGCTGACGCGACGCAGGTAGCGTGTTTTTGCAGGATCTCGCCTAATACGAGGCTCGGCCGTAAGCGATGAGTTTTTATTTTGTTTGTAATCGTGAGTGACCTTGCACGAGTCTGGCACGTGACTATTTTATCTTTGTTGTATGCAATGTAGGATTAATATAATATTGTTCTTGCCCTGGGTCCATGTTTACTTATCTTATTAGATCTTTGTACAACATACTTACAAAATTAGAATACCTGAAGTATATAATAGACTGATGATTCAACACCCAGACCAGGGAGAAGTGCTTGCAGAACATACAAACACTTGACCCCCACAGCATCAAACCCGCTACATCTTGGCCGCAAGTGGACCTACACACACCGGGCCACTGAGTCACATAATAATTTACAAGTAAGCATACAAACATGTTGGTTTCCGTTTACTGTAAAGTTGTACAAATGATACTGGAAAATGTGCGTTCTTTGCTCATGGAATGTGATGATACGCTTAAATGTTTTTGCTGAGTTAAATGGATTATGACAATGTGGTCTAAGAAGGGACATGAAGACCTAGAAGGTAAATTATATTTAAGGGCTCCCTTAGAACAAACGTGATTTTTACAAGGTTAATAGATGACCGCTCGAACTGCAAATTTTATTTTATGTAGGTTTTTTTTTATTGCAATATTTGTATGAACTGTACACGGAACGCTTGTTAGTATGAGTCCATCACATGCTTATAAAATTTATTCATTTTGTCTATAATTATTTATGTTGTACATTAAGCACTGGACCTAAACATATTGGAGATTCAAGTTAAATCTGAACTTTCAATTTATAACCATGTGGACCACCACCACAGAGGACCATGGAGGTTTTGTCTGTTCACGTCCGTAAGTGTTTACCCTCTGAATCCTTACAAGTAAAGCCAATTCCTTTCAAATAATGAGCTGCTAAATATGCTGTAGATAAAATTTCTTCCTGAAATTAATTAATACAACATTAATTTTGTATACTTAATACAATATACATACGTACATAGGTATTTTTTATTATACATATTAAACACCCAGACCAAGGAGAAAGTGCTTGTGTTAATGAAAGCTCACTAAATATGCGAGTTCTGTGTAAATAGTGGACAAACGAACTGTTTACGATATATTAATATTTAAACTCCACATTTCATTATTTTCATCATCTTGCTTCCCCACTCTCACCCCCATAACTTTTAAACGGCCCAACCGATTTTCATGAAACATGTCTAACAACACTCGCGCAAGACTCACCTTTCATACAAAAAAAACTAAATCGAAATCGCTCCATCCGTTCGGGAGCTATGGTGACACAGACAGACAGACAGACAGACACACAGACAGACAGACAGACAGACAGACAGACAGACAGACAGACAGACAGACACGTCAAACTTATAACACCCCTCTTTTTTGGTCGGAGGTTAAAAAAAAATCAACTCGTGATATCTTTTGAATGGAATGTCAGAATCTAATAATTCAAAAAGTTATATAAAGGTTTAAAAGCAATCTTACATAATGAAAAATTTATTTTGTTAAGGATTAATACCAAGATACAAATAAAGAGCCTTTTCAAAAAACCATGTATCAAAGGTCAGGTGATGAAATCAGGGAACTCAGTCTAGCCATGGATGCTTTACTGAATAGCCAGGCAAGTCTTGAGACTAGGATATTATCCGGATGTGACTGCAATGTTAGTTTAGGACATGATAATTCTGGTCCGGCTCGTGTTGATGGCCAGGGCTATGGAGAGTCATGTCTGGATAGTATTGCACCAGCATCATTACTCACAGGAAACCTGGATCAATGTACAAAAACTGTAGTGTACTGCGATGAACTTGGAAAAAATGTTGGTAAGTTTTTAAATATTAGTATGAAACATCCAAGTACAGCAAGAATCATAGATTAATTATTGGTGTACATAGAGACACTAAAAATTGCCTATCAACTGAATCCAGCAATTATACCAAGTCCGGATACGACTTCTCGAACTCACCGAATAATTTCGTTAAATCATCGTATTTCGTATACTTTGGCTGTTCGAGAAAGGATTCGTCATCTTCCTCGACAGAACTATTTATGGCAAGTTAAATCAATAATGATAAAGACTGGATTACAGTGGAGGTGTCATTTTCCGTATCTGCGAGTCCTGGCTGGAGATCATAAACCAACCGCGGGCAGACATGACGAAACCTCTGACTGGTTTCGGTTTAGGTTGTAACTTAACACATGGTGTGTACTGAGCGTGTACATTGAGTTTTTCAGCGTTTGATTTTAGGATGTTCTTCCGTCTTATGGCCCTGGGTCCATCAACAACGCAAAACTTCTATTATACACATAAGTAATAAAGATATAATGACAAATACCAAGATAAACTAAAAAAAAATGTATCTACGTTATAAATCAGTCATCACCAAACACCCATACAAGCTCTGCTTAGTTTGCGGTTTATATGGTGTTCCTATTAAATAAGTGTTTCCGTGTGAAAGCATTTTTATTTCATTGTTTATAATTATAACATTAACTATATATATAATTATAAGTATTAAGTAGCTGGTAACATTAGTATATGAGAGTTTTTAATACCTCTAATAAAATACGATGACTATGTCTCTATTGCTTAAATGATCTTGTAGTTGAATAAGAGACTGACCATTAAATTCAATATCATTCTTTACTAGTTGCTATACACGCACAACGAGTATAGATGCGTCTTGGATTTTTCTTCTTGAGAAATTTATGTGCGCTTTAAACACGTGCTTTAACGGTGAAGGCAAACATCGTGAGGAAACCGGCATGTTCTGAGAACTTTAAAAGAGTTTGAAGGACATGTGACATTCACTCGTCCGGAAATATTTATTTAATAATAATAATAACTCTTTATTACACACCAAGACAATACAAAACAAAAATGGACTTAAAGCTAAATACAAAATGCGTAATGGGCGGCCTTATTGCTTAAAGCAATTTCTTCCAGATAACCTTTGGATGTCAAGCAAGCTCATTCTCAATAGATAGCCCACTTAACGAAGGAAAAATACGGGAAATAATTAGTTTAAAAGCGATTGTTGGGATATTTGTTTGTATCGTAGTACAGTATAGGTACCTCCACGGTTTGACTACGTTGCATCTCAGAATGGTAGCAATTTTTCCATGTATACCACTGTTTCATAGACACTCGACCCTACATTATTATACTATGAGACATGGTCTCATAAATAGGTGAGCACAGCATTTAATTTATTATAAATAAAATCCTCCCATATTAATAACCCATATTTTTCATACTAGAAGGCGGTTGTTTTTTGTTAAAATGTTATTTACTCAACCAGGTACTTAAATTTTAGTGCCCCATATAATTATTTTGGCCGGTAAACTGATGTCTATTCATTATGAGAAATCTGAAAGAAAAATAAGAAAAATTACTTACCCATGTTGTCATTGTACTCAACTGAGTACAGTTACATTTACATGGTCATAGTCAAATATTGATAAGTAGGTACGTGAAATTAGCCAACTAAACCTTTATTAGATAAAATGAAGTTAGCACTCGTTTGTTCTTGTAACTCAATTTGAAATTGGTGTATGCTATGTATGCATTTTATTTATTACTAAAAAGGTTTGATTCATGCTTTTACAAAAAAACATAAATCATAAACATGAATTAGCGCTAAATCTGTTTAATAAAATTTAAATGAAAGCTTTTCACCCTCGTTTATCTCTTAAATAGTCGCTAAATAAAGCATTAATAGGCTTAATAAGTGTTAAATAATAAACGTTTTGACTTTGACTTTATAGCCAATTCAATGAAATAGATGAATGAAATAGCAGTTTTTATGTATGTATACGGGCGCTGTTCGCTAACTAGCATTATATAGACTAATATTATGCCATAAATCTAACAAGGTCCCATAAAACATCTTCGTAAAATTTCATTCACACATTTTTTGTGTAGCTCCCTTTCCGTTTTAACACTCGCATTAATAGGAATTCGGAATTCATTCATCAGTATCAAACTTGAGAAACATAATTTGCTAGTTTGAGATTCACTATCGACCGTCGATCGTCGACTCGTTTACGCTCACGTTCGAAAGAATAATTTATTATGTAAGATTGCTTTAAAACCTTTATATAACTTTTTGAATTTATTAGATTCTGACATTCCATTCAAAAGATATCACGAGTAAATTTTTTTTTATGATGATTATGATTCAAATTTAGTGTCAATAAAAAGTGACTCGCCGTCAATCTATGCAACAAAATAATATGTATGTGTAAAATAATGTGAAGCTTGAGCTGTGTCAAATTCTTATGTTAAATTAATGTTTAGTTTGGATTACGATAGTGGGTAAGTTACAAGGTTCTATTACGTTACGGAAGGGACATTATTTTCATAGCGAAATTGTAAATATTCACATGATGTTCAGAATAGAAGAGTAGAAGTTACATAGGCGAAGAATATCGAAGATGGATTCTGGGATCCACACAGTCATCAACATCATATTAACGTTCCCACTGCTGGGACACTGGGACTTCTCTCTTTATTCCTCGCGTCTTTGCGTTTTTGATTAGCGGGCGTTCTTGTTAGTTCTGACTGGTTTTAGGCCTCCCATTCCATTGATGAATGTAAGCCTTGAGGGAATGAATATCCAAAAGCCTTTAATTTGTGATTCGAACATTTAATCAAGAAATGCATTTTCCGCAAAATATTATTTTACAAAAAAGACACAGATAATAGAACATCCCTATTTCTTTCATTGTTTCATCCCTATAAGGGTATCTACAAACTTTGTAACCAGATTTTCAAAAGTGCAGAGTTTAATTAACCTTAATGTCCATTCAATCCATTTAAACATTAATACATCCTTAAGAATAACTTTTGTAGTGTCGTATTTAACTTCAACAAAGTATATATTTATTAAAAATAATAAAATATTCTAATAATATTAATATGTCTTATAAATTAAATATAAAACGTACAAAGCTTAACAATACAAATGTTTAAAATTTCGTATGACCTGTGGAATTACTTAATAAATTCTTACATCGCCCCGCGCCCTCCGCCCGCCTCCCATGTTTTCTTATCCTTCACTTCCGTCTACCATATGGTATAGTGGGATAGGACCGAATCCAATAAGAATCTAGTCGTTGGGTATTTTCTATGTATCATATATGTATGTATTTACAAAAAAAAATGTATCTTTGTAGTATATCCGTCACCTAACACCCATAGTACAAGCTCTGCTTAGTTTGGGGTTATGTGATGATGTGTGAGTGGTCCGGAAATATTTATTTTATTTATATTTAATTTACGAGGATATAAATGTTTAAGCCATCTGTTGCTTCTTGCTTCTATCGTCATATTTGCCGAAATAAAACAACAGTATCATTTTTAATGAGAGATAGATCTATGTTTGTCCACAATCTCAATCTGTTAATAATATTTTTTTGATTTATTCATTAAAAAAATATATATAAACAGCTGAGTTACAAAGAACCCTCGGTACATGAGTCCATCTCATACATCAGATTTATTATTTTGAAGAGTTTGTTTGTTTGTTTGAACGCGCTAATCTCCGAAATTACTGGTTCGAATTGAATAATTCTTTTTGTGTTGGATAGTCCAGTTATCGAGGAAGGCTATAGGCTATATAACATCACGCTACGACCAATAGGAGCAAAGATATAGTGGTAAATGTGTAAAAAACGGGACCTCCCGACGTCGAACAAACGTTTTTAGGAAAGGAGGAAGTTGGGGTTCCGGGATGTTGGCTGTTGTCTGATTTTTTTGGTTCGGAGTCAACGTATTCGGTAATTTGGAGTGGCCCATTGAATTGCATGAGGGCTATTGAAAGTTTTGAGAGTCCGACGGTGGCTCTTATTGCTGGTTTCATGTGGATTTATCTAGCAAATAAGTAAAGGAAGTACGGTGAACGAATGAACATTTCGAATGTTTAATCTGAATTTTTCTTCTCTCATTTGGTGTTCTATGAAATGAAATGGAAAATGCTTTATTTGTTACAAAAACACGAGTATACATTAAGGTATATTATAATATTATAGGAACAGAATCAAACTAAAATATGAAACAAAAAAAAACAAACATCATTCATCATCATATTTCGTTTAATTGATTGATATTGCTACCTACACCATTCTACCATAAATTACTAGCAGTGCCCCGCGGTGTAATAATGGATTTACGCGAAATTACATTATTTTTCCACGGTAAAAATTCTCACTAGACCAGTAGTTTCTTAGCACGTTCATACAAAGAAAGTCTCCAGTATAGTATGTATTTGCCAAAAAAATGATGGGCTGGATTTGTAGAATACATACCATTCTTTGTTTAGCTATAATCAAGATTAAGTTAAGATTTCTTTTTACGGTAAAGTACCACTTTTAATTTTTTTTTCAACATATCCATATCCGGACCAGTGACCGTGACATCTAGAAGAAACAACACGAGTGTTACGATGATCAATTCGAATTCCAACGCGAATCATAGGATCAGTGTGTTAAATCATGTAAAAGAGATGAAAGTAGTACTGCTATTATCTCGTAATCTAGCAGTATAATGTATTCCTATTATATATATAAAAAAATTATGGCAAAAGTTGGAATTTATGGGATTTTTTTTATTTTGCTTGACTTGTCCAGCAGAGCAAAGGCTTGCTGCATATACATCTCAATTTAACATAAAAATTGTGTTCAGCTCAAAATGAAAATGTTTGGCATATACGCCACAAAAGATACATTGGAAAGTGTTGATGAATATCTAATACCAGAAACATTATATAAAGAGCATTATAAACTCAGCAAAGCTTTTTTTAGAAAACTTTGTCTCTGGGGTAACTCTGTTGATGTTGTACGAGCTTTTAGAGTGCAGAAAAGATGTCTCAGAGTTATAACCAGGGCATGGTTCCGTGACTCTTGTTAAAAAAATACCCAGTCATTTTAATAATATTATTATCATATTCTTTAAAACACAACAAGTACGTACGTACACGTAAGTAAGCGTTAGGTTAGTTACCTAAGTATATTATAGCTAATATCGCATGAAATTAATTTTTTTAAAAGTGCGTAATATCTGCGCAAATTTCATTTATATCGTTTTAGTATTTTTTGACAGAGTTGCATTCGCATTTTTACTAAGTATTAGAATGTATTTCCATGAAGCAAATGACTTAACCTATCTATTCTTTATAGCAAATAAACAAATATATATCATCGCATTAGGGCCAAAAAAATTACATTGTAATGGTTTGGTATTGAACTTTAAATCATACATCGGAAAAGAATATGAAATGCAAATGACAAATTAACTCGATTGGCGATGCAAAGATTTACATAGTTGAATTCCATTTTGCGTTTCCTGAGTGCACATATTGTTTAATATGTGCACCCAGACCAAGGAGAAGTTGACTATTGACATCGCGCTTAGAATTAATAGCATTAATTTTCTGTCCAATGTAATGTGATTTAGGAGAGCACATGAAACAAATACCTTGTTACGTCAAGGAAATAAAAAAACAGCTTAGTAATCATATGATTTTCTTCCCATTAAACCTAATGCATACAAGATTAAATGGCTAAGCCAAAAATAATGATAAATAAATAAGTTTGACTTAAGCTATGGACTATTAAAGAATAAAAAAAAAGTAAGAAATAGAAAAGGCTTCAAAGATGAACAATTTCTGCCGTTTTTTACACATTTACCACTATATCTTTGCTCCTATTGGTCGTAGCGTGATGTTATATAGCCTATAGCCTTCCTCGATAACGGATATGCAGGTTCGAATCCTGTGTGCGAAGGTAACGGGTGTATCTTAATCTTTTTCTGCATAAAAATATCATCATCATCATTTCGGCCGTAGGTTAAATTTAGATTTATGTTATTTTAATTTCAGCTGAACCCATTGTGAAGGCATACTTGGCAGAACTGAAAAGGAATATTATTTTCGCATATGTGAACTGACACTATAAAACTTGGTCTGAAATGTTTTAATAGCTACCTTTGTCCAGGGGAATAATAGTGTAATTTTATGGGGGATTATGTATCATCAATCAACAAGTATAATATAAAAAGAGCGTTGGATTATCACATCCTTACTGTGTCATACAGACATTTCCGTTAATGCTACAACAAACAAGCCGGACCGCTAAACCCTACTCACAGTCATTCAATTAGCTCGTACCCAAACGTTTGCTTAAGCTAAGCGACTTGCGACTTTACCTTAGACTTTACGACAGATCCGTAATAACTAGCTTAATCATTCTACTAGATAACCAAAGTATTCCTTTAAGCTTTGATGTAACTTTGGAAAGCTTCCAAACTCCTAAACAAAGACGTTGATCGAAATAATTTAAAACTATCTGAGCTAAAAGTCATTACGCTCACTAAAAGTTCAGAGACGTACCAATTCCGATATAGCTATCAATCAGATTTCTGGACAGAAGCTAATAGATCTATTTTAAACTCCATTCTTGACTATTATTTAATATTTAGTTCTTAAGCATTGTTCTGTTGTATTATATATTTTTATGTGTTTCAATAAATAGTATTGTATCCTTAGGTAATTCTTTTTTTTTCAGAATTTTCTGGTTGTTCATGTTTGTGTGCTGTGTGGTTCTCTGCTCTGGTTTAATTAGAAAGGTTTGGATAAAATGGAATGAAAGTCCAGTCATTGTCAGTTGAAGTAGCTGACCAAATGGATAACACCAACAATGTGGATAAAGGAAGTAAAGGAAAAGATTAAGAGTAGAGTATAATTAGCCGACGTTTTGTAGGTAGGTAATGGTGATGCAAATAATCGCAATGTTATTAAATTTGTGCTTGTAGTAAAGAGAATGCGGATATTTTATGTAAAATCATGTATGCAATATTCTTCAGGTAAACTTTCTTTATTTAAAGCTCAGCGAATTCATGTTAAGCATAGTTCTTATACAGATAACATTTTCTTCGTCCCTTTTATGTGAAAAATATACAAGAAATGCGCGGGTACCTAAGCGAAACCGTGTCTGTGACCTCACAGTTTATATAATCTATATATATAAAATGAATCCCTATTTCCCTTGGCTGAGCTGCTGAGGTCTACGTTCAGGTTTTCTCAGGCAAAATGCAAGTGTGTCATTTCCAGCATCTACTGCGGCAGTTTGGTGAGTAACGCATTTGTTCATGGGCTTACGCAGATTATTTTTTTAACGTGCTTAAAATTATTAGCAAAAAGTTAAAGTGGTTTTCATTCATAACTTAAAACAGAAAATAAACGGGATAAATAATATTCATAAAGAACTATTTAAAAAATATTATAATTGACAAAATACATTAAATTGACGATATTTGCTCCATAGTCTATATTATTATTCGATTTATTTCATTTTAAACACGTCTAAAATATATTTTTTACATTGTATTTCATACAAAAATCATATAAAACGAAAATCTGCAAATATACAAGTGTGGGGTATCAAATGAAAGCGCATCGCGTCCATATTACATAATATTATGTTGTTTTACATTAAAGGAAATGAAGGCATTGGAATCGGGGGTGTTTCTTAATTTTTAAATTTCCCTTCATCATGATCATGGCAAAAAATTGGCGACGAGCAACTTAAGCTTCTTTTACATGAAAATGTGATATTTTCGCGAGAAAATTCATAAAACGCAGACGACGCCGCGTGGCAAACGTGAATAAATATTTTTCCCGTGAGAACATCTTCCAATTAGGTACCTATAGCTATTAGATTATCCTGTTGTACCTTCCTTCTCGAATTATTAAATGTGTATGATAAGACTTCATTTTGTATGTAAGGTGTTTTGTTGTCTCTGTTTAAAATGCATTGAACTTCTAAAGGTTAATGATAATTGCCGTTCTAAAATAAGAATTATTAGAAAATCAATATCTCTCATAAATGAAATGAGAAAAGTGTTGGTATGGGCTGAACTCTCTTGTTCTTCTTGTAGAATGCTTTGCAAGCATTTACAAGTAGACCCAACAACATGCCAATAGCTGCCACAGTGGCTACTCCGAGAATACTCCAAAGAACATGCTTGGGCACCATTCTCTTTACAGATTAGAGAACCAAGGTCTAGCTGTCCCCGAATAGGTACGCTAGTTATTGCAACCTGACATAATAGCATAAGCACCTCTATTTACTTTCCCTCTGCTCTTACTCCGTCTCCGCCCAAATAGCGCACGCCTTTTAAAATTAACAGCATAACTTCCAACCATTTTTAAGAGTTTTATTGCAAAAGTTCAGATATTTCGCATTCGATTAATGTTTCAGCATTCTAATTATTATTATGTAACTGTCTAGACAACACTTTGTTAATTGATATATCTTGAGAGCACTTAAAAAAATATATTTTCCTATCTATTAAAAAAAAGTATAATAAAAAGTATTATTCACTTTAAAAAGTTGGTTGATATTATCAATGATAAATTATAATGTTGGTGTATTAAACAAATCATTTAATTTTCTATAATGTTTAAGTAACATTTGTTATCAAGTTCCTATTGTTCTAGTTTCGTTTCTATGTTCCAATAATTTATAAAAATTTAGACTATAGAGGGTCGTCAAGAACTTACAGATATTAGTCAACTTTATTTTATACATACTATAGTACACGATTATTTAACACAATATCGCCTAATTTATTTATACATTCTATGTATAGTTAGATAATTATTTCGCATCAATGAAATTTATGATGAAGTAGAAGGTTATGAACCTGAAAAAGAGACAGAAACACTGATTGTTGATGCACTTGGGGAGCCACAAAGTGACTTTTCTTTGTTAGAGAAGAAGATGACAATGGTAGGACTTGAACCATTTATGTACTGTTGACAGAAACTAGATAATTTATTGACAGAAACTAGATAATTTATTTCAGTGTTAGATAGCCTATTTATCGTGGAACGCTACAGGCACTACAGGCTACTTTATAGCGTGGGTCGTTTGTTTAATAACCATGATAATGTAATGCTAATTTTATAATTGCACGCCTGGACAGGTAAAATACATTGATCCATGTAAGATATAAGCTATAACATCGCTGTAACATGTGTTTACGCAATAAATTAAGTTTGAACCTTGAACAGGTCCAGGGAGAAGTTGTATTTGTCGACCTGGGGACACATTGACCATGTTTTGCTTAATAAATTGACAATTTATCGCTATTTCATACACTCCTGAGATGTCAGTGCAGATCTCGTTGCGCACGCATTGTTTCTATTCACTGAACTTGTTTACTTATATCGTGATAATTGCACCTACAAACCCTTCCGCGAATGGTGGTAACAGACAGATAACACATACCGCTGGCGTCTAAATTCTAAGCGGGTGGGTGTGTAAGCTCTCACGTACAAACTCCAAGGTGAATCACAAAAGGCTCGTATCATTATAACAGGAATCCTTCATCCTTAACTAGGTGGGGTCCCTACAATAAAACAATAGTTTTTAAAAGTGTATTCTTTATTAATAAACATAATAAAAGTACAATGTAACAGTTACTGATTATTACTTTAACTAATAATACATTAAATTTATAATAAGATATTGTCTTTTATTGTCCCAATAAATATTAATAATTTATAATATTTTCCATGCTGTTGGTGTTTCATTAAAGAATTAGGTAAATTTTCTGCTAATCCATAATATACGTATGTCGGTATTTCCTTCATAATTAGAATATTCGTACAGTATATAGAATATTCGCGGTCAAATGTGTCATGTTTACCGCTACAACTAAGACAAAGTTATCACCAGCGAAGCTGTTTCCTACGAAGGCTCATATAATATTATTTAATCCACGCATAAATGGATCAAGTCTAGGAAGCCTATTCCATCATTTAACATTTAAGAAAAACCCCCGAATCCAATGCCTACATTTCCTTAAATGCAAAACAACATAATATTAAACTAATTGTAATGTGGACGCGATGCTTATAAAAAAAAAAATCTCACTTGGGGCGTTTTGTTGGTGATAGCGGCATGGAGACGAAACGTTTCCAGTTTTTTTTTAATTCCGGCTGAAAACAGCCATGGTTGTGTTTACGTCATAAACTTTACGGAGAAGTAAAAAAAAACCACCCAGTTTATAATTAATATGTGCGTACACGTACATAAGTAGTGTTCAGATGACAAAGAAAATAAAGTCTTAAATAACAAACAAATATAACACAGTCTTAAAAAAAAAAGCTACGGACTCCATTGACTGCAGTGTTGTAATATTAAAAAGAAAAGGTTTTTGCCTTCTAATTGGTGCAATTTTAATGGCTTCTACAATAAGTAGGTAATATCATAACTAATAGGACATTTGACAGCTTTTTTTTTCTTTTTTTTTATTATTGATAAGCCTTCATTTTACATTGCCTAACTAACCCACAGGTAGCCATAGGCGATCAGCCAGAAGACATAGAGACGCAAATCACAAAGTTAATAATCAAATACATCGGCAACCCCAACTCTATCATACTGGCGGTAACCGCAGCTAACACCGATATGGCCACCAGCGAAGCCATCAAGATGTCGAAGGCGGTGGACCCTGATGGACGGCGTAACTGAAAATAATTTAGAAAGCTTCATCATCAATTTAGGAGACAGCAGTGACTCCAGTGATTCTGCCGATTCACTCCATGTTGAATTTTTAGATTCAGATTTTAAGTGATTATTACTTATTCCGAGGACGACGCAAATGACTAAAAATAGGCATTAAAACATCTGCCATGTAACATTGAACAAGGTATTGCACGTTAATAAATTATCTCGACGTCGTGAATACATGTGTACCTAAATTTGGATACACTACGATGGATATACGGGTAGATATTATAATCAATCTAAATTTAAAATTTAAGAAAAACCCCCGGTTCCAATGCCTTAATTTTCTTAAATTTTAAGTAGACATAAAGTAAGTAAGTAAACTTACTTAAGATATACATATTTTATATGGGTAAGTATAGATAAACTTACCAAAATATTTGTAGTCTTTAAAATAAGCAATTTTAATGTTTATTCTCATTAGGTATTATTTATCCTTCCACTGTTTCCTATACTGTTTACAAATTATTATTTAACGTATGAGTTACCTTGACATGAAGATCTTTGACAAAATCCAGACCTGAGTGCTGAGTCTGAGTTTACAAATTGTAGTTAACTTTCTCGATCGTGAGAACGTTAACTATAATTTGTATGGGATCGAAACAGCGCCTCTTGTGGCAAACTTGAGAAACATAATTTGCTAGTTTGAGATTCACTATCGACCGTCGATCGTCGACTCGTTTACGCTCACGTTCGAAAGTGAGAACGTTAACGCATTTGATTGGTTGTTTGAAAATTTTCCCGAGTTCGTGTTACCATTTTTGACATTCGAATAGTAAACGCGCTCGAAAAAGTATTCGTCTAGCATTCACTTAGAATTTCTCAGTGAGTAGAGGTGAGAGTGCAAAGTTATTCAGTAAAATCATTAATATTTACAAATAAATTATGGCCGGACGTTTCTTTTTCGCTTGGATATCGTCTTACAAAGACAGCTTTTAAGTTTTTGTGCAGAGAATTAAAACAATTGACGAATTTAAGGTCCTCTCAACTCGTTTTGTTGGAACTTATATTATGTACTTTTTGTTATTTATTAATTAAAATATTAAAAAGTACCTAGCTATAGTTTCGACACCTAATTAATTTGTTCTTCGCAGGTGTTCACGGCTCTCTTCTTTTTTGCTTCTGGTTCATTCAAAAGCCAATTTGAGTAGCAAAACAATGCAATGATATTTTTTTCAGTTACCTATGTGATGATCAATACTACATTTTAAATGTTAACCCTAAGTTTGGAGGTGCAAAGCATGATTCTTTGTATGGGAAAACAGTGACTTGAATACATAAATTCAATCTCTGCACCAAAATAGAGAAATGGTCTGGCTTCTATATAGGTAAAGTATCTTTAGGTACTTGATTTATTAAAATGCAATTAAATGCATTATGTTTTGATCCCTTTCACTGTTCTATCTTTTACATAATTATTTATTTTTAGGAGACTCTGGATACCCTCAGCGCCCAGGCTAATGACTCCAATTTTAGATGCAAATACTGGTACACCAGAGGCCAATTATAATAACAAGCAAATGAGGGCTAGAGTAATAATAGAAAATACATTTTCAAATGCTGAAAAACAGATGGTAGTGCTTAGACAAGGATGGAGTTCACTCCATCCACTTCAAGCCACTCAAATATGCTTCTATTATTATAGCATACTCAGTATTGCATAACATAGTTATCAATCTTGGCATTGATCTAAATCTTACTCGGTGTCCGAGTAAGATTTAGGTGGGTCTAGTTAAGGTAAAATATTTCATATGATATTATAACAAAATACCTATTTATGTTACAATTAATCATATCTAGTTCCAGGAAACTTAAATAGTGAACCGGGTTACAATGACTATGTGGAAGGAGCTGGAGCTTCCAGCGGACCAATTTTAGTAAGAAGACTGATAAATAGTGTGTGATATATATATGTATGTAGTTCTCAGTTATATATTGTGTTAATGTACTATTGCTATTTATAGAAGTGTGCTTAGGATTATAAGGTTAAGGATATTGTATTGTGACAATGAATAAATAAACAAAATTATATAAGATGAACTTTATTTTTTTACCTAATTAGACAGTCAGAATTGACAAGTTAAATTTATAAACTTATATACTTATATTTACAAAAATATAAACTAATCATTACAGAGTCTATTAACTAACTTATCTTAAACTCTTATTCCTATTGCTTGCCAATCTCTGGCTCTGCGCTTCCATCTCCCTAATCATATTTTGCTCTCTCCTCAAGCTTATGTTACTCTATTATAAACTTTCTCCAAAACTCATCAGCTTGTAGAAAATTTTGTGCTAGCCTCAAAATTCTTCAAGGAATTCTTGCATGGCAAGGTGGTGTTTGCCCAAAGCAAGCAGGCTCAGGCCGAATCAGATTGCTCTCACAGAGCCTTATAGGAGAGTGCATGGGCATCTGTAAAAATACATTAATGTTATTATAATCTTATTAACATTATAATTATGTTATCCTTAAAAAAGTTAAGTCTTACCTTCCAGTGCTTCCAATGTTGTGAAATAAATCTCAAAAACAAATCCAATATTGTGACAATATTGTGAACTGGGGTTGTTACAGTAATTCTTTGACTGGGGCTTAGGACTGGGGCAACATATGATGTTGATGGCCCAGGTTCATCCCAATGTCTGAGGTCTCCATGCCTAGAAACAACAATAAACTTAGTTTTTTCTTCGTCGATGAAACAACTTCACATATATAGATCTAAACATCAAATAAATTATCAAACACTCACTGCTCCATGAACTTGTCTTCATTTTTAGACTGTTTAACTCATAGTTTCAATTTATTATTAATTTATCGGCCGGCCACTTCTTCCTACTCGAACGAAAGTTTTCATTTCAAACGTAAACAAAGATTGATTGATAAGAGAGATTTTGATAGACAGCTGCTTCTTGACAAAATACTAGTAAAAATATCATTCTGAATTTGGCCGGTTAATGATTTGATGACGTCATGCTACCACCCTAACAAAAATATTTAACTATGCTCACGGTGAGTGAACGCTTTCGTATAGTTTTTGTCGATAGGAACTCCAACTTGCATGCCATTGCTTTTCGATTCGAATTTCGTTAGCTCGATTAACGAGATAGTAAAGTCATTCGAAAACGTTTGTGGAACTTAGACTCAGCACTCTGAAGACCAAACGTGGACAACATTAACCCATGCTTGGGATTCAACGTTGGTACACTTTTCTGAATATTGCACGAGGTAAGTACATCATACACATTATTAGTCTAATAGAATATTTAAGTATTTATTTTTCAACAGAGCGGAACTAAGTAATACATAAAGCATATTGTTTAGAATCCTAATTGATATTTTGATTTTGGTGAAACTAAGAACAGTAATACAGCTTAATTATCAGAATAACACATAGGGTACTTTTAAAAGAGTTAAAATACCACATTTAGCAGGAAAATCAATTATTTCAAGCAAAGCCCGATTTGGATGAAAATTTAGGCGGACATAGCTGTGTGCTTTATAATATTACATATTTTAGATGTAAACTTATAATAGAAATATGACATCTCCTGATCTCACAAATGAATCCTTCAATTCAAGCAATTAAGACCGTTAATACATATTTTTATTTGTTGAGCGGTTTTTTCTTTCATTGCTACTGCGTATTTTTCGGGGGCTTCTGGTACCTTTACGATTTTTGATGTTTCTACTTTGCCAGTCTTTCGCAATTTCATTTGTGAACCTAAATAATAAAATGTTTTTCACCAACAGACAGTTCAATCAGCTGATGCAGTCAGCTGATTGAACTGTCAGATGGTTTGTTAGTAAATATGCTCTATGCTGGATGGACGGAGTAGTGAAATCTCCGTTTTAGTTGGCAACCTTGACGACACAACTTCGTGCGCAAGCATTAAAGTGGGGAGTACCAAGTTATAGTTAAGTTTTGCATAGAATAGAACTCGAACCCTAAATTTCTATAGGGTAGATATGTTTAAATCATCTAAAATTTGATATAGTTAACTGTAGGTATTAGAAATAATATTATATATTAGGTCCTTACATATGAAATTGGCGTTTTGTATGGGAGGAACAAAAAGTCAAATATTTTTTAATATAATATATTTAATTAATCAAAGTATGAACCATTATTTTCTATGCACTTTTGCCATCTTATAGGTAGTTCATTGATCCCTTTACTAAAAAAACCAGTCGGACGGGAATCAATAAAATCTTTGAAGGCTGTTAGTTTATCTGGTAGGTAGGTAGTTACCGTTTCTTTCTCCGCATTGTGTAGGAGAACTTTTTCGTACTATCTTATCTTTAGTGTCATTTAAAGTCACTGAAGCGGAACATTCACTTTTATTTACGCACCTCCACAAGCTTCCATTTTTATTGTTTTTAGCAAAATTATATCTATGGCTGTTATGAAGAAGTGCTTGTTCGTTTTATCATTATGTCCGGCAAGCATTTCGATTAGCTTCGGATGTAAATGTCATGACATGTTATTAGCGGTTGTTCATTCTATTGAATTTAATTTATGATTGTGTTGATTAACGGGTCACCGGTCAACAACCAATTATTTATTTGGACCATCGGAAGATTATTTCCACGAATTGATGAAAGCTTCTTTGTTATAGGTACTGGTATAGGTTTCTACCTACTACTTTATTATACAATGTAATATGCACTGTAATACAACTAAAGACAGGAGCTAAAGTCCTAAAAGCTGCGATTACTATGTAATACTGTGTTTTTAATAAATTATTATAAAAATGATAACAATTATTAATCTATACAAATGCACAAAAGTAATTCAAGGTTATTATTATTACAAAGTTTGTAGAAAAATAAACAAAAAGCAATTGTCTTAAACAACACAACTTACTTAAAATACCTTATAATCTAGGGGTATATTTAACTATAAACCTTTTTATTATATATATATATTTAATTAATAATAATAATAACTCTTTATTACACACCAAGATAAAACAATACAAAAGGGATGGATTTGTTTAGGAATGGAAACATTTTATGCAAACTGTCAAAAGCAAAATGAATAATAGTCATGCAAATAGTTTAAAACTTAATGGTGGTTGCGATTTATTTTTAACAATACGCCATTAATTTACGTTAAAATGAATAATATTCGAAGTTAATTATGTCAAACGCTATTAATTAATAAATAAGAAAGGTTACTTGAATACCAAAACTGGTAACATCTAACATTAATTAACCTAAGCTCAAAATTTCATTCTTATTTTGATCATTCATGCACGTGATCAATGGTCGTTTTTAGAGTTATGTACCGATTTATTTAAAAATGTTTTTTGGGGTGACTAATTTCATTAAATTCAAAAGCTCTTATGACCGAAAACATTTCTTAATAATAAAAAAGATTGTAAAAATAATTTTTTTTTGTTAATTTATCCAAACCACAAAACACCCAGAACCGAAACCAGGAATTGTAGATCGTACAAAATCTGGTACCCCGGCGGGAATCGAACCAATAATACATACAAACAAAAAAAACTTGTAAATATACACAAAAATTTAAATATTATTTAGTAGCTCCCGAACGTATGGAGCGATTTTAATTTAGTTTTTTTTTGTATGAAAGGTTAGTTTGGCCCAGTTGTTCTTAGACATGTTTCATGAAAATCGGTTGAACAGTTTAAAAGTCATGGGGCTAAAGAAGGTCTATCGGTCGAGAAGTATTTGATTCACAGCATTCAAAAAAAGTCTTGAAGATTGAACTTAAAAACTTTTTCTTTTAAATTTATTTTACATATTCACACGTCCATGGAAAACAGGTGAAATGCAAAGGTTTGATGGCATTTTGGCCTTTTTATCCATTATCTAGCAAATAAATCCCTACCAATCGTGGTCTTTGGGTGGGTCGCCTCCATACTGCGCCACCAAGATGCTGATGCTGGTGCCAGTTGGGCAGGCCAGTGAGACCACTTCATCATCACAGACTGCTCTGACGACCGGCTTCAGGGGAATGTATGTAAATTGACCTTCAACCTTTTAATTTTATTTTTCAGTATCCAGTGTCGGATTAACAGGGGTCGTCGGGTTCTTCTGTCTTTCAAAACATTGGAATGATTTCCATTTTGTTTAAAATGTAAAGCTCGGATGTCTCTCCTTAGAATTTGTTGCCGGCGCGTGATAAAGCGTTTAAGTAAATTTCCTTCAAACTTTTAAAATTTTCAGAACATGCCGGTTTCCTCACGATGTTTGCCTTCACCGTTAAAGCACGTGTTTAAAGCGCACATAAATATCTCGAATTAACGTCGTCAGCGAATCGTCTATTAACAGTTACAGCCGTGAAGGTACTTTAATAAAGACGTTAAAAAGTAGACATAATAAAATAAATTGGTTGATTTATGTTTATTATTTTATTTAGTATTATATAAATAACTTTTTTTTTTACTTGTTATGTGTGTGTTGTGTTAATAAATGCTCTCTCTCTCTCTCTCTCTCATAACTCCTTGGAGGGCCCCGTACAAACCTGTAGGTATAATTAAGTTAAAGCTAAAAATATATTTTTTGTTATGTAACAAAAATATTATTATTGGTTTCCGCAATTGTTCCTTCATCTGTGCTCAAATCGTACCAAATTTCAAGATTCTGTATTTCAATAAGTAGAAAGTACCTATGTAAATACATAGGTACAAAGTAAATACTATACTTGGTAGGTATATACCGCTATTCTTTTTTTCGCTGCTCACTCAATACAAAATGATTTAGGTATAAATTATTCTGTTTCATGAAACAGAGTGGCTCAGGTACGGCAGAAATGGAAAGGTTGGAGGAGGCCCTTGCTGACTGGCAAACAGATCTTCAAAAAATTTGTATAAGTACCTACTAGAGATCCACCGCGTATTCGTACAAGCGACAATTTATACAATAAAAAAACGTACCTTTTTAAGTAGGTACATTATTTGCTGCTGAAAAACGGATGAAAATCCGTTCAGTTGTTTTTGAGAACAATTACTTGGAGGACCCATTCGTTTACTTAGTGAGCTTCCCATTTAAAATTTCCATTGTGAACCAGGAATTTTAACGTTAGTTATTACGGTTATTATATTCCGCTGCGGTAGTCAAGTCAAGACGAACCAATGTGTGTAATTCTGTTATTGTAAGCCATATACATAAAATATATATAAAAAGCCGTGTTGGCTAAGTGGGAGGACACTCGACTTTCATTCCGAAGGTCGTGGGTTCAAACCCCGCCACGCACCTCAATATACTCGAGTGGGGTCTCAAATAAAAGCGCCTCACATGCTCATTACCTACAAATAATATGATACTAAGACTTTGTAACCGGGTTTTTTTAAATTTTAAATTGCCTGGTTAGCTACTTTAAATGCCAGCAATATAATAACCAGGAAATTAATGTTTATGAACCCTGGTCTTCTAACTTTCATGAATTACAATAGGTTGTAATTACAAGTAAATTCTTATAATAAAAATAAAATAAAATCTTAATTTGTCAGTTTGATGGATTCAAATATCCTTGAAGGATAACAAAATTAATAAATAAAGTATATAAACCACAAAATTATACCCGAACAGACATAATAGGTAAAATATATACCTATGCTCGAAAAAATAATTATGAAAACCATTTATATTCATGAAAATTATATAATTTGAATGCTCTTTACAGTTACTAGAACTAGGTTGAAAGTAGGAAACTAAAGTGATCTTTAATGGCGGTTACATAAGCGAATATTCGTGTGGCGTTTACGCGTTAAAACGTCGTTTACGGGCTTACGCGATGTTCTATGTTTAAAATGTAAAATGCTTATTATATTTCATATTAAAACTCATATAGTTAAATAATATTATGTACCTATACTCGTGAAAGAACAACAGTTAGTTGTAAGATATATCGTTGATTAAGAATTTCGGGGGTGGCATGGCAATTGTTATGCAAAACTCTCACGCACTAAATAAACAAAATAAAAAAATGAAAAGCTATAGTTATATAGCTATTGTTTCCTGAAAAATAGGCTATAAAAAAATATAATCTAAATATTTCTATATGTTGCTGTCAAGCGCATACTAATTCATCACTACATAACATAGTATAAAACAAAGTCGCTTTCTCTGTCCCTATGTTTAGTTATTAAAATATTGGTAATAACTAGTAAAATAAGTACTATTTTAAATATATTCAAGTTCTTGTACCTAATAACAAAACTATTTTTTCATTCTTCGAGTTCATAAGATAGGCCAAAGTAAAACTTTGGCTTTACATATAATTAATTACTATTTTTTTTGGTTTTAAATATTATCGACCCTGGTCTATATATACATTAGAGAGAAAGCTTTATATGAATAAAGAAACACGAAAAATAACAGAGCTTTAGTCGCAAAATCTTAAATCACAGTCATAATTTGAATGAAGTATGTGAAGTTATTTTATTTATTTAAATAACACTTTTACATTACAGTTTGACACCAATGCGACAATAGAAAATAACAAGTAGTTTTATCCCTGGAGAAAAAAGGCCTTAAATATAATTATCAAATACGATCGTTGATGTGCCAGAGGGCAGGCAATAATTCACACATAAAACAGATAAAACAGGGCTTAAAAGTTTTCGAATGAGACATTATTTAAGTAGTATAACCTACGTAAAAAGAAAGGGTTTAAATTTTTCTCCTTTTATTTTCTACCATATATCTACCTATGGACTAAGACTAAGAAGATGATCTCATCAGTGTAATGTTAAATGACATTTAGTCAGGGAGTATATACATATAGACCAAGACAGCTATTTAACTGATACTGCGTCATCTTCTTTATATTTCATTTGCTTTATCTTTGACTAAAGCTAATTAATTAGGTTTCTATTGGATTTTATAATAAATTATCAGGTTATAGAAGAGAACGTAAAGTATAATGTACAAATAATCTGTTCAATGGAAATTTGATGTGTCTATTGTTTTTATTCAATGAGTTTTCACAAATAAAGCATTTAAATTGAACCCCAGTAGTTGGAAGTATAAATCATGTGAGTTACCTAAAATATAAAATAGTCTCTCAGCAGTTTCGTATGCGTATTAATCGAGCAAACATGCGTTTATGTTCTTTTATTATATTTGAAGTAAATATTGTTGTAGCGTACAATTGTGGCAACAAAAAACCTCTCAACTGAATCTGAATTTTTCCTTTTAAAGCTTAAAAACTAGGTAATATAAATGTCGTTCACATATAAACCCAAAATATAATTCAATCAATTATCTTATCCTGTAAATATTTATTCATTAAAGCGCTGGTATTCATAAAAACTGCATTTTTCCGGCTTAACTATATAACTTATTTGACAAAACTCAGGCATATAATTATGTTTTTTTATTATATTGCATTATTACTTAGTTCACGAGTACAAAAAAGGATATTGGACCAAGGGTACAGCCCTGTGTGATCCTTATGGCTTTTGGCTATTATATTTAATCGGCCGTGCTATTTTTCATTTTGCAAAACAACGTTTGCTGGGGTCAGCTAGTTATATATAAGTACTGGTACCTATGTAAAATATTGTTGACATGTTCCCCTGGAGAATATCTAACCAACGAATGTTTTTTTCAATAATATATTTTGTTGTTAATACACCTCACATTATTCATTGATTGTATTATTTTACTAAGAGACTAGATTGGATAGCCTTTATTTGGATTATAAATAATACAATTAAAACAAGCAACAACAAGCTGTAGGTACCTAATTTAGAAAAAATACCCGACTGCAAAGTAACTGTTTTGGGAATATTTACAGCCTATTATGAGAAAATGGTTGATACGAAACTTTGATTCGATGTAGATGCTAAACGATCACTATTCGAAAAATGTTGAAAGAAAATTATAAATGAATTTATTCCAGTTAACCTTTGGATGTATAGGATCTATTAGGATAAAATTAATGACGGTGCACACAAGTTAATAAATATGAATTAATATAATATGATCAGCGAATATCATCATCACTACATAGTATAAAACAAAGTTCGTTATAATTTTATCATAAGCGCGAGAATAGCCGTCTTGTTCTATCCTAGATTCCAAGTTATTCCTTCCAAGAGTATGATGAAGTCTGTCTGTCAGTCAGTACAGAAGCATTCGACTTCTTTGAATCGTGATAAATCTTCATCTTCGGAGGAGTCTGACATGTTATAGACCGGCACGATAAACTTTGAGCAAATTTACTAGGCCAGATTACATTTATTTTCTTTAAATGGAATTTTAAGGTTATGTTTTTGTTAATACTCGCTATTTATCAAACGCCGGTGTTTTATAGACGTTCCTATCAATGATGTTTTTATTTAGGTACTGTTTCCGACGTACAGAGAGCCCGATGTACGATTCTTCGTTAGGTAGGTACCGAGTAGTTCTTAAGTTGGCTTTTTGCTGCTAGTTTGTGGCATCATCAATTAGAAATACAGTTTTTTTTGTGTACAGTCTTAGATACTTTTATTAATTAAAATATATTATCCAATTTTTTTATTTGTTTTGTCCATTCTATATAAACCATTTACGAAGCTCAACTAGGACTTTTTGATATACCTTCACATATCAAGACCTCTCCAGTCGACAACCTCTATTTTCCTCCCCTCTTACCCTCATAACAAACGGGTCAACCGATTTTCATTAAACATGTATAAGAATACTCGCACGAAACTCACCTTTCAGATAAAAAAAACTAAATAGAAATCGCTCCATCCGTTCGGGAGCTATGATGTCCCAGACAGACAGACAGACACGTCAAACTTATAACATCCCTCTTTTTGTCGTGTTCAAAAAAAATTTAACCCCAAAAATAATTCAAACACTAGTTTCTTATTAATATACACTATAGAGAAAATGCATAGAGCATACCATAGATACCTAACTCTGTAAATATTTTGCTATCCATATTACCATGTGTACTTAGTGATGGTACTCAGTGAGTCATGGAAAAGGAAATACGTCATTAAGGCCTAATCTCTCTCGTCAAGAGAGAAGTCCCTGTGTCCCAGCAGTGGGAACGTTAATAGGGTGATGATGATGATGATGAAGTCACTTTATCCATATTAATTTATCTTAGTTATAAGCTTTTTGTTTCCCAAATAAATAAAATAAAATAAAATGAAATAATTATAGTGCAAAAGTCGTCTTCTTGTAGTATCCCTCGCATCCGGCTGATGTTCAAGGCGGACGACCCAGAGACGTTTGCGCGTAAAAGCGTACATACATTTTTCTATATATCTGTATAATAGTGTTTTTAAACATGATAAACATGCTTGGCTAGTCATGATTCATTATCGAATCCCACTTGCCAGCCTACACCTAACGTAGTTTATAATCGTAAAGAAGACCTGTAAAATAAGGCTTTGACAGCGCGGAGGCGGTGGCAGCATACTGTGCAGAAGCGATGGATATCGAGAATTACTCCCTTTTAAAGGATATATTTTGAGTTCGATTTGTCTATAAAAGTATTTTTATATTTTGTTACAGGATAGCCTTCATCACTCTTTGTTATGTACCATATCCGATAAGCTTCTTAAAATGAATGTATTTAACGCACACACTTAACAAGGAATAATACAATTAAATACTTTTTTATATATAATACTTACTTATTACTACTCAAACATAAACTATTGAATGTTTTGTGCCAAAAGGTTATTGTTCTCAGCATATAATCCACATATGAATATTTTTGTTATACCTACAATATCTATAATATTTTTGATCATTTCTCACTATTATTGTCTTATATAAAATTAAAACGAGTTATAATTATGTTTAACATTTATAACAAATGATCAATGTTTATTTACTTTTTTCAAGCAATCATTCTTAAATGAAATGTGCACCTTAATATATCAAATTTAGCGTTCTGGTCTAAAAATTATAAATTTAATTATATGTTATTATATTTTTCAATTAAATTAATGATTAGTTAACTAACGAGAATTAACGAGTCTTCTTTAATATTACATTATCATAAAAACTGTTTATTTCCCAAAGTAATTCACCTTTTAAAAAAAACAATGCAATTGTAGAACCGGGAGTAAGGGCAACCGCCCGTCGTCCAGCACCCGACGACACCATCGAGGAGGTCCAGGAGGATAAGCGGCAGAAGCTGCTCCCGCACACTTTTGGCAATTATTGAATTTTTAACATAATGCATTGTTTTGTACCGAAATATTAATGCGGTATGTTAAATGTACCTATTAAGAAATCAATTTTAAATGTTTTCCAAATTTTAAGGCCCGATCAATTAAATTTAGGAAGCTACGTCGAGGATTTATTCTGTTAGACTTAGCCCGAAATAACTTGAAGGGGACCAGTTGCCGGCGTCATGGGATTCGTGAGGTGCCTATAATGCGAACTGAGTGGATGCGCGCTCTCAATCTTTAAAATATTAATGTAACTTTAATGAAATCAAAGATTAACATATCGATCCTTTTGTGAACCGGCTGACGACGGCTTGATTCTCCGAAGTATTTTAAACTGAGCTTAGTATCTATATAAAACACCGACTCACATCTAACTTAAATTTCAGCAAATGTAACAAACCAATCACAATAAAGAAAATCGAATTATGATTCCCAAGTAACCGATGATAAAAGTCAAATAACATCCATTGAATAGCGTCGCATGTTTCTCTGTCTGTCTCTCTCTCTCTCTCTTATAGAAAGCAAGCCAGATATTTTCATTTCTATTTCGCATTGAACAGTGTGGTGTCGCGACGATTATTTTTGCTGAGTGTATACAGGTTTTTTTACAAATAATAAAACTTCGTTCCATCCGGGTGTCCCTTGACACCTCTCAAGTTTTTTTTATCAAAATGCTTGGCTGCGGTAAAGGCAAATCGCATTGGTAGCCATTCTGATGTTTGAAATTGAACTATAAAGTCTGTTTGCTCTAGAGGTACGGTTACAAGAAGACAAATTTTATATAAACGTCTAGACTTTTCACATTCACCATCACCAAGCACATTGTCTAGAAGCAAGGTGAGGTATAGGTACTCAAGAGCAAAAGGCCTTAGCCAGCCCGCGCACAGTATTTTTTTTGTTTTTTTTAGTTATTCATCTCGTTCTTTTGTCGATTTACTGAAGTTTCACTTCTATCGTGTGTGAACCGCACACACACCTTTTTTTTGTGTATTTCTATCAAACGTCATTCATTGTTTAAATTTTTATTCTTTCAAAAATACTTGATTACCTTCAGCAAGACTACAGCGCCGGCAATGTTGTGAAGTGAAGTTCCTTTCCTATTTGTCCTTATAAAAATATTGATAATTTTTACTCGACTTATTAAAAAAACTGGTGTGTTTGTTGCTATTTCACGCAAAAACGACTGGATGGATTTTAATGAAACTTCGCAATAATATAGCTTACATATCAGAATAACACATAGGCTACTTTTTACCGTAGTAAAATACCGCTTCCTGCTGGAATATAAAACATTTGGCTACCGACCGAAGTCACTGGAAGTCTTTGAGGGAGGCCTATGTCCAGCAGTGGACGTCCTACGGCTGAAATGATGATGATGATGAGGCAATATATATATATATCGGTCAAGTGACTTTTGCCTGCTTATGACAAATAAAAAGAAACTTTCTATTAAGTTAAGAAATAATTAACTATATAATATAATTATTTATATTAAGTTAATTAAGTTTATTTTTATTAAGTTTCATCTACTGTTATATTTCTGAAGTTAAATGCAAAAATATTCCATAGCCATTACATTTATATATATACACATAGAGCATATTAAGCATAATATCGTTATTTTACGAGTATGGTCGGTTATAAATATAATCAATATTTATGATCGTAATGTCCAAAACATACGAAAGATGGCTGTTGTGATATAGCCAGTCACGGACATCATAGCTTAGTTCTTTAAATGTAATTGAACGGATTCATATACAAAACGGGTATTACTCACGGAATATCGTGACCTTTCTGAATGTGTATTTAGCATTCGTTTTGAAAGTTAAATGTGATATTTTCCCCAATTGTTTCGATATATTTCAAATTTGTTATTATATCATGGTTCCGAGAATTTCCCTCCAGAATTCAAATTATTTTGTATTTGTTTCAGAGTTTGCAAGATCTATGAGCGGGTAAGCATGCTAATAAGCATGTTGAACTATTTAATGTATTACCTGCTGTTTCTGGCCTCCATTGTAACCTCCACCTCCTTTGCGTTTTTACTAGGTTAAGTTTAATTAAGTTTTATTATGTCCTTGTTGCTGGCCTACATTAATCAAATAATCAATCAAATAAATCTTTATTTGCATGAAACATAGGTACATAATGGTGATTAGTTTATTTTTGTCCAGCCATGTCGCGCCTCAAATCAGTTGGATTATTATCGAACAATAAACTGCGGCTTAAAACCATGGTTGAGATTTGTTTCATAGATAATCATCATAAATTAACAATATCATGTTCCAAATAATAACACTAAGGGCTTATTACACAAAATCCGCGTAAAATAAGCAATGTTTAGCTACTGTTATGTTAACGTTTAGATACATTTCATAATATCAAGTGTTAAGTCGCGACTGAGCGAAACAAATAACAAAAAGCTATAGAACAGAACATAGAAACTTACTTTCCAAATAATCCTCAAGATACAGCATTTTGGTAAGTAATTTAAAGTAATCTATGAAAAAACACAAAAAGTAATTAATGGGGCACAAAGTTTTGCTTCAAGATATTGCAGATTTGAGCAGAAAAATATTCAGTCAGTAAGCTTGATTTCGTAAATATCATATCTTTCATTCTTTTGTAGAATATGTTTGTAAACATACTTACCTTCTCAGATTGTAATATTTCGGTTAAACCATTAAGTCTCTCAAATGTTGTTTTCATTTTATTGACAAATAAAGATAGGTATTTTTATTTTATAGTTTAATCTAAATAAATGCTTATTTCAGGGTCAGCCGAAAGCAGAATGGACAGCAAGATTCGGTACTGTTCGTATTCAAAGCGTGTGAGTAGTCCGGAAATATTTCTTTATTTATTTTAAGTACCTGTGTCCCGGCAGTGGAAACGTTAATGGGGTCATATTGATGATGATATTGAACACCCAGACCAAGGGAAACCGTCGGGACTCATCCAGGTCCACTTCCTGTGAGGCGGCTTCTGGAAGAAAGAATTCATCATAAAGAGTTCTTCTTTCTCCAGGAATTCGGCCAGCCTCTGTCCCCTACGGTTCCGTTGCCCATAACCGAAGTTCCCCACTCTCAACTCATCATCGCTTCTTTTGCCTAGTTTCCAGAACAGCTATTATTATACTTGCCCAACTCTGAGGAATTTATGTGACAAGCGCAGAAATGCTACAAATTAATTACCGCTTTCTGTGAGTTGTGGTTAATTAAATAGGTGAATTTCTTCCAGACAACCGTGGATGGAGACAAATAATTTAGCTTACTTATCTATAAAAACTTATAAAACAAATTAAACTGGTAAACTAGGTATGACAAATTATCAAAACAAAAACACAGATCATTTTTCACATCTCCCAGCTGTTCTTAATGTTACAACATCCATTTCTTGCCGCTCTATATCTATCTAGGTAGAACAAAAGCCTTTTCCAGATTATTCTTTTAGATAAAGTTTATAAGGGTTTTGCCAATTTGAACCTTATGTAGTGGTAAAAAGGAGGGTTGCTGACGCGTAGGTTTGGTCGAAGACCTAAACATTGTCAAAAAAATATGATGACGAATTCGCGGACATAGGCACAACATAAATGTTGTTATCCTTGAGATCATGGATTTTTATAGACGCACAACTCGCAAACGGATATTTTTTTTAACCATTTTTTTAACAATGTTCTTACAATAGTAGCATTAAATTAAAGGCACATACTTAAAACTTTAAGAAGAAATGGAGGAGTATGGTAACTATAGTTTGTTAAATATAGCTTGATACGCGGGACATTGACGTTGACATACACGTAGTAAACACGCGCATGAAGTTTCATATTTTTATTCCAAATTTTGTTTTGTTAAATGCAAACTTTTATTGCCTATTTTCCTTTCTTTTGTTTTTATTCCTTTTTCCTATATGTGGAAACTTGTAAATTACCGTCAGTGTGGACATAGTATAAGTATTTATAAATTAATATTAAATATATGTAGATATGTAGGTTAGCAGTAAGTTCTCCAAGTATCTTAAAATAAAAATAAAAAAGTAAACCGTTACTTGATGTCATATAATAATAAATTTGATTGATGTTGATTTGACGTCATCAGTTACGAATGAACCTAAGGGTTCAAGCAAGGATCATTCAAAAATATACCTATATTTTTTTATGGAAATTTAATTTATTCGTGGTTTAGCTTTATTCTTTATCTGGACATTGAAATAGATATTATGAAACTTAACATAACTGCCCTTTTCATAATTTAAAATATTTAATTCTGTGTTATTGTGAATTTGTGATATAAAATTTGTGTAATTTTCTATGGTAATGTTAGGTATTTTTAGTTTAAGTAGGCTAATTTAAAGTGTACATATTTTGTATTACGAATTTGTTGAAATTAGAGTAAGAAAGGGTAGTTTATGAATTGTCATAGTTTTGTTGAATTGAGGTAGGTAATTAATTTCCTCCGATACATTTATTTTTGTCACTTAACTGACTTTTCAAACCTCAGCCGTGTTTAGACATATCCTAATAAGGATTAAATAAATAATATAATTGTAATGGCCTGTAGCGTGTTAAATGAATAGATTCAGTATAGTGCAATAACTCTTTTATTTCAACCAACCCACATACATTATTCAAGCACCTCATATAGAAACCATGGCTGGACCGGAGGCGAAGGCTTTCAAGTTGTATCGTACCTACTACACATAAGGAAATTGTAAAAATACCACCGATCTCTCAGGGCATCTATTCACTCTTGACCACAGTGAGTAAATGCAACTTCACTCGGTTAAAAAAATAACGGTTCAGTCACATTAACCCGAATATCTCCGGAACTACGTATGTTATCCTAATGAAACTGAAAAAATAACACCAATATTGTTAAAATTACAACATGAGAAATGAAAGCTGGGTCTTTTTTGCATGTTGTATTAAACTTCATAATGTATTCTACAAATCTCTTCCAAAAAGTATGCTACCTCTTTTCGTTGTCATGTTATTAGCCATTTGAATTAGGTACTTTCTTTTCCAAGAATTGGCTAAGAGCCAGTATTTGACACCATTCTCTACTCCCCACCCCATGAGCTTGACTGCATGACCGTCAAGAGACTTAGAATCACTATCATGCCTATAAACACCTGTTTTATAACTAAGGAAATCTTCCAGAATTATTTATTTATTTAAAAAAAAAACTTCATATTATAATCATTGTTGAGTATAGGCCTTCTTCATAGTTCGCCAATCCTTTCGGTCCCTCGTGAGAAGAATAGCTGGGGAGAAAAAAAATTAGATTTGTTAACAATTAGGGCTCACACCATCACACACATAACTGCGAATTCGCATCGCATCGCAAATATCTGCGAGCTCGTAATAAACCTTTATGTTAACAACCTATAGTTTTTGCGTAGAGGGTTAAAAATAGTCGTTTCAAGCAAAGTGAAGGAAAAACTGTGAAAAGCTTTTAACTTCCGCGCGACTTCGACTTTTCTTGCGAATTATTCAATGTCAAATCTAAACAAGGTTGTTCCCATAGTTATTCATAAAAATAAAATACAATTACTTTTTAAGTAGGTATCCTTTTTTTGGCTATGTAAAAATTAGTATCTAAAAAGAGGTGATTTAAGATTGACCCTAAACTCCAGAGCCCCCTTTGGAACCTTTTTCGGCATTACTCAAAAATTATACGTTCACAATAATAGTCTTGGTTTGTGTATAAAATTCTCTTTGTCATCTCCGACACGAAAACATTATATTGTTTCTGCAGGTATTTGACAAATCAATATTCGTGATGAAACTTCCAATAGCAAACGATCCAAATCTTTACTCTCCTCCGAGTAACGTAGAGTCACTGAGACAGAGTTTGGACTCAAAACTGCGTGGAAAAGTACAAAAATGGCGGGCGCTCAAGAAGACCATATGGAACAGGTACCTACCTAATCAAAATATTTCAAAATCCTACGAATGAAAGGATATAATTCTGAATGTGGCTCACTTTAACGGACCCTGAGAAACAGCTGGAGGGCGCGATAAATGAGAACGGTAATCAAATTTACAAGAAATCGTACTTTCTCACCAAATTACAATAAGGATAAGGGTTTTATGGAAAGTATATTTAAAGGCTCCATGATTCTTTAAATCATCGAAAGGCTTACGATTCATATTGAAATCTCTAAACGTAATGAAATAATTAGCAATATACCAAGTTTTTGTAACAGTAGGTACCATACCGTCGTTACCCATAACTGTTTTTTTTCTAAAACGCGTTTCTGCTCCAAAAACACAAACAAAATAACATATGCGGAGATAGCTATTCTCGTGTTTGCCAACGGGATCAAATAAAGTCCAACGGGGGTTACCGACAAAGAAAAACAAATGGTAGTGGGCATTTTTAATAACACAAAGAACTTGGTCGCAGCAGATATTTCCTTGTGTGGAGGCCGCGGATCGCTAGGAAATTGTCGTGAACGTCGGACGTATATGACGATAATGTATGTATTGATCGCGAGTTCCTGTATAAATAAAAAAAAATATATATATTAGGGAACATGCATTTACCGGCCCCAAAAAATAAGGAAAGAAAAATTAAGCAATTATTATCAGGAAATTACATAAAGTCTTTCGACTAATTTATCGCAAAGACAAAGATTACCTAGTAATATCTACTATTATTATTCGTAGATAAGTAGGTAAAATGAAGATAAAACAAAAAAATATAGTATCAAATGTCAGTAAATTGTGTTTTGGGATTAAGGATAATGATTTATGATTTACCAATTTATTTAAGTAATATTGTTTTTTAAAGGAAATAAAATTAATTGCTTTAAACAAAATTATACGTAGATAATATATCAAACAATAAACTTTAATTTAAAATTGTCTCGGCCTATGCACGGGTTTTTTTACAAAACATGACCTCTCCACCTCAAATAAAATAAACAAAGTATAGAAAAGGACAAGGACAGAGGATACGCCCTTTGCCTTTGCAAGAAAGAGATACAAGTACACTCATTGCATCCAGCGTGAGCTAGCCACTTTATCCAAGTACCTACAACAAGGACATATATCCTTCTTGTTGGTTGCTGCGCTCACCGATCCGCGGCCTCAAAGACCATCTGTTCTAATTGCCAATTAAAGAAGCTAATCCGTTTACATTCTTAGAGACTTATGCCGATGCTTGCGGCTCGAGATATCCATATTTTTTGTTAAAATTATATTTGTCGTATTGAATCGTCCATTTATCGAGGAAGTCTATTGATAACATTTTACCGCTCAAAACATCTAGTTCCCGTAGCAAAATCTATAAATATATTCATTCACGATTACAAACAAGCTTGAGAATTTTACGAGGTTGTTTAAAATCTTCGACTAATGTTCTTAAGATGTAAGATATGCATTAATGCCTTTAACTCGTTTAGACGTATCTTCAAGTCATATGTTATGTTATCGGGGCCGGGTGCGGTATCGGATCTTTTAATACAATTATTAAGCTCATTTAAAGAAATAGGACTAGACAACTGACTATTTGTTCAATCCTACAGATATATATGTTTGTCTCTTTCTGCGTAACGCCTCAACTTTTCGTGTTACACTTGATTTTACTCGTCATAAAATTTTCGTACCGGGCCTTATAACTCAAATCGTTTCTTATGGAGCCGGTTGGATCTCTTATGCTCTGCCCCTCTATATTTTACCACAATAGCTTATAAATTGTAAGGTATTAAGAGACTTCTTATTATGGACTTTTTTGCGACGCAATTTTTGGTTATAGTTGCCTCGGCAAAGTTATTCAGTAAAATCATCAATATTTACAAAAAAATTTTGGCCGGACGTTTCTTTTTCACTTGGATATCGTCTTACAAAGATAGCTTTTACGTTTTTGTGCAGGGAACTAAAACAATTGACGAGGCGCGGCAAGAAACTACTAAACTATTTTTTAATGTATAGATATATTAGATTATTCATTTAAACACTGTCATAAAATGTGGCAATTGGGGCATTATTAGATTAATTAGAACAATCTACAATATGTTGTTGTTTGTATCCATCTAAACAATTTTTTTTTATTACAACTATATTATTGTGTGCAATACATATTGTTCCAAGTATATTATACTATTCGTTTTGTTTGGTTTACTTTAAAACAGTGTCATTGGTTTTACCGACGTGAACAGACAAAACCTCCAAAATTTCAAGTTCAGAAAATTACAATTAAATGTCATTACTTTTAAAAATAATTAATATATTATTTCGGGTCTGGATGTATTCTATGTATCATAAGTACCTATGTGAAAATTTTACTTACAGATTTAAGGAACAACCAAAAATTTGTTAGTAAAATTTTCGCATTCGTTCGTTATCTTTATGTGTCCAGCACCCCTCTTTTTTGGTAGGGGGTTAAAGAATGAGAAACAGCAGTCACCATAACCAAATCAGCCGATTTTCAAGTTTCACTTCACTCATCCGTCACTTTGCGATTCAGATTGTTTAAAACACTGGATATTTATATTAAACTCTGTTCTCGTATAGTTTGTATTTTGTGCGAAAATCGACAAACATTTTAAAACCAAAATCAGCTCAATCGGCCCAGACGTTCTCGAGTTTTAATCAGACTAACGAACAACAATTAATTTTTATTTATCAACATTGCACACATAATTAAAAACAAACTTAATATAATAGACATACATAGATAGATATTTTTTATTATACTTACTAAACACCCAGACCAAGGAGAAAATGCTTGCAGAACATATAAACACTTGACCCCGCGGCGGGAATCGAACCCGTTGAGTTATAAACTACTCAACGGGTTTTTAATGCAGTTTTGCCGCAATAGGCACTTCATGAACATGATTAACTTTGAGAGAGAGAGAGAGAGAGAGAGAGAAAACATTTATTGACACAACACACACATAACCAGTAAAATACAGTAAAACAAAACAAGAAAAAAAATAAGATATACTAAACATAAATAATTGAATGTGTTGAACAAGTATAAAAAATAATACGTTGCTGTTATAAACGACTTAACTATGCCATCGAGCGGCAATTTAAAGCACTATCATCACAGGATAGATGTACGTAAAGAGTTGACGAGTTGTCTATAAATAAAATATGAAATAATACGAATACAGCCTACCTGAGAATTGTAAAAATTAACCTTTAAATATTAAAAAATATTGACAAACAAAGCCGTATGTTGTTTTATCAAATTAGCTTATCTGGTAAACAAAATACTTCAATAAAGCGTATTACATAAAGTATTTTACAAAATAATATAAATAAAATACAGTGAGACTACGAAGTATCGCGCAAAGAGGAGACCTGTCAAGACAATGCTATTTCCTTGATAATTTTTGTTTAAATAATTTAACTTATTAATTTTAAGTTGACCTGTCCATGTGTTACCCGCGTTTAAATGTATTGTCCCGCGGAATTACATATTTTCCCGGGATACAAAGTATCCTATGTTACTTCTAATACCTCCAAGAATATGTGTACAAAGTTTCATGATGATCGGTTGAGTAGTTTTCGCGTGAAAGCGTCACAAACAAACTAACATTCACATTTATAATAGTATAGGATTCATCTTAAGTTTATATTATTACTTGCTTTAACCGCATAATAAGGGATTTTGTCGCGGTAAAAAGCAGCTTTGTAATTTACTGGGAAAGCAGCTATGTTCGTGCCATATTTTTTTATGGCAATTTGTTTATACGTGAACGATGCTAGTATTTTTTAAATGTCACTGGTTTTTAATTCGGTATAACTTTCAACCTAATGTTGAGTGTATTCAAACGTCCGTTCACATATGTTTCAAAGATTTTATATTGTAATATATATACGCAAATAAATGAATGGAGGATTCCAATTCCATTTCCATTTCCAATTCTCATTCTACAACAACAAGTCTTTCTTTTAAACATCTCCAAACCTCAAACATTCCGCTCAACCAATCACTGACTATGAATAATTAAGTAATTTACTCAAATCATTTGTACCATGAAAATTACGTGGGACTGCAAAATGTGGAAATTAATATATAATTTAAACCCTGTTATAATTTCAACTTATTAAAATTTATTTTGAATTTGGCTGGCAATAAAGCTTGTGAATAGGGCTTCCAATCCATGAAGTCCCCATAATTTAAAACATTTACAACGTAGCTATAAGGTTAGATATGCTGGCATTAGTAATCATAGTCAGCACGACCACTCCCAAACTATATTTATTTATAATTATTAAACAATAATGGAATGCTATATTGCAGGCTGGCCCGTTCAGCAGAAGATGACAATGCTTGCGAAGCGGGCAACGTGCTAAATTAGAAGAGCTTCAATTGGAAAGTCTAAGACATCCTCCGTACTCCCCGGACCTTGCTCCAACAGATTACCATTTTTTTAGACTATTTTTTGCTGAACCTCGCGACGAAAATATTTTTTTACGATTGCATATTGTTCTCAAGTGTTGCGTTAACGATAATAGTGAAGTACTAGGGATATTAGTGTTGACGGTATGGATCTTTACATTATTTAAGGCTTGATTAAATCTTTATTTAATTAAAGTCACGCGCCTATTATAGTTATTATTTATACACATGCAAATTCCAATGATTTTATGATTAGAATAATTATTTCTGCTGCTATAAACTTGCACATAAATGGATGTATTATTGACTAGGTCTTCATATTTACTTAGTTTATGGCAATTGTCTTTAGCCTCTGTCATGGCTTGCTGATATTTACTCTCTTTAAAGATATGCCTTAACACTTGGGCAGTCGCGCCCAGTTTTGATACGCTAGGAGTCGCTACCGTGTCCACCGGACCCAGTTTAATATTGCTGGATTTTTCTATGATTACTGAATTTAATATTATTGTGTATTTCCTAACGGTAATTTTATTATAAAATAAAACTACAAATGGTATTAAACATTTATATTTACAACTTTTATTCATAAAAAAACGCAATCTAAAAACATACTAAAATTCAACTAACTTTATCGACACATTTTAACCATTATCATATATCTTAGTAAATAACGAAAATAACATTAAGTTTCTTTATTTTTCTAATACTACTATAACGTACTTATTCCAAATCACAATAAGAGATCCATCATTATAAGGTAAAAAAAAAAAAAAACTTCTCTAAAAATCAACAGTCTAAAAATACCTTCTTTTGACACTTTGCAAGTCAAATATTGTTATTGCAGTTCACACACATATTGCTTTAGAGAATTTTCAATTTGCTGCACAACTTGACTCCTTGAGGAGCTAGTTTCTTCAGGTCCCTCTGCATTTTGCATTTATTCGTCGCCATCTCGTTCAGAATCTGTTTCATGGTAATTGATTTCTAAAGTCTTCTGTTTCTGAGCATTCTTCATTATCAATTCCTTCGTTCAAGCATTCTTCAATATACCATAACCTCAAGGGCCTATTGGTGTCCATTTTTTATAATAAAAACAAATTTTAAATAATTAATAAGGGTTGTAAAGTTATGAAAAATCTGTTACGTATATAGTCGCTACCGGGTCCAAAGAACCCATAAGCACCTTTTAAGTCCTTAGCACTCGAGCGCAGCGCGTCAACTGACTGCTGCGACTGTTATTCGCTGTCTCAATCCAACGTCGGAAGGTACTTAGAGCGGCAATGTTGCAATCCTTAAGATTCAATAGTTACCATGCAAATAATGGGCGACTGGGTCTGATAGACCCTTTAGCGACTGCTTAAGTGTTAAAATAAGACTATGTTATAAACGTTCTATGTAAATCACAAAAACGTACATTCTAACCCCGTATCCGTAAAAATAATTCAAAAGAAATAACAAAGATTAATTTTATACTAACACCAAAAGACAATATCCAGTTTGACTTAATCTTAACCTAATTACTGCTTCACGGGCGATGGCATGTGCTGGAAAAGATGAAAGACATTGAAGAAAATTGGTTTATTTTACACGTAGACAGAGAAAACAATAGGAGGTACGATACTAGCTTCAGACCTACGGCTTTCTTTCTTTAATGATCTAGGTTGATACCATGGTCTCCGGAGAATTCAAGCGGATACAATCGGACTACTACAAAATTAGAAACAGTGTTTACACACAACATTTTCAAAAACTTGTCAACAAATATTATGTATCGAACAAACTCTTCTGTTATCCACAGCTTGTTCCCATTTGTTCACTTCTACGATAACAATTGTCTAGTAACTCTAGTTTATTAGCTTGCTCAAAACAGCGGGCGTTCACGTAAATAGGCGTAATAAGCTTATGTATTTTTTAATGTCTCTTAAATAAAGTTCTACTTATATAAGATGAGATTTTGCGTTAGGTTTAGGGCTTAGAGCTTACCACGGGGCTAGATGTTGTGTGGATTGTCCGGAGATATTCATTTATACTTACATATTTTATTATACATAGAAAACAACCATACTGAAGAAAAAACGCTTGCAAAACATACAAACAAGAAGCAACGTTGCTGAACTCTATTAAAAATCACGTTTGTTGTATAGGCAGGTAACCAGCAGATTATTTTCCTACTACCACCTAATGTCTATTTGGGTTGTTACTCAGTATATCGAGTAGGTTATAAGGTTACTACCCTACGCCTACAAAACAATGCAGGTAGGTAATACCTCAATATTCATAATGTCATAGGATTAGAAAATTGGGCATAAAGACGAGTACAATTTCAGATTTTTGGTCAGTCACTAAGTTTTCGAGGTATTTTGCTTTTCCTTTAAAGTTTCAGATAAAAAGCTCACAAACCATAAGTACAGACAGACAAAAAACATTTAAAAAAAATTCATTACGACGCAGTCTGTGTGTCTTACCGCCTGGGTGGGTACGACTCGCAAAAACACACTTATTAGTTAATAAATCTAAATTTAAAATTCAATAACTTTTGAACAACTCAACCGATTTTCATGAAACATGAAATGAAATGAAATCGTTTATATGCGAGAATACATGTCTAAGAACACCCAGCGCCAAGCTCACCTTTCATACAAAAAAAAACTTAATTTTATTTTGAGCGATTGAAACGTATTGTGCCGTAAATAAATTTAATAGGCAAAAAAAAAATCATTTTGTCTGGTAATAAGATAATTAAATACAAATGTTCCCGTATTTTTATTTTTTCTTGCAAACGGTAAATCGAATAATTGGTCGTCTTTGAGGGAGGCTTATGTCCAGCAGTGGGCGTCTAATGGCTGAAAGGATGATGATGAACTTGTTATTTTTGTGTTCTGTGACTATAACACTTACTTCTGCTGTATATCGACGACCTCGAGTCTATCCGTATATTTATATAATAAAGTAAACAAAATTATTTCCTTATATCCTCTTAATAAATTTAGATGCAAAGTAACTCTCTACAACTGGCTGTTAACACTTGGTTACGATGAAACTGAAGCTTTAATGGAAAGACTAAACGAATGCTTCCCTTGTAGAAAGTCCTATGAATGAAACAAATGAAGAAGCCATGGAAACTAACGAATACCCTGAAGATATTGATTTAAACGAGTCATTAAGGATGCGTGAAGAAGTTGGATGTCCTTTTATGTAAATTGCAATGTTAGTCATACAAATGATACATACATTTTATGCACTTATTAATTTACCATACAGTTTTAAATAATTAGTAAAACATAGAGTTTAATGATTATTAGTAAAACTATTTAATAATGTTACTGATTGCAGTCTCGGAGTAAATTTTCAATTTACGAGTAATTTTGGGGTAACCTATCTTTTCTAACCCCCGACCGAAACAGAGGGGCTTTATAAGTTTGATGTGTCTGTCAAGTTAAACTTTACCTATAAGTAAGAAGATGTTTGAATGACAAAAATTTTTATAACGTCATTTTTTTTATAATAATAATAATTTAATCAAAGTTAATAAATTGTATATAATAATATAATAGATTCAATGATTAATCGATAATGATAGAATGAAGCATCTCTACGCATTGATCAATAAATTAATTAACTAATTTAACATAATAATATTAATCTTTATTCAAATAAATATGTTGTTGGATAAGAGTACTTCATCCATTAATAACGCGGGCAGCACCGCAGGGCACAGCTAGTATAGTATATCAATCAATAACCACCCATATTACAAGCTCTGCGTAGTTTGGGGTTAGGTGATACTGTGTGATTAGTCCGGAGATATTTATTAATTTATGTGTTGAATGTATGCATCAGGTGAGATTGTGGACAAACAAAGATCTATTGTCTATAAAAAAAAGGTTATTAACTAATATTGTGCTTATTTTAGGTGAACAATCGAGCGAATGACGAAGAGAGAGCTCTAAAACATGGCTCACGATATCAAGCAATTAAACTTTTCAATTCTCCGCCTACTGACTGGAAAAAAATTGATAGACCTACTATTTTTAAATCTAAACTCAAAAAAATGTTATTTAAAGGATGTTTTTATTCTGTTGAGGATTTTTTGACGTATAATTATGATGTGTCTATTCGATTATTGTGACATTTTCCTATTTATTAATTTTATTTGACATTCTCTTTTTTTATTGTTTGTTTTCATTTACTTATATAGGCCATAGAATAATAAATTAGTATAGGCTAAGGAGTTTTATTATTTTTCATTCATACACGATTGTGAAATTGTGACTGAATAAATGAATTGAATTGAAATTGAATTGAATTGAATTGAATAGAATAGAAAATACTTTATTACACACCAGATAAACAATACAATAAGAAATTAAAACTAAACATAATAATCACGCACACTCACGCATCGCTAGTTACCACCGCGCCGTTGACGACAGGCGCTCGCATCAATATGACAGTCAATAGCTTACTCTGAATCCTAATACATGGAAGTAATAATAGTCATAATAGTCATTTATTGATAATATTGATAGTATGAGTTCAACTCGCATTATTAGAATGACAGTCTAGGATAAGCTTAACAGAAGCCTATTTAGATGGTGGTATGCGTTATGGGCGGTATTATTGCTAAAAGAAATTTCTTCCAGACAACCGTGGATGAAGAGAAAAAATATCTAAAGTTAAACCTAAAACTAGCCTATACTTAATTAAATTTATCCTTATGCTAATATAGATGAATTACCAAAATTTTTATGATTTTTTATTAAAATAAAATGGTTTTATGCTATTCCGAAAAGAGTTGAGTGATGGAGCATTTCTAATATCCTTAGGCAATTGGTTCCACAACCGAATTGGCTGAACAGTAAAGGAATAGGGTTTTGATGATGCAAAAATAATATTCTTTTCCCATTAAAAAGTTCCATTTTCAATATTTAACATTGTTTCCTGTATATCACTGAGGCCATTATTAAACTTGGTAATAATGTAGCTATATATATTTTTTTTATTTTAACATTGCTAGATTATTTGTATTATTTTGTGTACGGTAATTTCACAGTCCCTATGACTGTGAAATTGGCTAGTGTAATAAATAAAAAACCTATCCCAGACAGACACACAGACAGACAGACACGTCAAACTTATAACACCCCTATTTTTTGATCGGGGGTTAAAAATGATGTTATTTTATTAAGGTTTATTGAACTCTTCTCTTGAAAGATATGGGTTTAACTTAAATTTAAAATTTAGATTTATAGATATTAGACACCCATATATCGTTCCGTGGTTTACACGGCAGGCCCCAGTAGGCGTATAAATACAATTTACAACTACCCCAAGAAAACTTTTAATATTGATCATAAAATGATATGGGTAATTGAAAAAATGGAAAAGGTGTTTTAAACTCATATTATATAGAACTAAAAGATGTCCGAACAATTATAATACATTAATTAACATTATATCTACACTTATTTATTTTGATACAATAATATTCATTTAATACAGTCACAGAAAAACCATAAGGGATGAGAATCAAAAGCTTAATTTTTATGAAAAGGCATTATACATAAAAAAAAAAAAAGGGTAGATATTTTGGACATAAAAATTTGAACTAATCACTTAATTTCAATAAATAATTATGTTATAGGGAGCTGTTACTTGTAAAATAAAAGTAATCACATGTTACGATTTATAAACATATATTTGGTAAATATTTTCATTCACACAACAGACAAAACCTCCGAAATTTAATTTACAATAAGTACGTACCTATAGAAAGATCTGGGAGGGACTATATTTAGTACCTATTATATTTATTAAGAACATTAGTTTTAAGAAACCCATAGGTAATGTACTAATAAAAAAACTTTATATATGGTCTGTAGTTTTATTTCGAAACCTTTAATTTATATTATTAAATTTGGACATGTTATTGACCTATATACAATTCTTATGTAAACTTGACTTGCCTTATATAACGGGAATACATATATTTTATTCATAATTAGTTAAATTTGCATCTAGCTAAATATGACAGATTACCAATGTAAAACCAACCGTCCTGTGGTGTTCGTAAAACATTAATAAATACTATCAACTATTAAACTAATCATACTTCATAATAAGTAGTATTATGTATAATAAATCTAAATTTTAATTTTATAAAAAACCCCGATTCCTAGTAAAATTATAAAGAGAAAAGGATGTTACTCAGTTAAACGCCATTTTAAAGGGGCGTGTTAACCCATTTAAGACGGCAGATTGAAGTTGTTTATCGTCTCAAAGTATACAAATCAGAAGCTGATACTAGGTAGGTTACTTTGAAGCTAACTTTAAAGCCATCAACATCGTCATTATCATTTCAGCCGTAACTCGTCCACAGATAGACCTATCCAATAGAGAAAAAAAAACTTAATTTTGAAACAAATTTCTAATCCAACGTGAGTATCTAATAAATGTGACAAAAGCAACTGAGTAGGTAGGTCTAATCATATTTCTGTAAATAATCTGAATACACTACAAGCAACAGGTTTTCTTCGCACATTGTTTCGGGCGGGCGTGGCCGCATGTCGATGTCGTCACGCGTCAATGCCGAGCGGCAAACTGGCGTTGAAACAAAATGGGCGACGCGACACGCTAACCAATGCCGTGCAGCACAGTGTGGCCAGCTCAACGTGCTATTATTTTGGCAGAATAGACATATGAATTTCTTATTGTTACTACTCCTACTAATTATTCTGGGTACTTACCTGGTAGGATGGGTCATGGGAAGAAAATATTCTTTAAAATACTTAAAAAACATGTTTACGTAAGGATGATTCTTGATAAACTCCAGTTTTAATACTATATTGTGATTGTTCGGCTTAATGCTCAAGAATGACTCGCAAGGCTGATGGTAAACAGTATGTATAAATCTATTCCTGTATATTTTTTATTATTATTGAAAAATTATTGAATGATAATTGTCCAGTAATATTAGTTTATACTTTTTTTTAATTATTCAATTGAAATTGCAGGAATTTAAGACAGTAAATGCATTCCAGAGCTTAGCATGGACAAAGGGACTTCTCTCTTGGCGAGAGAGATTACGCCTTAATTCACTACGCTGGCGAGTGCGGGTTGGTGAATGTCGAATGTCCTTAAAACTCTTCAAAGTTCTTGACCCGTTATAATTCTTAAAATACAGGTACAAATTGAATGAAATTTGAAATATACCGAGTCTTTACAATCCTGCATGGTTACTGAAAATTTCAGTCTTCTAGTTTTATCCACAACGAAGTTACAGGGGGTCGAAAATGGCCTCTTTATCCTTGGTTTGGGTGTTTCATATGTATAATAAAAATATCTATATATGTATGTCTATTATATTAAGTATATCAGATGTCTATTACCCATAACATAAGCTTAGAGCTGGAATATTCTCTGATTTTATAAACAAACCGCATACAAAGGGGTGTTAAAAGTCATTATAAGGTTATTGCCTTGCAATTTTTCCTGAATAGATGCGAAAATAAGGGATACTGTTCGATTAATCCCATAATTGGTTATTATTCAATGATATAATCTGTTTAAATCACTATGTCAAACCTTTCACCTACAAATATATGTATAAGAATGATTTGACCTTGATTTTTAACCGGCTTTAAAAAAAGACAAAAATTATTACAAGGGTAGAAGCTACAAAATACATTTCGTCATACCTGCTACAAAGTTATTTTTATTAGATACTCAGAAAAATACCTAGCCCGTAAGACAAGTCCATTTCACGCATCTCAGTAAATCTATCTCGGAGTTCTTGAGGCAGGTGCTCAATCACTGGGGAGATAAAAGTAAATTTATTTTTAATTGAAAACTTTTATTTCGCATAGACTGCTGATGGAGGAAGAAAGCATAGAAATTGATGTATATATATATTATATGTAGAAAGAAAAAAGGTAATAAAGGAAAAACATGTCTTAAAATTAAATTTCTACAAAAAAAAATATTTTTATACAACCGTCACTGAATACGTCTCCTATCGGCTGAATCCATGGCAAGAATAATACGTGAATCGAAAGAAGGTAAGGTTGAATTAGAAAAATATAAGGCTCTTTTTTGCCAGGAGTTAAAAATACCTAAGACCTAGACCGAAGTCCATTTAGCGAACAAACCGGCTTTGTTGTACAAATCGCTAGTTCGAATTGTGCAGGAAAATTAATTTTATCATCATCATCACCTGTTAGGTAGCTTATTTATCAAAGAAGGCTAAGCTCTCTCTCTCTCTTTCTCTCTCTCGTTCTTTCTCCCTCTCTTACTCTTTCTCTCTCTCTCTCTCTTTCTCTCTCAATTTTAACACGGGAAAATCCATAAAACACGGGAAGTGCCGTGGCGAAGCTAGTAAGTATCTGATACGATTGTGTTATAAAAAGTTTCTTGCCAGATCCGATGTGATTTATGACAATCAAGAAAGACCGATAGTTAAAATGACAAGCGAACTTAATACTCCATTTGATCGGACCAATTGTTAGTATTGTGTTTATCATCGATTTAACTTCAATAACAAATTTAAAAACTCATTTAAAACTAAAACATGAAGAAAATTATAAAGCATACATAGAACAAATTCAAACACTCATGGGTTCATCTGAAGATCCTAATCATTCTGGGGACCAAGAAGTTGGAGAACCTTTTCAGAACTTTAGAGATTCATATAGCTTTTAATTAGGCATTCAAATATTTTGACACAGAATACACAGAGAATTTAGAATTCGACTTAGCAAACACTAACAAAATGTCCTTTTTTATTTTCTTCTATTACTCGAGTGGGGTATCAAATGAAAGAGCATCGCGTGCACATTACTTAATATTATGATGTTTTACTTCTAAGGAATTTAGGGCATTGGAATCGGGGTTATTTCTTAAATTTTAAATTTAGATTTATTTTGTTTTGCTCATCCTTATTGCATTGGACGACCGATATTTTTAATTCCTCATCCGGTTTTCGAGGTAAAAATAATAGTGTAAAGTCACGAAAATGTTGTATGCGAACATTTTAATAGTTTTGTATCAAAGCGAACTGTGAACTGTTAAAATACAGGACTTTAGGAACATTTCTGTTTTATGATATTTAAAAATACGACGGTAATATAAGAAAATTGTCCCCGAATAGAAAGTATAGTGTTTTTTTTTAAAGAAGCAGCATACTTAGTGTGGTATTTAACCATAAATACCGACCGCGTGCGCGTTGTCCTTAGACTAATTTGTTGAACTGTGGTTGTATCGACGTTGACTTGGCATTCACAGGCCGCCGAATCTCTCTTGCGATTGAGATGCGAGGCGCTTCCGCTGCTTTCCGCATTGTAATGGTGAGCCCAGGGTAATAAGCACAGGGAATACATGGATAGACTTCGATATAAGGGGAAGGTTCTCTGTTAAAAGTTGTATTCCCACTCTCTTACATTGTGTGTCTGGTCTCCATTCCTAGGCTCAAACAACATGGGGAAATCTTTCTTTAATCGCGAATGCTGCGAAAACTATTGAATATATAACAAAGTGATGTATTACAACTTTGTAGAACTTATCATTATCTACAAAAAACGTCCTGACATCATATCTCTAACTATTATAGTTTTGTGACAATAAGCGATTTTTTTGAAAAATTAAACCTTAAATCTTTCTTTAATCGCGAATGCTGCGAAAACTAATGAATAAATAGACTTCCTTCATAACTGCAATCAAATCATTCCATCTTTTATATTTACGGTATTATAATTAAAGTGTTACCAGTAAGAACTATATTTAAAACAGAGTTAATCACCCACTAATTAAGAAATCACAGTAACGGCACAGAATGAAGGACACGAGTAGCCTTTCGCATTCGTCAAGTTACTATTATTTTTAGGGTTCCGTACCTAAAGGGTAAAACTGGACCCTATTACTGAGACTTCGTCGTCTGTCTGTCTGTATAAATAATAGGGTACCTGTTTCTACAAGGTGCTTTAAAACTAACCTCAAGAGTCGGATTACAGAAATCGCCAAAAACTTTATTCATATCCCACACCAAAAATCATTGTTAAGGTACACCCCATGGAATAAGAGAAAAGAAGTGGATGGGCACAGGAGGGGTAGCCAAAGAGAATATAAATCACTACGTTAAGTAAAGCAAAGCAGAGAATAATCTTGTTCTCGTTTATGATTAGTCATGTTCCTAGTTTATAAGATCTGGACATGTTTATAACAATTTATTCTGCAAATAAATGATTTGATTTGATTTGATTTGAAAAAAATACTATGCAATAAGATTTTGTTCGGTAAATGAATATATACTTAGTAGATTTAACTTGGATTTGTATACACATTTGAGCATGGAACATTTGTGACTATGGCATATTGCTTGCCTGGTTTTTAAGTTTTTGTACTTAAAAGCCAAACAAGCAAAGCCTTCCATATAAAACTATTTTTTTAAGGATGATAGAAACAAGAAAATCAGTAATTTCAACTTTTAGGCATACTACATAAACTTATCATGAATTTTACGCTTTTATTTTAACCCCACTCGAGTATATTTGCAAATTTCGGGTGTTCTTTACTCTCATAACTTTTAAATGGGTCAACCAATTTCATCAAACATTGCGCGAAACTCACCTATCATATTCATATTTTTTTTAATATTAAATTGAAATTGCTTCACCCGTTTGGGAGCTATGATGTCCCAGACTGACAGACAGACACATCAAACTTATAACACCCTCCTTTTTGTTGAGGGTTAAAAAGTATGACATATTATGAGAAGGGATGAATGTCATGTGACGAAAATAATGTTAGATATGTGTGTTGATGGATATGTGGGCCGTACAGATGATCCACGATGCGGACACTTTAATTTATAAGGTTTATATTTTTATGTATGTTAGTCTGTAAGGTATATGTTTATATGGGCCTATTATTAACGGTTGTAGCCTTTATGATGTTCGCGGCGCAATGGTTTTTCAAGATCCTTGATGGTCCTGGTCTTTCTATTCACCAAATTAATATTAGCATGTATAAAAATATAATTATAGTGTTTCTATTCTAAGATTCGTTATGTGGCTTTATAGTGTGTAATTGTTAAATTTGTTATTAAGCATTTAATAATCTATTTCATAAAATCATTCGCTGATTAATACTCACAAAGGATGTGATATTTATAATTTTTTATTTATATTTATTAGCCATAAATAACCTAGTCTAAAAATGGAATGTCTCGGAAATTATTCGAATTTTTCTCGCCGTCAAAACCATCCTATCTCTCAAGTTGGATCGAACTGCACATGGTGTGCGAATTTTATTATAATCGGTTAAGTGGTTTAGGAGTCCATTGAAGACAAACATTGAAAAGAAGATAAAGAAGATAAGATATTTATTCTTTAATGGGCACATAATTAAAACACACAATAATACATAAGAATTAAGACTATTTATGTCAATTGGCGGTCTTATCGCTAAAGAGCGATCTCTACATCTACCTAGATAACGCAAGTATCACGATTTGTATTGAAACCAAGCGTGCCGACTGTGGCCTGTATTATGAAGTCGAATGCCGATAAATAGGATAATTATTCAAATGTGGTAGGTTCCTGAGATAAGCGTGTCCAAACAAAGAAACAAATTAACTCTTCAGCTTAATAATATTAGTATATAATGTTAGTCATTCAAACACCTAGATCATTTAAAACCTTTCACCAAACGTTTTAATTTCAACAGTTCTAGGTTAGGTTTTTTTTTTTTTTTTTTTTTTCCTAATAAGCCTACCATTTGTCAACAACTTGACCGACGGCTATGACTTATCCTTCATTTACTGTCGCTATTATTATGCGACAACATTTTGTTCCTATCATTGTAACACATAATATGAAATCATTAACCTTATAGACTGACACTCCATACAACTATAGTATAGCTGCAAAGAATTGCAGTCCATAAAGTTCACTTTATAAATAAAATACAAAAAAAAAAACTTAATGATATCTTTATATATTTAGAAAAAACATACAACATATAAATATGATAAAGACTGTAACGAGTCTATCTATACATATATACTAAAATGATTAAGCTGACAAGTGTGTTTTTTTGAACGCTATAAAATCAGGAATTAGATTTTATTAATCGGTGTCCACTCAACCGTAGATCTATTCTCTGATAAGTAGGTGGATAGAGAAATAGTTGCTGTTTTATCATTTGTACAATAGTGAAGATTATAATTACATGTATTTTGGTAATAAATGATAAGATTAACTTTACATAAAGTGTTTTCATTTTAACTGTAAAATTCATTCAATATGTTCCATGTTTGGAATTTAATCATTTGCTTTCATAGGTTATAGTGGTGGTGGTGTAGTTAAGTTACATCATAATGTAACTTGCCTTTTGTAACAAATAAATCATTTATTTCAGGCATCTCAGGCCCATTAACATTTACCTTACAGACTAACATACATACAAATCATCATCATCATCCTGCCCATTTTTATGACCGATTCAACGATACTTTTTAATTTAAAAATGTAGTGTAAACGAGCGTTTTGTCTCTTCTATTTCGTTGCTGTCTAATCTGAGCTGTAATTCTCTCAAAGAAGAAGTCGAATTTAAATATCCATTGTTGGCTATGCAAAGATTATCCGCACGCCTCTAGCGGCGAAATTTAGAAACTGTCTAAGAACGACACTATGTTTGTTTCTAACTGCTTTGTATTTATTATTTATGTTTTTTCCTGACGTTAATTGTAACGAAAACTGTCAAAGTGTCGTTCTTAGACAGCGTCACAATTTTGACACTAGAGGCGCTAGTTAGAATCTTTGCATCGCCAATAAATTAATTTACTACTTGCCCTTTTAGTTATATTAGACTTTCTATTGTCATAAGTTGAAAGCATGGACAAAATAATGGAGAGGAAAAAGAAAATATCTGTCAACATCTGTCGTAAACCAATATTAGTGATATTAAATATCCATTATAAATAAGTAAATAATTTTGAACAATAAATTAAATTTTCTGATACTTTCTTCCAAGCGGCTTGCTGCGACTGATGGACTATTGCCGAGAAAGCTTATGACTTAATATAAATCCAGAGGTGCAAGTCGGGGTTTGAACCCACGACCTTCAGAATAAAAGTCGAATGTGCTCCCACTTAGCCAACAGGGCTGTCTGCAAAACGATTATTAAATCGAAAAAATGGGGCAGTATACTTAATTCACCTGAGTTAATTCACCCAGGTGCATTAAGTATACTTTTAGTAGACTTTATTCACCCAGGTGTCTTCAGGTGCATTTAAATATTTGATTAAACTAAAGCTAAGCATTTGACATTGACTGTGTATCCCATTAAAAAAAAAGTTATGAGCTACTATTACTGCGGGAACATACATTATTTTTGCTTGAAAATTAATAAACGTTTTTTTTTTTCAAACGTTCTATTAACCAACTATAATCCTAACATAAAAGTTAAATCTTTTTATGAATACCCCCGTATTCATAAAAAGGATTTCAAAATTTATCAAAGAAACTATTTGGAGAGAAAAATATTAATTTAGAGTAAAATTTAATCTATGCTTGTTTATATTGTAGGTATTCCTTTGTTATATTTTTTATGAATGTTTAGCACAATTTTATACTAAACTTATTATATCCAAGGGCAATCTGCTTCGCTATAGATTTTAACATAGGTTATTTAGTAATATTGTTTAATGTTACGAGCTTTTAGTGGTAATTTAAGGTCCAAAGATGCAAATTTAGGTCATAAGATGTAACAATTTATAAACCTACATCTGTATAAATGTACATGTGAGAAAATAAATAAAGAATTAACAATTTACATCATTAATCTATTATTATTATTGATTTTAGGTCTGTACCTATTAACCCTAGAAAGATAAGTAATGTGATGTTAATCTCTCTAGAGAGCCAAGCCTACCGTCCAAATGGTATCTCTGTCGAACAACTCTTTCGGCTCTGACGCAGCCACCAAATAGCCCAGTATCAGGTGGGTTATAACTGTATTTTTTTAAAGCTAGTATTCTATTATTATGCTATTCGAAAGAGCAGAAAAAAACTTAAAAAAACTGTACTGTTTTGGTGGTTAACCCAATTTAACGTTCATGTTGTAAGCGCTAATCATTTTTGTGTTTATTTTTAAATTTCATTGTATAAAATTGCGTTTTAAAATTGTTATTAAAATTTTAATTTCAAATTTGATAAACTTTTGTGTTGTTATTGTTAATATTTAAGTCATTATCGTCATTATTGTCTCTTGTTTATATTCGCTCGCATAAACATACAATCTAGACAATTCCTAATTTATTCAAAAGTAAGGACATTTCTGTTACAGGGATGCTATTATTCTATTGACGAGTTTATGAACGAAAAGTTTTCCATAAATTCGTAGAGAGTGTAAAAATCGACATACCGATGAAATGTAATGTTAGATTTCATCTTGGAGTCCTTTCTTGTGTCATTTTTGCAGGATTTGACTGCACATTTTACCATTTTTATTGCCGATCATTGCCAGAAACGTCCACAAAGACACCTTTTTACGTAAGTACAAACAACCACTCTTCAGTAATCTTATCTGATCGAATGATATAAATGAAAGGTCATCATAAATGTTCAGTTTGTTAATTTAAATATTGGCAAAAATTATATCATCGTTAAAACTTAGTAGGTTCTAATGATTTGAATAATTTGTGGCACAGTGACACACATTAAATTGTAATAGCATACATAATGTAAAATTATGTATGTTTGTTATATGATGGAGAAACAAATAAAGATTTTCTATTCTATTCTATTCATATAGATATCGTTAATAGTTATTTGTTATACAAGAATGCAAAGTTGTTTTCAAAAATATTTTTTATAATAAGAGGTGCCCGCTGCATTCATTTGCTGTATCTAATGATTTTCCATTGGAAATTACTTATTTTCCTTTTGTAAGAGATAGATAGCCTAATAGAACATGTGTTTTGAACTAGTTTAGAGAGTTTCTGAATGAAACATCCCTTACCGATATCCGCAGGAGAATCGCGATACTTTTCATCATAAAAAATTGTCGCTTGATAATATTTCGTCGCTTAGTTAGTAGTTAATAATTCGTTAACAGGTAACTAATCCCAATCAAAAAGTTATTTTCAGAACTAAACCCTAGCATATAGCATAGATATTGTACATATCGTCGGTTGCAGGTTCAATTGGGTTAACCACCGGATGATCAAACGATCAAACGAAATGTGCGGATACACGACATAAATAAATACTCGCTTCATGAATATTTCATGAAACGATGATATTATATACCGGTGATAAATCACACTCTAGTTTAAGTGGAAAATAAATACGATACTGGGTACTGGATAATAAGATCTTAGCCTTTGAAATCTTTATTATATATCCGCAGTGAGGTTTCCTATAGATACCTTAGCAATAAACAAACAGCATAAAAATTCAAACCTTCGAAATTTAAGAAATTAATTATATGGAGTCACATGTTTTTCAATGGCAGATAATTACAATAATATAATGTATAGACATTATACATACAATGTATGTATTATATTATTGTAATATAATGTACCTACCTGTACATGTCATGTATAGACAGTTTGTTGAAAAAAATATATTATGAGAATCAATGACGGACACGTATGTCCAGCAGTGAACAACCAATGCTTAAATGGTTTTAATGAAAGGCTTGTAGCAATAATAAAAAAGTTTTTCAATCCCTTCATTTATTTGTTCACTGTACGTCGCAAGCGTATACTTCGCCCACAGGCTGCAAGTATACAGAGAGGTGCAGTATGCTCTGAAGAAGGTTAACTTTACCTGCTCTGAGCTACGCGCAAACCTCCTGGCAACCAGTGAATTCCGGCAGGTTCGGTAGGATGAGGCCTATCCTGTCACCGTGCTTGAGACCCAGCGGGCCGGCCAGTGGCGTACAAAGAGAAGGGTATTTGTAAGCATTTGTTAGAATTGTCGTCTTGTTGTTTATGGAAAGGGAGAGGGCACAAGATCTAAGATGGACATATCAAATATAAACTACCGCTTTTAAACGAGTAATCCGTACCTGGGAAGACGTTGTGTGTTGTCTGGATAATATCTACGTAGGTACGTAGGTAGCCTATTATTACGGATTGGAAGCATCTGCTGGGAAAATTGGTATTAAATTATTTAATAAGTTACCTTTTGACCTGCGAAATGCAGAGGATTCTATTTTTAAAATCATTGTGAGAACATTATTATTGGACAAATCATACTGCTTAAAATTCTTTTTAAATTTGAATTTGGGTTCACTTGCAGAAACAAAAATTTGGTGGACAGTTGTTTGAGAAGATTTAGTTTTATTTTTTACTAGTGGCCCGCCCCGGCTTCGCACGGGTTTTTATTCAATTTTTTTCCCTCACAGGAAATGAGTCAGTGAAATCCACAGGATCCATTACAGCGGGTAACACAGCAAGGTAACACAAGCGGGGCAATGCTATACCGAAACAAAAATAATAAAAAAGAAAAAACATAGACGCTTTTCTTCTTTTCAACAGACAAAACCAATAAATTATGTAAGTTGACTGACTGCGAAATAGCTAACCACAGACGCGATTCGAATAGATTATATACAATACAAACTTTATGAAATCATTGTATCCAATAAAATACATATTATAGACTATTCATAATTTCATTCAATTCAAAAGATTATTCACATACATAAGAAATTAATTATCAATGAAATTAAGTTAAATAAAAAGTAAACCATATAAAATTAAATTAAAAATCATTTAAATTTTTTGTATTGATCTTAGATTTGTGTGACATTTTATATCTTTGTTTTAATTTTAATTGTGTGTGTGTAGTTATAGATTTTATTCTGAAAAAAATAACTGAATTGAATGATTGAACCAGTAAATCATGGCATGACTACATTTTGTGTCTAAAATTATCTAGTCTAAGTGAAGACCAAAGAATTCTTTTAAAGATAATAATTAATATCGTAGAATCTCAATTAGTACATTATTTAAAATTTAAGAATGGCTTAAGTTAGGTCTTTAAATATCTAGTCAAAGGCAAGACCTAGAATATATACTTTTTTTAATTTATGTCTCAATATAATAAATGTAAAATTAACTAAAAAAATTTGTGCACATGACTACAGTCTGAGTTTGAAACTATCTAGTCCAGGCCAAAACCTATGAATACCCCAACATAGATACATTTTTTTTTGTAAATACATACTTAAGATACATAGAAAACACCCAGACCCGAAACTAGAAATTGTAGATCGTACAAAATCTGACCCTGCGCGTCCAATATAATAATATATTTAGGATGATTTTGGGTCTGCCTCGCTTCTGTAGTGCATCGGGGATGTTTGCTGAATATCAAACTGATGGCTACGGTGCTATCATTCGCAAAAAAACGACAAGATATTCATTAATAAATTACGTATTCTATGATCATTGAATTTTTTAAATTTAATGTTAAATACTTACCAACTGTTCCTTTTAATAAGATTTAAGTAATAAATCTAAATTTAAAATTTAAGAAAAACCCCCGATTTCAATGCCGTAATTTCCTTACACGTAAAACAGCATAATATTATGTAATGTGGACGCGATGCGATTTCATTTGATACCCCACACTTGTATATTTGCATAAAACATTTTTCAATTACGATCCACACAACATCTAGCCCGCTGTAGGCTATAAGCTGTGCTACGGGTACTAGAAATCTGATCTTTATCTATACTAATATTATAAAGCTGAAGAGTTTGTTTGTTTGTTTGTTTGTTTGTTTGTTTGAACGCGCTAATCTCAGAAACTACTGGTTCGAATTGAAAAATTCTTTTTGTGTTGGATAGTCCAGTTATCAAGGAAGGCTATAGGCTATATAACATCACGCTACGACCAATAGGAGCAAAGATATAGTGGTAAATGTGTAAAAAACGGGAGAAATTGTTCATCTTTGAAGCCTTCCGTTGCGTGCGCCGTGAAAACGGTTCAAGATACACAAAAAATATGTATTAAAGAATAATAGCTCTTTAAATGATCTAAAAAACAGTCCGCAATAGTATATGTCTATCTTTTAAGATTAACTCACAAAAACCGTTTTTATGGTACCTAATTTCAACTCAAAAACCGTCAAATCATGGTATGTTACTCGTAAAAACCATGATAATTTAAAAAATTATAGACAATTGGATTATTGAACATGACATTCAGATAGCCATAAAACACAGAAAACAAAGAACAAAAAAAAGAATTTACTGTTTATTGCCCGTGGTAAGTAAGGTATTAATCACACGGCCTCGTGATCATTTTAATCTCTTAATCTTTAAAAAAATATTACCCACTAATTCTAATTTTATATTGAGTCATAATACATTTCAAAACATTTAGTATTTTCAGTTTGATGTAAAAGTAACGTTTGTAATATTTTACTTACTTGTTTCCGGACCAAATAACTTAGACAGGCCAAACCATCACAAGGCCATAGTCATATCAGTTGTTAGAAACATGCTAAAGCTTTAAATTTAAAATATAATATAACTGCACTTTATTTTGCTTTGCTTGTTAGTGTAGGTAAGTAATGTAAATTATATTAAAGTATTTACAATTTGGTCGTGTTGCGTTCAGATTACATTAAAAAATACCATCAAAATAAATAAAAAGAAAAATATATCTAATCTTTAAATAACAGCTTCACCCGAATACTAGACCCCTTTCAGATCTATCAGACAGAAAAGGTACACGCGTTCAAGCGGTCAGTTTTTTTATATAATATATAAAAAAAAATTCAATTTCAAATGAAGATCAAAAGAAAGAGTATCGAAAGATATGTGATCATGAGGTACATTAATTAGTCTGTTACTTTTTTCTTAATTTATTGTTTTTTTTAATGCGGGACTTAAGGAAACCACCAAGACTTCTATTAGGTATGTCATGATTTGTGGTTATGATCATCGTCATCATATGACGACATATTTGTCACTAAGACTATTAAATACGTCACAATTTTCTATAATACAATAGGTTAATTTACCCTAGTCGAGTAACTTCACATTTTATGAAGAGAGATTTCATTTGGTGGACACGAGTGGCAGAGGAATATGGAAGAAAAGGCATCTTTTTCCAACCTGACGTTATGGTGGATAAGGGCAAGAAAATGAGTCGTTAGAGATTAGGTTCCCAAACCCTTTTTGTTTGTAAGCGATCTATCGATTGTCATGCTTATTCACTGTTTTATCACTGGTTGCAAAATCACGATTTCTGTAAACCGGTAGACGAGTAATGATTATGCCAAAATTATGGGACCCCTTTCTTAAAATTACCAAAAAACCACAACACAATAAATATAATAACTATATACAGTACTCTTTATTGAAACACAAATATTATAATAGAACAGAACAATGTTCAAGAACTCCAGGTTAGAACTAGGTCTCTAATGTAAAACAAGTGCGATACTAATAGTACTTAAGTAATCCCGGTGACATATTTTGTATGTCCAATATGGATAATTACACGATTAGGTTGTATGGAAGAGATAAAAATAAAAAATATTGCATTTTTCATGCCTTTGAACTAGAACAGAGTTATTATAATATCTGTTAATGGTAACTTTTTTATTAAATAAAAAAAAACTACGTTATTTTATATCTCCATTTAGACAAGAACATTGGTGGTCGTGTTAGGAGGAATCTTTCATAACAATCAGCCTAGCAATACTACATATTTACTGCAGTACATAATAAAATACATAAAAATTTCCTTTAGGTCACGAAACGTTTGGACTTAAAAATATTGTTAAACCTAATTATATAACAAAATCAAAAAACAAAATCAAAACATTTATTTGCTAACATGGGTTGTAGGTTGTTATTAATTGTAAAAAAAGGATACAAGCACCGAACATGTTTTACCTAGAGCTAAGGCATGCAAAATTATATAATATAAATTAAAGTCACATAAAAAAATTATTTAAACAAGTTCAAAGTTATATTTAAAACAAAAAAGTCATTTCAGTCAAGCCAAGGACTGGTTACTTACGATTTGCTCCCTGACATTGTTGAAATATAAAAAATAATTAAATTATAATTTCCATAACGAATACCTACGTGGGCAGGTTTAAAATAAAACATAGAATTAAATATCAAATGCATATTTGTGATTGCGTACTTTAATATAAAAGATTTGTTTTACTTATATAGCAAAAACATGAGTAATTACAATTTTTAAATATGGAAACCACAGCTGGAGTGTACTAGCAATCTACACAAACTTCACCTAGATAGAGAAAATCCATTCTTTTGCCTAAAGTTATTTAAGAGAATTAATAATTGATTTTATAAATTTAATTGTACTAAATTAGCTATGTAACGTATTAGTTTTAAGTTCTTTTTTGTAATAACTTTAAGCTCCAAGGTCCTAAGTCGGCTACAACCTATATTATTTACAGTATTATAGTACAACCTATATTGTAAGAAAGGTGTTGGAAATTGTAGTATTTACAGCGTGTTTCTTTAGCTTTAACGCGTGTATGTTATTATTAACGTAATTTCTATAAACGACCTTCGGAATGAAAGTCGAATGTTCTCGCACTTAGCCAACACTGCTTTTCCACCTATTATGATTGCAATGTGTTGATTGTGTAGGAAACGTATACAAGCGAAAGAAGAAGCCAATCAAAATAACACTTACCTTAAGAATTTATACCGATAAATTGAACAGGAATGTTTATACAGTTGCTACTGAGCTAATATGATATTAACGTATTTCAATATACATACATTATATAGATATTTTTATTATACATATTAAACACCCATAACACTATAAATAAAACTGTATAGTCAATAAAAATTGTAGCTCTAAAATAATAAGTATAGATTAAGGCTGGCCCGTAGATATAAAATTCAATTTTGTTCACATCTGATATGCAGGTAGGTTTGAGAATCGGCCAAGATCTATGTTAATGGCAAAATAAATAATACTTTTTAAATATATTTTGGGAAGCTGCACTGATTTTTATTGAATATAAATTTAGTCAAAAAACAGAAAAAATAGAAAAACGACACTTTTTAATAATTAGAAACCTATTTAATTAGAAATTTAATTGGCCATTTCTGTGTTTGCAATTAACAGATACAGTTGCAAGCATTTATGCGCGTTTAGAGCAAACTCATTCTGAAATAGAACACATGCTATAGTATATTATGCAACTGACTTATAAAGATGGGTTTTGGTCTGCCGAGATGGTTTTTTGGGATAAATAAGGTACGCCGCCGCATCTGTCTGTATGTTAGCGATAATTTCAAAGTAATGAATAGATTTTCCCATCCATCCAAAGTGGTGATATTTTTATTTTATTAATACAATGAATATCTAGGAGTACAATGCCAAAAAACTACACAAAAATGGAGTTGTTGTTTGTGATGACGAGGTCGATGTATTTTTCGTACTGGCGAGCGATGCGAGAGCTGTCCTCCAGAGTTTGCTTCATGTCTTCTTCCTACAAAAATTTTAATATTAATATTAGATTTCAATTTATCAAAGTTTAACGTTTTTATTTTTTTACTACAAACTTAATTTTTAATAGTTACATCTCAAAAACCATTTGAGTTTACAATATTAAAGGTAAATAAATGAAACAATCTGAATTGCTGAATTGATCTGAAATCTGAATCGTCGTATTCTGTTTGCTTTGTTTCGCTGAGAACATTACTTAGAAAATATGATATATTTTTTAACAGTAGGTAGTTTCATATGATTTTTTTATATAATCTAATGTAAAAAATATATTTTTGACGTGTTTAAAATGAAATAAAGAGAATAATAATCATAATTATTATTTTTACCGAGAACCCTTTATGTAACATTTAAATAGAAAACCATATTATTACAAACAGTGATATTACTAAATAGTATCTAATAGGTACTTATGTTACTTACTTCCTAAAACTGTTTTATCTCAAAAAGTAAAAACTCGGTTATTTTAGTTTTACGAGAAAATTTTAATTTGATAAATATTCCAAATTTACCTTGACCCTTCCATAACTTGTGAAAAGTAATCATTAATCCATTTTAATTAGAACTAACTTTAATTCTGAATTTATTAGCTAATAACCATCAATGAGTTACAGAAAGGAGCCGCAGAATAAATTCAATGGCCGCTATCTAGTGGGGAACAGCCTAGAACAAGAGTGTTGTGATGTTGCCAGTGCTTATAAAAGACGGCTTCAGGGTAAAAGTAATAATCATATATATTGTCAATATAACATTCATGTACGTTAGAAGATTACATTTTAAGACTTTAATTGTGCCATGAATTTTTATAGGGTTGTATATTGACCTGAAAGATGAAACAACAATATGAATATGAAATCAATTTAAACAACCGCCATCCTCGACCAGCTTGGCACGTGCGGTCGGTGTGCCCGGGCGGGCCGGCGCTGCGCGCGCTCGCGGCCGAGCAGCGCACAGCGCGCGCCTGGCCCGACTACAAGCCCTACGCGCTCTACGCCGCCATCCTCGACCAGCTTGGCACGTGCGGTCGGTGAATATTAAATATCCCATTAAATTATTGGTTCTTAGTAGAACATATCGACAAACAACTATTTATCTATAAATTTTATGCAGAAAAAGAATAAGACACATCCGTAATGCATCTCTGGCCGCTAAAATAAAATAAAATTAGTTTTACGGCCCGCTGCCTGTCTTTTTATTATCTTAGAATAAGAAACGAGTCTCTTTGTTTAGGCATACATGTATGTAATGTATACATGTATGTAAGTTGGATTTTTTTTTCTTTTTTCGGTGATTTTTTTTTGTGGTCAAGTGTGATCCTTTGGTGACGTGATAAATGGGATGCTTTTCCATCTGGTATCGTAAATATGTTTTTTGTTTGTTTGTGTTATCATCACAAAAAATACATTATTCTTATATATATAATGCTGAAAACAGCTCAAATAAATTAGCAATAGCTAAGAGCTCGGTCAACCTTTAAAATTAACTCAAAATACTTGTAAATAATGTCAATAATATCGATCGAAATCAACACTTTGTTGTTTTCGTATGAGGACTTAGGTGGATTTACGAGTGGCTTTGAAATGCCTTATTTTAGTGATTTTTTGAATTTTTATGTAAAAATCTGTGTTTTTTCTGTTGCAGGGACGTGCGGGGAGGTGGGCAGAGGTATTACAAACAGAAATAAACGGAATTTAAGGTAAGTTGTCAAACAAAATTTAAGCACTGCATAACTAATACAATTCAGCATCATAATGAAGTAAGTTTTTAACCTACTTTCAACGAAAAAGGAGGTTCTTTTTTATTAATAACTTTTAAGACATTAATCTCTGAAGACAAGTAAAGATTCACGAATCTACCTCTAGACTCTAAAAATATTGAAGAAGATAAACCTCTCCACTTCGTTCAAGCAAAGCGAAAAACCTGAGCTTATTTACCCAGTAAATTGCAAGCCTTCAAGACAATAATGAATAGGTACCTTCTAGATCTATGTGTTCCAACTTCGTCCACATCGACACTTTCCATCAGGTGAGATTGTGGACAAACATAGATCTAACTCCCATAAAGAAAAAAAAAAGTTATGCAAAAAAAAGGTACAAAGGCAAAGGCACAAAGGTACCAGAGAGGCTTTAAATCCCTTTGTTTACTTCAAATTTAAAAAGAAAGCCTTTGCTAAGCAGTGGCAGACCTAAGGTACCTACTATAAAAGTTTTAAAAAGGGGAAGACGACAGATAAACAAAAAGTTTAAAACACAGGAAATATGTTAGCCCCACAATACTATACATAGGAAGAAAATTATAGAATTCATCCAAGCCAATAATTTCTCATCATTATATTTATTTATAACTCTAGCCAAAGCAAAAGGAGAGAAGAGAAACAAATTGAAGATTTATAACAAAAAAAAGATAGACGATATATCGAAAATAGTATATACATAGTGCTTCTTAGGTAAGTTAAAGCTTCATAAATTCAGCATAGCAATTTCATAGCTTTTTATAACGCATTATTATGCTGTTTAAAGGCATTGTTTTAGATAGTTCTTCTTCTTCGGTTGCACTCTTGACAGAGTGGTTGTGGTCATCATTTCAGGTGTTTAAAATAAAAAAAATATATATTCTTTGATGTATGATGAGAATAGTATTCCTTTGTCCAAAAATACAACATTTATTAATTTAAAATATATATTTTTTTACACAAAGGGTACTAAATATCAGATATTTAATATAATAGACATACATACATAGATATTTTATATTACATATACATATTTAACACCCAGACCAAGGAGAAAGTGCTTGCAGAACATACAAACACTTGACCACTTGAGTTAAAAAACAAAACCATAATTATTTTCAGAGAAAGGATTATTTTGTAAAGTGTGTCTCTGAAATTAAACACACATCAATCTTATCTGTATTTAGGACCGCCTGAAGTTCATTTTGATGTTGCAGGAGCCCATTTGCATTCCATTCCATGATTTTTAGATGTGACATTCACCAACCCGCACTTGGCCAGCGTGGTGAATTAAGGCCTAATCTCTCTCGTCAAGAGAGAAGTCCCTGTGTCCCAGCAGTGGGAACGTTAATAGGGTGATGATGATTTATAAGAAGATTAAGGTAAGAGAAAACATACTATTGATTGCAATGCTCAAATTGGTGTAACCGACAACAAACATAAACTTGGTTCGGGTCAATTGGTGTAACGTTAGTTTTTTGAAGAATGTTGGTTTTATATTGGTGTATGTGTGGTTATAATTTTGTAGATGTAGGTAAATTTGAATATTAAAGGTTAGGATTAAGATTATTTCTAAATTTCGGATTATCAACATGACCTTTTTAAAAAATATATATTAATAGCACAAAATGATTTGAGAATTGATTATGTTATAATATAAAATAAAACATTTTAATGACTTGCGTAAACTAGTTTTATTTGAAACTAGATTTTACAAGGGAGAACACGCTTTAACTAACAACGGGCTTTAACTGTAACATATACATACATATTATAAATGAAAATCATACATATTATTATAAATGAAAATCTGACTCATCTGTCTTTCTTCCTATTTTTATAGTTAAATACACTTTATTGTACACACAGGAAAATGGAGATACAACAATACGTAAAATACAGCGAAGTTTTTTTGTATGAAAGGTGAATTTCGCGCGAGGGTTGATCCGTTTAATAGTTAACAGGGTAAAAGGTGGGAATAAAAACCGAACATCTTCAAATAATATTTGCTATAATATAAACCCTTTGGGAGGTTCCTTTCCTGATTTGGCCAAACCTGCAAAAGTTAACAATTATAGAAAAAAAAGGTATATAAAGAATCTCATATTAAATAACTCAATGGTATTAATTTAAATAAAGCTAAGGACCAATTATCTAACTCTTTAAGATAAACTTAGATATCATCCAATAAATTATATATATAACACCCCTCTTTTTTGGTCGGGGGTTAATAAGTGTAAGCTATGGAAGAGCGTTGTCTCCTAATACGGGTACTTAGTACTTAAAAGGAGGCATCCAATAATGCATAATGTTCTATGAATAATAAATATCTTGTAATACGAACGGTCGGCGTGTTGTTTTTTAACTAATAACGGCCCGATTCGGTCGAACGGTCATCTTTTATAGATGTGCACTGTTTCCACATGACCAAGCTAGCTCATATCAAGCGGCCCAATTGATTTTTGACTAGGATAACAGAAATAATGAAGAGATTTTATTACGACCAGAGACCAAACAGGGTGTCTTTCCAACAAAGGTGTGTCTAAGCTCTTTAGTGATAGGTGGATATAAGATTTTACCTGGCTTCGAAAAATTTGACAGATAGGCAGATGACTGTCTGTTAAATAGTCGAGTTAAATAAAATTATAAGTTAACACCCGATAATTGCTACTTTGTTTAGGGTCGTGTGTTGTGGCCTACTTTAAAAGAAAAAAAGAAAGGAAGACGTTTATTTTTGACAATAAGAACTACAGTTAGTTTTTATTAAAAACCAAAGTGAAATTAAAAAAATACATTAAAAAATTAAAGTAGATTTGGTTGATACATAGTTTATGATGAAATAATGTTAAATAACTTTTACTCGTATCACTCCAAATGGGACAGTTGATGACTTGACAAAGCAACTTCTTGAGGTCTCCGAAAATGCTAATACAAAAATGAGCTAGAGTTTCTAATCGCTTCTTTGCTCTAGTGTCACAAAAGCGAAGTGACCAGATATGATATTTTTTTCCTATTTATCTTTAAGCACCTATGTTTATTTTATTTGTTTTTTCAGCGTTGTTCAAAAAAATTTCACAGAGATGTTAAATCTAATTTTATTACATTTGTGTATTACTTAAAACATCGTATGAATTTTGGAGTAATAACTTCTTAAACGAAAATCTTATTTTCTTTCTTGTTTTATAACGATTTTTAGGTATGTCACGTAACGCTTAACGGCGCCCCGGCGCCAAGCTGTTATCATTCACACAATAAAAAAAAAAAAAAAAATATATTTGACAAGATCGAGCTTTGTACACTCACTTCTAATATACATTATTTATTTGAAAAGAAATCGTGAATATATTAAATTTAAGTACTGAATAATAATAATTATCACGATTTCCTTACAATACGCATTAATGTTTACAACTATACAAATTCATTAGGAAGATATCCCTTACGAAACTTTCAAAAAGTCGTCAATTATTAAATATTTTATATGCCAAGTATTTTGGCCGTGTGTTTTCTTATATTATTCTTATATATATAATGCTGAAAACAGCTCAAATAAATTAGCAATAGCTAAGAGCTCGGTCAACGGTCAAAATTAACTCAAAATACTTGTAAATAATGTCAATAATATCGATCTTTAGGTCTACACATTATCTATAAGTTTATAGAGGTATATATAAAACAAAGTCTTGTGCGATAAAGCAATTATTATTGGAGATTGGAGAACGGCTTAACTGATTTGAATAACTTATGATTTGTTGGCAAAAACTAAACATACAAAGATACAGACCCATTGTCGCTCTGTCTATACATTTTTACCCGACTAAGGACGGTAATGTTTTTAGTCTCTGTGTCTATTAATTCATTACTCAACAACCGCTCAACTAATTTCATATAGATAAATTACCACACTAAGCTCCATAACAGGAAAAAAAACATATTTACATAAAACTTCATATCAAAAACATTGTCTTTGGAAGCACAGAGACAGACCACTGAAGAATAAAGGTTTGAGAATCGAAAATTTGAATTTTTATACTAAGTTTGTTCGCATGTAAAAATAATTACGTATTTTTTTAATTTTAAATTCGAAAAACAAACTGAACCGAGCACCTAGATAGGTACTTCGGCAATCCGCTGAAAATTAATAGATAAATGAAGAGGGGTAGATCAACACAAGTGGTAGGATTAACAGCGTACCCACATACGGGTTTTTATCTTTTACTCTGTTAATCTTTCCATTTGATATGTGCTTTTTTTTTATAAAATTGTTTATAAGTACCAGAGCTTGTTACCTTTAAAACGGAACAATAAATAAATTACCCTGAACCAAAAATAGCGTCACCTAGTGACGTTCCTTCATTTACCTACATCTGGTTACTCCAGCCTAAAGGACTCATGCCACGCAGCATAGCTCTAAAAGGAACAACATCCTTGTATACCTTAGAATAGAAATTTATTAATTACATTTTGACTTAAAAATAAAATAAAATAATTACAAAGATATTATTACAATTAATACAATCATACGCTGAAATGTTAAGGGTTGCTTGTGTAACGTATTTTGATCTCTTCATGTCCTCATGCCGCAGGAACTCCACCACGCCCGTGCCGTCCTTGAACGTGTCCGCGAAGCACACGTCGCCAGCCTCGCGCATGTGGTCTTTCATATATAAATCCAAAAAAGCAATATCTTATTTTTCTTTTGTTATAAAATCTTTATTATGCTCCTGTGATTATAAATTAACTTTTTCAGTTATCATTGTTTTAAACAATATTATCTCCAAAACTATCAAAAAAAGAATATACATGGGGTTGAATTGATAGGTATTGAGGTCCCCATCGCCTTATATCCGTTGGTTGATCCTTCTTGAGTATTGCTGATTTCAAAAAGCAATAAAGTTCGTTGAGTTGCGTAAAAGATCTATTCGATATTTGTTGGCACCAACATCATTGTCTGGCTCATGCTGAATTTATTCTTTCATAACTGAGTAAAACTTGGGGCAGATTAAAAGGTATTTGGCAGTATATTGCGTTAAGTAAAATAAATACACCATTTATTTGAGCACTTTATTTGCACAAAGTAGAATTGTGTACAAAAAGGTGGGCTTAATGGCTTACACTTTATCAGTTTAATAAGAATTTATAAATTTAATTTTAATTCTCAAAATTGCTCTCACAGAGGAATGGGAGAATATTCCCCAAAATCGTATAAGGAACTTGGTGTACAGCATGCCAAACCGCGTAAACGCTTGTGCTTGTTTTAAGAATAGCTAATAAAATGAAATTTTACTAGACTATGTTAGCATTATATGAAAATTTACCTTTGTTGAGAATCCGCGATCGCAGACGGTCATAATTTCGACGGAAGTCTGCAAAATTCACAGTTAAAATGTGTAGCGTAACTGTATTTTTTTAAAGCTAGAATTCTATTATTATGCTATTCGAAAGAGCAGAAAAAAACTAAAAAAAACTGTAAACTCAACTTATTTTACGTGTTTTAAATAATTAACAATTAACTATAAGACTATACATATATATTACTTTCACATAAATCAAATCATCGCCAATCACCTTGCCCTACTTCCCTGTCATTTAGACCCCTAATAAGGGTACTAAATGAGTGAAACTCTATTAGTACTTACGATTTGCTTACCGTTATCACAACCTACGTGTTGTGATTACTGTATGGTGTGTTTGTGATGTGTAGTTTGATGTAGGACGTCCGGTGTGGCCGGATACAAAACAGTTACTTTCGTCTGAAATTAATTAAACAAACAAAAATACACAAATTACTGTACTTAATACTCCAGAAAACTCCAGTTCCAATCGCACAGCATGTTCTTTGCAAGTTGTGAAAATAATCTCATTTTATATAAACTAAAAGGTAAAGGCATCACCAAGCAAACATCATTGCAATGAATGTTGTAAACTTGAAAAAATAACATGCAAGCAAAACAATTCTGAAGCAAGCAATTTGTTTGATGGGGCGTTGAAAAAATAATACCGGTAGTTTTTTAATATAGGGTTGGGATTGAGAGTTGAAATTTGAACAAATCAACGCCAGCTTTTAAAAAACTTATTGGAACCATATTATCTGATGTAAGTTATGACCACTGTTTCACTTTCAGAATTATTTTGAATGAAACTGTTCATTGATAAGTCCATGTCAAAATTTAAATATTTTCTATTATTACCAGTAGTTCCTCTGATAAGTGCCTTCAAGGAAACAAACAATAATTAAAAAAATAAAATGACATTTTAGTTTTATAATCTATACTAATAGTATAGATTTTGAAAATTAAGGATGACAGACAGACTTATTGGTAGAAAAGATGAGAATAGAGAGCTAAGTAATAAATAAAATAAGTAAAACCTAACTTTCGATTTATTTATAGGTAACAAGAAATTATAATTTTTGCTTTCCCGGAGATGCAGGTTCGAATCCTATGTACGAAGGTTACGGATGTGTCTTAATCTTTTTCCAGTCTTTAAGTTAGAAGGAGAAGGAGAAGTTAGAAGTTAGGAGAAGTACGCAATAAATTTGCCGATTTTTTCCAAACGACTCAAGGGCAATTAGATTGGATATCTACTTTGTAATTAAATTAATTACCTACTTAAATAAACGATAATTGAATACTTAATAATTGACATACCTGGTTGACGAATTAAATATATTAAATTTTAATGTGTGAATGGGAAGCTTTTTTTTACAATCAGAAAATGTTATATACGTAAAATGTATTAGGAATAGTAACCTATAAAATAAAACCGATAAAATCTTCGAATTGCTAGATCCAGGTTTTCTAAGGGTCAGTTCAGACTGAGACGGGATGAGGCTTTTATTTTTACAGGTTTTATAAATTAATTGACATTTCATGACTTATTTAATAACCAATATTTAATTTTAATTCCATTTTATTTTATTGGAAAAACGTAGATATAATTAGACATAGACATAGACATACACAACGTTTATTTGCTACAAAGTCATACAAGAAAACACAAATAATTAAAATTGATAGTAGGTACATACAAAACACATTAAATAAACAAACAAAAATACACAAATTATTTAAAGGTTTTTGTTGTTGGCAATGTTTGTTCCGTAAAGTTTGTAGATTCAACAGCTTCTTTAGGGATGTCCCGCTTAATGTATTTTTATTCCACAAAAAAAGAGATATCACATTAATTTCTTATCGCTTTCTTCCAACTTACATTGATGACCTATAATTGTTATGTTATAAACTTCTCTAATGTTTACTTAGTTTTAATTAGTATGTACCTAAGTAAATTTTCTTATGCCCTATACACAGGGACCTTAATGTTTGTAATGTCTATGAAACTAAACATTATTATAGAAAGTAACAAATCAATATTTTGACAGCCAGTGTGTTATCAAATAAAATGGAATGTAATCATAAATCTAAATTTGTCCCAGACAGACAGACGGACATGTCAAACTTATAACACCCCTCTTTTTTGGTCGGGGGTTAAAAAAAAGGACTTTGACCTTATAAAATACAAATGGCATAATACAACAATGCAGGATTTTTTTAATTGTTTCAGTATAATTGGTGATATACCCTCACAAACTTAGCCTCATTACAATTTTATGCTGAAAAATACCTATTTCATTTCCAGGTAGATTATTTATTGAGGAAGTCTATATTATTATGCCATTCACCGCGCGAATATTTATTGTTCCTGTAAGAAAAAATATATTAAACACGGGAAACTGTCTAACAACCCAAGCGGTTAACCACATAATAGAATGATAATTTATAAAAGATAAGATGATATTAAGTAGGTCTTATATTTTAAGCCATGTTATCTCGTCGAATGCTCAGATATCTTTATAATTAGTCCTTAACTACTATCTAAATCATTCTCAGCTTCTCAGTTACAAATATTAAATAAAAAACAATATTTAAGTAATCCTTATTGGTTTACGGTACTCTACACTCTTTTGTTGATAAAATTAACCCATGCTCTTCATCGTCTTCCAGAGATGATATAATATGGGTCCACGTTGTGAATATTGCTGTTCTCTGTGAATAATAAAACGTTTCAAAGCATCTTCTAGTGCGCCATCTTATGTGCATCTTGTGGAAATTAGGAAGTTATTACTTTTTTTATTTTAGATATAATTATTGTTAACTGACTTCATACATATAGGTAAGTCATAGATTTTTAATTTAAAGGAATAGTAAAAGAACGAAGAATCGGACAATAATATATTTAAAGGTAAATTATTTAGTTTCATATTTTATTTGATTATATGCGTTTGATGAGTTTTTTTTTTTTGTAGTTTCCGTTCTATTCCCTAATCGGATCTTTTATCTGGGCTTCGATAATGAATGATCTTTGAAAAAAAATCTTATTTTAGTTAGCAGCTGCCTACCCAACTCATCGAACAAGAAACTTAGTAAGATCCTGTCTAAAAACCTTGTGAATTAATTTAAGCTTTTTACAATACTTTGGTGGATAATAATTCAGATCTACCGAGTGAATTATCTAACTAAATAGACGATAGAAAGAGAAACAATTGGAAATCTATGAGGGAGGTCCTTCCAGTAGTCATGTGATACTCGCCGTACTAAGAGGAATCGATTGACGTGTAAATTATATAAATCGGCCCGGGCATTTGGTCTGTGTAATGGGACAAAGGAACATACATACATACATAGACTGTTAGTCAAAAAGAATTTCAACCGTTCCAATTTACTGTTTCTTTATACAATTTTATGTAAAATACATGTGAGCCAAGTAAATGAGAGATGTTGACGGAATCTGCATAATTACGCATGCCAGAGCTCAATTCCAAATGTATTAATACGAAACGTGAGCTCATATTAACATCTTAACACGAAGGTACGTATACAGTATAGTGGTCTGAGTAGGGAAGTCACGCTTTGAAGGTCTTAGCTTCTGGATAGCTGATACAATGGATTGATGAATTGGTCAAGCCATGATGGAGTAAACACAATCCTTCCCTTTTCCTTTGATCCTGGTATGATCGAATTAAATTCTTTGCGACAAAGTATTGTTTCACATTTTTATCCCAAATGTTTGATCCCTATTTATTTCTTAATGCCAAATCTCTATTAAATGAATCGTGCTGAGTAACAAAAGTTAGTGTTTTCTCCATCCAAATCAAGTATGTTACTACAATTTTCTTGTTTAATTTTAGTTTAAATCGAAAATTTATGAGTGCCGGTAAATTTTGCAAAAAAAGAGGGTAATAGAGACGCCTACAGGATATTATCGGGATGTCTGTGGGGTGAATAGGGACGAGAGTCCTACAAACTAAGGACGTGGTTGTATGAAAAGGGACACTAAAGCATGGATAGGGACAGGGGTGTCACTCACCAATATCGCTAGTATTTGTCTATAGTAATATTATTATTCGTTATTACCTAATGATGGGTGGTTTGGTTAGGCTTATTTATTTAGGTACTTAGGGACTTTTGCTTTTTGCAGGCACAATGCCACGAAAATATAAGCCCAGCCAAAAGAATGGAATTGAAATTGTGACAATGGTTGTTCAATCTATTTGAAAAGAAACGATAGTGTTTTTCTATTTTGTTGGTAGGAATTGGTATTGTATATTAGCTGTTTCGTAGTAGGTGCAGTTTCACGAAATTAATGCAGGCAGATGCGGGGTCAGACGGCGACAGGAGGGGGGAGGGGGGAGGAGGAGGCCGAAACCATACCAGACAAACCTGAGACAACGGACACATCCAGTCAAGAGACGACAGACAGCGAAACCCGGTCGCAGGAAACGGATAAGGAAACGGACACCAAGGAGGATAAAACGGATAAACCGGAGATAAATGGAGAGAGTGAGAAAGCTGCCTTTTGCTTGTACAGCTTTTTGACGTTCTATTACTGACATTGCTTTAAATGTAGTGCATTGATAAATTGTATGGTCTTTCTTGTTGCAATACCAACACTCGTTATCTTCTGTCTTTTTGCGGTACTCAATTGTGTTATAGCTTGATTTGTAGGTTTTCTCTGATGTGCTTTTTTAGGAAATTAAGGGATTTTTTCTTAAATTTTTAATTTAGATTTATTTACTTTAAAATTTTATTTTATTTGACACTGGCAAACTATCATACATACAATATAAATAATGTCTTATAAATGTCACGGCGCCTGAATCACTGTGAGGCTGCTGAGAAGAGGCGCCTGCCTACTGCTGCCGTATGAGATAAAGGCATGCAAGGACGTTATAAGAATTACTCCAATCAATGTAAGGATTATAGAAATAGTATTCCAGATTCCACAAGGTTCTTTCAGAAACACTCTTGCAAACAGTGCCACGAAAACAGGAACAGAAAAAACAATAACAGAAGCATCTGAAATGTTTCTGTAATAAATATATATTTCAGGGAGCTCCCTTACAAAAAAAGCGATTTTATAAAGTTCTGCAACGTGTACCTGGATTGGTGACCGCTGACGGCTTTCTTTAAAATTTTTGTTTTTGCCGACCTCTGTGGCTCGGTGGGCGAACGTCCGCCTGAGGCGCAGGAGGTTGCGGGTTCGATTCCCGCCGGGGGACCAGATTTTGTACGATCTATAATTTCTAGGCCTTAATTTATAATATAAGACTCATCATCATAAAACATTTATTGTTAGAAATATGTCTCCTCCATCTGGTTTGAGGAGTTGCTTATCATGCCTGAGGGGTTTATTTATTTATTTATTTGTTGCATCATGTGGTTATAAAGGTGTTAACATTCTAATGTTTTCTATCATTATTGTCTAAAGTATTGGGTATACAAAGATGATTTTTTGCATACGTTTTCTTTAAATAGGGCACTAATTATTGTAGAAGAATGTAATAAGCCAGCTTACAGGAAACTAGAGTTTTTTCTTAAGGTTGAATATGACAAAATCTGGCATCATAAGTGGCAGGATATAGTCACTGCAAATATCAATGGAAATAAATTAAAAAAATCGACAAAGGCACTGTCGCCCTCTGGCGAAATTAGATGGAATTGAACGAGTGTCTTTGTTCCTCCGGGTAAAAATACGTTTTAAAAGCACTTTGGCATACTTAAGTCATTTTTCGAAAATGTGTTTGCAAAGCTGTACTTTCTCCGAAAAGGAGGGCACAAATCAAAATCGAAATTGCTGAGGTGTGTCATTTATGAACCGCGAAATATGAATGCAAACATGTCTCATTAAAAATAGAAATTGTCAGCGAAAATGATCTCGTGCCGGCTAAAAAAGTTATAAAGGTCAGAAGGTCACGAAAATCTATTTTTCTCAAATATCTGTCAACCCCTGTCGCTTGGAGGTGATAGAGGACTTTCTGAAGATCACTGACTTTTGTTGTTGACTGTTCCTATCTTACAGAATATCGTTAAAACTATAACAAGTATTTTAGTCTCTATTTCTAACTTGTATGTACACTGCATCTATACCTACTCATATTTAGTTTCAAATATCTTCACTCATTATTAACTTGTTTAAAGTAATTTGACTTTATCTTGAAGTCTCATAATTGGCAGTTAAGTCGACCTACTTATTTTTAAACAGTTACCTTTTAACTAAATAACCTCATTTAAATGGATGATAAACGCTGAGATAATTATTGTCTGTCTTATCTATTCATGTTTCAATTTAAATGAATGAATGTAAAATAGGTTTATTTAAAGGTGATTGCAAATTAGGCGTATCGTGTATTATCGTACTGGACTATAGTTGAGGCCCTGGACCATAATTGTGTAGTTTTACGGTATCTAAAATCATTGAATTTATTTTGAAATTGCAATTAGTTTTTTTTTTACAAGGCGTACATTAAAAAGTGTACGAATGATCCCGCTTTCCGACGCCTTCATAAAGCACATCAACTCCAAATCCAAGACATGGACAGCCGGCAGAAATTTTCCATTGGACACTCCGATGAGGCACATCAACAAACTCATGGGCGTCATGCCAACGGATAGCCTGAACATAATGAAACTACCGAATGTCGAACACGAAGCGGACTTGATCTTGATAGCTGGAGAGCTAGTGAACCCTGGGAGTAACGGTCTCCCTGTAAGGTTAGAAATTTGTATACTGACGATTTATGGCATGCTGAGAGCAATAGCCATGACCTGGCAGGCGTCAGCCGTGCACGTCATCAGCCCCTTTATTTTTCAAACTGTTAAGTAAATGGGGTTTCAAAACTTGTTTCTGTAAGTTTGAAAATTTAATAGAATAAAGTTTATTAACTGTACATCTTAAAAAAAAATTGACAGGCGGTTACAATAAGCAGAAGTATATGACAGGTCAATTAGAAAACGCACAGTTGATGAGGTAAAATAAACTTTATCCTGTATACTTGAAATTTTTATATGTTTTTAAATAGGTTTCTCAGAGTAAGTATGTACAATGCCAGGCGGTTTTGAACAGCATAAGACCTTGCCAGGCGAGGGGACAGCTGCTAAGGGCGTGCAAAAAAGAAGTGTTACATGAACGCATATAGTAAATGTAATGTATTTTATTGGGTTTTATGCAATGTAGGTACATTATTTTTAACACTCATTTTCTTCAGCATCATCCGAAATTTCGCTATCACTGTTTTCATCATCATCTGATTCTTCAACAGTGTATTAAAAAAAAACTGTTAAAAAAATAAAAATTATAAAAAATCGCCTTTTTACTCGTTTAAAACATAAAAAAATAATTAATTCATTGATTTAATTGTTTTTATGTTTTTAACTAGTAAAAAGGCGATAACAACCTCTTCACTCGTCAAAAAAAAAACCTGAAAATAACAGTTGGAACTTAATTGATAATCGTTACGATTTAATTGGTTTGACGGGAATACGGTTCCATCTTTCCATCTTCTATATGCAACATAGTTTTACAAGGACCTGCAGATACTGAATCGACTGAAACTGAGGAATGCATTTCAAGTACTATACAACTATTTTTTTGCCGACTCCAAAAAAGGAGGAGGTTTCTGTATTCGACCGTATATATATATATATATATATAATATTATGTATGTCCGCGGATAACTTCGTCGTTTATGAACCTATTTCGATTTTTTTTTCTTGGAAAGGGAGTATCCCAGTGGTGGTCCCATGGTAAGGAAACTAGAATCTGATGGTGGAATCCTGAAGAAATTGAGGGAAACTCTTGAAAAAATTGTCTTTCTGACTTGTGTGTTTCTTAATATTATTCAATATAAAGAATTTTAAAGCCCTATAATTAATGAGGGTCTGGTGTTGATCTGATGATGGAGGGAAAGGCAGTTGAGAGAACTTCTCAACGTTTTACAGCAAGTACTTTGTGTTTGGACTTAATTAACTTACTGAGACCGTTCATCTAATTGGGTTTTGACTGATATAAGGGGTCTGATGATGAAAATAAAGGATAGTGAAAAGAACTCTATAAGGAATATTTTAGAAGATTAAGGTAGGATCCTTTCTTGGCTAACCCACCACCCAATAATTTCGTCTATAAAAGTGATTAATTAAAAGAAACATAAACAATTAAATAATTTAAGTATTTAATCATTTTCAGAGGAATGTATTGAGCTTGATATTTAATTCTCAACAACCTTATTGATTCATTAATTTTTTTTTTTTATTTTAGATGAGGGAAACATTGTTGAAGAATCAGATGATGATGAAAACAGTGATAGCGAAATTTTGGACGATGCTGAAGAAAATGAGCGTTAATAAATCTAAATTTAAAATTTAAGAAAAACCCCCGATTCCAATGCTTTAATTTCCTTAAATGTAAAACACCATAATATTTAATAATAGGCACGCGATGCTCTTTCATTTGATACCCCACTGCAGTATATTTGCAGATTTTCGGTTTTCCTTCCCCACTCTCACCCCCATAACTTTTAAACGGCTCAACCGATTTTCATGAAACATGTCTAAGAACACCCGGGCCAAACTCACCTTTCATACAACTAACTAATACTAAATTGAAACCGCTCCATCCGTTCGGGAGCTATGATGTCCCAGACAAACAGACAGACAGACACGTCAAACTTATAACACCCCTCTTTTTTGGTCGGGGGTTCAAAATAATGTAACTACATTGCATAAAACCCAATAAAATACATTACATTTACTATATGCGTTCATGTAACACTTCTTTTTTGCACGCCCTTAGCAGCTGTCCCCTCGCCTGGCAAGGTCTTATGCTGTTCAAAACCGCCTGGCATTGTACATACTTACTCTGAGAAACCTATTTAAAAACATATAAAAATTTCAAGTATACAGGATAAAGTTTATTTTACCTCATCAACTGTGCGTTTTCTAATTGACCTGTCATATACTTCTGCTTATTGTAATCGCCTGTCAATTTTTTTTTAAGATGTACAGTTAATAAACTTTATTCTATTAAATTTTCAAACTTACAGAAACAAGTTTTGAAACCCCATTTACTTAACAGTTTGAAAAATAAAGGGGCTGATGACGTGCACGGCTGACGCCTGCCAGGTCATGGCTATTGCTCTCAGCATGCCATAAATCGTCAGTATACAAATTTCTAACCTTACAGGGAGACCGTTACTCCCAGGGTTCACTAGCTCTTGGACTATGAGTGAAATAAAGACAACTCTAAAACAAATCACAGATACGAATGTTATAATATGTGCGCCGTCTTATAACTATGGTTTCGGAACAGAAAAAATAAATGAAAGGATTAAAATTTTAGAAAATCCCCTGATTCCAATGTTTTATTTTCCTTAAAAGTAAAACACCATAATATTTAGTAATGTTCACGCGATGCTCTTTCATTTGATACCCCACTCGAGTATATTTGCAGATTTTCCAGCTGTTTTATCAATAAATAAATAAATAAATAAATAAATAAAAAGGAAATATTTATTTATTTATTTAATGAGCCTGTTTTATTATAATGATTGTATGACATTCTAGGGGCAAGATTTAAAATTAACCTTTGCGTGCCCCCAGATAGTTAAGACCACTGCTGGAAAAATATTGACTGTGTAGAATTATTACGAACGTAGTACCTATTATTACCTACTTATTATTATTGGATAAATAGTTGTTAAAATCTATTGAACGAAGGAAGCTTATTAATACATTAACAGTTTTAAATTTAAGTCTATAACCACTTATTTACAGAAATATGAAAAAGATAAACACACTTTCCGTTTAATACTGAGAAAATGCGTGCCTCCTCTACACAATTAACCACTTTTCACTTTCTACATCCTCTAGCTTCATCCGTTTGTGCAAATGGTTTGTGACTCTTGCCCTGATTTCACTTTAATGTTTATCCAAGATAGGGCGGGAAATTATATATAAAAATCGTACAATATTTGCACCAAAGTTTGATCCCCAAATTATAATTAATATCAATGAATTATTTAGCTTTTTGTTACCCGCGTTATAATGGATTTTCCCGCGGAATGACGTTTTCCCGCGGTAAAAAGTAGCCTATGTTATTTTTCACTCTAGAGATTCTGTGTACCAAATTTCATTTAAATCGGTTCAGTAGTTTTTATGTGAAAGAGTTTGCAAATATATTTGATCACTTGACCATCAGTGTAAAATATATGAAATATGTTTAGTTCATTTAGTTAACTTTATTATTGTAATTTCCTTAGGATTAAGGAAGTTTATTGATTTTGTAGTCTAATAAGCTGTGAGAAGTAATGAGGAAGAATAGACTAAGGAGAGAACAGAAGGTTTATGTCTAAGTCATTCCGAAGGTCATAGGTTCAAATCCAGCCACACACATGTCATCTGATTTTTTTCTTCTCGAAAATTGTATGTGCGTTTTAAAACACTTGCTTAAACGGTGAAGGCAAACATCGTGAGGAAACCGGCATGCTTAGAGAATTAAACAGTGTTTGCGAGATTTATATATATTAAGATTATTCAATTCCAATTTGTATTTGATCTGTCCGTTGACACCAAGGCAAATTTATGATGCCCAAACCAATGTGATAAGTACTATATTGTACTAATATTATAAATGCGAACGTAACTTGTGTCTGTTTGTTCCTCTTTCAATTAAAAACACAGAATTTTTAGAGCTTAAGAAAACCTAATTTACAACTTTAACATACTTTTACTTTTTAACGCGGGGAAATGTCATTACGCGAGAAAAACCATTACCCAAAAAATAGACATCTGACAAAACTTATTTCTAGTTTACAATTGCAATTGTTCAAATAACGTAGAAACCTAAGTTTGCAGATAACAAAATCCTCACATCGATCTGAAATTCCCAAGTTTCTAGCTCAGTAATGACTATGTTATTTCCTTGATTATTCTTAGTTTTTATTTAAATTAGATTTAAGTTGACCTGTCCATGTAAGCATAGGCTTCTAAGGAAATAAACGTTTTGACTTTGACTTTGACTTTGACTTTATTGTGGCACAAAATAAATGTTTTTATTATTATAGCTGGGCCTTATTCAGTTGAAAGGACACAGGTAACTATAATTAATTGGTAAATCTAAAAAGCTAAAGAGTTTGTTTGTTATAACACGCTGATCAAAACGTTATCTAAATAAGACTTATATTTTTTACTGAGATATGTATTTATTTATTTGTAGGAAAATCATCAGCTTAAATTAACACTTCTAATTAATCTTGTATCATTAAAGATTTTCTCAAGCTAATTAAGAATAGTTACCTTATTAATAAAACATCAAAAACAAGAAATTCTTTTTCTTCATCTAAAAGTAATTATATTTTATTTTAAATCTTTTTCTATGGGATGAAAGGACAACAATAAAACTTAATTGTGATTTAGATAAAACGATTATTAGGAAAAATACATTCTCCTTAAAATATTACGTTTATTTTGAACATAAAACAATGTGGAGATAATTATAAAGAAATATTGTAAAAAGGGAATTGAGAAATAGACTTTAATTGTCGTTTCTTTGTTTTCAGGTAGGTTACCTAGTGTGAATTAAGTTTATAACTGTTATTTTTAACGTAATTATGCAGGATAAACAAAAGAGAATGTATTCATGAACTACACCAAATTTAACCCTTCACGTCTTTCACCGGAATTCGTTCTGATGGTACTGCTTTATTTTTTATAAGAATTACGATACACTGACGATCTTTTCTGACATCAATATAGATGGCTCAAGAATAATACCTAACTAGTCCGTCATTTAGATTATTTTAAACAACTATACACCTATTTTTCATGCAAACGAATAATCATAAAAATCATCACAAAAGACAATAAAGAAATTAAAATTTCAAAAAAAAAACTCTAAGAGCTTATTTCACAAAATCCCAGTAATCTAAGCAATAGTTAGTTATGTCATTTTTTTTTCACGTATAAACATCGTGGGTACAGGTCAAAAGTTCACGAAATAAATATAATTAATTGCGAAGTTGACTTTTGACCTGATAAAGTTTCTGTGATAAAAGGAGGTTACGTTTTTCATGTGAATATCCAAAATTCTCGTCAGATGGAGAACCGGTCGTCATGTCTTCTCAGACCACTTTTTTTCTTTCAAGAGAAGGTTAAATATTTAAAATCATCACCATAACATCATTTCAGCTGTAGGATAGGCTGTACTGATAGGCATAGAATTCCAGTTATTTTTCCAGTATTCGCGGCCTTTACCAAGTCGTCCGTCTCCTGGACTCGGCGCGTATCGTCAGGAAGTTCCTCTCTCTACAGCCCTAGTCACCGGTCGCTTGAGCCTAGCTTCGCGACCGGTGATTCTCCGTTTTGATATATTTTTTACAGTAGGTAGTTTTATATAATTTATTATGTAATCTAATGTAAAAAATATATTTTTGACGTGTTTAAAATGAAATAAAGAGAATAATAATAAATCTTTATTTGCATGAAACATAGGTACATAATGGTGATTAGATGGAGATTAATAACAGATACAAATTATGCATTACAATCTGAGCTTAGAGAGATTAATGTGATTAGTCTTAGCTTTTTTGCAATATTAACTGAAATCATAATAGATTTATTATGTCTTAGCAGATATCATGTCTCTTTACTCAGTACGTATGTCGACGATATTTTAAGCAGAAAGTAACAAAAGTAAGTAATATAAGTTCTAAAATGAGACAAATTTACTGTTGCAGAATAAAACATTGCGTAATTCCATGCAGCCGCTGAAGATGTGATTATCTTCATACATATGATTATGTACAAATATTAGAAAATATATTAGAAAGGTTGACATTGTCCTGCCTTTAATACTCGTAAGGTCCAATCTTTATGTTGATAATCTCTAATAACCTTGTTGACTATCATTATATTCATTATATACAAATATACAACAAATTTTACTTGATTTATATTAAATAAAATAATAAATAACAAAGTATTTAAAAATCTAGAATCTTTTTAAAGGATATCATTATTAAAATTGTAATGTTTTCATCTTTGACTATCAATGACAAGCTTATATTCCAGAAACTTGTTAATTAGCCCATATAAAATATAGAGCAGAATTTGGAATCTCGTTTTTGTCAACTGAATGAGTTTCTGATTCAAACAAAATTTTAGAGGACACGAAAACATGATGCGACATCTTGATAAGACTATTCTCGGAGATGTGACCAAAAAATCCGTATTTATACATAATAATTTTCGCAAATTGTGTTTCTAATTGCGAATTATATGAAATCTATAAATTTTCTTATTTAATCTTTTTTTGAACTAATTACTTGCAGAAATAAAGCAAAATTTCGGGCACATTTACACGGCATAGGGCACTAATTATCTGCATCATTAGATTCCTGAAAAGCCGATACTTTTTGCTGGGCGAACGTTATTTTCTTTAGGCGATTAGCCTGCTAAGGCAGGCTAATCAAGAATATAACAATCAAAGAAAATAACAAAAGGCGTTATTCTTTCTTTTTCTTTATTATTAAGAAACATTAAAATAATACAGACAAGGGAGTCAATCTTCTTTATTTCAAAATTTCCTTAATATATATGTATACCTACGTCACAAGCCCCCATTTCGGAACTTTAATGTTACTTGGCACTTACTTATTAAAAATTTAACGATAGAAGGAAACAGATACCTTTCTGTTTACACCTAGGGTCTAGCAAAATAAAGAACAGTCAAAAATGATGACACCCTTTCACAATATCAGAACACTTCAGCCCACAGAACAGTCGAGATGATGTTATCTACCACTTATCAGTTTAAGGGTTCCGCAGCCAAATAGCAAAAAGCTGAACCCATATGGATTCGTCAAGTACGTCTGACTGTCCGTCCGTATATCACAGACAATTTTTTCCGAAACTATACGAACTTATACAGCAGTTGATAAGAAATAAAAAAGTGATTAAAATTACTTAAAAGCTATACATCATCAGTCTTTTCAATTAATATTAACTAGGAAGGTATTTAATTTTATTACCGAACTATTAAATATCGTGTTATTTGTACTACTTATTTTATTACTGAACTTTAAATAACTAGTTAGTTGTTTTTGTAACTTTATATGGACCAAGTACTTAAAATAAATAAATAAATATTACTATGATAGTTAATGACATACGTTTTACTTTAATTGATACCTTTAAAGGTAACCAAAAAAAAATAACATAAAAAAAAAAATTTTTTCGAAACAGTGGGACAAGACTTATCCATCATTGTAAACAAAACTTCGACCAAATTATGTATGAAAAATAAACAAGGGACTGTAAAAGAATGATTTATTAAAAAAGTTGACAGTAGGTATATAAAATTATTTTCATGCTATGCAATTTTTTTCGTAGCTTTAACGTAGCTGTGTTTTGCAAAACCATATCTTAGCCTAAAGCCGTCTTTAAAATATATACTTAAACTAATTTTGCTAGACTACTAACATCATCCTAATTACGAATGCAAAATAATAAATATAGGCATTTATTCTGCAATTTTTATATGATTTAGCTTAAGCTTTAAAGACTTCATAAAAAAGAAGCCAGATGATTTAGTCGAGGTTTTCACAGTGCCAAGCGAGGGCAAAGTTACAATGTTTGGCACTGTTTTTTAATCTATAAGTCTTTCTTTAAGTAAGTGGTCTGTCTTTTTTTAATATACTCGTTAGAAATTCAACTACAAAATATAATAACAACAAGTTGAGTCAATAATGTTTACACAAACGATATATATCTGTAAATATATAAATTTAAGAATAGAATATAAACTTTAAGTATAGTTGAACTTTTTTCTCTCTTTTTATTTAGATTTGTAGATTAATATATATTTATTTATAGAGCCTGGAGGAGGCGATGAGGATACTCCACAGTTATAAACTTTTCTTAGTCTTCATTGAAGCTTGTAGGTAAAACACAGTCTGTGTTTTCGGTCCGATGAAAATATGAAAGTGTAATTTGTGAAGTGAACAAGCTTGAATCGAAAACATATTACAAGTAAGCATTTTTATTATATCAAACATGTAATCTTCGTGTGTATAGTGGACGTCCTACGTCTAAAATAATGATTATGTAAATCTTTAACAATGATAATTCTCTATACAATGAGCCACTCTATCTTAATAATTATATATAAATCTCGTGTCACAATGTTTGTCCTCAATGGCTATTGCTCCTATATTCTAAATTTGTGTGCAAATTAAGACGATGTAGCTGATTTACATAGTAGCCCCGCATTTCGCTACCAAGTTGCGTTACATCGTCTTTATTTTAACCCCCGACAAAAAACGCAGACATCGACCACCTTGTACCTTACGTGCAATTGGTCAGCCATGTTTTATCTACAACATAAATAATAAAACCTTCAATAAAAAAAATACTAAATAGAATATAACAACATTTATATTTTTTTTGCGTTATGCGACATTATACCTTAAAAATGTTTTTTCTTTGTAATGATTATAATATTTGCACAACTAATTATTAATTATGTCAGATGTCATAACGCCTAATTCATTATAAGTAATTATAAACACTTGAATTCCGTACTTTTACTAAACTTAATTTGATATCAGTGTCAGTAAACTTAAAATTTATCAAACAAAAAAGTAATTATATTAAATTATTGATCTATACCAATATACCGTCTGATTCCCAATCCAAAACAACACAGATGATTATTTACACATTTACCACTATATCTTTGCTCCTATTGGTCGTAGCGTGATGTTATATAGCCTATAGCCTTCCTCGATAACTGGACTATCCAACACAAAAAGAATTATTCAATTCGAACCAGTAGTTTCGGAGATTAGCGCGTTCAAACAAACAAACAAACAAACTCTTCAGCTTTATAATATATTTACACATTTGCTTCGAATAACGCTGAACCATTAGGGTTCAAGCAAAACATTTCAAAAGCGGCATACATATTCTAGTGCCTAAGTTTCTTCAAAGATTGTTTGAGGTCTATAGCGAAGTATTAATATAGCATCAAGTAACACTTATACTTAGTGACGACTGAAACACACACAGGTGATATTGTTATGATACAAATTGATACAATTATAAGTTGTTGATTGGATACAAGCAGGATACAACATATTATCAAAAATGTCCTTGCCTAATAATCCACAAGTTCTGCATCCCGGTCTGGTTGTTTTTGGAAGTATTTTTCTTATTAACCCCCGGCCAAAAAAGAGGGGTGTTATGGATTTTTTGCGAATGATTGAATTTTATTTACAATTAACCCCAACCGGCTGTTCGAGAGCGAAAGTGACGATTAAATACCATTTTAAAATAAAACAGCCCGCCGCCATAACATTGACGGCCGGTAATTTATATTCATGAAACATATCTATACATGTCATGTAATGCCTATTATATTAAATATATCAGATATCTAGTACGCGTAACACAAGCTCAGACCTTACCACGGGGCTACATGTTGTTGGGTGAATTTTATTCATACAAAAATAAATGTTTAATTAATGTATTCATTTACCGCGAGAAAATATAACTCCCACTATATAATTACGCGGGTAACACCGCTGGGCACTACTAGTTTTCAATATAGATCAAATCTATTAGGTATACTAAAAAAGACAAGGTTCCTAACAATTTACTAATATACTTTTTCAGAGTAGCCCTCACAAACGCTTCCTTCACGGATTTAGGCATTTGCTTTTGGAATGTGATAATTGTATTCGAAACTCGAATCAAGAAGCATTTCAGGTTTAGCACACAGAATATACGTTTTTGAGAGTAAGTATTTTTTACCCATACCTATTTTTTTGGGTGTTTTAAGTTTGACGTGTCTATCTGTCTGGGACATCATAGCTCCCGAACGGATGGAGCGATTTTAATTTAGTTTTTATTTTGAAAAAAACACATGTTTTCTCTAAAATACACACATATACACATAGAATATTTTAAAATTACAACAACAATAAATACTTTATGGCACTATTTCGCTGATCTTCGTGTTGTTATAATGTAAATAAAATAACATTAAAGTATTTTTTTTGCGAAAGTTATATGCGTAAAACTCTTAATACAAGCTATTGTTTGTCCAATAAACTTAGCTTTCAATATCCTTCTCTCACAATAAATGGATAATAAGTACCACTGAACTACACCATATAGAAGCAGAGGCTACTACTTCATTTGATAAATTATTTCAAATTAATAATCACCTTTTTTTATTTTTTAGATCTTAGATAGGTACACTCATTTATTATTTTACTCCGAGACTGATATTGAATAGATGGTTTATTTACAATGTACCTACCTAGTAGATTTAATAGGAAAACCAACTAACATTTAAAAAAAATATTTTTTTCTTAGAGATTCATTGTACAGTTATTAGTTCTTGCTCTTGATCACTAAATGATTAGTAAAACAGATGGAATAAAAGACTGTTTTTTTGATATATTTTATTAGGAAAACACAGATCTTCCTATACTTACAATGTAACTATTTACAATTATAAGATAAATGTTAATTTGAGTCATATTTATCTTATGCATATTATTTAATTTTAATAATACAGAATAACGAAGCTTATCATAATATCTTGGCAGACACGGCTTGAATACACATGCCCAGTCAATGAAAGATTCACGGAAACATAATATGCCACCCTAAAAAATGGGTGCTATAATTATTTAAACTGTCTTATTTTAAATGCAAGAATATTTCGCCATTTTTAATATTTTTCGTTTTTGTTGCCTACTGCATAATGTGTGTAAACTGTGCACTGTATGAGGCTATCTCTTACTTATGAAATTTATTATCATTGTTAATACTTATCCTTAGTTTTTAAACGAATGTATTAAGTATCTTACAAGAGTGAAGCGATAGCTAAATTTGTACTCCATAATCGCAAATTCTTATAACGTATCAGAAAAACCCTACAGAAACAAATTAGTGACAGTGCTGTTTATATCGAACAATCGAGGAATTATACGCAGGTGCAGTAATAAGGCATTTTGTTAGCTCAGCGCACAATATAACACATAAAATAACATATCGAACAAATAAACACTTGTTACGAAGAAGGAATTTTATAAAAACAAACAAAACTTGGCGCAAACACCAAGCGCCAGTCTGTGTCTCCTAGATCGACAGTAATTATTAGGCACATAGAGGCGACACAAAACGTTGTGTAATTCAGGACAGTCAACTATCCCTTGAAGTATTTTAGACATGAATAGTAATTGGTCACTCGATCTTCTTACCTCCAAAGAGTTATATTCTCCTCTGATCACAACTATATGCTAATCTGCCGGTTTGCGTGGTAGGGGTAGGCATAAAAAGTAGTCAAAAATGCTGAACATACGAAAATGGGGGGTAGGGGGGATGATCTGCTTACTACCTACCCCAAAAAATTTCACCTAGATCTCAAGATATTTTTAAATATTGAGATCTAGGGATTTTTTCGTGTTTTGTAATGTGGCCCGGAGAAGCCATCTACCTTCTAGGTCTTCATGTCCCATCTTAGACCACATCGTCACTTTACATCAGGTGAGATTGTGGTCAAATGAAGGCTTATCCAGCATAAAAAAAAGCTAAGTTGGCGATATGCATATATGTATATATGGGAGCCCTTGCCCTGAAATGAGACACTATAGGGTGACGAAAAAAAAGTCATAATCAGTTGCATAAGATACTATTTAATATAACAAGCGTGCGCAAACGGTACGTTCTTATCATGACGCCTCAAGGTCTATTTTCCAACAGCCTTTGTAAATCTCATCATCATAAATCTTATTAAGGTTACCCTTATCTTAAAGCAATAAGGTTGAATTTACCACGAAAATAACAGGTGTATACGAAATTAATAAGGTACCTATACCCAGCGGCGTAGATAGCGCGGGGGCTCTCTACGAGGTTAAAATATTAGGTTAGTTCTTCTGAATACGCTGATTCGATTAAAAAGGGTCCCGTGGTGCCGGGAAGATAAATGGTCTTTTCTTTTTCTTCGTTTTTTCCACACCGTCAGAAGTTTTAAAAATAGCTTTGGAACTTTTGTAAATAAATCTTGCTCAAACGAAACCAGGGTGAGACCTAGATGAAAATGCTAAAGATTTAATAAGTCTAGTCTATATTTTACACATAATTAAAAATAACTCAAGGCGGTGGGAGATGGTTGACTTTAAGGAATTAAATACATTGGAATCGGTTTTTCTTAAATTTTAAATTTACTTTTATATTTATACAGAGGTAAAAAGGAAAGACAGCTAAATTTTACTTTTATAGATTAAACTAAGTAGATATAGTTATGTCCTAGCGGATAAAGATCTCTATTGTACACAACTTTTTTTTGATGAAAGCGTGTTTTTCTCACAATAATTTTATACACTCGCAAATACAATTACTGTATGTCGTAATCATGGCGCTTGAAACAGCGTCGTCATCGAATATTCTTTAGGATTTTTATTTATTTTGTTTTGTTTAGTTACACCGGTCCCGATATTTGGAAAAATGAGCACTTTTTCCAGCGTTAAACATAGACAAGAAAAACTTTTCAATGTATTACGTAATAATTTAATTAAGGTTTAATAACCTAAAAAGTATTCATCGGTGAACTTATAGGATCATCTAAAGTATTAAATAAGAAACAGATTTTGAAGGATTTATATAGCTAGTACAAGCTAGTTATGTACGACTATACTGCCTGGAAAAAAGCAGAGATACAGGCATGGTTCCGCTCTAAAATATTGCCTTCGTAGAAAATATGATTAAGGCTCAATTAATGAAAATTGTAAGAGAAAACAAATCATTATATAACAAGTATGTGGTTGATGAGCTGGCTGCCCAGTCGGGTGTCACCGTTTTGCGACTGCCCCCTTACCACTGCAAGCTCAATCCTATTGAGCTAGTGTGGGCTCAGGTAAAGGGGCATGTCGCAAGAAACAATAGAACATTTAAAATGGAGGTTTCTTCAAGCGGTCCATCCGCAAGAAGCTGGGCTACCAGTGCCGCGGCAGCATGAACTGTGAGGTGACGAAGCACCATCGCAACCGCTGCCAGTACTCTAACGAAAATGAAATATTAAAAAAAAAGAAATTTATGGTTTACCTATAGATAGTTATTTTAAATACCTATCAAATCTAAGTATGTTGTTAGAAAATGTCAATAAACATAAAATATTCATTGATTACATTTTCCCTCACAACTGTACTTACTAGAATAAACAGATAGAAATGTGACTAAGGGCCCGTTTCACCGTCCCCGAGGTAAATTAGTCAATGCAAAACATGGAGATTTCTGCGTCTGACATGTTGCACTGCATTGTATACCATAGTTTTTGAACAATTTAAATGTTCTGCTATCCTTCGGTATGGCCAACCATGCTCGACAACAAACTTCATGATAATTTTTCCTTTCACGCGAAAACTACTCAACCGATCATCATGAAACTTTGTACACATATTCTTGGAGGTATTAGAAGTAACATAGAATACTTTTTATCCCGGGAAAATATGTAATTCCGCGGGACAATACATTTAAACGGTTTCCTGCCTCATGTACCGGTGACCACCAAACATAACTACCAACTGTCCTTGCTTAGAACGAACGTAATGTGGTCCTGTAATTAAAATAGAATATTAAAATATGGTTAGTTTTATTTCGTCTTGTATTAAGTTGTTTGCCATGTTTCGGCAAAAGTAATTAATGTGTATATAATGAATTCTATAAAAACGTTACTCGTTTTGATAGAAATCATTAAAAACCGTTAGTATTTTTTTTCCCAAATAGATACCTACTTGTAGTTTTTTTAAGAATCGTGAGTCTTTTGATGTTATAATATAATACAACAAATTAGAGCAACTGCGCTTTTCCCTGATTGTTTAAAAGTATTAGATTATCATGAAAGAAGCGAAGGGAGGACAGTAGAGGCTAAACAATAACAATTATATGTGACCGAATGTAAAAAATTCTAATTAATTCATATTACACGGTGCAAAAAGTTCGATCAACCAAAAAAAAACAAAAAAAAAATACTGTGAAAAAACATTTTGCTCGGGCGGTCACCCATCCAAGTACTGGCGTCGCGCAACGTTGTTTAACCTTGTTAGCTTTTAAGATTGGCTTACCTGTCGTTTTTTCCGAAAACCTGCCATTTTTACCCAGTTGATATAATTGTCTAAAATGTAAATTAGGCAAGTGTACAAAAACGGGACGACTCACGAAACTCTAAAACCAGTCTGCGGTCAAAGCTTGTTAGGTGATTTTCAAGCACGTTTGTGTGAGTTACCTTCTTGGCGCAAGAAATATGAAGATAGTGTAAAAAATATAATATATTCAAAACGACGTGTATACTACGATAAAAATTACACTGAATTGCAGTAAAAAATAATGTGTATTGAATAGTGTCAAGTTTTCTTTATTACCTACAATGTAACCACATTGAAATTGAAAAAATATACTAAACATGACAAGAAAATATGCCAGGAAAATTCGATGTGTTTTTTTTTACGCCAGTGTTTTCAATGTTTGCCTTCACCATTAAAGCACGTGTTTAAAGCGCACATAAATGTCTCAAGAAGAAAAGTCTAGAGGTGCGCGGCGGGGTTTGAGCCCACGGTATAGAAGAAACGCTGTCTAGGAAAATGTTAGGGAACACATTATTTCATATAATCTACATCAAATTGAGTGCTTATTGTGTTATAATGTTGCAAATTCAACAAACGATTATTTTCTAAGCTTTTTTCTGTGCTGATGTAGATAATTACACCATAGTGTTCTATGTACTTTTGTAGTCTAGTTGTATAATAAACATTATATTTGCCGAATTAGTATTATATAGGCGCCTAACTACATTGTTTGTTTAAGATAAACTATATAACATAGTTTTTGAAAACTTTTAACACTCTTGAGATCATTCAAAATATAAAATAGAACGGAAATATAAAGGTACATTAAAGCGTTATCTTCAAGGCACATAAAAATTGTGTTACTACTATGCATGTGCATGTAAGTAGTTACATATATTTTATGCTAGATTTTTTCGTGTTTCGTAATGTGGCTCGGAGAAGCCATCTTCTAGGCCTTCATGCTCCATCTTAGACCACATCGTCACTTTACATGAGGTGAGTTTGTGGTCAAATGAAGGCTTATCAATAATTAAAAAATTAAATTAAAATTGCCAAAAGAGCTCGAAAAATGGTTGCCACTAAGATGGCAAGCGTGTGACGTCACATGCCGGAAATCTCCTATGGATGGTGCAGGATACAAAAATTAAATAAAAGTATTTAAGTACGTAAAAATATCAATTCGACGAAACTGAGATTATAAAAATTTAAATTTGCTTTTAAAAGACATTGCAATGTTGTAAAGAAACACATGTGTAAAATTTTCACGCTGTCGTCATTTGGTTTAAGTTTAGCTCGTATGGAGACAATAGTTATTTTGAGTTATTAATTTTATTATTTTATTTTATAATTTTGGGAAAACTAACAGCTAGGTCACTAAATACTAACACACAGTGTGTAACTAACGGCTAATTATAAGTTTCCACAGATATAAGAAAAAGATACCTACTAATTAAATACAACAGTCTCTTATCCCAAACATTATGTCAGACGTACCGGGGACTTTAATTTATAATAAGTATAGATAAGTTATCCTTACGGTTCATTTATAATTCAATGCGTCTAGCTGTAATAGCTAATAGGTCTTTAATGGTGACAACATACTCAAATGGAAATTGGTTAATAAACTTATGTGAGAAATTTGTACTTAGCTGTTCATAGTCTAAGAAATGCTTTGTGTACCACAATATGTCAGCTTCATTTTCATTGTGTACAATTTGAAACTCAGGAGCAGTGAGATGTTCATTAATGAACCTGTATTCTGAGAACACTTTAAGCTTACCAGTACTGTTTTGCCTATCAACTAAAACCTCAAGATCATACAGAACTGTAAGCATTTACTAAATCTACTATATAAAAATGAATCGTAAAAGGTAAGCGCAAAACTCAACAACGCCTGGACTTAATACGCCATTTACTAGAAATATAACCCGGTCTTTTTGAAAAATGAAACTTACACTATTTCTATTTTGATAATCAATTGTACCAACATTTTATACTTGTTAGCGACCGACGAAGACTTTATGTATAGAATAAGATGTAGTAGGTATTTATACGTATATCTACGTATAAATGCATGTGCATTGTTGTGATTAGGTAATATTTTACGCGTTCTATTTATAGATTAGATAACTTTGAAGACTCTCATACATTAACCACATAATATCCAAGGTTCATCCGACAATTAGGCCATGTTCTTAACAATATTTTATAAGAAAAGTTTCTATTGTTGTTGCATTATCTGCTTAGTTTGGGGTTAGGTGATGCTGTGTGAGTAGTCCGTAAATATTTATTTATTTATCTTTGAATGTAAACGATCATTGTGGATTATTCTGTCACCAACCGCTGAAGAATAAAGAACTATAAATAACTCTAACTCGAGACGATCATTTACAACAACTCTAACAGAGTCAACTAAAAAGCTTCACTAAGCATTTCATATAGAAGATAATTTCTTCCAAGCATGATGATGCAAAGTGGGCTGCCTTGAAAGTATGAAATTAAGAAATTTGTATTTATTTACCTTAGAAGCATACATGGCCGAAGTCTACATTTGATTTCCACTGAACATCATGACAGCTCAATAGTTCATCATATTCTCCTTTCCTCAATATAGTTACATTCTTTCCCAACCTATGGATTACATTGTCAGATTCTGAGGCAGAGAACTTATTGAGAAGTCTTTGATATTCGAATAAAACATAGTCTTATATTATTTTTAGTACTAACAGTTTTTATTTCTAAAGAAAAGGATTAAGTATACTATAGCAAAACTTAGTCTTGGTCAATATAGTATTTAATAATTTTAATGTTTTTTTTTAACAAATTAACATAATTCACTTAAATTTTAGCACGTGTTATTCTTATAACATGGGTCGAATATCTCCCGTATAAGTTATGTGTTAATATGCCATATTTCCAAGGGTTCATACCTTATTCATAAGGGCTTATTTGCAATTACAGTGCTGAGAAGCAACAAAAATAATAGATGCATGACGACCCAAGGGGCCATGTTTTTGTATGTTTTGTTTATTTATAATACATATGTCATCATTTTGTAGAATCAAGGTCCCGTGGATTAATTCAATTCAACAGAGAGTATAACATCACTACGTTTCATTTTATGTATTTACAAATTTCAAAGGAAAAGTGATGATAAGATAAGCAGGTGTTCTACTCATTCACGATAATCAATATTTTTCTAGATGCAATTTATGACTGGTCTAAACTAAAGATGTATTTAGTTGTTGAATAATATTAATCTTTATTCAAATAAATATGTTGTTGGTTAAGTAAGAGTACTTCATCCATTAATAACGCGGGTAGCACCGCAGGGCACAGCTAGTATATATATATTAATGTTAAATATATTTTACCTTAGAGATAGTTCAATAATAATAAATAAAGCTGCACTAATTAATCTGTCCTGTCATTTCCAATGAGAAAAAAAAACAAGAACCGAAATATTGTGCATGAATACTGTTTCAAAGCATTTAAACAAAAAATAATCTCGTTAAATCTGTTTTTGCTATTTCTTTTAAAAGGGCTATAGATATATTCGCTTCGCGTATCGCTACAATTATGATGTAGGATTCACCACGCTGGACAAGTGCGGGTTGATGAAGTTACAGTTATGTCCTTCAAACTCTTTAAAGTTATTAGAACATGCCGGTTTCCTCACGATGATTTCAAATTTCGCATTAGTTTAAACAAAATATATGGAAAATGCATAAAAATATATAACACCACACCCAGTCGACAGGCTTGCAGTGTTGAGGTATATTCTGTACCTACATATATATATGTAGCCTACGATATAGGGGGCCCTCAGTAACCCATGACCAATATTTTATCCCTTTATCATATGTCCACTTAAATAAACAAACATTTATGCTTCGGAATTTAAATAAAATACGCCATTTTTTAAGAAACTATTTAATACTTGAAATTGACGGTTCTATTTATTGCTCAACATTATTATCGATAAAATACACCACATCACTATTTTCCAATACGTAAGTACTTAATTATTTTCTCGCCTTTTGTGTTAAAAAATATATTCTCCAAGTGCGGGAATATTTAGATAGTATTAAAGCCAAAAAGGTTCAAGGAAAAAAATATAAAACCACTTTCCTGAAACAAGTCGAATAAAAGTTAAAAAAATATAAATAAATATTTCCAGACAATCCACACAACAACATCCAGCCCCGTGGTAAGCTCTAAGCATGTGTTACGGGAACTAGACATCTGTTATACTTAATATAATAGACATACATATATAAATATAAAAACACCCAGAGACCAACCCATAGGCTCCCAAACTAGTAAATAACTGTATTTCAGGAGCCAGTGGCCTACCTATTTTTTATGTAGTCACAATGCCTTTTTCACATGGCCGAGTGCTTCATCAATTTGGTCTCCAGTTTGTTGGCAATGATTACCTACGGATCCTCGTCTATGTAAAAATATTTGTTGATTTCACAGAATATTTGGACAACCACCTAGGCTCGAAGGCTATATCTGTGAATAAAATTAACATAAAATATTAAAACTTCACAATGGGGAAAGGTTTCAATAATTACATGTGTAAAAAATTCTTTCTTAAGAAATAAGGACATGTACAGGAAATTGACAGTTTTGACGCAAATCACTCCATTGTCAATGCGTTTTCGTGTGTTCAATAAGCTTTTCTTGGTAGTGTTTGACATATTAATTATTATTATATTCATTTATTTCAGATAATGTCGATCCATATAATATTAAAAACTAAAATTTATCTTAAAATTAAACATAAAAATCAAATAATGCAAAACAAATAAAATAGAACAAATAAAAAAAAATAAAAAATTATGACAGTTATTCAATTCAATGTTAATAAAGAAATATAAGTTAAATTCACCAAACGGAAGAATTAATTATATTATGTAGTATGTGCGAATGTTAACTAGGCTGTTGGAAAAAGTATTAGGCTTGAGGAAAACTAGGCTACTTATTCAAGGTACCTTAACTGACGTGAAATATAAGATTAAAATTAGTTTTTTTTCTTTATCTTTATATTGATACAACTACCCTAAAACTCTAAAAAGACTTGCTTTTTAAGAATTCGCAGTCCTTTCTGCGCCTTACCTACTCATAATAAAATTAAAAATTAATATTTTTGTATTCGAATTTGAAGTAGGATAGATAGAATTAGCCTAAACATCGTAAGAATGCTCAGGAGTTCTTTGAGTACGTTCTTGTGCAAGTCAAACAACGCCTCCGCGCTGTTTGCACACACCACCGGTGCCTGGAGGGACGCTTTGTAGCATTGCTGTTATGTTAATACAAGTTTAATTTTATATATGTGTGTCTGTTACACGCAGCTCTTTTTTGGTCAGGGGTTAAAAATGAACCGTTTTTCAGATATCAATAATAGTCAAAGTACATAATATGCTAATTTATGCTCCCTAGTCCAGACCACCCTGTATAATAATACACTTACTCAAGTCATCTGGAGGTTGTAGAGACTTTCCCACGTATGCCATAGGTATACAAATACAAATACAAAATCATTTATTCAGAATTAAATACATAAAAATACATGCAAGGAAATAGTGACAGTTAAATTTTATTGATCTAAAGATTACAGAATATTTAAATGTATCTAGTTCCAAAAAGGTCCCAACTCAGCATAATGCGGGCTGTGAAGCCTGCGCTGGTCTTCCGTAGGTACCTTCGAAGAGCTAGCAGTCAAGTTAGGTTGAAACAAATGAAAAATAAACATTAATAATAACATTTTGTCGAAGTTTTATCTATGAATAAAAAATTACTCATATGCAATTTTTTTTTATAAAGCGTTTGCAGAGTTTAAGTTTGGATTTATTATGATATGATAATAGACATTTATTATTTTTATCATGAGAATGAACATGATATAAATAATAAATATCTTGTTAAAATTTGAGAGAAATGCCCGTAAAAACTGTAACATTCAGTGAAATGTAAATATATTTCTCTTGTAAGTGAATTGTAGTCCTTTTGAGAAATAAATTATCTTCAAAATTGTACATAATATATTTTTTTGCCCTGTTACGATATACGGATAGACCAGTCGAGCCGCGTGGGCGGTGTATATGGACAGACGCCGGCCAGAAGATAGTTCTGACTCGTATAATATAACTTTAAACGAAATAAAGAAAACTCCAGATGTGCGCAGCGAGGTTTGAACCAACGACCTTTGGAATGAAAGTCGAGTGTGCTCCACACTTATCCAACACAGAAAAAACTCTTAATAAAAGACTCTTATTAATTTCAACTCTCAATACCTCGCTAAAACATCTTTACCGGGAAAAACTCCCGGTATTATGATAATAAATAAAACCGTTTAAAAACTTTTTAATATGTTCGGGCTTCACTCGCAATAATTGATTTTCCCGCGAAAACTGATATTTTACCGCGGTAAAAAGTAGCCTATATGTTATTCTGATGTATAAGCTATATTGTGGTAAAGTTTCATTCAAATCCATTCAGTAGTTTTTACGTGAAAGAGTAACAAACATCCATACTTGCTGACAATAGACATCAGCCGTAATAGTCTGGCCAGATTTGAGAAAACTGTAATGAACAATACCGGCACTAGTCCACCAAACGCTTACAAGTAACTTTTTTGGGGTTAATTTTCGCTTGGGGCAGGATTTGGCTGGCTGGCCATGATCCAACCATTGCGCTGAGCGCTTCCGATTATCGTAAAGAACCCATTTTTCATCACAGGTAATGATTATTTAACTCTTCACATTTTTTGTTTGCCGTCACTGTTGCATAACATGCGTTTAATCACTGGTCGCAAACAAGTTTTTTTCAAAATGGCGGCCTAGTAGGTATGCCAAACTCAATACAAAAAAAGTAAAACCGTTTAAGTAGGTTTTTGAACTTCCAAGACTAATAAGATCAAAATAAAATGCGAAGTTATAATATCTACACTATTTATTAAATAACAACTTAACACTTAAATAAATGCTCATATTTAAAAGCAAAAAATTTATATTAAATATTCTTACAATCAAAAATATTGACAAAAATTAACATGCTAAGAAAATCATTGAAGCACTTATAAAATTAAAGAGAATTTATTATACTTAATAATTTAACGTTTTTAGAGGACTAGGCTCTTGCTGCGCCTTCACCGTATATTCGGAGGGAGACATACATAGATAATTATGTTCAGGACATAATTCGTAAGATTTATGCAAAAAGTGTACTTTTGAGGCCTAATTGCATTTGTTTGCATCCTGTTTAAAGCCTGTGTTCAACTACAGATCGTAATGGCGTAAAGTTTGTCCGTGCAAAGAAACAATAGAAGTGAAATATTTCGACGACTTTGGGGACAGTATTATGATGATTATAACTATTTATAGTAATTTGGTTTTATGTTTTTCTGATTAAAACGAATTTCTAATCATGCAAATACTAATCTTAGGTCATTATCCTAAGGGTGATAATCTCATGCAGTTTTCTATTACAGCCAGGTCAGTGTCGCCCAGTGGGACCTGTTTATGCAACTTTGAGAATTATGTAATCAATTTTTTAAGATTTGCATCTTCCTCGAATACTAAATTCTTGATCGCTAGATTCCCTGCTTTTCAACTCACATAAAAAAGAGAGCTCTCAAATCGAAGCATACATTTTTAGATTCTTTGCAAGATTTTTCTCTGTAAACGAGCAAAGTGGTCGTTTTATATAAAAGCCTATCTTTAAAAAAAATTAAGTTTTATACATCTTCTAGTTAGATATTTTAAAATGTGAAATATTAGATTTTTGCTTTCGTCGTCAGAATATCAGTTTCCTAACCGACCTTTTTCCACCAACAAACACTTAAAACCGTTTCCTAATTTTCAGTTTAAAATCCATTCCGTAATCTACATCGTAAAGCAACGCCCCTATAAAATTATGTGCGGAGCGGTGGAGGCATCGTGTGCAGGAATCTTTTCTCTCCTTCCATACCTTTAACTTTGCCATCAACGGCAGCGTTTTCAAACATTTTAAATTCATCTGCGGCGAACTTTCTTTACCAATTTTGTAAATCAAAATAGGCAATAAAGACACAGCAACCTCCTTTCTATACTCGACCAACCCCTCCACTATTTTGAACACTCTCAACACCACAGACTCAAAATCCTTCCTCTTTTCCATCATCAATCCATTAAAGAAGGTTAGCAATATTCGATATATAATATACCTATCATAATTATAGTTCGTAAGTAGTAGACTCCAATCGTGCGTCGTAGCTGACACACACACACTTTTTTTATTCTTCTTATTCTTTCGTCGATTTATTATTCCCAAAGTCCCAAAATAATAATTTGACATATTTATTAATTGAAATTGTTAATCTTGTCCTATTTTGTTTTATTTTGTGTGATTTAATTGGCTATTTATTTGTTTGGACATGGTTGGGCAAATTCCATATTACCGCGAAAATAACTATAAAACAGATCTGACGACTCAGACGTGGCCTGAAAATAATATGTATAACCAAATCTCTTTTCCCGGAGAAACTTGTAAAGAACCATCAATCGTTATCCCGTTTTTTACACATTTACCACTATATCTTTGCTCCTATTGGTCGTAGCGTGATGTTATATAGCCTATAGCCTTCCTCGATAACTGGACTATCCAACACAAAAATAATTATTAAATTCGAACCAGTAGTTTCGGAGATAAGCAGGTTAAACTATTTATAAATTTCATGCAGTAAAAATTAAGACACAAGGTGCGAGAAGGTTATGGATGTGTCTTAAGTTTTTCTGCATAAAATTCTAAAGATAGGCTTCTCATATGTTATCTGCGGCACTAAGCTCAATTCACATCGACACCAAAGTTTAATCATCATGATGCGTGTTTAAGCGAAGGAACGATCTGATGTCATTCACAGTATAACCCAAATCCAACCAATCACATCTGGTCAGTTACCTGTCTTTATTTTTCTCTTGTTTTCTTAAATTCTTGTTAAATTATAATGTGTCTGTATTTGTTTATTTTGTTTTTCTTTGTTTTTAAATTTTAATGTATGTTTTATATTTACTGTGGTCCGAAATAAATGTGTCTTGTCCGATAAATGCCTGCCCACAGTTTCATAAGAAGCTAATCAATTTATTTTAGGTTAGTTACCTAAATAACACCTGTAAGTATGGATGGTATGATCTTACTGCTACTAATATTATTTTCCTTGCCATCTCTTGCTTTATTATTAACATAAGATCTTCCTTGAAGACTATTTCTTATGAAAGGAAGTAAGATTTCATGTTATACTTATATAAAATAGTTACTATTTATGTAATTTGTCAATTGAGGGCAGGGAACGTGCAAAAACTATAGATGGTAGAATTTTCTAAAAGCCAGTTAATTTAATCTTAAATTGATTTAAATTTAAATTATCTTTTAAAGCGTCAGGTATTTTATTGTAGATAGTAATGGCATGATAGAAAGAATTACGTTTAACGAGCCTAGGGTGTTTTCTATGTATCATATATGTATGTATTTACAAAAAAAAATGTAACTATGTAGTATATCCGTCACCTAACACCCAACACAAGCTCTGCTTAGTTTGACCGTTTTACCTATAATAATAGTCAGTACACATCTACTTACCCTGTATCTATACAACCATTATGTATTTTAGTAAAAATCTATTATTTTAATATTTTCAACCGTTTTAGTGCTCACCAGTGGACCTGTTGAGGTCCTATAGCGTAGTTGTTAATCATGGTTATTAAATTTGTAATCGAAAATGATCTTTCTTGTCCATAAAAAAAATATTTTACTCCTGGCCCGGAACGTGACGATATTACATGTATCAGACTGATTCATATGTGGATTTCATGGCAAAAACCTTGTCTGCATACACAATGCTCCGGTCGGTCCGTCACAAGAGTTCCAGTCAACACCCCTAAGGATTTCCGATACAGAAATTTCATACATTTGCTAATGATAAACATTTAAAGTAGTTTTAATTGCCGACATTGTTTGTGGGGACATGATTATGCTTTTAGCGACAAGAGTAAGATATTTTTGTCTTAACGCAAAGACGGATTTGCAAAAGTAATGTTTTATACTATATTTACTTAAATAAACTATATTCTATATCGTAAAAGTGTGTATTATATTAAGTTAATCAGATGTCTAGTACTCAACGATAGTTTTACGATCAAAGATAAATCGTATAACAGCATCGGTATTCATTAGAGGAGTTAACACCTACACAAACGAGAACAGTTAAACATACGAGAATGATTAAAACTGTAATTTCCCGTTTTAAATCTTAATATTGATAAAAACCATGATAATTTAAAAAGTTAATTATATCAATCTCTTATAACGTTGTCCAGTTTATTTACTTTTGCAAAAAAAGAAAAGGAAAAAAATAGTTGCGAGAAAATACGATGAATACAGTTTATAAAATCCATATTTAATATCATTACATGAAGCTAATTATTTTTTAAGAAAAATTCGACGAAAGAATAAGAAGAATAAAAAAAAAGTGTGTGTGTGTCAGCTACGACGCACGATTGGAGTCTACTACTTACGAACTATAATTATGATATATATCGAATAGAAAAAAAGGGTAAATGAACGCATCTGCTAAAATGAGCTAATGCAACAATTATTCTATCAAATAAAACCAAACCCTGAAGTTTTAATAAGATACCTGTTGAAAACAGTCATCTAAATAGATAGCATTAGGTCTTTATAAAATAATGATGGTTTAAAGTGTGTTATACTAAGTATGAAACCAATAATGTAATAATATTTGCTGTCGATTAGAAGAATTAATGAATATGTATAAAATATTCAATTATTCTCAGATTTCACACTGTGTAATCTTTGAAATAATAATTTAAGTTGTTTTTGCAACTCGTTATCTATGGCGTAAAACCCTACTCCAAAATAAATTGGAAACACTATTATAAAGACATAGTATATTTATTTCTGTATCCTTAGAAATAATACTCATACATTGTGTCACGAAGTTTTTTTTTTGAACTTAATTGCACATTTTTACACTTGGATTGTTTTTGGTTGAATTATTGCTCCACAACAATCACAAACATCACATTTTTAAAACATAATTTAAAAATAATCTTGATTTGTTTGTTTTCAATACAAATTAAAGAAAGAAGAAGAAGAAGAAATTAATTTACGTGACATTCGATATTTATATAATGAGGGTTGATTCTAATGAATAAAACAGCTAGTACAGTATTTGTCTTTATTTTTGTTTCTTTTAACCTTTAACCTTTAAGCTCGGAATGCGTATGAATTCATACGCATGCCGCCATACTACCGTTGACTCGGAATGCGCATGAATCTATACGCATACACAATTTCTGTATGAGTCTTATTGTTTTGCTTAAAGCAAATGTTAACATTAACAATAACACATTATCTCATAATGTTTAGAACAGTATACAAAATATAACTATTTTTTCTTCCTGAAGCACAGGAGGAAATGTTTATTACCTATGCGTATAATTTTAGGAAACCATATTGAATTACTCAATACATTATGAGCAGTTCAAGTAATGGCTACTATCTATTTTTTTAAAAGCTATGGTTTTTGTCTTACTTGTAACTTCGGAAAAATTATTTAAATATTTATCACATTACACTATTTTTTATTATGTATTATTATTCTTACAATTCGTAAAGTATGCAAAGCTGTTGGATTTCCATGTAAATAAATGAATAAACATTACCTGGTAGTAACCACTGTTCAGTGATAATGATAACTGATAACTCTGATAAGACTGGTATTTATCACACAGTCATATGAGTATTTTGAGCATACTCTATACAATTCAGGCGCTTATGGACAAGATTTTGGTTTGTTAGTTCAAAATCAAAAAGACTAAGAGATGAAGCTTAATCTTCAAGTCCCAAATGGCTACATGCATCCAGCGCTAAGTCTCTGGACTTAAATCTTTGAGGGAAAAACCTATCGTCTAGCAGTGAATGATGATAATTATCATCATTTCAGATAGCTCCCGAACGGATGGAGCGCTTTTAATTTAGTTTTTTTTGTATGAAAGGTGAGTCTTGCGCGAGTGTTCTTAGACATGTTTCATGAAAATCGGTTGGGCCGTTTAAAAGTTATGGGGGTGAGAGTGGGGGAAAGTTACGGTTTTAATGTGGTACTTGCGAACATTTATGGTTATTTTAAACTAAATTAGGTAATTGTAGGTGATTAGCCAGATTACTAATACAGTTTACCCAATAGTAAGCAATAAAAGTTAGTGATTTTTTTTTGTTATTTAGTCATAAAGTTTGAACAAAATTCTCAACTATGTTTGGTAGCTATGTATTACATAGGCCAAGACGAAGTCCTATGTACAAATGGCATGACTTGATTCCTTAGCTTAGGTGCTGTTATCTAATTTATTAAACCCATTTTTTATTGTTTGCATATTGTTTACTACGTAGCATTCTTTTGTCTTTATCGATAATAGATAACCAAGAACTTTTGTGTTTGATAAAAAGTCCAAAATAATATTTATTATTTATATCATTTTGCAAGATGACTTACAGTTTTAGATGCCCTTTAGATAAAAAAAAAATAAGATTTACCGAATATCCCAAAATATTTAATCGCAGATTATAGAAATGGTAACGTGGTTTGGCTTGGTAATGTTGAACAGGTATCCTCAATCACTGTGTAGGCAGGCTTGAGTCGATCGATTGATATGGCAGCTGACCGTCTGTCTGGGTCAATGAAGGAGGAACTATTTTCTTCCTATTTTTTATCTGCATACGACCTCAAATAAAAAAAACTCATCTTTGACACACCCCGCTAAAAATTTTAAACCGATTTTCAACGAAAAATGGATGTTATCTTTAATAAGGTAAGTCTAATGATAATTCTTGTTATTTTGAGCTTTTTTTATATTCCCGTTTGTTAGAAAATATATTTAATACAATTTTACTTGTACGTAAAATGATAAGTTTTAAAGTCAAAGAGCTAATTACCCACCGTGCAATTCTTTTCCTCATTTTGGAATCTTGAAATACTAACTAATTCTCCAAATGAAACCGCGGACATTCTAAAGTAGTTGAAAATCTTTTTGGTGTCTTCTCTCAGCTGGGGATACAAAAACCTTTGGATTTAAGGTAACTGTTAAAATAATTAGATAGGGATAAAGCGATCTACCCTCTCTAGTAATGCATCGTCTCGTAATAAAAGACTGAGAAGGAAATCAAAATAATGATATTCACAGGCATTCAAAAGTTGTAAGCCAGATATACCCAATTTTTGGATTTGGACTTATGTATATCGTAATTAGACGTATATCTAATGTTTACCATCTAAACATAATCTTCCTTACCTCCAAACATATCAGCGAAGGGATAAATATACTCGAGTGGGGTTTCAAATGAAAGCGCATCGCGTTCACATTATTAAATATTGTGGTGTATAACTTTAAAGGAAATTAAAGCATTAGATTCGGGGTTTTTTCTTAAATTTTAAATTAGTTTTCGTCTAATCGAGGCTTTAATGGTCAAGTGATTTTTTTCTGCAAAACTCAATGGATCACGGTTACCTAATAAATGTGTAACGTTTGCCAGGTCAGCTAGTTTAGATATACAACTAACGTAAACATAGAAACTGACGAAAAAAATTTGTAGCACCTGAACATGGACCAGGCAATGGAAGGGGCGTCACCTTGAGCGTGAAGACGGTGTAGGCGGGCGGGTCGGTGTGGTAGCGGCAGGCGTCGGAGGGCAGCGGCAGGCGCCTTTTGTATCTGCCTGAAGCCTACATAGCAGCGGGTATTCTAATTAAAGTTAATGCTATTCAGATAATAAATAAAGTATTCGACAGAAATGGAAATATGTCATTTTACACTTAGTTACATTGCTTTTAAATGAAATCATACAAATATAATTTGTATAAAACATAAGCAATTGCATCTACTATAATTTAAGACCCAAACATTCAATAGGAACGCTTGCAAAAAAACTTAAAGTAGGTACTTATCTGTTGTTTTGATTAACACAGCGACTAGGTAGGTTGTAATCTTTAGATAACGATTACGGGCGTTGATTATTACTTGCTCAAGATATTTTGTTTTCATTCAATGCGATTTAACGAACAATTTAAAGCTAGTTGCACGTCTGGTAGTGGATTTTTCAAGACTGATTAGTGGTCTCCACGGGAGTGAGCCTATTTTTAAGTGTGTTATATGTTTAGAACTGTAAACTTTATTGACATCTTGAATATGTTTTAAGTTAATTCATATTTTGGCCTCTCACACAAAATATGTCTTTGTGTTGCGGAGTTTGATGAGAGAAACATTTTATGAATGATAAGTTGAATCTATACTTACTAACTAATATTATAAAGCGGAAGAGTTATTAGAGTATTAAATAAAAATATGGAATTTAGTATCGAGTTAAGTACCTTCTAGGTCTTCATGCCCCATCTTAGGCACAAAAATCCGTCGTGCGTGACCACGTAATAACTCTATAGTTATATCCACCCCACAGCAAAGCCTGTGACTAAAAATACCGAAGGACGATATCTTAATTGTCAACGTTCGGGTAATTATTTGTGCCTTTATTAGTTTTAAGCTTTTTGGATTTTTTATGGTAGTTTGAGTGCGTTTTTTGGTTTTGAATTATTTAACATAAATTTTAAATAGCTACTTCTAGTATGCATAAAAGCCAAGGCTTTTCCTACAAAGTATTTAAATACTTAAAGACCAGAATAAGGAAACATCATATCTTAAGTTAAATCTGTTTTACAAGCATTCAATACTAAATGTATACACATAATATAGACTAAATCGTGTGTATGTAAGGCAAAGAATCACTTGGGTAATATAAGGGCATACATCAAAAAATGTTTTGTAGGAATAACTTTATAACATTATTTTCAATGCCTATCTTTAAGGTTCGTTGTTTAGGAACTATTTCTTCTAAGCAATAAAAGCCCACTTTTAAGAATAGGTAAAATTACTCAAGGATATTTTAATTCACTTGGTAGAGACAAGATATATCTGTGTTACACTCTTCCAGTTCTTTTTGAACATCGAAGTTTATGCAAAAAGCATTAAATAAATTTTATATATTGAACAACCAAGTTCAGAAATTAAAACAAATGCGTCTTTATGATGTTACAATGTAAATTAAATTTATGACTTTGTCGGTAAATGTGTGGACTATTACCTTTTTTCATCATCATCACCCTATTAACGTTCCCACGGCTGGGACACAGGGACTTCTCTCTTGACGAGAGAGATTAGGCCTTAATTCACCACGCTGGCCAAGTGCGGGTTGGTGAATGTCAATCTAAACCATTCCTAGATCCTCTTGAACACACACAAAAAATTTCATCAAAATCGGTCCAGTCGTTTGAGAGAAGTTCAGCGACATACACACTCACCTTTAACTCTCCAAGCTTAACTACAACTCATATCCAAAGGACATTAATAACCGGACAGTGTATGAATGTACTGAAACCATTTCCGCCACTTTCATAGCGTTTATTCTATATTTGCAAGCTGTGTATTTCAACAAAACCATCTATAATATTATTATAATTGCGAAAGTAACTTTGTTTGTTTCTCTTTCACCCAAAAATTACCAAAGCAAATTTCAACGAAATTTTGGACACAATAATTATGAATATCGTCCTATAATTCTGATTAGCCTATAACCAAGCAAGATGCTTTGATTAGTAATTGTATTTTCTACCTACTAACGTAAGTAAATTGATTATGTTTATAACAGCAATACCAATAAAAACACATAAACTACTTTTTACATCGAGAAAACATCACATTGCCGCAGGAAAACATAAGTTATATTAAACTATAATTTTCTTTATTTTCTCCTTACATTTTTTTTATATGTTTTAGAAATAAGGATATAAGATGAATAAAGCTGTTTTAGTTTTAAATTTCCGTAATAGCCAGTAGCGGATAGTTTGCTAAAGTGGCATTCGGCAGGCCATATAATGCTTCAAACTATTTTGTTTCGCGATTTAAACCGAATTGACCATTTTTGGTTTGGTATTTTGAAGCTTTCAAAGCCAAAGAAAAATATTAGGCCTTTTTTACGGTTCCGTATCTCAAGAACCGCGATATCATCATCATCCTGCCCTTGTCCCACTCTATGTGGGGTCAGCATAACATGTTATTTTCTTCCATTTCCCTCTATCACCCGTCATCTCAACACACACTCCTTTCTTACACATATCTTTCACACAGTCCATCCATCGCAAGAATAGTTGGAGAGTTTAAATTTTGAGGGATGACGTATTTTTGGGGTCGCTGTAACAATACTCAAAACGCATAATAAATATGGGATCGACGGGATCCGTCTATTTATTATATACAGGGTGGAAAAATCGAATGCCACATGGATGGCAACTACCTTAAATATTGTAAATAGCACATTTTGTGTAAGGGAGACTTTCCTTTGTTTTTGAGACATTCGCTTAACATGTCACTCAGGTTAACAAACCATTCTCTAGTCAATTAATATAATTTTATACACAATATCATAGTACAATAATAATCAAACTATAATTAATTAAATATAATTTAAAAAAAAATAACAAATATTGCCCTGAATAAGCGCCAAATCTGTTTAATAACAGTTCAATAAAAGCTTTACACACTTGTTTATCTCTATAATAGTCGCAATATAAGGCATAATTAGGCTTATTGAGTATTTTTGCTAATTCAATTATGTAAGCCAGATAAAGGAGTTTTTATAATAGCCGTCGACGCAAAAAATATATTCTTATTCTTGTTTTTATTCTAATTATCATACCATCTGGTTTCTTGGGGGCAGATAAAGCCCTCGATCCGACGAAAATTAAGGGTACTTGTTTATCCTTCAGAAATTCGATAAGAGTCTCATCCAATTCATCGTACTGCGATGTCACTAGGACAGCACCTGAAATAAAAGAGTTACAATACATTTTGGATAGTACTAAATATTCGTATAATATACTTCAAAAATAATACTTCAAAAATTAAGTAAATATACCGAGGACCCCAAAATATAAATATATAGAAAAACGATTATTTAACAGGGATAATGTATTTGAGTTCTGCAACTCTATGCTAAGTTATGACTGGGATAAATTACTGGATGAATATGATAAAAAAACATTTGATAGTTTTGTTAACAAAATAATATGGAATATGAACATACATTTCCCAAAAAAAATAACAAAAGTAAAAGCAAAGAGGGAGAGTCCATGGTTATGTGATATAATAATTAAAGCGCAACAAGACATACATGATTTACACCAATTAAAACGACAATATCCTGACATTCCTGATATTAATTCCATTTTAAGCAAAAAGATAGACAATAGAAATAGAATCATAGAAATGAAAAAGAAAGAATATGTAGAGCAAAGAATAAATAATGCTAAAAATCCTAAAAGAGAGGTATGGGCTGTAATTAAAGAGGAAACCAATAAAATGGTGAATGAATCGAAATGGGCCTTGGTGGATCCCATCACTAATGTTCCTATTGAACATAATATCCTGCCTAACTACATCAATGATTATTTTATAGGAATAGGTGAAAACCTTCGTATTACATGCCGACCCGACCTTAGTGAAGCCCTTAGTTTCCTCAATAACGTTAGAATTAAACGTACTAGTTTCGAATTCGGCACAATATCAAACGAAAAATTATTGAATGTTGCAAGCAACAAAATTAAAGGTTCCATCACAAAAGATCTATTTGACATATCGGGATCTTTAATGTTTGAAATGATAAATTTTCTGTCAGATCATTTAGTGTTTCTTATTAACGCTGTTCTTATATCCAATTCCTACCCAAAAATGTTAAAAAAATCAAGAATAACACCACTTTATAAGGGTAAGGGAGACATATCAGATGTAAAAAGTTACCGACCTATTACCATTGTGCCAACGTTATCCAAATTGATAGAGTCAATTATGTCCGAATCAATTACAAAACATTTACTTAAAAATAAACTACTATCGGATTGTCAACATGCCTACAGACCCGGAAAATCGACAACATCGGCAACTTTAAAGGTCCTAGATGCCATTAACAAAAGTTTAGAAAATAAAAGAGTAGTAGCCGGTATATTTTTAGATCTTTCAAAGGCATTTGATTCTGTTAACCATCAACTATTACTGGAGAAACTAAAAGTTTATGGTATTCAGGGCCATAGTCACAATCTGATAAAATCGTTTCTGGAAGACAGGGAACAAACTATAGAAATTAAAACGGATGATAGATGTATAAGATCAGGCCCGCGATGCACTCGAATAGGAGTTCCGCAGGGTTCAGCGCTAGGAAATACATTGTTTGTTACTTTTTTAAACGATGTGGCACAGGTGGATATCACTGGAGACATTATACAATATGCAGATGACACAACTATAGTGGTTTCAACAGATACCTTAGATGAACTGTTAATAACTGTGAGTGACACAATTAGCGTCTTGGGAAGGTGGTTTGAGATGAATGGCCTAACCTTAAATGAAGAAAAAACTAACATTATGATCTTCAACGCCACTTCTAACAGAGTACCAAGTGTAAGTATTCCCATGAAGAGTGGTAAATCAATAGAAAGTACAAATTTGACGAAATTGTTAGGATTTGAACTGGATCCGGCTTTAACATGGAAAAAACATATTGACACCACTTGTACGAAGATGGCTAAAGGCATTTATGCTCTAAAACAACTGAAGCCTATCACATCCCAGCCAAATCTGAAAGACATTTATTACTCATATATACACTCTATATTGAGTTATGGAATAATAATATGGGGAAACTCTACTGACTGTGAAAGAGTATTAAAAATGCAGAAAAGAGCGATAAGAGTACTTGTGAATGCTCAATACAAAGAATCCTGTAGGGATCATTTTAAGGATCAAAAGATATTGACATCGGCTGCTTTATATATTTACGAAATATTAAAGTTTGTAAAACAAAATTTCTCACAATTTATAGTAAGGGGAAGTCAGAGCAAATATACAAATAGACACATGTATTTAGAATCAACTGCCCATAGACTAAGATATATGTCTAAGAAACAACCCCATGTTATCGGCCCCAAGCTATTTAACAAGCTTCCGGTATGCATTAGACTCATGAATTGTGAACGATCGTTTTTATATAACGTGAAAATTCTGTTGCTAGATACAACCATATACTCTGTAAGTGAATTCCTAGCAAATGATTATAGTAAATTTAAAATTTATCCTAAAACGAACCTACCTAATCGTTACATGCCTAAATAAATAGATAGGTAGATATAGGAATAATAATTGTTTACAAATTATGTACCTATTGCATTGTATTTGACGAGAATTTGATAACACTGAACATTAGCTTATTAGCCATTGTTATTTGTGTCTTTCACTTTTAATAAATATTTTCATTTCATTTCATTTCTTCCTTACTTATTGATTATAACCTTTCAAACAAACTCTTCAATTTTATGATATAAGTATATGTAGCTAAAGCTTGATCACTATCAAGTAAAAAGTTCGAGAAGACAGTGGCATAAACCAAATAACAATTTTTTATATTTTTATGCAGAAAATATTTACTTATACAACAAATATCTTAAAAAAACGTAATTGTAAAATCAAACAATGGAAATAAATGATTTTGTATTATGAATAAATTATATTCTCGTGTTTTTTTTAAATCAAAGAATGTAAGTAAGTAAGGAAGTTTTGTTTATAAAATAAACATATTTTACAAAAGTAGATACCTACTAGTGATATCTATGATAAAACATTTCATTTATGACGTTTTTATTCGAAAGGTAAGAAAGTATATTAATTCTCTTTCAACAAAACAGCCCTTTTTAGATATAATAATTCTTTTTTTGTTCTGTTTGTTATTATCAGGAGAAGGTTCTTATGAAAGAAAAAATTAAGGAAATTGCGCGAAAAATTAGAAAATGTATAATTACTTAACCGCCATATAAAATTATTAAACTTTTTTAATGTAACCTTAAGGCATTTGACAGTCGTTATTTTATTCATTAAACCATCAAAGTAAATTGTTACCTACGAACAAACACATTATGATGTTATTATAAAATGATTGTTTCACGGTTAAAGATGCTATCATCTAAGACTATGACAGAAATGAAGGCTTATCTAACATAAAAATAAAACAATTTTATACAATGTGACAAGGCCGCTATACAGCCTCTTGATTAGATTTTTGTGTTTTATAATTATTGTATGTATTACTGTTATATTTGACGTAGCTAAGTGTATTGCAATGCTTTACATCAGGTGAGATTGTGGTCAAATGAAGACTTATCCAGCATAAAAAAAAACTCTAATGAAATATTTGAAAATTATGTCACACCTAATGATTGTATAATCTGCACATACTCTTCACTAGTAAAGACTTAATTCTACATCTGTGTATCATCCCCCTTTTTATAAGATGCAAGGCTTTCATAGTTAAGATTATATAGAAAGAGACCCAATGTTTACCAGTTGATGATCAAACTAAGATTTTAGAAAATATTTCGTCTTTAGTATCACCTAGAAAAATCCTAGGTATAATCTGCTGTGGTATTACTTTATTATCATTTAATAACATAAATCCAGAGGCGGATTACCCTCAAGGCAAACTAGGCATATTCCTAGGAGAGCTAATCAGAATGAAAAAAAGCAAAGCTATGTAACAATAAATATTTATTGTTAAAGCTATGTAACAATAAATATTTAATGTTAATTAGCTATGCTCATCGCTCGTCTAGGTAAAGACTAGCGCAGTGATTGATGTTCCAAGAAGATTCTGCTTCCATCTTCTGGTAAGTTTCTCATGGCCGGGTTCTTCGGCGCTTATGGAACTAGATGGCGGCAACATTAGTGCGGCGTTGCCAACTAAACTAATGGTTGATTTTACAGTCACAAAATTTAGTATAGTAAAATATGCACAGTATTTAGAAATTATTTCTATTCAACAACTTCAAACTAAAAGAGAGAAATTAAATTTTCCTTGGTCTGGGTGTTTAATATGTATAATAAAAAAAATATCTATGTATGTATGTATATTATATTAAGTATATCAGATGTCTAGTACCCGTAACACAAGCTAAGAGCTTAAAATAAGGGAATGATACATCTGAAAAAAATATTATGTATGATGCACATTACCATAAAAAACTACCAACGAAAATTGGTTTGAACGAGATCTAGTAAGGTCCTGAGCCAACAGTATTGATGCTTGGAGAGTGCCACCTGTAGCGTCCTGTGTTGTGTGGGTCCTCCGTGTAAGTAACATTAAAGGCTAATAAAAAAAAAACTTTGATCCTTATCAAAAACAAACAAAACAGCACATCAATTCCAATTAAACAGCCAAAACCGAAATCAATGCTGATTTAATAGAGATATTGGCCAGCTGCACCATGTTGAATATTTTATAATATGTTAGTTATAAATTATACATTAATATGGTTCTTTGAGGTTTATAGAACCTTTACAATGATGATGATGATTGGTGATGATTTGTAAATATAATGGATTCCCATGGGAACAAAAATAAATGGGTTTTTACATACATGAGAGTTTTATAACTATCTATTCCTGCCTTAGACCTTCCTATTAAGATTAAGATTAAAATATATTAATTAGGTTCTAAAGTTAAACTTTAATTAATATATTTTAGGCTCTGCTTGACAAATTTAAAATATTCTTTGGGCACCTTCTTGACTTTCTTCATTTTTGTCTGAAAAATATATTATTTTATTATCTTACGGTTCCCAAACTTGATCCCTCACTAAAGTCCGAAAGTCTAAGCGTACGATGGAGCGCTCCAAGACAGAGATCGCAGACGTAACTCATAAAGCTGTCAAGTTAAAACTGTACCGATCAAGACCTAGAAGGCATCGGCATAAACGCTATTCGATGTTTGTTATATGAGTTTTTTAGGAAGGAAAGGAATTTTCATGAACTTGTCGGAAGTCTATGGAAGATTACGATTATATGGCTGGTCGTGTATCTTATTATTGCAATTCCCTTGTGGTGTACCAAAGGTAAGTTTAATACTATTTCGAGGAATTAAAAGCTGATAACATTCTTTACAGGTGTAATTCTCATTGAAACATAATGTGTTTTACTGCCAAGTTTCGACTGTGGCACATGCTTACGAAAGGAAAAAAATCACATTATGCATGAAATGCTATTTAGCGAGCATATGCATTTTATAAGGTACTTCATGTTAAAAAAGCCGTTAAAATGCATATTTTAATAAAATATTACCTACCTGTACCTACGTCTAAACTTTAGACTACCATTTCCATAAATTCAACCGTATCATAAACCTACTTATAAAATATCTAATCTGATTTTAATAATGCGTTCACTGTTAGATAGCCTATTAATCGAGGAAGGCGGGAAAATATGTCATTCCCATAGGAAAATCCATATAATATGGGCAACACTGTGGTGTGAACGGCTAGTAAATATTATAAGATTTAAAGGCTTCAATACCTTATGAGCACATAATAATCTCTGTGTTTGATTAAACGATCGTCGGACGACAACTTAAACACATAAAAATACATAGTTTGTTTAAACGTTTGTTGTTTTTAGGAGTTCCTTGATTGGACATAGAAGCTAAGTTTATACTATAGCTCCGTGAAGTGAGGTCTCGTCTCGACTGCGGAGGAGTGAAGTTAGAAGGGGACGAATTTGCGCTAGCCTCAATACTATGTCTTTGTTAGTGTTTTACTCAGAATTAAAGAAGTTAACCGCTGTCCAGCAAAAAGGCATTCTTCCAGTCACTTAAAATCTATGTAACAACATTCTTGCGAATGCTCGGCTCTCTGTTCGGCGTAAGATAAAGAGATTTACACCTGGATGGGAAAATCAAGTTTGAGTGATCCAAGTGATCTATCATGATTTGTTTTATGGATATAAATATACTAGGTTCTTACGAAAATGTTTTCTATCTGATAAAGCTACGTCCATCTTTGTCACTATTTATCTGCTCCCATTCCTAACAGTGACATTTTTTTTTGCATTTTACGGAATGCTGCCGCCAATTTCTCAGATGGATTATTTTAAATTCTTAAATATTAATTATTCCATGAATAAATGTTAAGTAGACGTATGGATAAAATAAAAAAATAAAAATAAAAAAGCCTTTATTCTAATGCAGTACAAAATAAAATACATTGACAAACTTACTTGTCTAACAACTATCTACTATTCTATTATTAATTTTCACCATGATCACTTTCCTCTGCAATAGTCGCCTCAGCGGCGTAGGCCGATTATAAAATCTTTCTTTAATCGCGAATGCTGCGAAAACTATTGAATATATAACAAAGTGATGTATTACAAGTTTGTAGAACATATCATTATCTACAAAAAACGTTGTTACATCATATCTCTAACTATTATAGTTTTGTGACAATAAGCGATTTTTTATATCTAGGATATTTTTTTTATGAAGCTTCTTATATAAAGTTGCTACAAGAATATTACGATCTAGCCATTATAAAGGCTAATTAGTAATTTTACATTTGACTTAAATTGCTACGTAGGGTAAAATAAAGAATGTGCCCATTAACACTTTGCTTATTGTCTCTATTTAAAGGGAAGACACTATGTTCTTGTGTTCTTTATAATTGTTAATTACACTCACTGCACTGCGAATCCGGCGTGGCGCGCGCGTTTATTGGACGTGCCGCGCGCGTCGCCGGGGATGCCGCGCGCGGGCGCTCACGCAGCACGGCGCGCTGCTGCGTCATTAGTTTGTATTGTAAATAGATTTATATTATACGGTGGGAATGGTTTTAAAGTTATGTCGCCTATCATAAAGAAAAATAATGGTGTCATTTGAAAGGAAAGGACAAATTAAATAAAGGTGATTATAATTGGAAGGGCAACATGGTTGGAGGGACACTTCCCATTGCCAAGTATGGATACAGGGATTGTGTCACTTTTCTCAAAGAGCGCTGCCTTGATATATTTTTGGTAAGTGTTTGTTTTTATTATTATTACAAATACTGCAATTTTTATTTTACACAATATTTTCATTTTGTTTTAGATTGATGGTCCACCTTGGGACCCAATCCTTACTCCAAAAGTTACTAAAAACCTGATTCAATTTTATTTATTTTATTTTAATCAGAAAACAAACGGTTTTAATAAACTTATTACTAACACTAAATAAAAACACAATGTGTTTTCTATTTTTGACGTTTCTTAAGAATCCTGTTTTTCAGGCATAAATTATTTCATAAGTTTATTCTATCTAACAATGTTTATAAGTAACTAATTTAATGCACATGTTGCTGTCTTTTTGTTCCTCCCATACAAAACGCCAATTTCATATGTAAGGACCTAATATAATTGTACCATTCTAATATTAGTGATTAGTGTGTATTCTGTAGTGTGCATTTTTTTTAATGTATTTCAATCAATGTTTTAAATTTCTAGATTTGAAAAGGCACCTGATAAGCCGCTGCTGAGAAATCACATGTGTTACCCAATTCAAGTCTTAAACCTCTAAGAGTTATTTGTACGAGAATTGACCACAGGTATACCTGTGGTAATTCTTAATTTTGATGTTATAACATCAACTTAGCCACATCGCACATTCTTAATGATAATGACTACGACAAAAATTATCTCTGTGCAAGCGCTTACAATCCGATAAATCTTTATCTATTTTATACAAACACACACACACAATAATTGGTCCGTATACAAGCAATCTAAGTCAAAAGAGACTATAATTAGATAATTATATTCTGTATTTTTGGCCGTAACAAAGGCTGGTTCAAAGGCTACAACAGTTCCAAGCATTATTTTCTTCGACGCTTTGATTGATATTACGACCATTCAATATTTCCTTCTTCTTACAAGAAACATGACAATCCGTCCAGAACATAGATGCCATATTTAATGAGTTCCTAACCAATTAACGAGCACCCATTGACGGTTTTTTTAGTAGACCATTTTCAGTGTAACTGTTGGATTAAGAGTGCTCTTATTTCTTTTATTTAGTACCCCTTGTAATTTCAATTGTTTAAAAAAAAAAAAGATTTATATACTTAATACATATTAAACACCCAGACCAAGGAGAAAGTGCTTGCAGAACATACAACCACTTGACCCCTAGGCGTTCGGAGGTCAGGAAAATTCACCTGTCACAGTGTAAGTTACCATAGTAACTTACACTGTGACAGGTGAATTTTATATATAAGACTAGTGGCCCGCCCCGGCTTTGCACGGGTTTATATTTAATTTTTTTTTCAATAGGCCTACTATAGACAAGCTACTTTAAAACTTTTGAAACGACAGTACAGTTTAAAACGACTTATTAATTTTGTTTCCCGCGGACGCGTACGCTGTATACGTACAGTATGCGTCTCTAACTGGTCGCCCTCTTGCAGTAGTGGTTTCTATGCAAAAAGGGTTACCAATGAACATAAGCACGTTAATGAATAGAGTTCCTTATTGTATTCACTCTCAAATAACGATCCAGGAGCATCAATAACATCCTCCATTTGTTCACAAATCTTTGTGAGCTCGTACATAATAAATATGTGTTTCCTATCATAGCTTTTACTCCTATGGTTGAATTAATTATGTACAGAAAGCACCTTAAAGGACAACAAAACTTTTCTATCAGATACTTCCATATAGTTTAAACGTAAATTAGTCTTAAAATTTATACATCTATATGACTACATTATATAAAATTATATTAAGGGCCTGTTTCACCATCTCCGAGTATATTTAGGCAGTGATTAAATTAAGGGCCCCTTATACCGCAAATGCTGTTTTTAAAATCAATATGAATCAGTCAAAAATTGACGTAAAATTTTGAAAAAAATATATGTTTCAGTTGAGGATCTTACAGAGTGCAATTCGCTTACATTTACACAATAAGATGAACTTCGCTCGATAGAAAAAAATACCAAACTTGCCTCTTTTTAAAAAACATTTTCAATACTGTGCCTAAAAAAATTAATTTATTGACCTTATTTTTACACCAATCTTTAGATGAATCATTTTTCTAGTGCAAATCGCTTAGGTGCGTGTTGTAGTGTTATTTTCCTATTAATTATGCCTAAATACCTACAAACCCGCGAGCGGCGCGACGCCCGCGGGCTTAGTCAGTCGCGCGGTGGCGCTTACCGACGACGGACCTGTGCCAGTGCTCTTCCCGCCCGAAGAGCGACGTGCGACGTGAAAAAAAAAGGTGTGTGTGCGATTCACACACGACAGAAGTGAAACTACAACAATTAATAAAAACCGTAATTGGTTTTACAAGGACAACTGCGCGACATTGCTGTCGCGACGGCAATGTCGATTTGGTATTTGGGCCGGGGAAAAAGAACCAGTCAAAGTCAAAGTATCTTTATTGCATTATTACATGTAGTTTAAATGGTAGGTATTATATAAGGTTTTGTATCAATGTAATTTGCCCATTGGACATTTTGATTAACAACAATTTAATAATAAGAAATTTTAAATAATAATTGTATATAATTAAAAAATAAACATGTCAATAATTTTATAAATCAGATTAAATTAAATAAAATATTAGTTAATGATTAAAAATAATTACACATTACATTTATTTACCAATGGTTTTGTCATTTAAATATTCGGCAACTGTATAATAACATTGTATAATAACAGTACATATCGAAAGAATCGAAAAAGATGATGAATTTTGGAAATCAAAGATGGAATCAAAATTATCACACTTTCACCACCTGTCCAATGTCTGCTGCCAGAAATCGTCAACCCCAGACACACTCTTGGTTGCCTCTATACGGAATCTGACACTTGAATCCCGGTGGATTCGCAAAATCAAAATCCGAAAATAAAGAAAAAGAGTTTTTTTTATCGCAAAACATGTGAAATTTTGTGAATTGTGAAACTCTAAATTACAATGAAATAAAAAAGCATTTTATTCCTCATATAAAATGTATTTTTTTTTTATAAATGAGAATAAATATTGTACATAACAATTATGCTTGTTTTCATTTTGTTGTTTGTATTCTTTACCACAAATGCTTCAATCATAATTATCACCTCACTAATTCAAAAAGTTTAGTAAGAAAAATTATGTATACATTCAATACCTACATACCTACTACAATAAACTTTCATTTCAATCAAATAAAAGAATATAGTCAATAAAATAATCAATATACTAAAAAAATACAGTCAATAAAATTAAAATCACCGTAGCTACTGCATTATGCTGTATTGTGGCGTTCTTGCTGCCGACAAAGTTCGCCGGAGTTCATATCAAGTCGGCTCCCGCGTAACGCGCATGCAAGTCGACTGGGCGAGTAAAATGCCTAAATCTTCGAAACAAGGTGGCCTAAAGAGCTATTTGGCTTAAATTTTATCTTACTTTAGTTTTTTTGCCTCTTTCTTATTTTAGTCTATTAAAAAAAAAAGTCGTGTAATTAATTATATTTAACTCGACACTGGCAAATTGTCGCTTCAAGCGCAAAGTCCAATTAATTACAAGAAACTGAACTTTATTACAATTTATGCAAAATCAATATTAAATGAATACCTACTGATAAGAAATTAAGGACCATATTATTTGGTACCCTCTCATGAAATTTTGTGAGCTCGTATGGCTGTATGTTTTAGCTTAGTGTTTTAGCCAGTTTGGATTATAGAAATATTAATGTGAAAATACGTAAAGTTTACAAACAAAAGTGTTTTCCGAAGGTCGTGGGTTCAAACCCCGCCACGCACCTCTGGATTTTTCTTCTTGAGGCATTTATGTGCGCTTTAAACACGTGCTTTAACGGTGAAGGTAAATTCAAACATCGTGAGGAAACCGGCATGTTATGAGAACTTTAAAGATTTGTTGTTTGCCTACAGTGTTTTATGTCTTAATTAATCGGACTAGTTTTGTAGGATCAACTGTAGAGTATTTCTGCATTATACCTATAAACAATATCTAACAGTATGTATTTATACGGAAAAATAAAGGTAGGTTTTATAGATTTTATATAGACTATATACTCGTATATTGCGCCAACACTGTAACTATCATGAACATAGCAATTAATTACCCAAGTAAAGTAATTTAGTCATAACTTCTGAGTGTTATCGTTACGCCGTTAATGGAAACCTGAAATGGAGTGGTTCCTAATAGCCGGGAAAGTATTTCGTTGTAAGAATTTGGCTGAGGTTAGCTGAGGATAGGATGGATAGAAATATTTTAAACAAGTCTAATGATAACTACATTCTATCCAGACAATCCTCATTCGGCTTTGTGATAAACTAAGGAACTGTAGTTTAATAGTGATGAGGTAGCAAATTCCAAAATGCAAGGGGATTAAGTGAATGAAAACAATTATAAGAGCGCTTAAAGCCTACCACTCTTAGAAATTGCGTGTTCTGAGACTGTTTTGCTGCTTGGGATTCTTTCACACAGTCCATTCATCTTTTCTATGGCAGTAGACCGCGTATGAGATGGGAGGACGACATCAAAACAACAGCTGGTCCATAATGGATGCAGAAAACCCAAAACAGGGGAGAATGGGCCTTCACCTGCGAAGGGGTTCTTACACAATAATTACGAATTTTTTATAAGATGTTAGTTATTTTAACACTTGGGCAGTCGCGCCCTTTTTTGATACGCTAGGAGTATGAAATGTTACGATGAACCCATTAAGCCTGTGATGGCAGCTAGGTTAACGTCGAATGCACTAATCATTAATATTTTATAATACAAGGTTTATTCACAATAACTTTGAAAATTTGATTATCGTAAATAAGAATCGGGGGTTTTTATAAAATATAAATTTAGATTATTTATGTATGACTATGCACTTGTTTTGAAAATGGTTAGAACAACGCAACAAACAATTTTATGAATAAATGAATTACTGAAAGACCGCCATCTCATACGTTCCTATCACGCGTTGAAGCGTTACAGTCCTTGAGACTTATTTACTTTATTTTATTCATCCTTCATCAATCATTCATCTAATTAGAAGATTTACAAGTACGGCTGAGTGACTGTGACTTGACCCATTTAACATTATAAATTATGCATAGAATCAACATAGAGATGAAGCTGAGAGTTTACACATAAAATCTAAATTTTAAATTTAAGAAAAACCCACGATTCCAATGCTTTAATTTCCTTAAATGTAAAACACCATATTAATGTGTAATGTGCACGCGATGCGCTTTCATTTGATACCCCACTCGGCAAGGAGGGTCGTTTTATTTCGTATATCGTCTAACTGACTGTAAAATGTACGGAATGAATGTTAGATAGAGCAAAGTTTAATATTTGCTGTTTATAGTAACCACGTTCTATTTGTACCAGCTACCTGACTTAATACGGGCGAAAGTTAATAGGTTTCTTTCTCTTGAACCGATCTAATTATAGCTTATACACGTTAAATATAGTTTTTAACTTTCAGGTGGGCGATCTTGTTTTATTAAAAACACACATCTTAAGTAACTCCAGCAAAGGTGTAAGCGCGAAATTCATGCCTAAACAGGATGGCCCATATGTTTTCTTTTTGCTCTATTGTTGTAAAAGACCGCGAATTTTATTGATATGTTCTTTGATGTTTGGCTTGCTTTGACCTAAGCGAAATTAAACTGAGTTTACTCGACGTTTATACTGGGATGTATGTTTCGGAGCCTTATGTCCTTGGAGTTCATTCTTCGCAGTTCAAAAAAGTACTTTTAAATGTCATAATACTCATAAATATTATTGTAAGAAATAATTATAAATAGGTATTATATTTCTTATAAGATTATATTTTTCGGGGTTTTTCTATCTTAGTGTTCTTTTAGTGACAACAACAGTAACTGAGGATTTGGAGAATTATTTTCCTAAAAACTATTTACCGCGGGGCACAGCTAGTCTAATATAAATGGTACAGATAACTTTAATGTCTAGGCATTCAATTATTAATTATATTCCATAAAGTCAAGGTTTATATTAACAAAACACATTTAAATTTATGAAGTTTATATTCGTTGCTATAAATTAATCAACAGTGAATAACTATGTTTTTTATCACATAATGTCATATTTTTATAGGTGTAAAAATAATTTTAAAAAGGTATCTATTAGTAGAGGCAAAATAGCATAGGTCGATACTACAATAATTGTTAGAATTAAATTTTACCGACTGATCAAAAATCTTTAAGGCGCATTTAACTCACACATTTAAGAGTTAAAAAAAGCATCATTCAAATTCTTAAAATGCATAGTGAATCATATATTTTTTGTAAACTGTTTTGTAATTTGTAGTTTTATGGCTGGTTTACATTATTCCAGAAATATAATTTAAAAGTATTGTGTAATTATCTGTGTTTCTTCAGTTAAAGTATTCTTAGCTTACCTTAGTTGTGGTCTTAATATTGATGATCTATGAGGAAGACCTTTAGGATTTTATTATTTGGTGTTGTCTACGTATTTGCAAAATGAAATATGAATTAATTGTATTTGAATATAGGTATCTTGCCCTGACATTTTTATTATTGGTGATCTATTTGTTTTAACATGATTGTTTTTGTGCAACAGGGGTGTTTCTGAATCTATTTCAGCGGCTGCCGCTTGAAGAGGACAGGTTCATACGGAGTGACAAAGTTCCCTTCGCATAACTAACATTATTTGAGATGATAAATTTTAAGTGTAAATATGGTCCATAAAAACGGTTTTTGTGAGTTAATCTTTAAAGGTAGACATATACTATCGCGGACTGTTTTTTAGATCATTAAAAGAGCTATTATTCTTTAATACATATTTTTTGTGTATCTTGAACCGTTTTCACGGCGCACGCATCGGAAGGCTTCAAATAAGATTTAACGTAGGAATAATTCGCATCAAGCTGAATATTGGTAGAGAAATTAAACGACCGATCCGACCAATGCATTTTTTTTTTAAACTTTTTAGCTCTGTGTGTGATTATTTTACCTTATTTTGAGAGGATTCTTCACAACCCCCAACCATAAAAGTGGAGTGTTATAAGTTTGACGTGTCTGTCTGGGACATCATAGCTCCCGAACGGATGGCGCGATTTTAATTTAGTTTTTTTTAGTATGATAGGTGAGTGTGGCGCGTGTAGACATGTTGCATGAACATCGGTTGTGCCGTTCTGCTAGTTAATTTGTTTCAGTTTCAGTTTCTTTATGGCAATAATACTCTAACAAAAAAAGTCTAGTAAAGTAACATACTCATTAAAATTAAGTATACATTAATTAGAGAAGTATAAAACATAACAACTACTATATTTTAACCATTGAATTATTTTACTCGCAGATTGTGAAACAGTCCCTAACACTAATATTATAAATCTACATTAGGTGTATTAAATACCTCTCAAATAATGAAGGTGATGACCTAAGTGTTTAAAATATAACGAAAAATCATCCAGCAAAGGTTACATGAAAAAACATGCAGTTACACCGTTTACATTTTTTTAAATATTTTTAATAAACATTGAAGACTATGTTATTTGAAACATATGCATAAAATTTGGTTTGAATTAATCACCTTCTGAATGAAATGATTTTGCAGCCATAATAATAATTTAAATACGATTTTAAAATTGTTTTATGAAAAAATGAATATGAATATATGAATGTCACAAGTTGTATAGAAAAATACTTACATAAGTCATTTATTTTAATGACATGCGACAGAAGCGAATGATATCACTTGAAACTTATTGCGACTTAATGCCCCTTCTGGACAAGCCCTAAGCAGTTGACAAAGAAAATTAACAGTTGCTGAGATTTCGCTGAGTAAAGTTTTAATCATATGCACGAGACTTTAAAATGTATTATGTTTATTGTTTCAAAATTATACATAAACAGTATTTTTTTTAATGTAAGTATCATAAAAGTCAAACTTAATCATCAAAAGTGACTATTATTATTTTCCTTGCAAATTTCCAAACTTAATTTTTTCTGCATAAAATTTAAAAAACTAAATTTAATTGTTTGTTATCGACAATCCATTGATAATTTCGACCTGATGTTAAAGGCTTCTTTTAGGGTTCAGTACCTAAAGAAACTTTTTCAAGTGTTGTTGTTGTTTTTAAAGACGTCATCTACACCTTTTTTTATATTTTTCCATTTTCATTCCCTAGTAATGTTATTAGGTAGGTACAGGTGAATGTAGAATGGCAGTGTTGACGTTATGATACGCTACAGTTGTAATAGTCGTACATAGTCGTCACTGGCATGCTCGAGTACGTTACCAAAAGTTCTAATGGTACAGTTGATTGTACTTTATAAAACGAATCAGGGTATATCAGTTTGTTTTTAAATGCCCTGTTGCAGCTCGAAGGGGCCGCGCAGGGTATTTTTAATAAAACTTCCAATTATCCCTTTCGCATTGTGACATGAAAATTTTATATACTTTTGATAGATATGATCTTTGACGTTAGGGAAAAGTTTTTCAAGAAGATTTATGCTGTTGTTCGAAAGTTGAAAAGCTAAGACCAGGCTTCTTTCCTATTTTAATGCGTATATTCTTAGTTCAGAGTTATTATAATTCTAATCTATATCGTGATATCATTTGATCGGTCAGATTTCGAAAATATAGCAGCTAAAATACCACGGAATTCCTTACGCACCGTAGACATAATTTTTCCTTTTTCTTATTTAGCGATGCATGACAGATAATTTTAGTACCTAGGTTTTATTTATTCTGTGACAATTTAATTTGCTATGTGGTAATCTGCGCATATTACGGACCAATCCGCGCACGGCGGCACGGGGGTAATTTTTATAAGAACAAGTTGGAAGTCATGATGGTCAAAATAATAAAACAATTATAAAGTTTTATTGTTTGGATGATAGTTAATACATATTATCAAATTAAATGTTGTTTGATTTTCATCTACCTATCTCAAAGTTATTAATGTCATTTTACTCATTAGGTAAAGTACTTTCGATATCAGTTTAAAGTTTTTTGATATCTGCAATAGTTACGGCATAATCGCCTGTGCACACTTAACGATTACACCCTGTATATCTATAAGTCTAGACCTATAAGTCTAGATCTATAGACACTTACCAGATCATCAGCAGTGACAGGGTTGCCACTGGTATCCAAAGCGATCACCATTTTCGACAGACGTTCTTTGATATCCCCTTATAAGAGCGCTAGGAATGCCCGGCAAGAGGTCACAGTAAAAATATGGCGACTAGCAAGTGCTGGCGACCTAGTACTCCAAGTAGGCTTGCTGTGTCTACAGTTTATTCTAACTTCATCCCCCTTCTGATATGAAACCGAATCAACAACCCCTGTCAATTTATCTTAAACTCTATTAAAACCACGTAGGGTAGGTTCCAGAGGTTATTCAAATAACAATAAGATATAAAAACATGTCCCAAATCAGACATCTTTTAAACTTAAAACGATACACAAACCATATACTAATTATCTCCACATACCTACTTATGTTCTTATAAAGTATTTTAATTTTAAATAGAAAACACCGAAATAAAATAAACATACAAAAAATTAAAATTAAGATATAAGGAAAGACAGTAATATTAGGTCCTTACATATGAAATTGGCGTTTTGTATGGGAGGAACAAAAAGTCGAATATTTTTTAATATAATATATTTAATTAATCAAAGTATGAACCATTATTTTCTATGCACTTTTGCCATCTTATAGGTAGTTAATTGATCCCTTTACTAAAAAAACCAGTCGGACGGGAATCAATAAAATCTTTGAAGGCGATTTGGACTGCCCCATCGGAGTTGAATTTTTTCCCTTGCAAGAAGTTATCCAAATTTCGAAAAAAATGGTAATCTGTTCGGGCTGCTAGTATATCATAATTATAGTTCGTAAGTAGTAGACTCCAATCGTGCGTCGTAGCTGACACACACACACTTTTTTTTAGTTCTTCTTTCGTCGATTTAGGACGTTTGTTGCTATTTCACCCAAAAACTACTGGATGGATTTTGATGACACTTCACATAAATATAGCTTACATATCAGAATAACAGATATGCCACTTTTTATCGAGGTAAAATACCATTTTCCGCGGGAATATTAGTTATTGTGAGGAAAGCGTGATTTGGATCAAGTTTGGCATGGAGCTATAGCCATAGTTAGGGATAATAGTTACTTTTTAACTCCCGATAAAAATGAGGGGTGTTATAAGTTTGACGTGTCTGTCTGTCTGTGGATTTTTTTATAAATAAAGTTGAGTTAGTTTCACCTTGAATAATATTTGCTTTTTACAAAGATAAAAACAAAGAGACGCTTACCGCTTGTTTGAACTAGTCACATACTGTTTTTCTCGGTTCGTTCGATCTTGAGTGCTTATATAGCGTTGTCAAATGCGTATAGTTTAGGCACAGAAATCTGCAACGCTGGCTGGTTAATTTTTAACCCCCGACCAAAAAAGAGGGGTGTTATAAGTTTGACGTGTCTGCGCCATCTGCGTGTTTGAGCCATATAAAGGACGCCCCCAAATTTTATTTTATTTGGCATGTATATTCCTATTTTCCATAACCATAAACCTGCATATAAAATATCGTATGTTGGTACAGTCGACAGCAAAAGTAAGTGATTGAAATCAACGTGCGCAGTTTATTTATTTTGTTAAGAATTCATCACATACCTACATAGATTTACCATACAATAAAAGAGCTTAATATTTTAGCCTGTTTAAATCTTATAAATAGCAAACTTGTAAACATAATAATTTTAAGTTATTAACGATATAATTATCACGATGACTACATAAAAAAATGCATTCGAATAGTAAACGCGCTCGAAAAAGTATTCGTCTAGCATTCACTTAGAATTTCTAAGTGAGTAGAGGTGAGAGTGCAAAGTTATTCAGTAAAATCATTAATATTTACAAATAAATTATGGCCGGACGTTTCTTTTTCCCGTCTTTAGCCAAGGGAACTTGCCCGCTGACTTTGGGATAGCTCCATTTATGGGTTTTTGTGTCGAAACATGCAAGCATTTCACATTGGACGGCATTGTTTCGCCCGCCCCATAGATAAACCTGAAAAAAGCAAAGAAGTCAAAGAAAGTGTTGTTCTTAGACAGTTTCTAAATTTCGCCGCTAGAGGCGTGCGGATAATCTTTGCATCGCCAATAATAACAATATTGGTGTACAACATGGTTACAATTCTACATTTAACATTAACTAACAAATGAGAGAGAAAACAATATAAAAAAATACACTTATAAAATAAATAAATGGCATATTTATTTTTTCAATATTTTGTTGTTATATAGAAATCTTCTCGCAGAAAACTTTCAACAAAATATTATCATTTTAATTAGATTAGCAAGTTTTAAATTGCCATCAGTATATATCATAATTCATCATCATCATCACCCTATTAACGTTCCCACTGCTGGGACACAGGGACTTCTCTCTTGACGAGAGATTTTCTTTTAAGTTACAAATTGTTTAACTTAAAAATATTATTATATCTAATTTAAATAAAAAACACTTTTAAAGGGTACTTTAACATACTTACGGGTATGGGCCTCCTCCAACAATTAAATAAGCCCTTAGTAAATTAACAACAAAAATTATCGTAGCAGTGTCCTCAAAACACAAATATTCCACAAACGAAAGTATACGTTCATAATTTCATTGCGTTTCCAAGCGCATACGTTTTCAGATTTCACTGAAGTGTGATTTTAGATAAGAAAGTTTTGTATAGAGTTATTACTTAACCACTCCTTTCGTATCTATCAATTACTGAATTTCTGTCCGCGGTTTCTTCTTATTATAAAGTTTTCTGACAAAAAATAGAATTTTTTTAACCAGATTGGGCGATAGAGCAAAAGCTGCGTTTTAGTGTGGTACACAAAAGTCGAATTTGACGAAATGTCACTTAACGCATAATGACCTTTTACTGATTATGATAATAATTCAGTGATATTTCAAATACAACAAATACAAATACAAAATCATTTATTCAGAATTAAATACATAAAAATACATGCAAGGAAATAGTGACAGTTAAATTTTATTGATCTAAAGATTACAGAATATTTAAATGTATCAAATTTTTTTAATAATCAGAAAGAAGGTTATATGCAAAAATAAGTAAAAATTTTTACATTTCAGATTTACCAAATACTCGTTAACCTTGACCTAATCCGTCTTTGAAAAATAGTACCTACTCAATATAAACCGCGTAATTATTACCTACACTAATTAGCGGTGTAAACTTTTTTTTTTTTAAATCTACACAATTACCTAGTTAATTTATAACTTCACATAAAACTATAAATGGTCACAACGTACATATAAAATTGAAAAATAGACATATGTAATTATGTATTATTATTATTTTTTAATTTGGTCCTCGTTTTATTTAGGGCAGACGAAGTGTTGGTTTATATTATCTTTTTGCGTAAAAACGAAGACGAAGTGTTGGTTTTTATTATTTAATGCGTAAAACTTAAAAAAATATGTTGATGAAATTCTCATTTTATTGAAATAAACCTCGTTTACTTTCAATTCAATTTCTGGTAAGTAAACAAAAAAAATACAATACACATTTTACTATGGAGGAATATCACCCTTCTTTTCTATGAATGATTGCAATAAACTAAATGAATCTGGAAATGGTTATATCTGCTGCTGTGTGATTAGTCCAGAAATATTAATTCATTTATCATATTTATCTCGAAATATAAAGGGGTATAAATCAATCATGGACATCCAGTGCTTGTTGGTGAGAAGATTTTCTGTGTCCTGATAGGAAAGGGTTAGGAGCCAGTCCGTCAAGACCTTTTTAATTTTAAATTTGTTTGATTATAGATACCTACTCAAAGTTTTATTGATTTTATTGGGGCAGACAGGCGTGTTCCAATGGATTGGAGTTGTAATATATTTAAAATGTTTTAATATGTAATTCTGGCAGGCTCGCCAAGTAATATAATTATTATTATCGGTTACTACAAAAAGATTACTATTCGTGTGGACGCGTCGTATGAAGGAAATTTGTGTGTATGTGTGATGTGTGGATGTGTGATGTATGTGTGAATTAAATAAATCCGAGGTGCCTTGAATTTTTATCATTGCAACCCTCCTCTCTCTCTATCTTCTTCTTTTCTTTTCTTCTTTTCTTTTTCTTCGCTGCCCACTCTACTCTTCTCCCCCACCCCACATCCCCCTATATATTCCCTCCCCTACTAACAATTTTGTATCCAACAAGATGGACAAATGACTTGGTCAAAATTACAGTGCATGCAAGTATTGAAATGATGATTAAATTGCTATAAGGATTTAGAATCATGATAATATTATATGCGCTTATACCTCGAGCAAAGTCGCTGAACTTTATAAAAATTCATTTTTTCGTATGGGGCCTCTTTTATATTTAATAAAAAGACATTTTATTTTCTCAATATTCTGGCTTTAAAAACCATAAAAAAATTGTATAGGTACTTATATACCCTAGTCTGCGTAACTAGTTTTAAATCAACATGAGTTTATAGTTTTTCACGTCATGGGGTTGCTCGTGCTTCATAGATGTTAAAACGTTTCCCATATATTTCGTCAGATTACTACATACATTGCCAAAACTGCACCTTCGAAAATCCAGCGTGTATTTCAGGCGACCTATCCTCCAAGTTTAAAACAATCTTATTGAAGTTAGGTACAATATTCTTGTCTATAAGGTAGATAATTAGGTACCTACCTACTAAGAAACGAAATTATCAAATATGTACCGGAGGGTGGTGACAAGCCGCGGCCGAAGCCTAAAAAAATAGGTACCTAATAAGACGCCTGTTATCTATGTTGGTTTGTTACCTCAGAACTTTGTCTTGGAACAGATTACAAAGATTTTAGGGTCGTGTGTAATCACATTTACCTGACTTCTAATAATCTAAAATTAACATTAAAAAAAACCCCGATTCCCGATATTTAGTTTTTCATAAACGTTACGTCGCAGGTTCCATCAATGTTCCCTGGATCTCGTGAAATCGCCTTACGTTGTTTTTCGTCGCTTGAAAGAAAACTTCCTAATTACTTAAGAAGGTTATGGGGCTATTCGCAACAAAAAAAAAACGAATAATTGATTGCCTAAGGAAAAAAAAAATAGTGTGGATTGTCCGGAAATATTTATTTATTTTTATTTATCTACGCGCGAGTGTATTTAGTCGTGTTTGATGAAAATCGGTCAAGCCGTTTAAAGTTGTGGGAGGTGAAGAATAACAGAATGTGTGCAATCTCCCCGCGGGAAGTTCTCACCCGCTCCTCCACGCATGCGCCGTCGCTCTGGAGCCGTCTGTCTGATGGATTATGCAGCTGGACACTTTTCAGGTCATCCTCGCAATGTTTTATACAGGATAATTAATCCTTAATCTTTCTTCTCCCTTTTGCAAAAGGGAGATATAAGGGGCAAGATTATACCGCCTGTTATGATTTTGTTACGATTTTATTTTATTTTTAAATATTTATTTATTTACCTGAAAAATTGAAATGAGAGCTAAAGGTTATAGAGAACATTTCTGTGTGAGATATTTGTACTCGAAAAATTCCCCTCTCTTTAAATCTGATAATGATAACTCATAAATAAATAAATATTTCCGTACAATCCACACAACAACATCTCCAGCAATTTATTTAAATCACGAGTAGGATCTCTGAGGAACATTTGCTTGATACCTCCCCTTTAAAGTAGGATGAGAGATGATGAAAAAAATATTCAAAGTGGCTATGACGAAGTGGTCCTTGGATAAACTTTAAATAAGTTTTACTTAAATTAGATAACAGCAATAACTTGTATAAATGTTAATTTAGTGTGGAGGAGTGTAGTGTTTACTCATATTGTTTGGTATGGTTTTTAATAAATGATTGATCGATATCAGATTTTATCCTTATTCTTTTTCTTCACAGGTCAACGACGGATATTTCGTTCACTTCCGTATAAGTTAGAGATTGACAGTGAATTTCCGTTATATCAAAATTAGCAGGAATGGACTTTTGTACTTTTTAAAGCCAAATATCTTAGGAACCGTATAAGTTTTTTTTTTATACCACGAAGTTTGTATTTTATTTATATTATTTTGTAACATACTTTATGTAATACGCTTTATTGAAGTAATATAAATAATCCGAATAATTACAGATAATTATGTTTGTTTCTCTTATCATTTTAGCAGATGCGTTCATTTACCCTTTTTTCTTTGATAACTTTCCTTGCCTTTGTTCAGGCAGGGTCGATGTACCCACGCCTTTAACTAACATAAGACGTGGGCTAGAATAAAATAAATGATGTAAAAGGAACCATGGATATATTTTAAAATATGTATGTGCGCTTTAAAACACGTGCTTTAACGGTGAAGGCAAACATCGTGAGGAAACCATAGAATAGTTGGGCATAAATCACAGAGTAACAGTCGGGTAGGACAGCGTCCACAAATAATATAGCTTATGTATTATAGCTTCGCTTTCGTCACGTAGTTTAAGATTTTGTTATTGTTACAATGCAATACGTGCCAATAGTTAGATATGTCAAGAGGTTTGTCACATGTCACTGAGCGAAATAGCTCTGGATTTTAACCATTGTGTAACTTAACTCGGCGATGATGATCCAAAAAAAATTTTTAAAGTATTTTTTATTCTGATCCATGTACTCTATATGAGAAATCTTTAATCCCAATGGCTTATTGTTCTTCATGCTGTACGACCAGTCAAACGAACTTATAATATTCTACAGAAAAACTGTAAACGTTGTATATAAAAACATAGCGGCCCGCTCCGGCTTCGCACGGGTATAAAATATAATATAGCCTATGTGATTAAAATCGATCCAGTAGTTTTGAGAAAACCGCGGCCTCAGACCACCATCATCGTTCAGGTCTTACACCTACTATATGAATTTCTATGATATAAATAATAAATTATTCCGTACAATCCACACAACAACATCTAGACCCGTGGTCAGCTCTTAGCTTGTGTTCCCTCGTCTGTCAGTTCCTCTTTCTCGCAAAAACTACTGAACCGAGTTAAATTTAGTTTGGTACGCATATTTTCTAAAGCTTTTGAAAATACATAGTGTACTTTTTACCACGGGTAAATCCATTAATAACGCGGGTAACACCGCGGGGCTAGGAAAACAATTTTTTATTTCTCGGATCATATAGGTAAGTCCTTACCAAGGTTTAGAAAGACAACTTTCTAAAAAATATATTTCCTTCGTTGAATACATTTATAACACTTTAAAAGAAAAATCAGCTGGCCAATAAAAAATACTTTATTAATTTATTTTATTTATAGGTACTTTCTCGTCAGTTTCAACTCCTAATATAACTAAAGGTAAGGGAAAGGAATATATTGAAGGTCATTGAATAATCTACGCGCCATAGTCTACAAATAGGGGAATTCATTCAATATTTAAGTCATATTATAATATAAGGGTAGCCAAAGGGTTCCAAACAAAATCATAGAGACTTAATGAGCATAGAAACTGGAAAGAAGCTAGTGGGAAGGATCTCTTACCTGTCGTCAGTGAGTATTATCGTATAGCCAAAAATCGACGAGCAAAATTAAGTTACACTAAAAAATAACTCTTTGTTTTATTTTTTGCGATTATCTTCCAGTTACTTAGAAACTCGTCATTGAGGACTTCCGGTGAGCCAGACAAACTTACCTATTCGTTATATGTATGTAACGTTGGTAAGACTAAGATAAGATAAATCCGTTCAGCCGTTCTCGAATTTTAATCAAACTAACGAATAACAATTCATTTTTATTTATATAGATGAAAAACATATAACATCAAAACATTACCCGTGAGAATAAATACGTTTGCGCCATAAGATTACACTATTTAATGAAAATAAAATAAAATTGCTATCCGCATAATCAAGCAAGTTAAGTTTTATTATCTTGACACGAGAATTTTATATATAAGATAAAACATTCTGAAAACCTTGAGGGGTTTGTTTAATGAAAAGTTCATTACTCAATAACATAAAAAATAACAAAAAAGAAAGTAATATACATATATTTCAAACCCCATACATTTATATACGGATATTTGGAAACATTTACAAAATTTTACAAAGTCTTGTAGATAAGAAACTTAATCTTAATAAATATTAAGATTAATGACATGTGTACATACACACATCATAATTGCAATTATACAGAAAAAGGATGATTGAAAACGAATGGAAAAGTTGTAATTCGACATTTTTACTAGGTAATTTCAGAATCATTTATCATACGTGATCAGTTTATAATAATTGGCCAGTTATAGAAAACTGTTTTAACTAGTTTTATTGACAGATAAGTAATAACTTTAACAATTTGTTAAAATTTGTACCTAAAAAAAAGATTTAAATGAGGCAATGAAATCTTTTTGAGAAAAATTAAAAACTCTCTAAAATCGTTATGTATTTTATATGATCCCTCAAAATATGATAACGCAATACTTAAGCCCTGAGTACTTCTAACAAGTGTCTATTTTAAGTTCTGTTTTGTTTCTATATTAGTTGTTTATGTAAACATGTGTTTATAAATAATCATCATAATCGTCATTTTAGCCGTAGGACGTCCACTTCTGGATATAGGTTTTCTTCAAAGACATAGAATAGAATAGAAAATTCTTTATTACACACCTTTGACAGCAGTAAGAAACATCGAGCCGCAACCAGGTACATCTTTTGGGGGACCACGAAAACGTAAACCTAAGAAATCCTTAAAAGATAGACATATACTATCGCGGACTGTTTTTTAGATCATTAAAAGAGCTATTATTCTTTTACATATTTACATATTTTTTGTATATCTTAATCTCTAAATCATGTTTAGCCTCATATCATTGTTTTATTGGTGATGATCATTATAAGAGTCCTAAATGGATAGTGATAGGTTTAAATTTTATTGATACCACTCAAGCTAAACAATAAAAAAAAAAATTAAACAACTAATTGATCTATTTTTTTTAGATAAAGAATTATTACAGTGAAAATATAGAGGTTAGTTAATCGGAAGGTTCATAATGGAACAATAATGATAATCTATCTGACTGAACAAGACATTATTCTTAGTGTTCATTTCGATCATCAGATATATAGGCACAGAATAATTTCGTAAAGGGGACTGCACTTAGCGGCTTCTAGTTATACGGTCATCGACTTTCAGACAATTAAATCGACATATCACCACGCACTTGAAGATGTTTGAAGTTACAAACAGCTAAATAGCTTTTCTGTTGAGGTGTTTTTTTCTGTTTACAGAAGGTCATTATGTAAGAAAACCTATAGATATGTGTACGACACCAATATATTGTTCGTGTTAAATAAAGAGTAGACATGATAAGTACATTAAAAAAAAATTTGTTGTTTTTTTCATCGGCATTATCTTACTCTATTATTACAGGAAAAATCTCAATGCATTAAGGAATAATGACAAAAAGTTGTTACAACAATTTAAAAATAGTTTATAGTTATCAATTACTGTTTAATTTAAAACAATCTCAGGACGTCAATTGATTTAAAAATGGAACGCGAATCATAGGTTACAACCTATTAGTTGTTGTATAGGATATCGAATAGGTAGGTACGAATAATGACTTTCTATTTAATTTCAATAACGAAGTTCCTACACAAGCACATCCTGTTTAAACGATCAATTAGATAGATCACAGCTTATTTACTAAAATCATATGCCATATATCATTCCTAATTTTATGATCCATTTTTTTATATATTATTTTCGTAATTTAGTCATCCTGACAGCTTTCCAGCTATATATTAGAGACACACATGAGCAGCAGTTTTGAAATTATTAAATAAAGGTGTTTCTTCTCTTTTCTTATTTATTTACTCTTGTAGGAATCCGCACAAAAGTTCAAATAAGAATATTAACAATATTATGTGTAAATGCATTGTAAAACAAATTATTTAATATCATAATGACTTGTCATAAGAGAAGGCCTTCGATTCGGTGGAAACATGGGCGGTGCTTGAGTCTCTCCAACGATGTCGTATTGACTATCGATATATCGAAGTGTTGAAATGTTTGTACAGAAACCAAATACATATATAATTTTATAATTCGGCTAATTTCAATCATGTTGCCTTTTAAGTTCTGTATAAAAATATTTGTTATTTTGTTTGTATAATATCTAGGGAATTCACACACAAAAAATTTCATCAAAATCGGTCCAGTCGTTTGAGAGAAGATCAGTGACATACACACTCACAGAAGAATTATATATATAAAGATTTTAAAAATATAAAGATGTTCGAATATTTTTAAATAACATCTTTCCAAACATAAAAAATGTATCTATGTAGTATATCAGTCACCTAACACCCATAGTACAAGCTCTGCATAGTTTGGGGTTATATTTATTTATATAGTTACTTAAACTATACTTTATTCATTGCCAACCTAAGAACAAGGAACCTTTTTTTTCACTTTATAGCAGTATGAGAAGTCTTTGTTGCCGACCAATGATGACGAGAGAATAATGCAATAATAGTTGGCGCAAGACCATGGATTGGACAGGAATAACTGGAGGCTTACTTGTCCGGTATATTTTGCATATAACTGCACTCGGTTGGGTAAGCTCCAATATTTTTGTATTAGCAGTGCCTTTCTGTTTGCTCTGTACTATGTTTGCCAATACTTTTGTTAACCTGTAGATAACAACAGACAAATAATTAGCAATAAATTAAAATTACGACTATTATATAATTTGAGATTTAAACTATCCTATTTCTCAAGTTGGATTGAACTGCACATGGTGTGCGAATTTTATTACAAATAAATAATAAAGTCAAAGAAATGAATTTAAGTATAAATTCTGAAAAAATATAGACTATACTATACAAATGACTGTCACAGCCTTTAGCTACACATGAGTTTAGAAATTCGTTAAATTTTTTAGATCTTTACGGACGCTACAAATTTTTAAAGAAATTTAATATGTGCAGGTGATGTGCAAAAAGTCATCTTTAAAACATTACAACCAAATTTAATAATGTTTTCAAAACATTTTCTTATAATATATATTCGTGGAACATGCTCAAGGCGAGCTAACGTTGATTTTCAGTCATTAATAGTTCATTAATAGTTCTTTGAAAACTGATAGTTCGTAATCCTCATTATATCTTATATATAAAATTCACAAGTTTAACAAGACCTGCGTTGGTCTACTGTTACTAAGCTAAGTACACTCGTCTCTGAAGCTATCAGAACGTATTATTTATATCTAATGTACTTGGACAGTCGGATTGCTAGGCTTTTTGTAAAATAATATTTAGATAGAAGAAAAATACTCATTAACAAGATCAACCGAGGTTTGTGGATCTGACGCGGTAGATAACAACTCTAAAGCAGAAGATTGTTTTTTTGTTGTATGGGTAAACTCCTTAATTTTTTGCCACATTAATAGTTAATACGGCTGTTGATATAACGTTAGCAAATGTTATAATATCATTTGGTATAATTATTGGTTTCGGTAATAATTTCTGAGATTTATTAACACGGTTATGTAATTAAAGATGCTTTTGAACATAACTATAATGTTCTCTTGCTAGAAACCATTTTTATACCACACCACAGTTAATTTATAATATCTTAAAATATTTTATATACATTTTTGATGTAGGAGGTAGGTGATTGTCAGACAGTGTCCCATATAATGTAATTATATTCCTATGACATAGATGTTATCACTAAAATATATAACACTGATGTGCGGAAAGACGCTAAAAGGGTTACGGATGGACACATAATTGATGTAAGCCAGAAACAAACTATGAAAATATTTAATCTGACAATTGAATTAAAAAACTTATTACTTTTACAATGTTCACTTATATTCACTAGCTTACCACTATAATTATTATATAACATTAAGTTTGCATTATGTATAATGAATAAAGTTTCTTTTCTATTCTTTCTCAAATTGCGCTTTAAACCAACCCGTTTGATTAATTTCTATCATGTTTGGTAAACGTTAACCTGCCTAATTTTTAAGTAGGTATACTTAAAATGACTATATTTAGCAAGCAATATTATTTTAAAATAGTGTAAAGTGTCTATTAAATAAGCATGTATGTAAATATCAATCATGTGACAAAGCAATATTAATGTTTAAACGTAAATAAAACGGAAATTTATAGTCAACATTTTAACGGTCTGGAACATTTGATTTTCCCAACATGTTCGTGAGCATCTCCAAAGAATTGAATAGGCATAGGCTGTCCTGCTATATTTATTGGTATAGCAGGAGGATTGAAATCGAAGACGCACTGTGAGTATCAGAAATAAACTTATCACTGCACTCGTTTTAATCGTCCATGCAATCAATGTTCATTGTTTGGATACCCATTTCTGGGTGAAGGTCTCCTCCATCCATCGCTATTTTCGTAAGATAAGTTGAACACAGCCAAAGAGAATAATTTAAGCACTACGTAACACAGCAAAGCAAGGGACGACCGACGACGCCATCAAAATAAAAGAAGAAGAATAAATGAATGAATTTCATTATGAAGTTTATTTAAGAACACAGCAAATTAAGGCCTAATCTCTCTCGTCAAGAGAGAAGTCCCTGTGTCCCAGCAGTGGGAACGTTAATAGGGTGATGATGATGATGAATCATTAAATTATCCACGTCCGAATCCTCCTCTCTGTAAGATAAGAGAAGGAAATTAGTAATATTAATTGTAAACAAAAACATTTATGATGAATAATCAAAACGTGTTCTTCAATGTCTGGATGACATGCAACATGTTATGGAGTTAGTCTTCAAAATAATTGGGCATGCAACGTCGACTGCTGGGGAGCAGATTCCGTCATTTACCTAGATAGATAGAGATAGAAGGAAATGGAAGAAAAACACATGTTGTCCCGGCCCCACATAGTGTGGGACAAGGGTAGGATGATAATGATGATGATACATCTACCTAGATAACACAACCGAAAAGACAGTGATAGCTCCATTTTATACAAATATATTAAATAACAATTTAGAATCTTAAATCTATGATGTCAAAATCCTACATAGAAAACACAATCTATTCAATATAACTTTTTAAATTATCATGGTTTTTAACAATATTATGATTTAAAACGGGTAACATACCATGATTTGACGGTTTTTAAGTTTTCCGATATTTCGAAGAGTTCCGGGTAGACCAGGTACAGGCTCCAACATTGGCGGCGATTCATTCTTCTCGTTAAAACCTTGCCGACCTGTAAATTTAAATTATATTCATATTCTTCAAAACTGCTATTTCTATCTAATAATATAGAACGGAGTTAGCTAAACACACTGTAAGCCTTGATTTGCTTCTATTATAAACAATCATTCAGTAGATTGTTATGATAAGAGCCAAACAACAAACGCTACCATGATAATCATTGTCCGTTATAAGTACTAATAGATAGAAAAACGACCGTTACGATTAGATTAAAATCACTTAAATATCCTATGCATAGATTTACAAATTAACAATACCTCTTGACGAATAACAATCAAAGAGTTTTGTAAATTAACTGTATATTTGTAAATTCAAACTAAATCGAATTTATTTATGTAAAGGGTCAAGAGATTATAGTCACTTTCGCCTTTATAATAGTATATATATACAAGTAGGATGATTAAAATTGAATGTGTAATTGTAGCAGTAGTTGTTAGTAGGTAGGTACTTAGATAAATTGAGACCATAAGAAACAATTCATAAACAACAGTTTTCGATGTGTCTGTTGTTAATTAGAATCATGATAATATTTTGTGGCCCTAAGGTTTATTTGGGGACAGAAGCACTAAGGGCATAAAAGGTAAAACTATTTTAACCATTCAATATTTTTGAGTGGGACGAAGATTGAACAAATATGAGAACGAGGACTGTCTATCTAAACTATTATTAAGTGTATTTATTAACAGTCACTTGCGTTTCTGATTCGATAATATATCCAAAATAAAAGCTAAGTTAATGTCTTAGAGGATGTTACAATAGCGTTTTAACATCTACCGCCAGTATTCTCGCCGTGAAAAGGCTTGGATTCCGAAAAAACACAGCAGTGTATGTGGTATACATTTTGAACCAGAGTGCTACTATGATAAATCAAAAAAGTTTCAAAACTACGCAAAGATGCTGTTCCTACCTGGAAATACAAGCAAAAAAAAGGAGAGGACCAGCTCAACTTATTCCTCCTAAGGACATAAGGACTGATAATGTTGGTCACTGGCCTGGTAATTGTGTTCGCAGCAGAAAAATAAATGTTGGCCGATTCTCAGACCTACTGAATATGCTCACAAAATTTCATGAGAATCGGTCAAGCCGTTTCGTAGGAGTAGCAAAAATCAAAGTAATTAATTTACTATTTTATTAACCCCCGACCAAAAAAGAGGGGTGTTATAAGTTTGACGTGTCTGTCTGTCTGTCTGTCTGTGGCAACCGACCGGATGGAGCTTTGACGACCTCTGTGGCTCGGTGGGCGAACGTCCGCCCGAGGCTCAGGAGGTTGCGGGTTCGATTCCCGCCCAAATATTGTTACCTGCAGTGTAAGAGAAATAAACAACATTTTGATTCATTATTAAGTAGATAGCTAAATAATAAATATTAAATAAATAAATAAATATTTCCTGACAATCCACACAACAACATCTAGCCCCGTGGCTCTATAAGTGTATTTACCATGATTGATTGTCTTTCGAGTTTCCCGATATTTCGGCACAGTTACATGCGCCATGATCACGGTTAAACTGAAGCTGCAGCGATTGGAATCTTAGTGATAAAATGAGCTCAAAAGCTTTCAACGTATTTCGCACCCATACAAAAAGTTATTCAAGATCAAATTTCAAATTCTCATTCTCATTTTATGGACGAATTAGAAAATTTAGGAAAGTCTTCCTAACGGGTAGCATACCATGACTTGACGGTTTTCCGCTACTTGCGAAAGCCGAAACATAATTTTTCAATGGGAAGACCAGGTTTTTTTAAAGAAACATGTCTAAGAACACCCGGGCCAAATCTTTCATACAAAAAAAAAACTAAATTGAAGTCGCTCCATCCGTTCGGGAGCTATGATGTCCCAGACAGACACGTCAAACTTATAAGATAAATAGCTTAACTTATTTAGATTTATAACGGGATATTTACCATGATTGATTGTCATTGGATTGAGCTACACAAACCACAAGTAATCTCAGTAGAAAAACACTATATACCTAGATTGGTACAGGAGGCTATTGAGATTACCAAACACGGAACCCTAAAAAATTACTCCCGACAGACATTATAACGTAAACGTCTGTTCACGTTTGAATGTCTGTCTGTATCTAAATTTATTTACTATTAATATTATTTCTAGGCGCGGGTTTCTTCGTGTTAAATAAATGATTGGTTGATTGATTGGTAAATAAGTAGGTTGAAAGTAGATTTTTGTGTTGTAATAGGTTGTTCTTCTAAGATCCACTATTATATCAGATAAGATGATCTGACCATCTAATTATCTTTTTAATCATGAATGATCTCGTAATGAGACTCTTAGCCAATCAATCCCATTTAAACATCCATATTTTTTTTTTACACATCCATATTTTTGTAAAAAATATATATAGGTATTAGAATATTTAGAAAGATTTCCTGCTCCCTCTCCGCAGGATTGTTTGATGCATGATGATTGGGTATCTTCTGTTCACGCACATGGAAAATGGTAAGTTTACCTCTTTACCTATAGGTATTTACCTTTATTTCCAGAGATATCTCTAGAGATCCTTTTAACGACGTTGAAAACCTTAATCACGACAAAGTTTTTTAAATATAGCTATTAGCTACCTATCTAATATTTCTAAAATTTTCGAAAACAAACTATGGAAATTAATGCTTTTGTAGCTTTGAATATCGCACTGCTATTAGAAGACCAAATTATGTCGATATCAATAATTACACTTTTTTGTAAATAAACCCTTCGTCCATTATGAATAAGTCACGACGCAATATCTCTGCTTAATTTAATGCATGGAAATCAAAGGAGGAAGAAATTTAATGAAATAAAAGCATTTTATTTGTCGAGAACACATAAAAGCAAAAAAAGAGCATGCACATAAAAAATTTTCAGACATTTATGTGCGCTTTAAACTCATGCTTTAATGGTGAAGACAAACATCGTGAGGAAACCCATCGTGGCCAACGACAACGACCTATCGATAATGTTGTGGAATTCCATGGCAAGTGCAATTTTCTGCAACTCAGCGTTGTTCGAAAACAAATCGGATCAGCCGAACATGGAAGGCACTGTCTCAGTCATGTGGGAAAATAGCAAGCTTTTTGATGGAACGCAGCCGAAATTTGACCCGTTATAATTCTTAAAATACTGGTTCAAATTGAATGAAATTTAAAATATATCTTGTCTTTACAATCCTGCATGGTTACTGAAAATTTCAGTCTTCTAGTTTTATCCACAACGAAGTTACAGGGGGTCGAAAATGGCCGGCCCTTACATCTATTTGAATTTTGAATATTATGTCACTTATTATTTTTTTAAGAACTTTTATAATTAATTACATGTCAGTCCTATCGGCCAAACAAAGATATGTACAGATAGATATTTAGGCGTCTGCTATATTACTTATCTATTATTAGTATTAATAATCCTTAACAAAATAAATAATTTATTATGTAAGATTGCTTTAAACCCTTTATATAACTTTTTGAATTATATGATAAATACATAAATTAATTTGATAAGTATGATATTACTTTTGAAACTATCTTGGTTATCAATACTATTTATATTTATAACGGGATATTTACCATGATTGTGTGTACAACTGTTTACTATTTCGCTCTGTACGCGTGAGAAACGCTTATGCAATCGTTTTTGTCGATGTGCGAAGTGAAATAAAAAAAAGGTGTGTGTGCGATTCACACACGGTAGAAGTGAAACTTCAGAAGATCGACAAAAGAATGAGATGAACAAAAAAAAATACTGTGCAAAAAGATTTTGTTCGGGCGGTCACCCATCCAAGTACTGGCGTTCCATATCAGGTCGAAGGATCATGAAAGATTTATAGCACTTACGGTTACGGGTGGGTTTTCAGGGATTCTGGACACTGGGAGAACACCTTTTTATAATTAATTAGATTTTTTATTGCAAGAGTAGTGATGTCGTTTCGAATCGTAGAAAGGAAGAAGGGGGCGGAAGCGGAAATAGATTGGCGATTGAACATTGGAACTGTTCTCATTATTAATTGGCTGTTTCAAAAACAAACAAACCAAGTCGTCGGTTAATATTAGTATAGTTCATTTTCGAACTTCAGTCAAATACTTGCAGCCGTTTGAGCTTGAGCGTGAAGACGAAGGGTAACAGACAGTATCTATTAATCATTGCATACCTACTGTACAATGAAGAATTTCGCTATCTGTTTGTTTAGATCTATGAAAGTAGGTCGACGGCTTTTAATGCAGTTTTCAGCAATGATAACAGTAACTACATAAGAATGTTTATATTTATGAATGAACTGATGAATGAATAACGAATGATATTTAAGCAATAAGCCTCTAACTATTTTTGTGCGAGACAGAAGTGTATGTGTATGGTAGATATATACAAAATACTTTATTACACACCAAACAACAATACAAAAGAAATTATGTCTGTTCGCAATAAATAAAAAAAACTGTTGCAATGATTTTCACGAGTAAAGCGATTAATTATAATACCTAGATTAATAATTATTTTTATACATAATTTGTCAAGAAATTTACCTAAATGTTAACGCTCAATGTTTGTCCTCAATGGAGTCCTAAACCACTTAACCGATTATAATAAAATTCGCACACCATGTGCAGTTCGATCCAACATGATAGATAGGATGGTTTTTACGGCGAGAAAAAATCGAATAATTTCCGGGAAAATTTTATACCCGTGCGACGCAAAACTTTAAACTCACCGCGGATTCAGCTTAGTGAGGATCGAAATGAGTTTACAGAATGCGTCTACATATGTCAAAATTAATATAATAATTAATAATCATTGTAACGAAGTCTTGTAGAATAGAGACAATTTTCCAAGTAAAATACTGTATTTTGAACGTGTGGGCTTTAAAAAATATATCAGTGTCATGCGGTTAATTTATGGCTAGAATTATAGGATATAAAGTGGTTTCCAGTCCTTAAGTGCACATAGAATTTTTCATGGCTGAAATGATGATGATGATGATGAATTGATTTTTTTTATAACGGGGACTAAACTCGATCATGCTAGTTCTAAATTAATCGATGTCTAAATAAGATTTCTCGGTGGAAAAAATAAGAGACATGTTATCTCTTTCACTCCCATCGCTCAACAACCAACAAGCCTTTGTGCCTTTGCGTGAGAGATGTGAGTGAAAGAGAAAACATGTCTATTATTTAGGTACGTTTATCAAACTTATATTTTAATAAATAAGCTACGGTACATAAGTATTTTGTTTTTAATTATGAATGTTGATTTATAAAATGATGCGAACGTTGACGCCTCAGGCGATAGTCTATCAGATAATATACTAGCTCAATGCTTGGCCCGACTCGACTTTATGTGGTATATCGTAAATACAGATAGATAAATCAGACTCCAATCGTGCGTCGTAGCTGACACACACACACTTTTTTTTTATTCTTCTTATTCTTTCGTCGATTTACTGAAGTTTCACTTCTATCGTGTGTGAATCGCACACACATCTTTTTTTTTTATTATTTTGTTTTGTTTAGTAGCCATTTTTATTCGTTTACATTATTAATATATCATGTAAAATTTGGATATTATTTTCATTGTTTATATGAATTATTAATGTATTTCAGATTTTGACATTTAAGAATAATTATGATTAGGTATTAGTTGTTATATTTTGAAAAAGTTGTCAAAGTTATTCAGTAAAATCATTAATATTTACAAATAAATTATGGCCGGACGTTTCTTTTTCGCTTGGATATCGTCTTACAAAGACAGCTTTTAAGTTTTTGTGCAGAGAATTAAAACAATTGCCTTAGATGCCTGAAATAAATGATTATTATTATTATTATAGATGAGTACTGCTGATCACTTGCGCCTTGGTCTGGGTGTTCTAAGTAATTAAACTAATTATATTTGCGATTTTTTCATCAAGAAGTCCAAGGATCGTTTTTCCTTCTATGAACATTTAATAATAAATTTTGGCTAGAGTCGTGTTTCTTTGGCACAAACATTGCTGAGAAGTGGCCGGTACTTATGATAAAATCAATTTATAGCTTTTGGGACTAATATAAGAAAAAATCTTTCAAAATTGTGTGATGATTAGCGAACAGATATTGCCCATAACGACTTAAGAAAAGAAAGCCTTAAAAAAGTTAGTGTACAATATCCCACACTTGTGATCTGATTAAGATGTAAAAAGTATAAAAAATATAATTATGGAAGGATTTATATTTTTTCTGTACATTGGAAAAATAAAATACTCCTACATTTTGCGTCTCAAAATAATCATACCTGTTTAATTGCCTCATAACGAATCAAAACTTAGACACTTATATACTTACTTAGAAAACTTATACTTACAAAATTTATACTTAGAAATATGTCATACCGGGGAATTCTACTAAAACTATACTGCTGGTCTTGGATAAAGTGGTTGTAGAGTTTTGGATTAGTTTTATTAACTAAGTGTTATTACTATTTTGATGTTAGGTTCAAAATAACAGTTAACTAATCTTAATTTTTCCTTTGTTTGCATTTATGTGTGATAATAAACATATTATATTCTATTGCTAGCGGCCCGCCCCGGCGTCGCACGGGTAATTATTTTATTTTAATGTTTACAATTTTGAAGTTTGTTAATTATCATTTTAAAAAAAATTTTTTTTTTGCAAAATATGTAGTAACTGTACACATAACCTTAGGTATAGTTTGAGTCTATTTCATACCTACTTATCAAATTAATTTTTGAATGCGTCATAAATCGCAATTTACATAAACTATTGAAATAAACTGAACTCATACTGAGAAATTTCTTTAATACAATATCTACATACCTATATGTATACTCGATATAGGAGCGAATATTATATAAAGATCTCGTGCATTCTTGTTTTAGGTAACATTGCATTTCACACATTGAAACATTTCAAGCGGTGCAGGCAAAAAGGCATACACGTGAACTTATTTTTGCGACAAAAGCCTCGTCTCCGCACGGGAAGCGACCAGTAGCCTTACCATAAGTTGCCATTTATGACTGTTGGAGATTACAACATGTTGTTAACCATTTGTCAGATATAAAAAAAAATTTAGTTATAAATTCCGTGTAGCTTTCGGTGATTCCGATAACGACGCAAAATTAATTAATTGCAAAGTGATTTCACCTCGGCGAAAGCAAGAAATATTTATGGCGTAATTATATCGTAATTATAGTAAGGAGATGAATGCGATAGGCGAAAATGTATTTACAAAGCTCTTTAAAAGATACACCTCTATGGCATATTTATGTTTTCTCAATGTTTATCCTGTTATAATTATCTTAATACGTATAAATATATATATTTTTCCTGTATGTCCCCCATAACTTTTAAACGGCACAACCGATTTTCATGAAACATGTTCGAATTGAATAATTCTTTTTGTGTTGGATAGTCCAGTTATCGAGGAAGGCTATAGGCTATATAACATCACGCTATGACCAATAGGAGCAAAGATATAGTGGTAAATGTGTAAAAAACGGGAGAAATTGTTTATCTTTGAAGCCTTCCGTTGCGTGCGCCGTGAAAACGGTTCAAGATACACAAAAAATATGTATTAAAGAATAATAGCTCTTTTAATGATCTAAAAAACAGTCCGCGATAGTATATGTCTATCTTTTAAGATTAACTCACAAAAACCGTTTTTATGGTACCTAATTTGGTCGAAATAATTTGTCAATAATAACAAAGATTTACCTGCACCACCTTGCTGGAGGAGGGGCACGTCGATGGATCTTCATTCTCATCCGGCCATCCGAACTGCTCCTTATTCTTTCCGTACACCTGAACAATTATTGTCACAGTTTATACACAGGACTGTAAATTATTTAATTGTTTGACTGAGGATCTGTTTCACCATCTCCGTATAAAATTAGCAATAAACATGGTTAAACTATAGAGCTACGTTGCTCAGTTGTTTGCTCAAGGTTTGTTCTTAAATAAATCTAATGAGCTTTCCAATATTAAACCACTCTTCAGCTTTATATGAATGCATACATTGTTATATAAACCTATTTTAGTTAAAATACAGCTAGCATTCGTCTGTCCACATATTTTTTTAATGAGAATAATTACTCTGTTTTGCTGGTCAAGTTGTTATTTTTATTTCTTTTAGTAGACATGTAACATATAATTACCTGTTTACATTTTCAGTTAAAATAAATGTCTTCAAATGCATCTAAATACTTAAATACTCTTTTTGCGCAAATAAATAGAGAAGCGAAGATAAAGTTTAATTGACGACTCCTGATTTGTCCAAACAAATGTAAAATTCAACCAACAGTTGTAATACTTTCCCTTCCTTGATCAATAAATATTGTTCACGTCGAATCCGGCGCCCTGATCCAGACCAAGGGCACCGGGGCGTCAGGCTCCTTCAAATTGGACTCGAAGGGCGCCAAATCCCACGCTTCCGGCAAGAAATCCTCCGGCGCCGCGTCGAAGGCCAAGGACTCCGCGTCCTCGCCTGCCAAGTCCAAAAAGGCCAGCGCCTCGGACGTGATGTTTTTATTAAATCATAATTATTATTATTATTATTTTTTGTGGTTGACTATTTATTGAAATATTATTTTATTTTATTTTGCTAATAGATTGAACCCTGTGTATGGTCACCAACAAAGGCAACGTAACTAATTTTTTAGGCAAATAATCGAGACTTAAATTAATATTCTGGTGCCATTTTGAAAGAAATTCTAGAACTACTGAAGGATCCCAATTATTTTTATATTTTAACGAGGCTATTTAAAACATACAAATTACTCACCATCGAGAGATGCTGCTTGCTGCTGATGCACTTAAAACACAACACACTCACTAATATCACACAATACGTTACGTTTAACTAACTAACACTCAAACGATAGGAAATCGGAGACTATTTATCCAATGAGAATAGCTATTTCTTAAGATTTAAATCGCCTGTAAACTATTAGCTTTGTAATAATCGGTAACGCCAATTATTCGGCTTCAATCATCGAATCGGTCTGAATTGTGTGACGCAATGGTCATTTTCACGATTTCTTACGCCGATGGGAGTTTTAGACTTATTGTTGGTTCTTGGCACCTCCCGAAGGTCATGTGTAAGGTTTCAGAGGGTTAACACTTACGAACGTGAACAGAAAAAACCTCTAAATATGTCCATAGGCTTCGCAGTCTTTTATGTTTTTGCGTTTTCGCGATTGTAATAGCCGTGTTGATACTGGTGATGGTGGTGGTGGTAAACTTTCTAAATTTTTATCCAGGTAATCATGTCATCTGCAAGTAAAGGTTCCAACGTTTTCGTTCTGGAAATTTCGACTTGCAGAACAAGCCCCGTGGACGGCCTGAGACTCAAGTTGATAATGAAGAGTTGAAGGCTATTGTGGAAGCGGATCCAAACCATCATCATCATCATCCTACACTATGTGGGGTCGGCACAACATGTATTTTTCTTCCATTTCCCGCTATCACCCGTCAAAAAAAATTAAAGAAATCATTAGGACAGGTACCTATGGTGTTTAAATCTTTTTAAAGGATTTAATATGTACCTAATATTAAAATTAATTTACCATTTGGGTAGCAGTTATGTATTCGGTTATTATTCAATATAGGCACATTGACGGTGCTGCCAACTGGTGTCATCAATAAGAACGTTTTAAGATACAAGATACAAATCATTAATTTCCATTGTTTGGTTTTACAAAACTAAGACACGTCAAAAATAAAATACAAAAAACAAACATAGGCATAGATTACATGTGTTGCCCTATCAGTCAAAGGGACATGCACATTGACGGTTTTCTGCCCCCCGCACATAATAGATGATCTCATGGAGAATTGCCACGAGCGGCGGTGGCCCCCCGGTCTCTCTTCACTGGAAACCAGACAGAACAATCGAAGGGTATTATAACCATGGCAAGGCTCTGCGCAAAGGGTAAAACCCAAACACAAAACATTATGCTAAGATCCAAGGGTCCCGAAAATTGTCCGGACGTTTAAAAGTTTTTGTTTCCACGAAGAAGTCTTTCGAGGCAAGCGGCGGTCGCTCCATCGAGCGCCAGCGCCGGCTCCAGTAGGGCACCGCCGCCCTCGAGCACGACCATTGTTCCGTTGGAAAGTTCACAGTGAGAGTTGTTATTGAAAAATCTTCGCTTAAAAAGGGTAAGTCAGGTATCATAAAGATAAGAGACAGTATAAATTGATTTTACCTAGCATAACTTTGCTTATATAACCTCGCACGAATAGCTGTACATTCATGCGGGGATTGTGCGGAAATATTTATTACCATTTTATTTATATTGTCTTGAGTACCTGTGAGCATGCTCTCGTTGACAACGGCAGAGCCGGTGAGCAGGGCGCTATTTGTCTGGTATTGCATCCTCAGTGTGTGGATGAATCCATCCAACAGGTGAGTTTTCCTAAAATAGTGCTAAAATTAACTGGAGAAGAAGAAGGTTATGTTATTTGAAAAAAATAATAGATTATTTTGCATTTAGTGACCTACACCACAATTTGTACACATATTTTTTGCTTTCACTCTGTCATGTTGGATAACCCGTTGCTTGTCTTCAAAGGCTTGGACGACAGCAGTTCTTTCTTCACAGGCGGCTCTGACTTTATATCGCCGTTCTCAGTTTTTGAAAAAAATTATGTTATGTTATTTCAAAATCAAACTGTACCCATTTAAGCTCTATCTCAAAGCTTGTGGTGTTAGATAGATGCCTATGTGAAGATGACTAAGACGGAATACCCTATTAACTCACTTTCCGATAATAAAAAGCATATAAAAGTATACATCATATAGTGTATCCATTGTAATCCAGCAAACCGGAAATTGTAGTTATACAATATCTATAATTTCAGTTTATTTATATGGGAGCAAAATTTCTTGTGTGTGTGTTGATAGGTAGATGTTGTCGTAGTTAATCTGGTTTTGTATATTATATCTATGAAATTTTCTGATATGAGATGGAAGAATCACAAAGATCTATTCCAAACATTATTACGTTGCAAAGTGCAGAAAGCTAGTTGTGAATATTTCAATAAAATAGATAAATGTATAAATAAATAATTTTCCGGACTACTCACACAGCATGAATGAATGAATGAATGAATGAATACAAAATAATTTATTTCAACTGTTGGTTCTCCGTATATAGGCTTATTACAGGGAATGACGTTTTCCCGCGGTAAAAAGTAGCCTATGTTATTTTTCAGGCTCTAGAGATTCTGTGTACCAAATTTCATTTAAATCGGTTCAGTAGTTTTCGCGTGAAAGAGTAACAAACATCCATATTTACAAACTTTCGCCTTTATAATAGTAGTAGGATTAAGTACTAGCTGACCCCAGCAAACGTTGTTTTGCAAAATGATAAATAGATAGTAGCCGATTCTTAGACCTACTGAATACGCATATAAAATTTTAATCAAAATCAACGTTTCTAAACATCTTCTAGTGTGACCTGCCCGATGTAACCAAAGTTTCAATTTTAAATTAGTCAAAAGAAATTAATCATAATAACAGAATAAAGTTTATCACTGAATAAAGTTATATATTATTAAATATGATCGAACGGAGTTGTTATTTCTGAATTTAGTTGTCTTTTATAACATAAATAGAAATATCTAAACACATATCACAATAGCAATATTTCTTTTAATCGTAATTTATTTGCGTTCGATGTAAATCCTCGAGATTTATAGCTCAATTCGCCAGATGGCGGGGACGCGCGTCATTTTGGGTTAAACTTACTAGAGAAAAACCAAATATCACATATAACATTACATAAATCTAATAATGCAAAAAATTTAATAAAATTTCAGCAAAAAATACAAACAATAAACTTCAAATCTATAGGTTGAGAATAATGTTATAAAGCTGAAGAGAAACTACTTGTCCAATTTAAAAAGTTAATTCATATATAAGATAGCCCATTTATCGAGGAAGGCTTCTTTTAAAAGTCGTTTTTGTCCTTTACTGAGAAAACACAGCTATGGCTGTGCCAAATTTCATCCGAATTGGGCTTTGCTCTAAATAATTAATTTATCGGCGAAGAATGACATGTTACACGGTATATTGTCTATGCTTTGTTGAATATTGAGATTTGTGGAAAGAACCGGGTGTGAATGGGTGATTTTATTTATAGTTTAGAATGTTGTTTACATTTTAGAAAAAGTATCTTCTTTACGAATCAATTTTGTATGTATGTATTGTGTATATAATTACTCATCATCATTTCAGCCGTAGAACGCCCACTGCTGGACATAGGCCTCCCTCAAAGACTTCCAGTGACTTCGGTCGGTAACAATTGGAAGCCATCTTCACGATTGAAGTTCCTAATAAAGGTACTTACCCTTTATTGTTAAAAACCATGATAATTTAAAAGAAGATTAGAAAATTAAAAAGAAGAATTTTATATAAAAGACCTATGTTTTCAAACTAAGAGATTTTTGAAAACAGGTACCTGCAAAGTATGTGCAAATAACTAACTCTACGCGTACGAAGTCGTGAGTGTCCGTTAGTCCCAAATAAAATAAACAATTATAGCTTTCATGAACTCTGGCATTTAAATCTAAACGTGGTCTTAGAATAGAGCGTGTACTTGTAACAGTGCAACGAGCCGCTCGGTGACTTGTTACAGAGTATTTTTAACAAGTCCTTTTTTGCAAAAAAGCGGCTAAGTGCGACATGTACTATGATACTCGCGAAACTTTTAATTTATTTTATCAGTGAACCCCTCACTCTAATTATACAAAATGTTGAAGGTGATGAGCCAGATTACTAATACAGTTTATCAAAAAGTTAAGGGAATAACATATACCGTTTATTTTTATTTATAATTTGGGCCTAAAGCGCGTTAACAAAATTCTCAAAAAATAAAATTGTTAAAGTTTTTCTTGTGGTGTTCCCACGGTCTCCTTAGGCGTAGGAGGATTATGAACCATCGTTCCTCCGGAATGCAGACTTGATCTTACAACAATGCTGCTTGCTTCTATTTCATTAGCTAACTTAGATGGTGAAAGATTTTGGTGAATAAGAACTGGAGAAAGTTGATTCTTGTTTGGTTCTATTCGGAGAGTTGTCGTACCCCCAGAATGGTCTTGAGGCAGCAGAGGCCCCTGGTGACATCACACTCACTGGAACTGCTACAGTCCTCGTTGTACTGCTTGTGGGACGGGGGACGGAGGGCGGCAGACGTGCATTTCACCTGCACAACCACCATGTTAGTTGAAAATCATTTTAGCAATGGAGTTTGACAGGACAAAAAGTTTGTTTAACATTTTACAACTTTAGATTCTATTTTTGTGTGAAAATCTCGATGCCATTCAAAGAACCTCATTACACTTAACAAGGTTCAACAGTATATTTCTTATAGTTGCAAAAGGCCGAATGAATCATTTTTTTGTGTGTGTGTGCTTGTATAAGAAACAACTCTGTTGAATCACTCTTGCTGTAATAAAGTTAAAAACAAGAAAAACCTCTTCTATCACTGGTGAAACCGGCCACACTTTGAAGAGGAGTTACGGAGACATTGTCTGCACATATTCTGGATGCCCGGCAAGTCGAAATACCACTCATATTGTACCATATAACTTTGGAAATACCGTTTGAAACTCACTCACACAAAGATATTGAACTTTTTGGACTTCTTTTCTACCAATAGAATAGCAGAAGCATTTTGAAAATACCTGCGAATTCAGCGTAAAACTTTTTTTGAAACAACAATAACAAAACGAAGCAACAGCTGACATTTGACAGACGATGAAGTGACATTGACATCTCTAGGCAAGGAAAGCGTGTCTGACAAAAATAATGTTGCCAGCTTGAAACGAAACTCTTTGGTAAAACTTACCTACAGCTTTGTTTTAGCTATAAATCCTTAAAATTGGTATAGCTATAATCCTTGTATGCTAATGAACGTATCTGTTGCTGCTTAATAGGTACCTTTTCTGAAAGTTGTATGTCCTCAGTGGGATATTGCGAAAGAGTTTTCCGGTACTGAAATAACTGAGACACCTTATAAAATCCTGATAGCAAGTTACTTAAGCAAGTAGCTTCAAATAATTATAAAGCATAATATCCTTACTCCTCACAGCTTAATTAATAATGCCTAATTTGGTTCAACGCACTCCGACGAAGGGAAAGCAAAAGGAAACTGAGACCCAAGGCCCAAGTCAGTCTGACACGGAACAGGAAACAGACCGTAACATAAATCGACGTGTTAAACGAAGAGCTATACGTAGCCCAGAGCTCGTAAACTCGTTTAAACTGGAAGGAACGCTGAATACCTTCCAACTACAGATCTCTGAGCACATGACCCAGTTATTCACGTCATTCCAAAAAGACCAAGACGCCAAATTTGCGGCACTTATGACGGATATTCACGCTATTAAACAAGAGGTACAAGAGATTAAAATATACAACGAAGAAACAGATAACAAGCTGAAAGCTCTGGATTTATGCTGTGAAAACATCTCTGAAAACTCTAAAAAGTTGGAGCAGGACATCAAAATGAACTCAGATAAAACAATGTCACTGGAAAATAAGCTAGAATTTCTAGACCGGCAGCTTAGCCAGTATAAAATTGAGATACGAAACATCCCATACGAAGAACGAGAATCAGCTCAGGATCTGAAATCAAAAGTTCAACGAATACTAAAACTATTAAACATAGAAACTATACTGACGGATGTTCGCAGTTTAAAGAGATTGTCGGGTAAACCAGGCTCACAGCGGTCTATCATCATGGAAGTACCCAGCCTGGAAGCAAAGAAGACTCTCCTTCAAGCGGTACGTCAATTTAACAAAAAAAATGCAACCAATAAACTCAGCACCTCGCACATGCTAATGCCTGGTTTGCCTAAACCAATATATGTCAGCGAATGTTTGACAAACAAAACAAAAATGTTGTTCTATAAGGCGAGGGAATTAGCAAAACAACATAATTATGCGCACTGTTGGACCTCAAATGGGCAGATATGCTTGCGCAAAGAAGATGGCGCCAAAATAATCTTCATAAAACATGAAGACCAGCTCCAAGCCCTGTCCGCATGACTAAGTCGGCTACCGATCCTATATTTATATAAGTTTAAACCCGTGTATCGGGTATTCGTATTTAGTAAAGTAAGTTGTGTTCTAGTGTTTCTCGTATTATATATCTACGTTGTGTTTTCATGTTTTTATAAGTTTTATATTGGTTTGTATCATTTGGCCCCAAACTCTATAACCATTAGCCGCTCGCTTGAGACAATTATTAATGAAATGGATAGTCTTCCCAAACATTCGTCCACACCTAAAACGCATGCAAGTTCAACTCATGGAAACATCAGATACATTTCAGTTATTCATTACAACTTCCTTGTCAACACTACACACAAAAACTATATCCTTACACAACATAATTATCAACTTATTCTATTACACTGTATGTATATTCGCAGTGTATCTTTAAAATATAATAAGTTATTCTTAAAATGACCAGAAATATTGAAATTTTGTGTGATAGTATAGATGAGGTTTCTGTTTCTGCGGCTTTTAAATGTGAACCCGAAGACTGTTCATCATATTTAATTAAAAAACATAATCATATTACAATTCTCACTCAAAATATACGCAGCATCTCGAAAAATTTCGCTGAATTTTTATTGTTTTTAAAACGACTAAACACGCTTCCAGACGTGATTGTGCTAACCGAATGTTGGCTGTCTAAATGTTTTAATCACCCTAGCATAGATGGTTACACTTCAAGCCACACAACTAAAAATATGTTACAAAATGATGGTGTCGTTGTATATGTAAAGTCAAATATTGAATCGCTGTCATACGAACCCGAATTCTTGCATGCAAACTGCCTTATTAGTACAATCAACAATAATATTGCTATAATATCACTGTATCGTTCTCCATCTTATGCAAACATAGACAGTTTTTTAGACTCGTTAAATAAACTATTAACCAAACTAGCTCGATTCCAAAATATTGTAATGATAGGAGACATAAACATTAATATCACAGAGGGTTTCGAAAATAAAAAATCTGATGAGTACACAAATTTACTAGCCTACCATGGACTTTTACCAACACATACATACGCTACTAGAATCACAAGCTGTCTGGATCATGTATTTCTAAAGACAAATAAAAATGGTATAACTCTTGTATTCGAAAGTAGTCTAACTGATCACTATCCAGTGCTTTTAGCACTGCAAAATTACGAAAAGAAAATAAACTCACAAACAAAAACAAAAATAGACTTTAAAGCAATAAAAAAAGATATAGCTAATGAAAATTTCAACTCTGTATTGTCCATCACTGATTGTAATCGCGCTACGGATAAATTTATAGATATTCTAAAACATATAATTAACAAAAACACCCAGATATGTCATATATCCCGCCGTAAGTCACCCCTAAAACCATGGGTAACGCCCGGACTGATAAGGTGTATGAGACACCGTGACAAACTTCATAAGAAATCGCGTAAGTCACCGAAAAATAGCAATGACGAGTTAATCTATAAGAGGTACAGAAACTTTTTCAATTCACTTATGAAAAAACTAAAATCAGCATATGAGCGAACGCAATTTGAGCAGGCAAGTGGGGATGTTAGGAAAACTTGGAGGGTCATCAATGAAATCACCAACTTTAAGTCAAAGAAGTCTCTACCACAGGACCTTATACAAGGAACAGACACGTACTCTACACTAAATAATGTGAACTATTACTTTGCTAACGTGGGTAGAGACCTAGCCAGTAAAATTGACACAAATCTAATAAATACACATAAGCATACCAGATCTTCTCCCTCTACCGCAAACTCCTTTGGACTAGTTGATATTGAACCATCAGAGATACTGTCGATTATAAATTCACTTAAAAGCAACTGCTCCATAGGATGGGATAACATTTCATCGCGAATAATAAAAGAAAATAAACAGGTTTTGGTGCATCCTATAGCACACTTGTGTCAACTTAGTTTCTCAACATCTATATTTCCTAGCTCATTTAAAAAATCAATCATATTGCCAATATATAAATCAGGTGACAAAAAAACATGTAGCAATTACAGGCCTATCTCAATTTTACCCGCGCTTTCCAAAATATTAGAAAAAGCTCTCAATACTAGATTGATTAAGTATCTTGAAGAAAATAAGCTGATCTCAAACAATCAGTTTGGTTTTCGAAAAGGCAAATCGACGGCTGATGCAGTAGCGGAGTTAAATGACTTTGTAGTAGACTCCATGGATAACGGTGCCAAATGCTTAGGTATCTTCATAGACCTAGCAAAAGCCTTTGACACCGTTTCAATACCGCTACTCATTGAGAAACTAGAAAGACTGGGAATACGAGGACAGCAGTTAAAACTTTTTGAGAGTTACCTGAGTGACAGATCGCAGTCAGTGAGGATTGGAAATCACTCCAGCTCGGAACTACCAGTGACTTTTGGGATACCACAAGGTTCGATTATCGGCCCGACTCTTTTCTTGGTATATATGAATCAAATCTGTGACCTTGACATAAAAGGCTGCAAAATAATAACATTTGCAGATGATACAGTTCTATTATTCCGGGAAAAGAGTTGGCGAAAACTATATGAACTCTCCCAGTCAGGTTTTGATGTAGTATCTAAATGCCTCTACCGAAATATACTGACACTAAACGCTACAAAAACAAATTTTATGACTTTTTCTCTCCGCAAACCAGGTCAACCAATAAGCTCTTACCCGGCTCTACGTGGTCACTCTATGCAGTGTCTTCAAAAAAAAATTGCTAATTGTGCCTGCCCCGTAATAGGAAAGTGTGAAACAACTAAATACTTAGGTGTGACGATTGACCAACATATGACATATACACCACATATAAATTCTATTGCAGCCAGAGTCAGGAAACTGATTGCTGTTTTCAAAGGCATTAGGCACGTAGCTATGGAAAACCAACTCAAGGCCACGTATTACGCACTTTGTCAAAGCCTACTGTTATATTGTGTTGGGGCTTGGGGCGGAGCTGCTAAAACACATTTGCTAACACTGGAGAGAGCCCAGAGAGCAGTGCTTAAGGTGGCTTTTTCTAAACCTTACAGATACCCAACTACCCAACTTTATAAGGATTGCAACATTCTTTCAGTAAGAAAACTTTTTATTCAACAAATTATCCTAAAACAGCATAGACAGCCAACAAATCTCGATGTAACTAATAAAAGACGTAAAGATAAAGTTTTTAAAACCAATTCGTGTCATACAAGCTTTGCACACCACCACTCAAAATTTTTATCCACGTATCTTTACAACAAAATTAATAAAATTACAGCTTTACAACAAAAATCTTTATATAAATGTCGAATGACTGTCACGAGTTATTTACAAGATATTGATTATGAACAAGCTGAGCAACTTTTAAAAATTGCATCATAGATATATGGGCTAAATGTTACAAACTAATAGATTTTAGGCTAACAAAACCAATTTAAAAGTAATTATGTAGATAAAGTAATTAATATTAGTACCTAAGTAGCGAGTTAAATAGTAATAGTGATTAGTATTAGCCTTAGTATGTACCTACGTTGTCAGTCAGTCTAGATTGCACCTACTTAAACACAGCTGCTACTTTATTATAATTAATAGCTGCTTTTTATATTAAATGGTGTTTGTATGTAACCTGAGAAGACCAAGATATGTTCTCCCCTCGCGTCTAAACACAAGCATAATGCTTAGTTAGAGCGAGCAGCCGTCTTGTACTCCCAAAGGTTTTACAAACAAGTACTCACATGTTTAATTATGTAGTTTCTAAGACCTATATGTAGCAAGTACTTTGTAAACCTTATTCTTTGAATAAATATATTTTTATTTTTATTATTATTAATGGAACAAAAACACCAGATACCTACCTACCTATAGGTATATAGGCCACAGAACTACTTCATCCACGTTTGTAACTGAGATTTCATAACTATGTATTAGGATTATTTTTCACTGTTTTTATTTAATTTATTTTTGTATTGTTTCTTTGTTTGGTGTGTAATAAAGTATTTTCTATCTATCTATCTATCATGCCACATGTTGAGAACATAAGAATACCTGAGCTTGTTCCTATTTTTGCTGGGGTCGGCTAGTATATTTATATAACTAAGATAATCCTCTGAGATTACTTTGAAACGCATTTTCAATAATTCAGACATTTAAATAAATATTTAAAACAGGAGAAAATAAAAATAGAGGAGTATAGTAACATTTTCTAGGGTGGTTTAAGCCAGAAGAAGCCATGCAAAGAGGAGACGCAGATGTTTAGGTGTGCATTCATTTTACAAATGTGAGCATAATTACAAGGCCTTTTTGGAAGCACCACGTTTCGGGTCTTGAAGCAATTAAAACAAGATCTTTTGCGACGAAAAGCCCATACATAATTTTTTAAACGCTGTCCGATGATCTATATTAAGTTTTGTTCTCACTATTAGGTTTAACGTGTTTTCTGAGGAACTCTTGAAAGGCAGCAACATCTTCTGGTGGGTCATCTGAAAATACAATATAGTTTTATATACATAAAATCAGAATTTAATTATGTTTCTATACTTAAGAGCTATGCATGCTTAGCAGTTCATATACGCTATATACGATTCAGTTTAAGTCATATAATATATGTATTTGTTGTACTTACTTATTTGTTAACTAATCGGGATAAGTATTAATAAATCCGGTCCTGTTTAACAATGAAGTAACAGGGTACCGTTTCACCCTTTGAGTACGGAACCTAACAAATGGAGTGGATCAAGTTATAACCCCTCAATATTAAAATATCTATGTACGTATGTCTATTATATTAATTATATCAAATGTCTAGTACCCGTAACACAAGCTAAGAGCTTACTACGGGGCTAGATGTTGTTGTGTGGATTGTCCGGAAATATTTATTTATTTAAAATATAACGGCCAAATAAAGTACCTACAAATTTACGTTGATCATTTGTTTAAAATTCAAATAGAAAACGTTTTCTACGTTCCCAATAGTCTTTTTTACAAGTGGTTCGAATTATCAAATTTCTAACGATTTTATCTGTAAATATGAATAATTTGCACGTTTTTTTTTAAACGTTACAGATACATGTTATATACATAACATGTTAAAGATAAAAATGAAAAAAAATACAACTCACGGATTACCGCGATTTATATTGATAAAATGATAAAATGTGTTAAAGATGACACTAAATTGATTTTTAAACCAACTTTACTAAGAGTTTTCAACTTCAAATCATATAAAAGTTATATCAAGAGAAAGAGTTCGTCATTTACTAGTATATTCATGTAAACTGTCCAACAATATATAAATGTATCAAATATAAATGATTGATGATGAAAGGAAAAGTCTTCAAAAATGTTGTATTTAAGATCCAGTTCTCAATTTCAGGGTAAAGGTATTATTATTTTATTACTTCACTTTCATCCCCAAGATAGGTTCGCATTAAATATATGAAATAGGCAGAAATGCATGGGTGGACGGGTTTATGAATCAATTAAATGTAGAAAAAAATATATAAGAACATTAATATTACATTAAAATCTTGTTGGACAAAGAGCGGTAAAGTTTGGTTGTGTTCAAATGCTTTCTCTCTGGTAAGAATATAATGTATCACGTTACTTAGTTCCTAGCATAAAACACACGTTGAAATGCATTTGATGTTTAAAACATCACTCAAACTTATTGGACCGTGTCTTAATTTTTTTTATTGTTATTGACTTATAAAACATTTGACATAGGATATTTCGTAAAAACAAATGTCATCCAATATTGGATATAAATAGAAATCTAGGTCACATTCATATGAATGTGACCTAGATTTCTATCCGTTAATAAAACGTTTACTTTTAATTACTAAGGATCTGGGCTAGGTGGGCGAATTAGATTACTATTGATTTTCCTTGGAGTTCCTCCTGTGGTACTAAGGCTGCTGACGGAAAAATCATTTAGATTATTTGAAAAAGAATTGTTACACGTATTTTGTTTTATTCCATGAAAACGAAAAAACAAGATAAAAGAAAGATTTAAAAAAGCGGTGGAGAGTAAGAAATAGGAAGAAGGATTTAGATCAAATAGATGCGGATATAAAGGAAGGTAAGCGCAGCGGCAGCTGTAATGTTTGTTTTTCTTTTAAGTAAGATAGTTAAAAAACTGATTTTTTCTTGACGCCTATTGATCGGTATCGTAAAATTAGTAAGAATTTCTTGCGGGAGTTATTTCCGGTTAAAACAGGCCATTTTTTATTATTTTCAAAATGGATTCTTTTGTGCACATGAATAAGGCCATTTTCTTGGACAACAACGTTCCTCATTTCTTCATCGATTGTGTTGGAATGGCAGAATTCCTCGATAGTTTCTTTAGCTTTGGGTAGCTGTGACCAGAGCGAAAGAGAGCGATACATTTCGAACCAATTTAATGATAATTTTTGCTTTTTTTCCCCGTACCATCTGTAATTAGGAATATGCACGTGGTTTTTAGTGCTTTAAACGTTTCTGCTAATTGTTACATTACCAAAAATATTTAAAACACATCCAAATTATGAACCATTTAGCTAAACACGTTTATTAAAATTTCATGAAAAAAAAAACCTGAAAACTTTCTTAAATCCTGAATGCTGCGAAAACTATTGATTATATAACAAAGTGATGTATTACAATTTTGTAGAACTTATCATCTACAAAAAACGTCGTTATATCATATCTCTTAAAAAAATCATCAAAATCGGTCCAGCCGTTTAGGAGGAGTTCAATGACTTACACACGTACACATGTCTTATATATAAATATAAAGATAATATATAATAATTGGTTCATAAAATTGGACAAAATTACGTTTTGGCAATAGGTAGGATCGAAAAATAAATGAGGGTCACTTTGCTTTTATAAAAATGCATAGATGTGCATTGTAGACACCAAAATAGACCGATTTGTATTTCAGTGGCGTGGTGGGTGAGGGTCTGCTTGGGGCGCTAGAGGTAGCGGGTTCGATTCCCGTCGAGGGTGAAAGTGTTTGTGTGTTCTGCAAGCACTTTCTCCTTGGTCTGGGTGTTTAATATGTATAGTTAAAATATCTATATAAGTATGTCTATTATATTAAATATATCAGATGTCTAGTACCCGTAACTCAAGCTTAGAGCTTACCGCGGAGCTAGATGTTGTTGTGTGAATTGTCCGGAAATATTTATTTATACACTTTATGAAAACATTTGAATAAATAAGTTGATAAACTTATTACGTAAGTAAGGGTAGTAAAGGTGAATTAATAATTGAGTAATTTGTGAAACTAGGCACTTTTCTTGTTTTCACATGTATTTCATGCAATAAATATATTCTATTCTATTCTATTCTATTCGACGATATGGTCTTGGATGGGGCATGAAGACCTGGAAGGTGGATGGCTTCTCTGGGCTAAATTACGAAACACGAAATAATTGCTTCACGCACTGGCCCAGCCCAGAGGGTGTTATAAAGGCAAAGAACATGAACGCAAGAAAGTTGATGAATAAACGAAGGATTAAGAAAAATATATCGACGCCCCCCGCGAATAATCCGGTAATCGTAAAAGTGTAAATGTTCAGGAAAAATAAAAAACCATTTTTCCTTAATAACTCCATTTAACAACAAGTATCAGAGACTTTTTATATCGCATAAGGAAGTAAATTTTTTCAGTTATCTGGTTATTTCAACAAAATTTAACTAGGCCCATGGGCTTCCTTATAATTTAGCTGGATGCATTTTACTATATTAGTGTACGTGAAGGTCTGGTCAGGAATGTCACTTACGATATTGTTCGTGTAAGTTTATATTTTCGACGGCAACAGTAAAATCTTCTTGCGATATTATTCGTGTAAATTTATATTTTCGATGGCAATGGTAAAATCGTGTAACGCTATTATTCGTGTAATTTGTTTTGTATACTGAACATTTGTAAAAGCCAATTATGTGGTTATTCGATTGTTTGACAGTAACGTACATTTTATTGTCATAACAATAAAATGTACGTTACTGTCAAACAATGTTTATTATTTTACTGTTTATTCGAATAGTTTACTAAAGTATTATTTGGTGATTTTTATAGTTTATTTTATGAAATAAAGCCTTAATTTCATGAAATATACTATAAAAATAAAGGGCATTCTAGTAAACGAAACAACTTTGGTTAGTTACGACTATCACACTTGATTACACAATCATGAAAATTATAATAAGGTCCTATTACAGTTAAAATTCTTAATCAGAATCCTCAACGTGACCTGATTCAGTATCACAAAAGCTTAAGTTCCTATAAAATTGTTGATAATGGTGGGGAATTGCTTGGGAGTTACACAGGCTTAGGAGATCGTTATACAGAGCTTTCTTAATAGGGAGGGGCTTGTCGTATGCTGGCTTTAATTCAATACTTTCAATTGATTTGGACACCTGTTTCTGCCGTCGCTGTCTACTTCTGCCTGCATCGTAATCCAATTCAATATCCTGCATCCAAACCTAAACGAGATGAGGAGTTAAAAGTGGAACAGATGGATTTATCAGGTGATTTACGTATCCTGAGCGAGGAAATTGCAGATCTTAAACAACACCTAGCATTGGCCGTTAAGACCATCGTCTCTTATGAGTCCAAACTGGAAAAGTATGCCGATCATGTACAATTTCTACATAATAAGGTTATAGAATCAGAAAGCCGGTATTTTCAACCTCCGCTTGGGTCATCTGACGGTAACAAAACGTTGGTCGCTCCAATACAACTAGTTGAGACTCCGTTGTCGTCCGACGAGTTCCCGGTGTTGCCACTTACTATGCAGCCGCTTACAAATAACCATAGTATACGAAGAGCAAAGAGCTCTGCGGTGTCTAAGTTTCCTATATCGGCAAACAATACTTTGTTGGTGACAAACAATAATGGAAAGGGCGATGAAACTGAGATGACTTCGTCTACGAATGTTCGAGGTTGGACTTCAAATAAGAGGCTCTCCGAAATAAAAAAAGGGGAGAATAACTTGTTGAACACCATCGTGGCTGTAGAAAGGAAAAAACACCTTCATGTCTGGTTCTTACACCCTGAAACTACCGTGGAAACCTTGACAGATCACGTTCAATCTGTGTGCAAAACCTCTGAGGTTAAAGTTGAGAAAATAAAGCCGAAGAGTAAACGTGATTACTCATCGTTCGTAATAGGTGTTCCTGAAAGCGCTTACGAGCTGTTGTCTAATGGTTCCGTATGGCCTGTGAATGCTGCGTTCTCTGAATGGCAGTGGTTTCGAAAACACACAGCAAATCGCAACGCCGTCAAAGCACAAAAACCACCTTCGCTCTAAGCCTCGCCCCCCAATATGCGAGTATATACTACCAGAATGTACGAGGATTAAGGACAAAACTAGACTTGTTTACCCAGGGCATGCTGGCATCGTCAGAAGACCTATTCGCGATTACTGAAACGGGTTTGAATGACTCGTTCAGCGATGGCGAGCTTATTCACTGTTCATCGTTGTGATCGTGCGGATGGACGGAAACAAGAAGGCGCTTTACTAGCCGCGGCCCCGTCCCGCCTAGACTTGAGAAATATTGCACTATCCATTAATGTAAATGATTTCGTATTTGAACTTGTATGCTCTATGATAACAGGAAAGAGTAAAAACCTTTTTGTATTTTGCGTTGTATACATACCTCCTGGTAGTAAAGAACAAGAATATTTATCATTGTTTAAAGAAATCGAGAAGTTATGCTCTCGTTATCGTAAAATGCTAGTTGTAGGGGATTTTAATTTATAATCGGCCTCAACTGATATAAATAATTACTACGAGTATTTTGTTGCTGACTGTGGATTTCATCAGGCTAATAATATAATGAATTGTAACGATCGAGTTTTAGATTTAGTTTTGTCCAACTTAGATGATTTTGATATAGAGGTAAATGTTTGTAATAACCCGATTGTACCAATTGACAATCAACATCCTCCACTTGTTGTAAACTTGAGATATTTTGATAGTCACCGGCTGTGTGGTGAACCCTGCCATACTTATGTTCAGTCTGGGACTCAAAGATGTCAATGGGATTATAAGAGGGGGACTTGCTAAGTCTTTATACTGAAATCGGTACTATAGACTGGTCGATGTTATATAGCATGAAAGATATAAATAGAGCTGTACCATACTTTTATTCATTAATAAATAATGCTATCGATAGGTCGGTGCCGCGCAAGGACAACTATAGTCATAAAAACGTCCCTGTTATCCAGATTGGTATACCCGTGATATTAAATACGAGATAAAATCTAAGAGTGAACTGCACAAAATATATAAAATTAGTAAGAATATAAATGATTACCATGATTTCTCAAATAAGAGAGCGCTTGTAAAAACAATGATTAAAGAGGCTTACGATGCATATATATATACGTTACAAAGTCGTTTTTCTAAAGATCCGAAGTCGTTTTGGACTTTTATAAAATCTAAAAAGTCTAAATTACGCCGCTCTTGTATCATTAAAGAGGGAAATGAGCTGTCTCCGTCAGAATGTAGTCAAGAATTTGCGAGCTATTTCCATTCAGTCTACAACGATAAACCTCCTAGACTTGATGTTGCAGAGGCTATGCGCGCGGCGGTAGGAAGCAGCGCTCAACGCGTGGTAGTAGAGCGCTTGACACACTCCGATGTCAAATTTGCACTGAAAGTGCTTAAGCCGAAGTTGTCGTATGGTCCTGATGGAATTCCATCTTTCGTTGTAAAGGATTGTAGAGAATTCTTCATAAATCCTCTTTTGTATATTTTTAATCTTTGCATAGAATCCGTTGCAATAGGCATAACCGAAGTAAGGAGCCACTCGATAATGAATATGGCTGGATATCGTTTTCTAAATAAAACCCCGAATAAACCTGTACTAGCACTTACTTAAATAACGTAGAAAACTTTTTACCCGAATAATATCGTAACAATGTATACTGTCAAATCATATTGATATTTTGTTTCGTAAAGATCTAAAACCATATTATTCGTTTAAAATAATTTTAAATTATTTTTTATGGAATATACGCGTAGTTTTTCATATCTTCGTAAATAAAGATAGAAACATTCTGAAAAAAATTCACATAGTGTATTTTGACTTCTAGATGCCGAAAAACGCATAACATGAAAAACCCCGTAATAGGTCATTACCGGATTATTCGCGGGGGACGTCGATATGAACACAAGTTTAAGCTAAAATTAAGCATTGACAGCTAAGATGGAGCTGTAAACAATATGAGGATGATAAAATAATTCATAATTACAAAAAATATGTTAACGGTGTTGATGTTGGTAAAGGTAAGTGTAGTATGTATGAGTTTAAAAAAAAAAAAAAAATGTTTATTTGTTTTGATTGTTGTTGATTGACGTTTGAGCTGATGCAAATAAAAATATTTTTTTAATTTTTAATTTTTTTTTTTTTTTTTTTTTTTTTCAAATACAAAAAGCTTTATTTTACACAAAACAACGGCAGTTATATATGATACACTATACATATATTATTGGACTGACAATAATTGGATTGAAATAACAGTAATTTCGACTGAATAAATTAATAACCGACTTGGTATTACATGGATCTCACAACTTTTTACCGCAGAACAACTGAGTTGCGCGACTTGGTTTTTTTGACAAGTATTGTTTTTGATGGGATCTCATTTCTTTTTGTATTTTTTTTCAAAAATATTTAAGTAATATATATTTACCTGACTGCCATCTCCGCGACCTCTAAGCTGGGGTAGTCGAGCTCCTTCACGAGACACAGCACCGCCGATAGCAGGTTCGTGTTCTGTGCAAGACAACGTAATCTTGAAGAAATCTGAGTCATTGATAGTGTTGGTCCACCAGTTCAAAGTCGCACTGCGAGCAAGCTATGCTCGGAGTTTCTCTGAAGGATAGGATGCGGAACGTACCTATTAATAGATTTACATACCTAGGTAGGTAGGTATGTGAAGCAAAATCTATTCTACCATTTTTGCAAAACGGTGAGATTTTACTTTGACACAGTTTATGTTAACGAAGGGAAGGTTAAAAATGTTTTTATTGAAAGGTTAGTTATTATTTGACATTTGATTTGCGTTGCAGGCCATGTGCCTCGCGTCTCTTGGATACTTCCATGAAGTGCCTATTGCGGCAAAACTGCATTAAAAACCCGTTGAGTAGTTTATAAGATACTAGCTGACCCACACACACGTTGTTTTGCAAAATGAAAAATAGATGTTGGCCGATTCTCAGACCTACTCATTGTGCTCGCAAATTTTCATGAGAATCGGTCAAGCCGTTTCGGAGGAGTATGGCAACGAAAACTAGCACATTCTCCTTGGTCTGGGTGTTTAATATGTATAATAAAAAATATCTATGTATGTATGTATATTATATTAAGTATATCAGATGTCTAGTACCCGTAACACAAGCTAAGAGCTTATCACGGGGCCTAGATGTTGTTGTGTGGATTGTCCGGAAATATTTATTTATTTTTTATTATTTTATGTTAAGGATAGCCAAAAAATATACATTGTATAATTTTTTACAGAATTATTTTATAACTCTTAACTGGAAAGGTGAAAATGATCCTAACAACTAAGAGTATGTATGTACGCAGTCATTGGAATAAAAATTACCCCCGACTTCAGGTGTTTTTCGTAATAAGTGTTTTTCATAATTGTAAAAACATTTAAAAAAAAGTGTGTGTGTGGGTCAGCCCATTTATTAAAAAGTTCCTACTACTTGATTACCGAAATAGATTAGTTAGTTCCTGTCTAAATTTCCATTATAGTTCGGACACTTAGCTCGCCTTTTATACCATTCATTAGAATATTTACAAAAGTGTAAAACAATCATAATAAAGTGTATTTAACAATTACCATGAATATAATTATGTTGACCGGAGTGTCTGTCTGTCTGTCTGGGACAGCATAGCTCCCGAACGTATTAAGCGATTTCAATATAGTTTTTTGTATAAAAGGTGAGTTTAGCACGAGTGTTTCTAGATATGTTTCATGAAAATCGGTTGTGCCGTTTAAAAGTTATGGGGGTGAGACTCTTTTTTGTCGGGGGTTAAAAATGAATCGCAAAATGTGTTGCTAAGCGCATAACTCAACAACGCCTATACCAATTTAGCCAATTTATTTTTTTAAATGTTCGTTGGAGTTAATGAAGAAAAATTCAGAAAAATTTTTAAGTATGCTTGTAGAATTCCTTACACATTGTTTTAAAATTTGTATTAATGTTTATAAAAAAATGTTTTGTTTGAATACTGGCAGGACTTTGTATGTAAATAGTTTTGGAGTTTATTCTAGATAATGAGTGTTTGTGTTGTCATTCGATTTAACACATTATTTCTTTACCTTTCTGTGAATTAGTGCAGCTTTTATGGATATTCATTTTTATTTGGAGGTGCGAATATGTTTTATCTCATCCCGTGTCTTGAGAGGCAATGACGATATTATGTTATCTTAATTTCAGGATTTTTCTGTATGTATTTAAAGAATGCATATTAGACCTCGTTAAATATTCAATCAATAGATACTTTACCACAGGACATGATTGATGGAAAATTAACGCAAATGAATAAAAATTCTTTTACACAGAACTCGGGTAGTTGTTATCCGGTGAAATTTATACAGAGCTATCAAAACTTTCAATGTGTTCATTTAAAGTTATTTTGGAGCGAATTTTATTTTTTATAGATTTTTTTATAGAGCCCTGAATTATGTTATCTGATAAGAGAAATCTTTGATTATTTTAAAATATGGTAAATACCTTTTGAGGTTTGTGTAAAATTTCACATTATCCTAATGTTAGTCTTAATGCTATTAATTTCCTGTTATAAACTTAGTACTTAGATAAATAACACCCTCTTGGCAGTTGTAAACAAAATCGTTTGCATATATCGGGATTAAAAATCCTCACGAATAATTACTTTTATAGTCAGTTTCATGTTTCATTTTTCCTTAAACACTTACGATTTATGAATGAAACCTTGATTCAGAAGTGCTTATAATCGCACAAAGCGTTCACGGAACGTGTGTTCCAAATTTAAATTACAAAAAACCGGGCCCGGTAGTCTCAGATTCACTGGTTCTTATTTAAATTAGTAACGTTTGTATTCCAGATTCGTCCTCTGATGATGGAGAGCACGGCATTAGGCGCTGCGATCGTGAAGGATGTTGAATGCTCCAGAGGTTATCTCAGAGGTAGTTTCTGGACACAAAAACTGCTATAATAAAGTCTGGATATGATTTTTCTAAAAATGATGTATTATTATGTTCGAATAGAACCTTTCTTTTCGACAGTCCGAAATATCCCATACTTTGATTAATTAAATATATTATATTAAAAAATATTCGACTTTTTGTTCCTCCCATACAAAACGCCAATTTCATATGTAAGGACCTAATATATTGTTTGTAACAAGATACTTTAATTATAGAAGGTTATAGTGTACTTCCACATACTAATTATCAAATAGCTTCATAATCGATGGAGACTGCTAATCCAACCTTATCCCAATTTATGTTTTTTATGTCTCTTTAAGCAATAAGACCGACCATTAAGCTTTCTAGGTTTAGTTTTAATTTATTATGGTACTGTTTCTTTGTTTGGAGTGTAATAAAGTATTTTTTATCTATCTACCTAGAAGGTAGGTAGGTACATTACGCCTGAAAGTTACCAACAAAAAAAAAGTTGAGTCAATTTTTTTTTTATTTGCACAAATAGATGATTCTTTTTATTATAAAAAAAAACACGGCCGTAAAACAATAAAAATAAAAATACGCAAGTAATTAAAGTCTGTAGTTGACTATGCAGTCGCAGCTTCAAGTCCAGTCCGTTTATGGCGGGCCATCATGTCAATACATTTATCAGACAAACAGACGATATCAGAGGATTGAAAATCGACCCAAACAAATAGAATAACATCATTTTTATACGTATGTAGATAGGAAGCTTTGTAACAGGGATAGTTTTTAATAATATAATTTTACTTTTTCCTAGAGAAAGTATTAAAACTGAACCATTTCACTAAGTAAATCTATTACGGTCTACAAAATCAAGTATCGGATCATTGGATACTTTTCCCCCTAATTAAAATAATAAATAAATAATGCTGGACAATTCACACAGCATTATCTAGCCCCAAGCTAAGCAGAGCTTGTGTTATGGGTACTAGATAACTGATATACATAATATAATACAATACATAATATAATAATTATACAATACATAAATACATATTTTTTATTATACATATAAACAACCAGAACACCCTGAACAAATGTCTGCAGATCGTACACACATTTGTCCCCGGTGAAGTTAGACCATCTCATATTTTTTTTTTTTATTTTTTTTTATGAGCCTGTGGTGTCCCACTGCAGGGCAAAGGCCTCCCTACCTTCCTTCCAGACGTCCATATATATCTCATACTTAATAAGTTTATTTAACAGCTCGTTTATAAATTTGTATTTAATGAGTTAATAACATGACCTGGCGCAACGTTAAACAATCAAAGCTATGTCTAACATGCTCGCGACTGGATTTAAGACGTTCAATACTGAAGTGGACTGTCTGTACTCTAGTCTTTAGTGATTATGTATGTGGGTTGGTTGAAATAAAAGAGTTATTGCACTATACTGAATCTATTCATTTAACACGTTACAGGTTATTACAATTATATTATTTATTTAATCCTTATTAGGATATGTCTAACTTGAAAAATGTATGTGTGATTTAAAATACGTGATTTAACGGTGAATGCAAACATCGTAAGGAAACCGGCATGATCTTAGAACTTAAAAAAAAGGTGTGTGCGATTCACACATCAATTTGATTTTATTATTATTTAATTATATCTTTGAATTTTGAAAGATTTTTAGGTGGTGGCCAAACAAATTTAAGTTTGGTTATTGTATTTGATACAACTGAATATATTCTGAATTGTTGATAGAATGCAGAGAAAAGCCATTTCTGCTCCCAAACTCCGTAAAATGTACCACTTACCACGAACAGGGCTACTGGATGCTCATCAATCGATGAAAGTGAGGTGTCGTAGTTCAAAACAATGGACCATTCAAATTGAGTTTTATCTGGTAACAGAGCCGGTATGTCTGTCATGATGTCAAAACTTTACCCCCGTTTTAAAACAGAGCTGTGGTAAAAACTACACCAGATTTCAACCAACTTAGCTCGTATCAGTTAATATCGTACCACATATAAACTCCAGAACATCAAAAATACGAGTTAAATATTAAATAAACCGTTAACAAAGAACTAGAAATTACATAAACGCGTTTTTATTCGCAGAAGATTTGTATCTGAATTATTAAGAATAGTTCAGATACATTTCTTCTCAATTATTGAGAATACTGCCAGTTTGCCAGCCAAATTGAGAAATCTCCGCGGAAATATCCATAAAACACAGGTTACGCCACGATGTGGAAATCTGGTACCTAATTAATAAAATAATTGTGTATAAAATTCTCAAATAAACGCAAAAACTTATTGAAATGTTAAGTTTCTTTTAAGCTTATTATTTTTATTTAGTTACTAGTCGACCCGACAGACGTTGTCCTGTCCCACGTCTCAAAAAACAATATCCAGAAATGATGATGATGAATATTAAAAAGTCTTTGTTTCTACAGAGTTTTATTTGCCTTCAATAAAACTAAACTATAAATAAATTAACTTTTGTTTTTTACTTGATTTTAAAGGCATATCCATTGCTTCTGACATCTCCGCGTCTAGAACAAGTGTTAAATATAATAAAACTTGTATTTTCTGGACAAAATCTAAATATCAAATTCTGGATAAATATCGTTCTTGTTCCATATTTTCCATACTATAGGAACTTATCATTGTTTGGAAATATTTTATATTTTTTAACGAAAAGTTTCCTCCGTTAAATTATTACTGCAATGTTTTCCCAAATAAAACTAGAACCGAGCCCCGACATAAAAGCCCGCATATGGGTTTAAAAATTCAATTTTCGCTCAACGGGTTTGAATGAATCGTTCAGCGATGGCGAGCTTATACCTCCGGGCTTCACTGTTCATCGTTGTGATCGTGCGGATGGACGAAAACAAGGAGATGATTCCATTTATTGCTAAAAAGTCTTCATTAGCCAAATTTTTCTAGTCTATAGAAGATTTCATATAGACGGTACAGTGGTTGATATTTACGATGTGTCTTTTTTATTATGTAACAAAGTTAACTCTATAATTATTAGTCATAGATTATCTCTAAGATATTAGAAATAGGTGCTTATGAATAATTATCACATTTTAGTTGTGTTATTGTTTTGGAATAATGGATTACGTGTATGGTTCGCGTGAATGTATGTATATAGGTACGTTTTGTCGGAATGTTAAGTTATTTACGAGGATGTGATGTCTATAGTCTAAAAAATAATTATCATAGCACAATGATGCTTTAATATTGTATTAATAGAATATAAGAAAGAATACATAGATTCGTTCAATGATAATAATAAAAAACCTGAACTAAAATGCAAAAATCTAATTTCTACATTATTTGAGTTATAGTTATTAAATAATTTTTAGGTCCAGAGAAGTTCTTTTTTATTATGTATTTATTTTCTTGAGTTTGGAATCTCTTATTGTCAGGTATAATATAGTGAAAATTGTATTTGTAATCGCGTAAAATTAGTTGCATTGAAAACAAATGATAGGTTTTTGAAATCTTTCATATATTTACTATAATATGTAGGGGCAAATTGCACATCGTAAATTTATTTTACCTTTCAAGTAAACCGACAAGACATCCATGGCTTATCCACAAAGGGTTATCGCTTAAGTGCGATCTTCCAGGCAAACTTAGAATGAATTGGAAATACAAATTAGACAGGGGTGTAACTTTGAAAATTCATCATCTGATTTACACCTTTGACGATTTTGTAAGAATAATGGAATAGTGCGTTTTAGTATTTTGTGCGCGATATAGATAGATATAGAGCTGAAAATTAATTATACGTTTTTATAATTATAGCTAGGTTAAAGTATGTAGGTGTTGGACGTGTAGTGTAATTTGTAAAAGGTGTAATGTTTTCTGTTTGTTAATGACTAGTTCTAGATGAGATGGCATGGGTTTACGAGTAATAAGTAGTTATAAAACCGTTAAATCATAGTTTAACTGAATATTGCAATGACAGTTATATTCTCTTTTACATCAAGAATGACAGTATTACAGTAAAATAATGTTTCAAAAGCTACAATATGAATTTAATTATATTTACTGAAACATACAACTTGTAACATTTTATCTCGTATTTAAGTGATAAATAACAAAGATGTCACCTTCCACAATAATAATGAGAACGAAGATAAAAGGGGTCGAAAGTTTTTTTATTTTATTATTATTAAATGGGCTTACTTTTGATAACAGTCTAGCCAGAAGGCAGAGACTATGTCAACCATGGAACAAAAATAAACCCAGAAAAAACAAAAATCCGGTTCACATAATGCCTTTAATTTAATACTTTTGTTTCGTCGTCTTTGCCCATTATAAGAAACCAAACAATATTTGTAGCAAATACATGATATTTCAAATACCTTTAGATGTTTTACACGTCTTTTATTGTTTTTATTGAACATTCATAATGAATTCCATTGGAGTAACTTTAAAAATGACAAAGTTTCATACCAACTTTGCACCAAATTTATCCCCAAATTATTATGGGGAATTTTTTTAAAAAATCCAGCTTTCCCGCGGTTTTGAAAGTAATAACTTGTTTTAAAATAAAATACAGCAGATACCCTTCTCGTAATTCTAAAATCTCTCAGGTCATTGAACTTACTCAACATTCATAATAACATACTCTAGAAACATAATGTCACGATTTTGATTTGATAATAATAACACTTGTGGTGTTATTATTATTATTACTGTGAATTATTGCCTAAATATAATCTACCTATTTAAAAACGTTATCAAGTCATTGCATTTAAAATAGCGTGTTCAGTTTCAAATATCTTCTATATAAATAAAAATGAATTCGGCTGCTCCCCACCAAAATAACTGATAATCTATGAAGAAGGGGAGATCCTAATGCATCAGTATACGTTCTACGACGAAATAAAAATGTAGATTTCGATCAATTTAATTATAGGTATAAACTAAATTTATAAAATCTTTATTATTATGTGCGACTAATGACCGTCCTATCGATAAGGCAAAATAACACCAATTAATGAAACCTATTAAATATAGTAGGTACACATTTATAAACATTGAAAGTGTCAATTTCTTATGAAGCTTTAGCTAGTCATATTCTAAATTTAAATAAAAAAACCCGTATACAAAATCTTTATGTTCTGCACGCTCTTTGCCCTTGGTATGGGTGTTTAATATATATATAAATCAAAATCTATGTATGTGTGTCTATACACCATACTAAGTTTATGTTTATCATTTCGGCCAAAGGTTGACTGATTTTTAGTCATATAATGACCACGATTGATCAATAATTACATAAGTCCTTTAATTCCCAACAAAACTTATTTTTTATAAGTTATATCTTATGTCCGTCTCCTGGCTCTAAGCTACCTCCATACCAATTTTCACCCAAATCTGTTCTACCGTTCTTGAGTTATAAGTGGTGTAACTAACACGACTTTCTTTTATATATATAGATTACCAGGAACAAACTTTTAAAACAAACAAAAGTCACTTATTATATAAATTTAAGTTACATTTCATGTTACTGCTCTTATGGGCATTTCACTCAGCAGGAACAAACTTTTAAAACAAAGAAAAGTCACTTATTATATAAATTTTGAACAAATTACTTAAAGAATCAATTTAAAACAATTTTAACGGTAATACTTTATTTAAAAATAAGAAATAAAACTGCTTACAAACGCTGAAATATCTACTAAAAAATATATAGATAAATAAATAAAGAATAATAATAGACTATGTAATAGATAAAAATAAGTGTTCGTGAAGCAGTTTTTTGAAGATGGGAATTGACTTACTTGTATCCTGTGAGGATGTTGAGGAGCGTATAGGCAAATATTCTTTTGACTACTCGAGACGCTTATTTCAATTTGACACTGACAATACCAAAGTAGGTAATCTTAAATAGGGAATAGTCAAATGGACCTTGCTAATTGAGACAAAATAAACATTGTTTACAGAAAAATTAAAGAAATACTTACAATTTATAAGCAATTAACCAAGTTCAGCCAAACTAGATGTAAACAAATCACATTAAAAAAATAGCATATTTAGAAGTTTAATGTAGAATTCTAAGAATGTTTTTATTCGTTAAAAATCGGTAAAGTCGTTTCGTACGGTAACTAACATTGTGACATGGAAATTGTATATACCTAAAATATTATTTTAAGCAAGCCTCTCTAAATTATTCTACGCGTTTTATTTTACGTTTAAGTGTTTCTTAACACGCGTAAGGGATGCATGTTTATGTAACACTAGCTGTGCCCTGCGGTGCTACCCGCGTTATAATGGATGAAGTACTCTTAACCAACAACATATTTATTTGAATAAAGATTAATATTATTATGTTGATACAACTTAAACAAATTATTTCGACCAAATTAGGTACCATAAAAACGGTTTTTGTGAGTTAATCTTAAAAGATAGACATATACTATCGCGGACTGTTTTTTAGATCATTAAAAGAGCTATTATTCTTTAATACATATTTTTTGTGTATCTTGAACCGTTTTCACGGCGCACGCAAGGGAAGGCTTCAAAGATGAAATAATTTCTCCCGTTTTTTACACATTTACCACTATATCTTTGCTCCTATTGGTCGTAGCGTGATGTTATATAGCCTATAGCCTTCCTCGATAACTGGACTATCCAACACAAAAAGAATTATTCAATTCGAACCAGTAGTTTCGGAGATTAGCGCGTTCAAACAAACAAACAAACAAACAAACAAACAATCAAACAAACAAACTCTTCAGCTTTATAATATTAGTATAGATATATTAAGGAAAACACCTTTAAGAAATCCGAGACATAAAAGTGTTAACAGGCTTTGCAGTTGCTGCTCATAGAGGATCTCTTAGTATTGACATGCGACATTTGATTTTCACATTTAAATAAAAATTTACAAAAATGCACACATTTGTAATGTATTAGAAGCCTTTATTAACGAAATAGCATGTTTTACCTATGCAGTGTACAAGAACAAAAGTTTAAAATAAATTATCCTTTTAAGGATTTTTGTAAATAAGCTATAGTGATTCCTCTTTGCCGTTCTTGCTCCATGTAATCAGTGACAGTGTTGCCATGGTGGACCTCCCCCATCGACCTGATGGTGCCAGAGTAGAATAGCATACGTTCTGTAGTTGTTGTCTTACCTGAAAACCAACAGGATTAGGATTTAATGTGTAGTAGGTGTAGGTAATAAAAAATCCAAACTACAGTACCTACATTTATGATATCATTAACCCGGGAGTCGGTCAAAATAAGTTTATCATCAGTATATCATATTATAATAGAATAATTTCAACATAGCAAATGTAGGTATAATAACTGAAAGGAAACTGCGGTTTTCCCTTCGCTATCTCAAGGAAACTTCTCACGTTGGCGCTGGGTTTTTTGCCTAGTTGTTTTTCAAACTGACTCAACTACTTTTTGTTATATGCAACTTATATTAACTTAATTTCCTTAAATATAAAACAACATAATATTATGTAATGTGGACGCGATGCGTTTTCATTTGATACCCCACAATCGCCCGTAAATTATTTTTCCTTTCATTTTTATAATATTCCCCTCCTTTTCTAATGGGTTTCATCCTACTATTATTTTTTTTCACTTTTTATTATTTTTCAAGGCTTCGTCTCTTCCCAAAGTTATAATTTGTTTTGTCATTATTAACGGCGGATTTATGTAGTATTAAAACAAGGTAAACCAGTGCTAGAACTTATACAAACACTTGTATTATATGAGAAGACGAAAACAATAATAGAGTATATGACTATAAAAAAATATTAACATTCACATTTATAATAGTATAGGATTCATCTTAAGTTTATATTATTACTTGCTTTAACCGCGTAATAAGGGATTTTGTCGCGGTAAAAAGCATCTTTGTAATTTACTGGGAAAGCAGCTATGTTCGTGCCAAATTTAATCGAGCGCGCAACAGCATTTTATTTATAGCTCAGCAATGGTACAGTACTTCACTATAAATGTAGCTCGGTAAAAATCGTAGTCGATGACGGCTTGAATTATTTTAATTTCCAAGTCAGTGACTTCCGTGCTTCCGATTATTTCATGTAATAGGAGACATTAATATATCAAAATTTTAACTGTATAAAAAGACAGAAACGGCGTGTATTTGTAACGGAATAAATACGACATCAATACTATACAAACTGTTAGGTTATCATATCCACTGACCGGTGATCATTAATGAAATGTCATGTTCAATAGAACTAGGTAAATATTAAAATATATTTCATATTGATAACTATTTGTAGGTAGATTTTAGTTTAATTTCTACCTTGATATATCCAAGAGCTCAACCCGTAGAAAAAACCGAAAATTGTCTCTAACATATTTTTATTTACGAATTTGAATTAGTCAATTAAAACTAGCCGCCTTGCTGTTTCAGCACGTAACGTACGTCACGTTAGTATACAATACGACTGCAAAAAAGGCCAAGTATTTTGTACCTAGGTATGGTACATTCCTACACGCTAAGGGTAGTTAGGCTGTCTAAGTAATATAGGTAGGTCCAACCCCTATGACTCATGCTGTGGCAACAACCCCGGGCGAGGCTTATCAAATGCATCGCGTGCACATTACAAGTTATTATGGTGTTTTACTTTTAAGGAAATTAAGCCATTGAAATCGGGGTTTTTCTTAAATTTTAAATTTAGATTAATAAGAAAACATGCCTCTTGCATAATATAATTTACAATACAATACTCTTTATTGAAACACGAAAATATAATACAACAGAACAATGCTTAAAAACTAAAATACATTAAATCTAGACATCTGATATAATTAATATAAAAGACAAAAATTTATCGATTTTTTTAATTATACATAAAGCATCCATACAAAGTAGAGAGTGCTTGCAGAACATACAAACACTTGAACCCTTGGCGGAAATCGAACTCGCTTATTGAAATTTAAGAATGTTAATTACATTCTTCACAGTCCGGTAACTTCCCGTTAAAATATTGAGAAAACTTCTGTACTACCTAACTTTTCGATATATTAGAGTTTTAAAAACTTATTAGTCAATAGATTTATCGTTTCAAGTATTTTTATGGTCTTCGAATTTGAAATAATAGTTAAAGCTTGTCAGACAAGCGTCTTGTTAAGGGAATGTAAATGAAGTGGAAGGTTTTTTCACGCGGCCGATTTCGCGGCCTCTACTTAACCATCCATCTATGATAATTATGGTTCTAATCTATGTAGTTGATGCGCTTGCTGATCCGCGGTGTCCATTATGAACTTTACAGCCCTTGCGGCCATGCTTTATACTTACATAATTTAACGAGCTTATCCGTTTGGTTAACCGTTGTGTCACGCTGATCTTCTGTCAGCTCCACTTTCTAAAGAAAAAGGGCAGTTAAAATAATAATAATCAGTATAATTGCCAAATGAATTTAATTCATTCGAATGATCACAAATTATTTGAGATTTAACATGAAGGTACATTACTTGAATACAAAAATTAACTAATTTAATAAATAAATACTATTTCTGCATTTATATTATACATATAATTTTGCATGCCTTAGCTCAAACATGTTCGGTGCTGTATCCTTTTTTTCATATATCGCTTGGGTAATAATAATCTAATTATTTACACGGATTTCGAGATATTACGAATCCGAATACGAATCTATTTCTGTAGGTACTAAAATCTTGTTTTTTGCTATATAACTTATGCTTATTGTGTTCAAGAGAAAACAAAAATTTCCCTTTTTTATTTTATGTTATTATGTAGGTGTTCTCAACAAAATAATAACAGCTGAAAATGCAGCACGATCATGATTCACAGATTTTTGTGCAATAGATCAATGTTCTTGATCATTTCCGTTGACGATGACGTCTAATTAGACGCGACAATAAACAAAAAAAAACCTTAATAAAATTGAACGCATCATGATAGGTTTAGAGAAATAAATTATCATTAGGTTCAAATAAAACTTCTTGCTTCAGTCAATTCGTGAGGTACCCACCTTTCAAGCTTTTTAATCTTCCCAATTTGCTTCAAGTGAATTAAAACAGTTTTATCACTAACACCGCAGCCTGCAGCTAACTCGGACGACTCATTGGATACCATCAAATTTGTGTAAAAAGATCATCAAAATGTTGCTAAAAACATACAAAAAGCAAACAAGCAAGATTTAAGCCTCCAAGATCTCTGCACAACGCTGTCGTAAAATATTTATTATATGATAATGAGCTCATATTTTATATTGTGTCGGTCTATTATAAAATCGTTAAGAACTGCGTTTAAGATATTGCCAAGTTTATACAAGATGTTTTCATTAAAATAACTATTCCAAAAAAATACGTTCCATTACTGGAATTGATTTTCTTTGCCTATTTAAGATTTTACAAAAGTATATATAACTTTTGTAAATAACTTACTAATGTTGAAGAGAAACTTGGTGTGAATGTTATGATATGATACAAGATACAAAATCATTTATTTCCATAAATTGATTGTACTACTTACTTAATCTATGAAATGGTCAAAATAGCAAAAAAAAAGCATTACTTATAGATAGGTAAGAAAAACATAGTATATGAAAACATGTTATTTTGTAAATGATAAATCAATAAAGAATAAATATAATGTTCAATTCATTTTTATTTATATAGATTTCATTTTTAACTCATATTATATTTTTTAATACTTTTATCCCGCCTTACCCCTTTTTTACCGCGGGAAAATGCATAAAACGCCATCGCGTGAAAAGCTAGTATTTTTATAAAACAAGGTAGTTTTAGAAGCCTACCTAGTTAACAACATATTATTATAAAAAACAGGGATATTATAATGATTTAAACCGGTATTTGTATGCAAATAATTAAATACAAAAATGCGCCTGCATTCCTAGTTGTTCGTGTTGAGTTACTAGGAATATTATGTCTTTCGCCCAGTATTTTTGCGCTGAAAAAAATTATAATTTAACTTAATTATAGTTGTTTTTTTTACCGCTAGCGAACCTCCGCCCACCGCGCTACTGAGGCAGTCAATTAATGTCTAAGTAAGAAACATGTGTATTGAAAATTTGTTAGGCAAATAATTTTAACAATAGGCACCGGATATAACAAAATTAAAACTTAGTCATCGCAGACGCTAAAAAAACAAGCCAAAACAGATTCTTAGAACAATAAAGTAAATGTAAAAGAATAATAGGCTTTTTCTGGGCAAACTTGCTCCATCGTTGACCTCGTCTCTGCCTTCTTGCTAGACTGTAGTCAAAAATAAGTGGCCCTTAAAACAATAAAAAATAAAACCCAATTTTTTTTTCCCCTCTTTTTTGGTCGATGGTTTAAGTATTAAGTCATAATGTTGCTAAACACCATCCATACTAATATTATGAATGCGAAAGTAACTCTGTTTCTCTTTCACACAAAAACTACTGAACCGATTTAAATTAAATTTGGTACACAGATTCTCTACAGCCCGAGAAAGGACATAGGCTAATGTAATTCCGCGGGAATATCCATAAAAACGCGGGTAACATCGCGGGGCGGAATTTGCAGGTAGGTAACTTAAAAAACATCATCCCTGAATTCGAAATTAAGGAATTCATGCAACCAAGAACATGACAATATAGTCTATTTGCGTTTCACCCTTTGTAATTACTGGGATTTCAACGTCTATCTGTCTGTCACAAGCTGTTACTTAAGAACACTGATAGAGAGTTTGCATTTTGAGGGATTGTATATTCCAGTTTCCGTTATAACAACGTTGACTTGACAATAAATGAGTTGACTATTTAGGCACTTTCAGAATAATTAATTGTCCGTACCTACTCTACCTACCCGTCCATATTATTAATATTTTTTTATCTCATGACCATTAAGGTACGACGTGCGACATATCTACTTATCAGTAACCATGCAGGATTGTAAAGACACAGTATGTTTCAAATTTCATTCAATTTGAACCAGTATTTTAAGAATTATATCTGGTCAAATTTCGTAATTTTGTCACTCACTGACTGACTGACTGACTGACTCACCGATCATCAAAATTCTAAGGCACTTCTAGCAGACCTAGAAGCTTCAAATTTGGAATATAAGTAGTGTTTGGTGTATGAATCAAGAAAAACTAAAAAATCTGGAAAACACCGGTATAGAGGGCGCTGTCGTACCTTTTCTCGAAGCAATTGCCAAGGTCTATCTTGTTCGAATGTTCAATTAAATACAAGAGAGGAAGATTCAGGTGATTTTGATGAAGAGACAACTGATTCATCTTCATTTTAACAATTTCTGAACATTCAGCAAACGTTGTTTTGCAAAATGAAAAATAAATAGATAGTAGCCGATTCTCAGACCTACTGAATACGTATATAAGTACAATTTGGTAAAAATCGGTAAAGCCGATCTGCAAAGCATATTTGGTGCACAATAAACAGAAAATTAAAGCTTATGGTACCTACGTGAGCATGCCTGCTAGACATCAATCGAATTTGGTAACAAACACGGGAATGAGGAACCATACACATACACACGTGGCAATATTTTTATTAATCCACAAGACAGATAGAACATTAAAATCGAGTAATGTAGCCTATAGATTAAGTACACCTAGCTAGTCAGTGCCAGTGATTACAACTACGCCTATTTTTTATTATTAAATTATACGTAAGTTTGGTATCGTCTGTTGTTTTTAACAATTACTGTACTGGCACGACTACTATACGAATTTAAATTACATAGAGACAATTGTACTTTGTACACATAAATAATAATAACAAAATACAAGCTTAGAGCTTACCACGGGACTAGATGTTGTGTGGATTGTCCGGAAATACTCTGTGTAATTCTATTTATAATTATTGTGTTGTACCTATTTTATTTGTATAAAAAACTGTGTTATGTAACACTACTTTTGATGTAAATAAATGCTTACTATTCTATTCTGTTAGATTCTAAATATTTCTTTTATTTTTATTTATTTAATGAGTTTCTTACCTAATATTTTTTTTTGTATTATTGATAAGCCTTTATTTGACCACAATCTCACCTGATGTAAAGTGACGATGTGGTCTAAGATGGAGCATAAAGGCCTAGAAGATTAGGTACCATACAAACGGTTTTTGTGAGTTAATCTTAAAAGATAGACATATACTATCGCGGACTGTTTTTTAGATCATTAAAAGAGCTATTATTCTTTAATACATATTTTTTGTGTAAAAATTTGAATTTATATAAATTCAAATTTGAATTTATATAAAAAAAACGACTTTAACATTTAATAATTTTCAAGGTTGCTCCCGAGATCTCTGGGATCCTATCATTAGATTTGGACATGGTGACAATGGGACCATACCCTTTGGGAAGCAAACCCATAGAATAGAAAATACATTATTACACACCAACCAAAGAAACAATACAATAAGAAATTAAAACTAAACGGTGCGCCACGCGAGACTCGTCCACGCCTCCGACGAGCAGGACGAGCCAGCCAACCCCTCCCCGCACTCACCCCCCATCATCCCCAGGATAATTCTCTGATTTATTGTAAAATGCAATGTTAAATTGTTGTTTTCTGTTTGTTCAGGACATACAAAGACGAAGGTGTGGCAGGACACAACGATAAAATCTACAAAACAGGCAGAGGTTTGATTGGGAGTCAACGGCGTCAAACATTTTTGCGTGCGTTCAGTATTTGAAATTTGTGATATAACTTTTTTAATTCAAAATTAAATGAATGAATGAAAAAGTACAAGGGAGTGGGGTTGGGGTCTAAAGTCTGGGGAGGATATTTCGCGGCCATGATTCAGTTTTATTGAAATACCGCACCAAATACATATACAACATGTTATGATCAGGATAGTATATCTTCTACCGTATTTTGATAAAGTTACATAAAGAAGGTTTTTAAATAAAGGAAGTGCCGTTTCTTGTTCAATATCTAAAATAGGCTTCTTGTCAACCATGGAGAGTATTTCACATAAGGATATTGATATAAATAGCCCAAGAACGTCGTGATACTCTCGGCTAAGGCACTTAAATAAGTTAAACAGCTATTTTAATCCAAATATATCCATAAACACAGCATATTCGACGAAGCCATAAATTCAATGGCAATTCTTAAAATATGTCGACTACAAATAATATTACATGCTTAATACAATAATTGTCATACATACGATTGTAGCAACATTGTGTTTGTCAGTATTTCTATAGAAGATATTTTATATACTTAAGTTTAATTTTTGGCAAAAAAGTTTTATTATGTGAACCCCTCGTTCTAATTAAACAAATATTGTAGGTGATTAGCCAGATTACTAATACAATTTTTCAAAAAGTTGGGGATAATAAATATTAAATAATAAGGTCTTAAAGTTTAACAAAATTCTCAAAAATAACAATTTTTTAAGATTTTTTCCTATCATACTTTTATTATAGGCCAAAGTTATAAATTGAATTGTAAGTACCGACCATGCCAGCCAAAATTACTGGAGATCTTTGAGGGAGGCATATGTCCAGCAGTGGACGTCCAACGGCTGAAATTATAATGATGATGAAGCGCCCATCGCCTCGTTGCCAGCTAGGAAGATAAACGCTTTCCTAGGAACTGAACGTGAATTTGATTCAACTCAAAGACCAAAATCAGGTTGAACTACGCTTATATTCCTATTAAAATATCACATCATAGCATAACGACCTCAATTTTCGTAAATCCATCTTTATCTGTAATTCCCTGTACGCGAGCTTATGACTCGCGCTTACTAGGAATTCCTCGTTTATGGGGGATAATTGCAAACCCCAATCCCCAGCACGAAGGAGTTTCAACGGGTTGCCCGGGCCTTTAATTTTATTTAATAACTAGCAGCCCGCCCCGGCGTCGCACGGGTAAAAAAAACTTCCCGGTAATTTTTAAAGTTTTTTGTTGAAATTAAGTTATGTCAAAGACAATTTTATTTACAATGAAGTACTCTTAACCAACAACATATTTATTTGAATAAAGATTAATATTATTATGTTGATACAACTTAAACAAATTATTTCCATAAAATTAGGTACCATAAAAACGGGTTTTGTGAGTTAATCTTAAAAGATAGACGTATACTATCACGGACTGTTTTTAGACCATTAAAAGAGCTATTATTCTTTAATACTTATTTTTTGTGTATCTTGAACCGTTTTCACGGCGCACACAACGGAAGGCTTCAAAGATGAAATAATTTCTCCCGTTTTTTACACATTTACTACTATATATTTGCTCCTATTGGTCGTAGCGTGATGTTATATAGCCTCCTTCCTCGATAACTGGACTATCCAACACAAAAAGAATTATTCAATTCGAACCAGTAGTTTCGGAGATTAGCGCGTTCAAACAAACAAACAAACACACTCTTCAGCTTTATAATATTAGTATGGATTTAGATTTATTATTTTTAAGAAGATTAAGGTAAGAGAAAACATACTATGCAATGCTCAAATTGGTGTAACCGATAACAAACATAAACTTGGTTCGGGTCAAACGTTTGGTGAAACGTTAGTTTTTTGTTTTATATTGGTGTATGTGTGGTTATAATTTTTTGTTCAAGCTAAGTATTAGTGTAAGAGCAATGCTGGTTTGCCAAGATACATACACCAACTTAACCTTCTTTGGTCATAGGAAAGGAATACAACAATTCGACTTATGTAAATGGATCACATACCTACTCTGTTACAACATAATTACGACGGAAGTCTGCAAATTCACAGTTAAAATGTGTAGCGTAACTGTATTTTTTTAACGCTAGAATTCTATTATTATGCTATTCGAAAGAGCAGAAAAAAACTATAAAAACTGTAAACTCAACTTATTTTACGTGTTTTGGTGGTTAACCCAATTGAACCTGCAACCGACGATAATGTACAATATCTATGCTATATGGTAGGGATTAGTTCTGAAAATAACTTTTTGGATGGAATTAGTTACCTATTAACGAATTATTAACTACTAACTAAGCGACAAAATATTATCAAGCGACAATTTTTTTATTTCCGCACTCGAACATTCAATAGGGAGCCGACCCCGCGCGGCAGATTATTTCGTGATCTTAACCCCCCCTCCCGTACCTCCGTGCCCGAGTGACGCCTGACACTCCACAACGCATAGTTAGCCGCCGAGCGGTATTTAAAAAAAAATTGATAGCGTGATATCTTTTGAATGGAATGTCAGAATCTAATAATTCAAAAAGTTATATAAAGGTTTTAAAGCAATCTTACATAATAAATTATTTATTTTGTTAAGGATTAATACCAAGATACAAATAAAGAGCCTTTTCAAACAGTGGTATTTTAATTTTTTAATATAAAAAATCGCTTATTGTCACAAAACTATAATAGTTAGAGATATGATGTTACGACATTTTTCGTAGATAATGATAAGTTCTACAAAGTTGTACTACATCACTTTGTTATATATTCAATAGTTTTCCCAGCATTCGCGATTAAAGAAATATTTTAGGTTTATTTTTCAAAAAAATCGCTTATTGTCACAAAACTATAATAGTTAGAGATATGATGTAACGACGATTTTTGTAGATAATAATAAGTTCTACAAAGTTGTAATACATCACTTTGTTATATATTCAATAGTTTTCCCAGCATTCGCGATTAAAGAAATATTTTAGGTTTATTTTTCAAAAAAATCGCTTATTGTCACAAAACTATAATAGTTAGAGATATGATGTAACGACGATTTTTGTAGATAATAATAAGTTCTACAAAGTTGTAATACATCACTTTGTTATATATTCAATAGTTTTTCCAGCATTCGCGATTAAAGAAAGATTTTAGGTTTTTTTTTTTTTTAAATCGCTTATTGTCACAAAACTATAATAGTTAGAGATATGATGTAACGACAATTTTTGTAGATAATGATAAGTTCTACAAAGTTGTAATACATCACTTTGTTATATATTTAATAGCTTTTCCAGCATTCGCGATTAAAGAAAGATTTTAGGTTTATTTTTTCAAAAAATCGCTTATTGTCACAAAACTATAATAGTTAGAGATATGATGTAGAGATATTTTTTGTAGATAATGATAAGTTCTACTTAGTTGTAATACATCACTTTGTTATATATTATATAGCTTTTGCAGCAATCGCGATTAAAGAAAGATTTTAGGTTATTTTTTTTCACCATGGGTTACATTATCGGAGTTTGGTAAGAAATCATATTATTTTTGAAAACTAAATATAGCCTATGTCACTCAGGGATAGTGTAGCTTTCGAATGGTGAAAGAATTTTTAAAATCGGTGCAGTAGTTTCAGAGCCTATTCGAGACAAACAAACAAACAAACAAACAAACAAACAAACAAAAAATCAAACCTTTCCTCTTTATAATATTAGTATAGATTTTTCAGTTGACTTGCAATGCAGAACAGACGGGAACGTAACGTAACGTAACGGCAACGGTGCCCAACATTTAAACAAATTTTTAGTTTTTGGAGTTTACTCCTTAAGAAACGATTTGAGTTATAAGGCCCGGGGTGTTATAGGTGTTAGCTTGACGTGTCTGTCTGTCTGTCTGGGACATCAACAACCTTCCTGATTTAAATTATTTCCATGCAAAGGTTGTCTGGAAGAAATTGCTTTAGGCAATAAGACCAAAGTCAAAGTCAAAACGTTTATTTCCCTAGAAACACATAGCCTACATGGACAGGTCAACTTAAAATTAATAAAACTAAATTGCTTAAATAACAAATATCAAGGAAATAACATTGTCTTGACAGCTCGCTGCAATGTTTTATACTGAGTTGAGAAGCTCGCACACCATGTGCAATTCGATCCAACTTGAGAGATAGGATGGTTTTTACGGCCAGAAAAATTCATTTTAATTGCATTTCGCGCAATTCTTTTTTTTCTATTTTATTTTATGTTAGTACTAAAGGGCGAACATGAGTACGACTCGATGGATGTCAAGTTCAGCCATATTGAGGGCACAAGTTGCGGCAATCACGCTACATTTTTACCCGATAATTTTAGTTTCGATTCGTACAGGCTCGTAGAAAACTTTAAATACACAAAAATATACTATATTTATAAACTAAAAATATATATTTATATACAAAGCAATCAATTAATGTTTGTGTAAAAATAAATTACACTTGTAAATAAATATTTAGACAGAAGTTCTGAAAGAACAAAATTTGTACAGTACAGTACTATTGAATGAAATGAAAATCTGATTTTTTGTCGGGGGTTAAAAATGAATCGCAAAATGTGTTGCTAAGCGCATAACTCAACAACGCCTATACCAATTTAGCCAATTTATTTTTTTAAATGTTCGTTGGAGTGGATGGTTTTTACGGCGAGAAAAATTCGACCGCTCTGACTGCAACTCTTTTGCAGTTTATTTTTGTTTAGTTTTTTATTTATTAATCTGAGTGTTTTTTTTTAATTATGGGCTCAATAATACTTGTCAATATACTTTTTTTATCTTTTTGCACGCTTTAGTAAACGTCACATACTGTTTACTTTGTTTGAGTGCCTAATCAGTAACAAATAGATACGAATCTATTATATAAACATATGGAGGATTGACAAAACATGTAGAAAACTTTTTTTTTAAACTTACCACCATACAATACACTTATGTTTTATGCAAATAAATGATTCTTATTCTTATTCTATTGTTTGTGAGTTTCGCGCGAGTGTTCTTAGACATGTTTGTTGCGTGCGTGAAAAGTTCAGTAATTGAAATTGGCAACTCGTTTGACACAAAACAATAGTCGATATCGATTGTTGATCGATTGTATCGATTGATGACCGATTGAATCGATATTTGACGCTGACTGTTCGTCATCATCATAACAATTCCTGTCGAAGAACATACCTACCTAAATAAATGTAAAGTTCGTGTTGTCCAAGTAAGGACTTATTAGCTTAGGGTTCCGTAAGCTAAACGGTTTTCTTGGTACACATGCAAACCGTTTCAAATACTAATTCAAGGCATTCATTTCCATGAAATAGTATATTTCTAGAAATAATACAAATTTTTCAAAACATGCACACGAAGAATGTTCAAATTAATAATGTCTTCTGAAAGTGTACTTAATGCACCTGGGTGAATACCCAAGGTGAATTTACATTAATAGGTGTTCAATAGAATCATCATCATCTTCCTGACCTTATCTCTCATAAAATTTTATCCATTCCTTTAGGTCCCAATGTACTTTTTACCAAGTCTCCAATGGCGATTGCTCCGATAAAGCTCGACATACGAGCCACCTCAGCCTTTTCTTCTTCAGCTTCATTTTTCAAAATTCACAGGTATTTAAGTACATATCTATATGTGGTCATCAAAGAATAGGGATGTTGAATAAACGGATGAAGCGATTTCAATTTAGTTTTGTTGTATGATAGGTGTGTGAAAATCGGTTGACGCGTAAATAAATAAATAAATATTTCCGGACTAATCACACAGCATCACCTAACCCCAAACTAAGCAGAGCTTGTACTATGTGTGTTAGGTGACTGATACTACATAGTTACATTTTTTTTTGTAATTAATTACATACATTTGATACACAAGATATAAAATACACCCTAAATACTCAGTTAAAAAACGGGTCAAATTGAGTACTCTTACTTTCCAAAGTCGGGTAAAAAGGAGGTTTTCAACTCCATGTGTATTTTTTTATTGTTTATTATTTATTAAAAAGTTTTGTTTATTTCTCCGTCAATAATTTTAAGGAGTTGTTTTTTTTTCGCATGCATTTTGGGGTTGGTTCTATTTAAATTTGATAAGGCTCGCAAATCTTATCATACTCATAATACCAATTATTCATAAATAACTATTGTGATAGGTTTTTATGAAAACAGAGTGGAAGGTTAAAATGAATGTGGATTTTTTGTTCGTTGTATCATTGTCATTAATATATTTTATTAAAACACGTGCTTTAAAGGTGGAGGCAAAACATCGTGAGGAAACCAGCATGTTCTGAGAACTTGGAAGAGTTTTCAGGACATGTTTTATTTTTATCTTATTTTTTTAATTTGGTTAAAAATACGAAGGTTAATGTTTTACGACAGAGACAAAGATCATACATACTATTTCAATAATTATGGCTTAAAAAACGACACTAAACTAAACCAAACTGCGGTTTTGCTGTCTTGTTGAAAAAATGGGTAATAATAATCAATAAATACAGTTTATTATTGATATATTTTGTTAAAAACAAGAAACAAACGAACAACATATTTATTTGAATAAAGATTAATATTATTATGTTGATACAACTTAAACAAATTATTTCGACCAAATTAGGTACCATAAAAACGGTTTTTGTGAGTTAATCTTAAAAGATAGACATATACTATTCAAGAGAGAGGTCCCTGTGTCCCTGGTGGGAACGTTAATAGGGTGTTGCATATATGTATAAGCAGCATTTATGTTATTCTGATATGTAGGTAAGCTATATTGTTGTGAAGTTTCATCAAAATCCATCCAGTAGTTTTTTTCGACAAGTTATTTGTTTGGCGAATATATCGTAACTTATCTTTACTAATATTATAAAGCTGACGATTTGTTTCTTTCTGTATCTCAGGAATCACTGTTTGATATCCTATTCATCAAGAAAGGTTATATAGACTACTTTCTACTGAAAAATATGTTGTTACCGCGGGAAAATCCTTAGGTTACGGGCAAATTACATTCTAGCATATTATAAATAGACTGCATTGTTTATTTATTAATCAAGGCAAGCAGTTCATAAGAATTCAATTACTTAAGCCTGTTGAATACTTATACAGTATTATTTAAGTTTGTTAACCTGATATGTAGTACATGCCTTAATTAATATTATTTGTTTTTACAAAACATTGTCATTTATGGAAATCTTTGAGGGAGTCTTGGTTGTACATCTACCTCAAAATTTTATAAGCAGCTTATCATGCAACAATAATGACCATTATCTTTTATATTTTGCTATGAATTGTACCAAATAAAACTATGTAATATTTCTACTACTTAATTTTATTCATTAAATAATTCACCTAAAACTACTGATACATAACCAATCTAGGTATTTTCGTCAAGGTAATCCTTAAGTATTATAAGCTTTTTTACAAAGATTGTTTTTTTACAATATTTTTAAATTTAGTCATTGACAACTGTTGCAATTCTTTGGGAATCTTGTTGTAGAAGCGTATAAATTGCCCTTTGAAAGATACATTAACCTTATGCAGCCTAGTGGTAGGCAAAGCGAGTTTATATTTATTTCTTGTATTTACATTGTGCTTATCACTATTTTTTGTAGTAGTACTTAAATAAACGTAATTTAAATATATCCTCTTGCAACATAAAGAGTTGTTATTGACTCACGTAATTCACAATTACGTAGGTTGCCTATACCTATACCTGTTATACCTGTAACATGTTAAACGCTAAGTCATTTTAATCGGAAAGACTGCGCGTTATCTTTCAATGAAATATATGTAAAATAAATTC